>CAWUFW010008695.1:0-600000 GCA_963921515.1 Calotriton arnoldi | reverse complement strand
ACCTTCTCCTCCCACGCCTTGAAGGTCTTGAATAGCGCAGGATTTCCGCCGCCAGTCGTGCCAGCCAGCTCACGATTCTTGGCCTCCTTCTTCCTGACCACGCTTTTCAGGTCGAGCCACCTCTTTGTGATTTCACCCCGGTTGCATGGCACGTTCCCAACTGCATTCACCTGGTCTACGATCCTGCTCCACATTCTGTTTCTGGTGGCTACTGGTGTCTGTTGGACCTGGTTCTCATAGATTTGTGGGTGCACCTTGATGATCTCATCGACCATGACCGTCAACTCAGTGGCAGTGTACTTTGGCATTCTTTGTGTTGCCATGGTGTGTGGTTTGCTATTTGTGGAGCTGGTGTGGTGGTTGTGTGGTGTGTGGTGTGTGATGTGCAGGGGGTTCGTGGTGCCGTTGTTTCAGTGGTGGTGGTAGTGGTGGTGATGTGTGTGATGTGTGCATGCGTGTGGTGTGCTGCTTTCCTTTGTGTCTCTCTGGGTTGTCTGATGGCGTGTTCGCTTTGTCGTAGTGCAAGGGATTGTGGTCTGTGAGGAGGCTGCTTTTGTACTGACCTATGTGGGTGTGTCATGATGGTCTGTCGTTTTCAGGTGTGTTGTGTCTGTTGTCCTGGGATTTGTAGTTTTTTAGTTTTGGCAGGGGGCATGTGTCATTGGGATGTGTTCTGTGTTTGGGTATTTTGGCGTAGTTTGCTGTGTGGACTTGTTGGCCATGTTGTGTGTATTTCTTTGTTCCGCAAATGATTTCCGTGCATGGACGTGGCCGCCAGGCCTTCCGCCGTGTCAGTTATTCATCTCTGTTGTTAACCGTGGCGGGCGGGGAATATGTGGATTTTCCGTGCTCATGTCGGGGAGATCATAATTTCACAATCGTTGTCTCGGTCGTCAGAGCGGGCGGATTTGGGTTTTCGGGCGGGATTGCGTCTGTGGCGGACGGTTAATCTTCTACTCGGACATGGACGGGCGGAATTTTACCGCCGCGGGCGGAGGTTGCTTCGCGACTTCATAATTGCTCGGTCGGTATTCCCATGGTGCAGGCGGGCGGTTTTCTCATGCTATCGTAGAGGGCGGATTTTTTAACGCCGGTTATCGTAATGGGCCCCTTCATTTTTTAAAATGTATATATATATATATATATATATATATATATATATATATATATTCCATATGCAAATGCTCGCATTTTGAAGACGCCACACACAACGTTGTACTTGACCCTCCATTGTTTGGCAGACAACAGCAGACTGGAAGCGAGTCTTTGCAGTGTAATCTTGCGCCTCTTGCCATACGCGTTTCGAGAAAACTTCTCTTTTTCATTGGCTTGGCGTCTTGGGGGAAAGGAACAGCGGACACAGTTCTTGCAGGTATTTATTTCTTAATTGCCTCAGTGGGCGTGTCATCGCTAGGAATGCTGGATATCGTAGTCCAGGTAAGTGTATCACTTCTCTAGTAGAGACCGCTCTGCCTTCACCTCCACAATTGCACATCCATCGAGTCACTGACAAGGACAGGATCAGCCTGCTGTTCAACTTGCGCCTCACCAAACGGGTTCGTTGTTCCACTCGGTGCCTGCGAATCACGGCACATGGATCTGCTTGTTCAGCAGTGGGGCTGTCTTCGTGACCTGAGCGGGCCACAATATAGTCCATATGCAAATGCTCGCATTTTGAAGACGCCACACACAACGTTGTACTTGACCCTCCATTGTTTGGCAGACAACAGCAGACTGGAAGCGAGTCTTTGCAGTGTAATCTTGCGCCTCTTGCCATACGCGTTTCGAGAAAACTTCTCTTTTTCATTGGCTTGGCGTCTTGGGGGAAAGGAACAGCGGCCACAGTTCTTGCAGGTATTTATTTCTTAATTGCCTCAGTGGGCGTGTCATCGCTAGGAATGCTGGATATCGTAGTCCAGGTAAGTGTATCACTTCTCTAGTAGAGACTGCTCTGCCTTCACCTCCACAATTGCACATCCATCGGGTCACTGACAAGGACAGGATCAGCCTGCTGTTCAACTTGCGCCTCACCAAACGGGTTCGTTGTTCCACTCGGTGCCTGCGAATCACGGCACATGGATCTGCTTGTTCAGCAGTGGGGCTGTCTTCGTGACCTGAGCGGGCCACAATATACTCCATATGCAAATGCTCGCATTTTGAAGACGCCACACACAACGTTGTACTTGACCCTCCATTGTTTGGCAGACAACAGCAGACTGGAAGCGAGTCTTTGCAGTGTAATCTTGCGCCTCTCGCCATACGCGTTTCGAGAAAACTTCTCTTTTTCATTGGCTTGGCGTCTTGGGGGAAAGGAACAGCGGACACAGTTCTTGCAGGTATTTATTTCTTAATTGCCTCAGTTGGCGTGTCATCGCTAGGAATGCTGGATATCGTAGTCCAGGTAAGTGTATCACTTCTCTAGTAGAGACCGCTCTGCCTTCACCTCCACAATTGCACATCCATTGGGTCACTGACAAGGACAGGATCAGCCTGCTGTTCAACTTGCGCCTCACCAAACGGGTTCGTTGTTCCACTCGGTGCCTGCGTATCACGGCACATGGATCTGCTTGTTCAGCAGTGGGGCTGTCTTCGTGACCTGAGCGGGCCACAATATACTCCATATGCAAATGATCGCATTTTGAAGACGCCACACACAACGTTGTACTTGACCCTCCATTGTTTGGCAGACAACAGCAGACTGGAAGCGAGTCTTTGCAGTGTAATCTTGCGCCTCTTGCCATACGCGTTTCGAGAAAACTTCTCTTTTTTATTGGCTTGGCGTCTTGGGGGAAAGGAACAGCGGACACAGTTCTTGCAGGTATTTATTTCTTAATTGCCTCAGTGGGCGTGTCATTGCTAGGAATGCTGGATATCGTAGTCCAGGTAAGTGTATCACTTCTCTAGTAGAGACCGCTCTGCCTTCACCTCCACAATTGCACATCCATCAGGTCACTGACAAGGACAGGATCAGCCTGCTGTTCAACTTGCGCCTCACCAAACGGGTTCGTTGTTCCACTCGGTGCCTGCGAATCACGGCACATGGATCTGCTTGTTCAGCAGTGGGGCTGTCTTCGTGACCTGAGCGGGCCACAATATACTCCATATGCAAATGCTCGCATTTTGAAGACGCCACACACAACGTTGTACTTGACCCTCCATTGTTTGGCAGACAACAGCAGACTGGAAGCGAGTCTTTGCAGTGTAATGTTGCTCCTCTTGCCATACGCGTTTCGAGAAAACTTCTCTTTTTCATTGGCTTGGCGTCTTGGGGGAAAGGAACAGCGGACACAGTTCTTGCAGGTATTTATTTCTTAATTGCCTCAGTGGGCGTGTCATCGCTAGGAATGCTGGATATCGTAGTCCAGGTAAGTGTATCACTTCTCTAGTAGAGACCGCTCTGCCTTCACCTCCACAATTGCACATCCATCGGGTCACTGACAAGGACAGGATCAGCCTGCTGTTCAACTTGCGCCTCACCAAACGGGTTCGTTGTTCCACTCGGTGCCTGCGAATCACGGCACATGGATCTGCTTGTTCAGCAGTGGGGCTGTCTTCGTGACCTGAGCGGGCCACAATATACTCCATATGCAAATGCTGGCATATACATATCTATATATCTACACATTTATCCACTTTAAGAATAATTATAAAATAATTATAAAATAATTATGAAATGAAAAGTTTTAATTAAAAAACTTAACTTTAACTTACCATATACGTAGTAAAGGCATGCGTTGTAATGGTCAATGCGTTGTAATAGCATACGTTGTCAAAACATGTGTTGTAATGGCATGCGGGGTAAAAGCATGCGTTGTAAAAAATTTGTTGTAATTGATATTTACCGTCCTGGTGGCGCCACACTGTTCCAGCCTCAAAAGAGCCTTTGAACGTGAAAGAGTATATTACAAATTTGTACACTGGCAATATTTTTTGTTTTTCCATGGCTCATTGAGGGGGTCCAGAGCTCTCTCTTGGTGTTTGACCAAATAATTCCTCAGCTGTTAAACAATGACTAGGGGGGTCATTACGATGGCTGACGGTAAAGCCCTCCGACCGCCGTGCTTGCGGAAAAAAACTGCCCGCATGTTCCACGGCAAAACCGGCGGTCACATTACGATGCAATGAACACAAAATCCGACCGCGGCGGTCGGAATCCACAAAAATCCGTCTGCCACGTCCGGAAAACCAGAAAATCCGACCGCGGCGAACGGAAATGCTGCGGAAAGCACCAAAAAGGCCGATCCACACGCGGAATGACCGCAAGTGAAATATGATAAGATGGCGGAGCAGGCGGAACGATCATTGTTTTCCGACCGCTGCAGTCGCGTGAAGAGATGAATGGCAGAGCTGGCGGAACGATCATTGCAATCAGACCGCTGCGGTTGCGTGGAAAGAAGAATGGTGATCGAATGCAACCACACAACAAGGCCTCCAAGTGTGCCTGTTCTTTCTGCTGCCCTCAAACACATTTGACACACCCCAATGATACACCCGCATGGTATTGAAAACCAAAGAAATCCCAGGTCAACATAGAGAACACACCTGACAGGAATACCTCATTTTGACACACCCACATAGCTGAGAATAAAACCAGCCCCTTCCCTGACCATCATCCTTTGCACAACTCCAGCAGTGAAGGGCCAAACACCACAGCTGAAAGGAGAGGCAAATCATCACACATCACAACCACCCACACCAACACTACCAACACACACCTCACACATCTCCACCACCACCTTCCCACCTGCACTTGTCACCTATTTGCACATCACACACCATGGCACAGAAAAAAATGCCCTAATTCACAGACAATGAGTTGTCAGTGATGGTAGACGAGATAATTAGAGTAGAACCACATTTGTTTGGAAGCATGGTCCAACAGACACCACTAGTCAGAAAAAATCAAATGTGGGAAAGGATAGTCAACAAAGTCAATGCAGTAGGGACCACCCTGCGCCCACTGCGTGACATCAAGAAGAGGTGGCATGACCTAAAGACCAGGGTCAAATACCGTGCCAACAGGAGCCATGAGGTGGCTCAGAGGACTGGCGGTGGCCCTCCCATTCCACCACTAACATTCACTGAATGGGAGGAGAAGGTGCTTGCCATATTGCATCCAGAGAGTCTCACATGATTTGATTGGGGAGTGGAGGCTGGTAAGTACCAACACATGTATCCCATCACACTGCCATGTACTGTCTTGCACAACTAGAAAGCCACACTTTCTAGACCAAAATGCACTTCTGTACAACACACTCTTCCCAAAACATGACCCACATATCTATCATTTACTTCCTCAGATTCACTTCAAATGTAGGTAGCAATATTTCCATGGGGGTGCGGGTACAGGCAGCCAGCACTACAACTCCCACTAGGCACCCTTGTCCCACAGCTGAGTAGGATGGAACACTCACCCCACCCAAGAGCCATGTGTAACCTATTCCCTTCCTCTGCCCCACTTCACAGGGAGATAGCCTTCTCAACAGGGAGGGGGGTGTGTGTACAGGCAGCCAGCACTACAACTCCCACCAGGCACCCTTGACTCACAGCTGAGCAGGATGGAACACTCACCCCACCCAAGAGCCATGTGTAACCTATTCCCTTCCTCTGCCCCACTTCACAGGGAGGTAGCCTTCTCAACAGGGAGGGGTGTGTGTGTATAGGCAGCCAGCACTACAACTCCCACCAGGCACCCTTGACTCACAGCTGAACAGGATGTAACACTCACCCTACCCAAGAGCCATGTGACAGCCATCTCCCTCCACTGTGCCGCCTAACAGGTATGTAGTCATCGCCTGCACCCTATCATCCTTCTCAAAATGCATGGAGACATATGACCAACACATCCCTCACCTGTTAGCCAACTCTGTACAGATCAAAATGTCACATCCAGTGCGCACATAGCTAAGCACATGTAAATGTCACAGCAATTACACTTTGAATCAGAAAGTCACATCAGAAATAAAATCAGGGCCCAATCATGCGAAGCGCACAATGCAATGTGTAATTCCCATTGTTTGAGAGCATGAAGGCTCATATGAACCCAACACATGCATGGTCAATCTGTCAAAAAAATAAAACCACACGATTTGAAACCAATATTAACTAATGAAATCATTTAGATTTGGCATAGCTGAAACAGATTCTCTGAAAATCCAACAATATCCAAGCATAAAACAAAGTGGATGTGCACAAAGTTGGTAGATGATGACATGTCCTTGTAAACACACTATCTGTACATGTCAAATGGTTGTTATTTACATGTCACAATAATAACAAGTCATGTATGTACCTCGACATCATGTCATGATGCTGAAAATCTTCTACCAATACCAAGTGATTGCAATGTAAAATGTTTTGCGTATCAACTGAAACATCCAAAACTGTGTCACCAAGGTTGTGGAGTGCATTTACCTGACAATCTAACAAGCAATAGCTGGTGAAAACACTACCAACCAGCAGAGCCAGTCCCCCCCCCCCCGGAACGTGAACTCTCTGATGCTGATTCTCTACGTTTCTCGGATGAGGAGCAACATCCTGGCCCCTCAGGACTGCCAGGGTGCACTCCGTCTCAGGGCCTCATTGTCCCCACCACCACCACAATTATCAACACACCAGCAACAACCACTATGCTGACCCCTGCTACAACGACCTATGCTGCAGCCACCTCCACCATCACCACTGCTGCCTGCAACACTGTCCCTGGCTCAGTGGTTACCATCACCACCACACAAGCTGAGGATGCCGGAGATAGTGTGCGGGTGCATCGACAGCCAATCGCGCCGTTAGCCCCCAGATTCAAACACTTCTTGGTCCTAGGAGACTTTAACGTCCATATGGACAATCCAGACAGCTCGGACACCATCTCACTATGTGAGACCCTTGAGACCATGAATTTATCCCCCTATGTGTCTATGCCTACCCATGATAAAGGCCACACGCTAGACCAAATCTTTTCCAATATTTTAATACAAACAGAGGAACCTATCCCCTTAGTCTGGACAGATCACTTCTTGATAGGCTTGAAGATACATAAATTAACGAAACCCGCGCATACCCCAGAGAAGCGGCCACCTTTTACATCTAGACCCTTCCATAAAATCACCCCTGATGCCCTGAGCATAGAGCTCGCTTCACATCCCCTCTCTATGAGTGGTAATATAGAGGATGACGCCGTCAACCTTGAGAACTGGATAAAGCAAGGTACCTGGACACTTGCCCCTCAGACCTCACAACCTTGTCAACCAACAAGAAAAGCCTCACCTTGGTTCAATGAAGCCTTGAGGAAATGCAAGAGCTCTTGTAAACGTTTGGAAAGAGCGTGGAGGAAAAACTTTAGCGCAGGTAGTAAAGAAATATATAAAAAGGCGCTAAAAACTTACCACAATAGAATCCTCGAGGAAAAGAAAACCTTCTTTTCAGCTAAAATTGAGGCATCCGGGAACAAGAGCAAGAACATTTTTAAAATTGTGAAACACTTCTCCTCGCCCAAAGCAGCTGTCACTAAATGCACCTTGTCGGATAACTAGATTAGCCAGTTAGCATCTTTCTTCCATGAGAAAATCTCTGGTATTCAAACATCCTTTTCTGCGCCTCATATGGCGCAGGTCGATCCTTCCTCTGTACCTCTTACCCTCATGCAATGCCTCCTTCCTCCAGTTCCCTCCCATCACCTTAGAGCAATCCTTGAAGATAATGAAAAATTTTAAATCCGGCTCCCCTTCTGACCCATGCCCTGCAAAAACACTAGCTGTGGTAGCCGAGACTATTAACCTGGAGGTCAATACGGTTCTGAACCTTTCATTGAGCAGTGACCAGGTCCCCTCCATTTGGAAGAAGGCCAAAATCCTTCCTTTGTTAAAAAAGCCCACTGCGGATCCTACAATAACATCTAACTACAGACCCATGTCCCTCCTGCCTTTCCTTGCCAAAACCATAGAAAAATATGTGAACTAGGTGACTACCGAGTTCGTAGAAACCAACAAACTCCTCCACACGAGTCAATCCGGTTTCCGTGCAAATTTCAGCATGGAGACGGCCTTACTCGAGATCTCAGAATCCATCAAAGAGACCCTTGATGCAGGTGAGAGAGCGGCCCTGATCCTGTTGGATCTATCTGCAGCTTTTGACACCGTGCCCCACGGCCGACTCCTACACAGATTAGGGGAGTGTGGCCTCGGTGGCACGGTGTTAAAGTGGTTCTCCTCCTTTTTGGAGGAAAGAAGCCAGGAGGTCTGGTCCCCCCTTTTGCGGCCCGCATTCCCCCCCTCAAAGTTGGAGTACCTCAGGGCTCCATCCTAAGCCCATTGTTGTTTAACTTGTATTTGGCCCCCCTCGCCCTTCTGGCAGAGGCCTGTGGTGCAACAATGATATCTTATGCTGACGACACTCAGCTGTTGTTCACTTGTAAAAATGGCGAGGATCTTGACAGAGTGATGATTAATAAGTGCTTAACTGAAGTTTTTGCCTGGTTCAGACTCAACCAGCTACAATGCAATCCGGAGAAATCCGAAGTTATTCTTTTCGGCTCGTTTATCCAAGACGCATGGAAACAATGGTGGCCGACCGATATGTCACCCCCTCAGGCAGCAGCGGGAGTAGTGAAAAATCTAGGGGTAAAAATGGATGATTCTCTTGCTATGAAAACCCAAGTTCAATCAGTAGCAGGTACCTGTTACGGCATTTTGAAAATGCTTCGGAAATTTCTTCCCCTCCTGTCTCTCCCCCACAGAAAGACAGTGGTCCAAGCTCTCATCACTTCGAGACTGGATTATGTAAATGTCCTATATCTGGGCCTCCCCGAGGGTTTACTAAATAAACTCCAGGTTATCCAAAATACGGCAGCTAGGGCCATTCTTATGTTGGGTACTAGAGTACGGATTTCCTCCCATCTGAAGAACTTACACTGGCTACCCATTCGTAGCAGAATCCACTTTAAGGCTCTCGTGCTGGCCTTTAAAGTGCTACATGGCACAGGGGCCCATTACATTAGGAAACGGGTGACTTTTTATACTCCCGGCAGAAACTTAAGATCGTCACACCAACACCTGATGACTGTGCCCAAATTCGGTCGCTCTCGCAGAGGGTGCTGATCTTTTCAGTTGCAGGTGGCCCGCATTTGGAATGGGATGCCAATAACACTCAGACAAACTACCGACCTGTTGTTCTTTAGGAAACAACTCAAAACTTGGCTGTTCGAACAATAAACTATCGGTAGAGTCTGCCCTGAAAACCGTTTCTCGCACGTACTGCCTAGCGCCGGGACACTCTGTTGAGTAGCTGCACGCTCTACAAGTATTAAATAACATAACATAACATGTCACAGGTCCGTGTCAGCAGGGCAGGTGGGAGGGCAACTGGGGGACAATCACATGAGGACACTGAGACAGAAGCCCTGGCCACCGTTGCAAGAGTCCTCGGTGCATACCAACAGAACCAGGGACAGATGGGCCAGGTTGTAGAAGAACTGCGTGAGCTTCACCTGCTGCAGAGGTCCATGGACAACTTGTGGATCTCATGGGCCAGCTTGTGGGTGTTCTGATGGACATACATGCTGCTCAAATGACGGCTCAACCCCCCTTCAGTGGCCAGCCTGCTGAAACTCCCACCACCTCAGCTGCGGCCACAGAGAAGGGTGAGTTGCAAGACAATGACTCCTCAGACACCTCTGAGCCTGCAGCAGAGGCACCCCCTGCGAAACGCAAGAGGGGCCATCCGAGAAACACCACGGGAGGATCACGTGGCAAAGCACCAACCAAAGCCAAGTCGCTGAGCCAGCCATGATGGCACATGTGTTGCACTGAACATTGACTTTGTTGATTATCCAATCCCACATTGCCATGTTGATGGCCGGAGTTTGTTGGACTGTGTAATTCCATTAATGTGGGGACTACTCTATTTGTCTCCTTTACCATCACTGACAACTCATACACTCACTATGCACACATTACCTTACATTCACTTTAATTTTAACACAATCTAATAGAAAATAAACACTATTTACACACCTATGCCTTTGTGTCAGTTCCATGTTTATCACAGTATGTACAATGTCAGCTCTGATTCCAATGTACCACAAGCTCTGATTGTGACGAGACATTGATGGGGCGGAGGAACCTAGAAAGACACAAGAGGATGACATTAACTTGTCATGTGATGGCATTACAGCAACAACACACCACTAGTCAACACCGTACAAGATTCATCACACATAACAAAGACCAACACCATCAGCATAGACATGAGGTAAGTGGAAACCAATACACTGTGCCACACACATCAGCCCTTAGCAGTGAGCCAACAACAGCCAGCATCCAAACACATGATCTATGCTTCGCCACTAACAGCAAAGCCAACAGACAATGTCATAGTTGTTCAATGGTAACTTACACTCAAGGGAACTAGTTGTCGATGAGCTGTTGACGCAGGTCAACACCTTCCTTTTCTCCACTATCATCGTAACTGGGCATGTGTGGATTTGCAGCGGGGGGCATCTGCTGCTCATCATCGTCCATAATCAGGGGGATCTCTTTGCGCAAGGCCAGGTTGTGGAGCATGCAGCATGCAACTATGATCTGACACACCTTTTGGGGAGAGTAGAGAAGTGCACCACCGCTCTTGTCCAGACACCGAAATCTAGCCTTCAGAAGTCCAAAAGCACGCTCCACTACACGACGTGTCCTCCCATGGGCATCATTGAAGTGGACTTCCCCTGGGGTCCTTGGATTTCTCAGTGGGCTCAGCAACCAAGACCTGTTGGGATACACAGAGTCACCTAGTTGTGAGAAACACAGACCAAGTTTGTAATAGAAATAGTTGAGGAGAACAGCATGTCACACATACAGCACACTACTTGACACAGCTTACTCACCAACAAGCCACGCACGCTCCGGATGCAGATTTTCCATCAATTGTGGGATGATGCTGTTACGCAGTATGTAGGAGTCATGTGCAGTACCCGGATATTTGGCACATACATGGGAGATAATCATATCCGCTTGGCATACCACTTGCACATTAATTGAATTGCAATGCTTCATGTTATGGTAGATGTGCTCACGTGCCTGTGGTGGAACTAGGCAAAAGTGTGTGCAGTCAATGGCTCCAACAACATTAGGTATGTGACCAAGGTCATAAAATTCCCCCTTCACATCTGCCAATTCATGTCTCCTTGGAAAGTGGATGTAGCGGTCCTTGTAGGTCAACAATGTGGACAGGACATCACGCAGCACCATGCTGAACATAGGTTGAGACATCCCACCTGCGATGCCCACCGTGTACTGAAACGAGCCAGTGGCAAAGAAATGCAGGGCGGCCATCACCTTTACTGTTGGTGTCAAAGCTGTTGGATATGTTCTGCGAGGCCTCAAATGGGGCTCTAACTGAGCACATAGCTCTTGAAGGGTAAGGCGATTCAGACGGAATTTCTTTGATGTCCTCATCCTCCATGTTCCCCAGCACTGGGAAAGGCCGATGCACAGTTGGTCGCCACCTACGTATTCTGGCAGAGGACACATGTAAATATGAGTCAGAGATGAGATGTGGCAAACATCTTACATAATGACTAACACAACCCCAACATTGACCGGACTGTGAAAACAGCTTAATGCACAAGTCACATGCATAGACACCTTGATCTCCTGTAGTCATTCATGTAGCCAGGATGTACATACCAACTACTGTCAAATCAGAATCAGACTATGTGAATGGTATATGGTACACTCCTACATCATGTGTCACCAGCCCTGTGTGTAGCTGACACAGCACATGTGGCAAACAGTAACAATGCTGAGTTGTACGTAGCTGTTGTCACTGCACAACCTTCTTGCTTTAGTCTCGCTAAGCACAACATCATTACAAAAGGAGCACAGTAAGTGTAAGCTGGACAACTATCAATATAAATACAGCACTGTATGCAGTGATATATGCACATTATGTGGTCAGTCCATCATGACTGTGGGATGAGTTGCCATTTCACACATTGGCATGTTCACAAAAATGAGACTCAATTCTACGAGAAATCTGTATACATGCCCACAAAGATTAAATTTGACATGCGAGTAAGTACATACCAATGCATTTAATCATGTGTACTGACATGACATGTGTGGGCATACTTGAGTTAAATGTCACACTCTCATTTATTTTACAACCAGGTGTAAGAATTTTGTGTAAATGTATAGTGATCAGTGATGCAATTTGTAAAGCGATAATGCTATAGCACAATGTGTTCATAGGTGTGGTAGGCATGCTCCGCCACTGCGGTCACAGGCATTGGACACAATTGAAAGATGCCGGAATGCGGTAGACACCACCTGGCCCCCGCGGTGTGACACCGCCTATGCGAATGTCATTGTAGCCAATGGGAACCGCCATCGCGGTAGTGCCTTTCCGATTTGAACAACGCGGTAGGCGTGCACCGCCACAGCGATCACAGGCATTGGACACAATTGAAAGATGCCGGATTGCGGTAGACACCACCTGGCCCCCCGTGGTGTGACACTGCCTATGCGAATGTGATTGCAGCCAATGGAACCGCCATCGTGGTAGTGCCTTTCCGATTTGAACATCGCAGTAGGCGTGCACCGGCACTGCGGTCACGGGCATTGGACACAATTGAAAGATGCAAACCAGGCAGACCAATTGCATCAGCAGAGTACCACTGAAACAACCCTAGGGGCCTATAAATGTCTGTGAAATAGTCGCACCCTTCACTTGCATTCAGACACTGCTGCCTGCAATTCATCAACACCAACTGCTGCTGTACCTCTACTCTGGACCCAGTCATGGCACGTACAGAGAACATCAGGGCCCGTCCCTTCACCATAGAGGAGCTGGAGGTCCTGGTGGACGAGGTCCTTGGCCAGTACGGGCGGCTATATGGTGTTCCAGAGGTACTGGTAAGTGTATGAGTAAAAGTTTTAGAGTGCTCAGAATGCTCACATGATGTTACTGTTCACTAGTATGTGCCTGTGAGTGCAAGCCAATGTTCATGCATTAAGATTTTGCCAACAGCATGGTCCATACATGACCAAGAACTTTTTGCACTTGAGTATGTGGGGAGGATGGCAACATAGACACTGGTGCAGCTCTATTGAAGCCAAAAATCACACATGTTGTTCCGAGACTGGGTAATGTAAATGTTTGAGACACTGCCTAGCATAATGACTTCATGTCAATGGGGTGTATAGCCTTATTCCCACAGATCCCTGACTGCATGCAATGATGTAAATGACATACTCTGGTTTAGCAGTTATACAGTTACACTGCTGATTTGAGACACTCGAACTCTGAACACAAATTCCCTGTGCCATGTAATGTCATAGTTCATTAAGTGTTCATATGCTCATTTGTGACATGTCAAATGTAGATTGGCCAGAGGGTAGTGAATATTGTGTGCACTACTTTAAAATTGACCCTATGGAGATGTGGACATTCTGCACAGGAGTACAAGGCCTGGATCTATCACTATTTGTGGTAAATCACCTCTGACACAGCTGCTAAATGTACGGTGAACGTCATCCTTCTTTTGATTCCATAATGTGTAGAGTCTCTCATGTGTATGCACTGTTCCACCATTCTCATTGTACATGCATGTGATTTCTGTGATGGACCACGTTTTTCCGCAGTGAAAAGCCCTCAGGCCTGCCCAGTAAATGCACAATGTTTCAAGGCCCCATCACTAAAATGACTTAGAAAAACATATGTGTTGTCCACCATCCTATTTTTGAAGGAGATATCATAGGCCTGAGGAGTATACAAGACAGGCCTACACCTTATGACAAGAGTGTGTGAATGTAAGATCAGTTACATAATTGTGACCTCCATGACACGTGTAGCTATGCAGTGTTCAAGGACATTAAGGGGTGTGTAGTGTAAGACACAGTGATTCTGACCACTACACATCATTTACAGTGTATTGTATGTCATGCTCACTCACATAGTGCATCACAGATGAGGCCCATTTTCACATTGCTTTCTGTGCTGGCACTCTGCATGTGTATGAGATGGGCATGTGGTGTGTCCATCATCATATATGTATACATTGCAATGATATGGCTTGCTCCAAGTGTACTATGTGACATGGTGTATGGGCTCTGCTCTCCATTGATGTATCTGTGTGTTATGTGTTTACATGCTCCTGTACTGTCACACAGTGAAACACAACACAGTGTTACAAAAATTCCTCTTCTTGTCTCCCATGCCTACAGCTCAAGGTCCATCAGCGTAAGGCCATATGGAGGGCTGTGAGAAGTTGGCCTGGTATATGCTGTTCACTAATTAAAGTGGACACCTTGCACCAGGGCAAATCGACTCTTATGGTAGATAGGTTTAAGACAACCTTTAAAGAAAGCTATCCTAGTGGTAGCTGTGGAGAGCAGCCTTCAGGCTAAGTCTCGGAGGAATGTAAAGCAGCTTGTTTTACCATATAATCTCTTGAATCACCAAATGAAAAGACACCACACAGGTATATATATCAAATATATATGTATTTATTTCTAAATAACTCTCTACTAATCTCTTTATGAGATTAGAAGACAAACATATGCACAAATCAACGTTTCACAATAAGTTAAGCACAAAATATGGCTGGGGCCCTAGGGGCGTACCAGACCATATACTAAGTAAGAGACTTAGAAACAACGACTTGCAGGGAGACAAGGCCTAGGGCCTTCAGAAGTGCTGGGGCCTCACGAAACCACCCAAGGCAGGTAAGTAAAGGACCCACGGGGACGCGTGCAGTGTGGATACACAGGCGCGAATCGCCGTTAACTTCAATGGGGCAAGTCGCGGTTGGAAATAAAGAGTTTTAGGATACTTCGGGAGAACCTACAAGCAAGTCACTTACAGGGTAAGTAGTTCTAGGGCCCACACCCACAGGAGCACCGTAGTGCTGGAGTTACCTCACCCAGGGAAGCCGGGTGCACAGGTGTCCTTTGGTGTCGGGTCGCGGCGTCGTTTTCAATGGCGAACAAAGAAGACTTGCTGCTTGCGGGAGCTGAAGAAGTGTCCGGTGGAATCCAAGCCTGGATTCTGAAGAAGGATGACCTGAAAGCAGAGGGGACAGTGTTCAAAGTCACTTGGCAGTGACCCGGGGCAAGGAAGATGGATGCCCACCGTCGTCGGTCGCTTCAGGTCGGTTGCAGGTGCCTTGACTCTTCAGCCACGTGGTCCAGGAGGCGTCGACGACGACCAGGAGCTGGATTCGGTGTGTCCCTCGACGTCTGCAGCTGACTGCGGTGTCGGCAACTCGATCGGAGCCAACAAGCCTTGGCAGCCGCAAGTCTCGGGGAGATGAAGAAAAGTCGATGGCGCAGACCAGCAAGGTCTGTGGAACTCACCCAGCGAGGGTAAGTCAGGGCAGGCCTGGAGCAACCAGGGGAGCCCTTTGGTTTTGTTAAGAAGTCTTCTGGGGACCCACAAGCCAGCGGGCAAGGGATCGCGAAGACACCTCGGGCGGAATCACTCAACAGGGGCCCACGGTCACTCGGGACGGTGTAGGCCTCTGATCTTCGGAGGGATTCCTGCTGGAGGTCGGGACCACACGTGGTCCAAAGCACAAGTTCGTAGAACGTTATGAAGGGGTTGCACTCGACAATAGTGCACGGTACCCAGGGGTCGCGGTTCCTCGTTACTCGTGGGGTCCACTTGCCTCAGCTTCGCTGGGGACTCACGATGGCCTGGGAGAGGTCAGGAAATCCACTTCTTGGGCTGCAGGGACTTCGGACTCCGGCGGGAGCGGCGTAGTTTGCGACCGTCGTTGTCGTTTTTGGTGCCTGCCAAGCAGGGGAGTCACTCCTTGACTCCAAGGGAGATTCTTCTGTCTTCCAAAGGTAGTGGAACGTCGAAGGGCCAGGATTCTTCTGTAGAGCGTCGTCCAGGGGTTATCTGCCTTGCAATGGCAAGGTTCCCCCTCTTATACTAAAAAGAGGGGATGGACTAGCTCTATGACCCCACCTATGGGAGGGTCAAGGGAGGGGGTGGCTACACCCACTTCCCTTTGTCCAGTTTCGCGCCAGAGCAGGGGCAGGTAGCCCCTGAGCTGGTTTGAACTGGCATATGCACAGAGGAGCCTTCTGCTCCCCCAGTGCAGGACTTCAAAGCACTCTAAGAGTGCACCCACCCAGCCCCAATACACTAAACCCTGTCTGGGAGGTGGTTACACCTCCCTGTGACAGGATGCCTATTGTTGGGCTTCCTCCACTGCGAGTTTCGGTCATCAGCAGGAGGGCAGCCCAGTGTCTGTGACTGGTGGCATCCATTTTGTGATGCCAGGGCTCTTTAGGATTCTACCGCGTTTCCACAGCAGGTACATGTCTTATCCCTCTAGAAGGGTGGAATGCTACCCCCGCCGCCAAGATTGGCGGGGGGTAGTATTCCAAGATGTTTGACACCAAACACGACATGTTTTGATGCAGCCATTCCAAAGTTAGCATTTACCGCGAGGATATAATGCACTTAAATAGTATATGGTTTAACCGCATCCACAAACAGCACCAGAGAATGGACTCTGAGAACTGCAGAGGGGCCCTGCTCATGCAGAGGCACCCCCTCACATAGAAGCCAAGCACCCTGCCCTCAGGATTGATAGGGCCTGCCTTAGGGGTGACTGATAGGTTTATATGTGTGTGCAGGAGAGATATAGGAAACCTATATCTCAGTGAGGGGTGCTAGCACCACCTCACCCAGGCTGCAGTAGCAGGCCTGTGGTGTCAGATTTAGACTGCTTCCCAGGGGTGGCATAATATATGCTGCAGCCCCTGGTAGGCCTGTGAAGTACCTATGCCCTTGGCACCTAAGGTACCATATACTAGGGACTCATAAGGCACCACAGTATCCAATCACTAGTGCACCTAGAGTGCACTCCATGTCGTTTAGAGAGAGCAGATAGACTGGGGCCCTGAATAGCAGGGTCCCAGTCCAACTAAGTCATAAACCAGCAAAACACCATAAAAAAAGTGGGGGCAACCATATAGTCAGATTCCACCTTCCTACATAACCCCCCAAACGAAAGGAGATAAGGCTAACCTTGGCCAGTTGAGCCTTTATTGACTAAGTGGCCATATAAGGAAGCACCTGCACTAGCATGGTTGCCCCCTGTCTTATGGTCCACTAAGCAATCCCTCACCCTAAGGGTATGAGAGGGTCTCCACCATGGGGAATCACTACCTGTGGTGTGCTTTGGTAAAGTACCAGGCCGGTGAGGTGTCTGAGTAGGGAAGTGTGGCCCTAGGAATGTTGGCCTCAGCTTTCTCAGCTCACTGGTCACCATGTATGCCTGTCTTTCCATGACTGAGTGGTACTCTGCTCTAAGGGTCAACCTTTGACTGCCTACAGCCGGGGGTTGGGTCCCTTTGGGTGGAACACTGGAGGGACATGGCATGTTTGGAACCTTTTGGTCCCAGGTTTGCCCTTGCCTAACAGAGTCCTTCTGGGGAGGTCCCTACATAAAGGTATGGGGGATCCCTCAGTGGGTTGAGGAATTTCTACCTGGCTAGGGCTACTAGCCTGGGTGCCCCTAATCTGCTGATGGGGGGTTCCTCTGGACAGGGGGCCCTGGGGGTCCACTGACCTCCCTGACCTCTGCAGCCCTGGGCTGACTGAGGCAGGGTAGAGAGGGGCAGGTTACCTGCTCCAGACTGGGTACCACCTTGTAAGGGTCCTCTGCCATCAGGGGGTGGCCAGGCCAGGCCTGACTACCTCTGTGGCAGTTCCTTCACTAGGGGTAGGGTCAGTTCCCTGAGGAGGCTGACCCTTACCTACTGTCTGGAGGGAAGAAGACTTTTCTTCAACCCTTGTGCTCTCTTCTGGGGGAGAGTGGGCCATTCTTCCAGGCTCCATCTCTCCAAAATCTTGGGCTGGGGCTGTGGCCATCACAGCCCCACTAACCTTTACAGGGACACCCAACATCTTCAGATGGGTTTGGTGTTCAATTTCAGCCCAGGCTGAAATTTCCAGATCATTGCCCATCAGGCAATCTACAGGTAAGGTTGGGGACACTGCCACTCTCTTTGGGCCTGTGACTCCCTCCCAGCTGAGATTGACTATGGCCATGGGGTGATCTGTTCTGACACCATCAATGTTGGTCACCTGGTATTTAAACTCAGGTAAAAGCTGGTGAGGGGGACTAGTTTCCCTGCCACCATGGTGACACTAGCCCCTGTGTCCCTAAATGCCACAGCTTTCTGACCATTAATTATTGGCTCCAGTCTGTACCTGCCCAATGCTATGGGACCCATGGTAAAGGTGGCATATCCTACACCACCATCAGAATCTGAGGAGTCTGTTGAGGGGGTCCTGTCTAAACTAGGGCCCACCTCTGTTCCTCTTGCAAACGCACCTAACTTTTTGGGTGCACTACTCCCAACTGGAGGATTACTACTGGTAGTACCAGGAGGGGTGGTAGTAGTTGTTGGAGGAACATTTTCTTTATTGCCATTCCTGGGACAACTGGGATCAGATTTCCAGTGCCCAGGCTTTTACAGACATGGCAATAGGGTTTCTTTTCAGGAGAGGAAGGAGTTTGGGACCCACCCCCAGAAGAGGAATTTTGGGGCCCTGCAGGGGACTTATCCTTGGATTTATCCCCACCTTTCTCTTGGGACTTGGTAGAATCTTTCTTGTGGTCACCACCCTGATTCTTAGGCCTTACCCTGGTTCTGACCCATTTGTCTGCCTTCTTTCCCAATTCTTGGGGAGAGGTCAGATCAGAGTCCACCAGGTACTGGTGTAAAAGCTGGTTTTGACAATTATTAAGGATCTGTTCTCTCATCATTAGATTATAAAATCCTTTGAAATCAGTAACCCTACTGCCAACCAGCCAACCCTCCAGAGCCTTGGATGCACAATCTACAAAGTCAGTCCAGTCCTGAGTCTGTGCCTTCTGGGTATCTCTGAACTTCAACCTGTACTGCTCAGTGGTTAAGCCAAACCCATCTATCAGTGCACTCTTCAGGACTTCATAATCATCAGCATCCTCTTCTCTAACAGTGAGGAGCTTGTCTCTACCTTTATCTGAAAAGGAGAGCCACAAGATTGCTGCCCACTGCTTTTGGGGGACCTGCTGTACTCTACAGGCCCTCTCCATAGCAGTTATCCATTTGTGGATATCATCCCCACTCTGGTAGGGAGGAACAACCTTGCTCAGGTTCCTATGGTCAGGGACATATTCTCTGCCTCTAGGGACACTGTTGCTGCCACCAGGGGTTCTAAACCCTCCCTTCTGGAAGCTCTCTGGATCTCCAGGGCTTCTCTATCCAGTGCCAACTGCTTGGTTCTGAGGGCCACTTTGGCTTCCTCATACTGGAGCAGTTTGCACCTTCTCTCAGAGGAGGTCTCTCTTAAGTTAAAGTATGAGCTCCTCTCTTGGACAAATTCTCTGCCAGAGTGATAAGAGTGCTCAGATTCCCTGGAAGGGGATCTGTGCCTCTCATCCACTCTGCCAGTTCTCTTAGGGAGAACTCCTCTGTCCTGTTCAGGCTCCTTGAAGCCTGGCCCTTCAACCACAGAGTCTTGGTCATTCGGATTGTCCTCATCTGACCCAGATACTATGATTGACCCACCCACTGATTCAGACCCCTTAGCTCCTAGAGCCAATCTAAGGTCATCTGCTGTCAGCAGATCTATCAGGTGCAGGGTTGAGGGACTCTGTCCTATCCTCAGGTGTCTGTCAACACACATGGCTCTCAAGTCAGAGAAAGCCATGTCCTTATACTGAGGCTGAGTGGATCCACTGGGTCCACCCCTTAAGGACATTCTAGTGTTGTGCAGTGTTGTACTACCTACACTAGTTTGTGGCCTACTGATCCTAGCTTGAGCTGTGGAAAGGGTGTGCTATCCCTTGGCACACAGCTCTAAGTTCAGTAGAACTTATTGATACTAAGCTTGACTTTATATGTACCTTGAGTACCTATAATGGTTTTCAGTTAGTAATTCAAATAGAGATTTTCTGGTAAAACAATGGCAAGCTGGAATCCCACACGCTGCCCACCAATGTGAGAAGTTGGCCTGGTATATGCTGTTCACTAATTAAAGTGGACACCTTGCACCAGGGCAAATCGACTCTTATGGTAGATAGGTTTAAGACAACCTTTTAAAGAAAGCTATCCTAGTGGTAGCTGTGGAGAGCAGCCTTCAGGCTAAGTCTCGGAGGAATGTAAAGCAGCTTGTTTTACCATATAATCTCTTGAATCACCAAATGAAAAGACACCACACAGGTATATATATCAAATATATATGTATTTATTTCTAAATAACTCTCTACTAATCTCTTTATGAGATTAGAAGACAAACATATGCACAAATCAACGTTTCACAATAAGTTAAGCACAAAATATGGCTGGGGCCCTAGGGGCGTACCAGACCATATACTAAGTAAGAGACTTAGAAACAACGACTTGCAGGGAGACAAGGCCTAGGGCCTTCAGAAGTGCTGGGGCCTCACGAAACCACCCAAGGCAGGTAAGTAAAGGACCCACGGGGGACGCGTGCAGTGTGGATACACAGGCGCGAATCGCCGTTAACTTCAATGGGGCAAGTCGCGGTTGGAAATAAAGAGTTTTAGGATACTTCGGGAGAACCTACAAGCAAGTCACTTACAGGGTAAGTAGTTCTAGGGCCCACACCCACAGGAGCACCGTAGTGCTGGAGTTACCTCACCCAGGGAAGCCGGGTGCACAGGTGTCCTTTGGTGTCGGGTCGCGGCGTCGTTTTCAATGGCGAACAAAGAAGACTTGCTGCTTGCGGGAGCTGAAGAAGTGTCCGGTGGAATCCAAGCCTGGATTCTGAAGAAGGATGACCTGAAAGCAGAGGGGACAGTGTTCAAAGTCACTTGGCAGTGACCCGGGGCAAGGAAGATGGATGCCCACCGTCGTCGGTCGCTTCAGGTCGGTTGCAGGTGCCTTGACTCTTCAGCCACGTGGTCCAGGAGGCGTCGACGACGACCAGGAGCTGGATTCGGTGTGTCCCTCAACGTCTGCAGCTGACTGCGGTGTCGGCAACTCGATCGGAGCCAACAAGCCTTGGCAGCCGCAAGTCTCGGGGAGATGAAGAAAAGTCGATGGCGCAGACCAGCAAGGTCTGTGGAACTCACCCAGCGAGGGTAAGTCAGGGCAGGCCTGGAGCAACCAGGGGAGCCCTTTGGTTTTGTTAAGAAGTCTTCTGGGGACCCACAAGCCAGCGGGCAAGGGATCGCGAAGACACCTCGGGCGGAATCACTCAACAGGGGCCCACGGTCACTCGGGACGGTGTAGGCCTCTGATCTTCGGAGGGATTCCTGCTGGAGGTCGGGACCACACGTGGTCCAAAGCACAAGTTCGTAGAACGTTGTGAAGGGGTTGCACTCGACAATAGTGCACGGTACCCAGGGGTCGCGGTTCCTCGTTACTCGTGGGGTCCACTTGCCTCAGCTTCGCTGGGGACTCACGATGGCCTGGGAGAGGTCAGGAAATCCACTTCTTGGGCTGCAGGGACTTCGGACTCCGGCGGGAGCGGCGTAGTTTGCGACCGTCGTTGTCGTTTTTGGTGCCTGCCAAGCAGGGGAGTCACTCCTTGACTCCAAGGGAGATTCTTCTGTCTTCCAAAGGTAGTGGAACGTCGAAGGGCCAGGATTCTTCTGTAGAGCGTCGTCCAGGGGTTATCTGCCTTGCAATGGCAAGGTTCCCCTCTTATACTAAAAAGAGGGGATGGACTAGCTCTATGACCCCACCTATGGGAGGGTCAAGGGAGGGGGTGGCTACACCCACTTCCCTTTGTCCAGTTTCGCGCCAGAGCAGGGGCAGGTAGCCCCTGAGCTGGTTTGAACTGGCATATGCACAGAGGAGCCTTCTGCTCCCCCAGTGCAGGACTTCAAAGCACTCTAAGAGTGCACCCACCCAGCCCCAATACACTAAACCCTGTCTGGGAGGTGGTTACACCTCCCTGTGACAGGATGCCTATTGTTGGGCTTCCTCCACTGCGAGTTTCGGTCATCAGCAGGAGGGCAGCCCAGTGTCTGTGACTGGTGGCATCCATTTTGTGATGCCAGGGCTCTTTAGGATTCTACCGCGTTTCCACAGCAGGTACATGTCTTATCCCTCTAGAAGGGTGGAATGCTACCCCCGCCGCCAATATTGGCGGGGGGGTAGTATTCCAAGATGTTTGACACCAAACACGACATGTTTTGATGCAGCCATTGCAAAGTTAGCATTTACCGCGAGGATATAATGCACTTAAATAGTATATGGTTTAACCGCATCCACAAACAGCACCAGAGAATGGACTCTGAGAACTGTAGAGGGGCCCTGCTCATGCAGAGGCACCCCCTCACATAGAAGCCAAGCACCCTGCCCTCAGGATTGATAGGGCCTGCCTTAGGGGTGACTGATAGGTTTATATGTGTGTGCAGGAGAGATATAGGAAACCTATATCTCAGTGAGGGTGCTAGCACCACCTCACCCAGGCTGCAGTAGCAGGCCTGTGGTGTCAGATTTAGACTGCTTCCCAGGGGTGGCATAATATATGCTGCAGCCCCTGGTAGGCCTGTGAAGTACCTAGGCCCTTGGCACCTAAGGTACCATATACTAGGGACTCATAAGGCACCACAGTATCCAATCACTAGTGCACCTAGAGTGCACTCCATGTCGTTTAGAGAGAGCAGATAGACTGGGGCCCTGAATAGCAGGGTCCCAGTCCAACTAAGTCATAAACCAGCAAAACACCATAAAAAAAGTGGGGGCAACCATATAGTCAGATTCCACCTTCCTACAAGGGCCATTGCCCGCAAGGTGCCATCCCTGGGGGTCTCAAACCGACGCCATACACACTGCCACAAGAGGTGGGATGACATCTGCCGGCTCAGCAAAAACGTCGCAGAAATGACGCTGGGCCTGGTCCCTCGAAGTTGCATGTTGGCGCACAGGAGCATGACACCACTAATGGCCCGCATCCTGGCAGTGACACAGCCAGAGCTGGATGGACGTTTAATGGCCCAACAGCAGAAAGTTGTGGGTGAGTATTGTGCTAAGTGTGACTTTGCGTATGAGTGACTTCCTGAATCCCAGCCCAGAGCAAGTGGGGACCTCTGTGATGTCTCTGGTGTGATGCAATGGCTTCTAAGTATCCTCAGTGTTGAGTGCAGAGGTTCTGCATGTGTACAACATTTTGTTGCTCATGTGGGAAATCCATGAACGCTGTCATAGCAAGTCAGCTTGACATGCTTTCATCTCACATTTTGTGAATGTTGTCTGAAATGATACCTTCCTACACAGGAAAATTCGTTGTGTGAAGATTGTAGCCCAGTACACTTGTCCGGCTTGCGTGTGCTGTGTGGCTACGACAATAGTGTGCTCATGTGATGATGTGTAAGTGGCTAGATAAATGCACAAATGTGGACTCAGGGAGCAGTGAGTTGGTATAGGTAACACCTGTCCTGTGGGTTGTATTTTTCACAATGATAGAGATGACAGCATCATTGCAAAACATATTAGCCAAATATCAGCAGCATGGTATCACATGATGCAATTTCCTGCCACAGTGACAGCAAGTGCACACAGGTGCTGATGGCGTAGATTGTGATGATTGCAGTGATGCATTGGCTGATTTGCATTTGCCAATTGTGCACATGGCAACATGACTGGGATGCAAAACACACAAGATGATGGACGGAATGCTGCACATTGGCAAACATTCACCCCCAGTCACAGATCTGGGTTTAATCCATCGGTATTTTGCTTCACCACGCCACCCCAGTTCAGACATAGCCATATGCAAATCAGTCTTGACCCTGTGCCTCATGGGAACAGTCCAGACCGAACTGCCAAGCCATGTCTTCCCTGGACCGGAATCAAGCATCCTAGAACCGGTTTCAGGCTATCAGCCTTCATCAGCCAGGATAGCTTGACTCCAGTGGCGTAGTGAGCACGGGACCCACGTCTGGGCATACCCTTCCCACTTGGGGCGAAATGCAAAACACACAAGATGATGGACGGAATGCTGCACATTGGCAAACATTCACCCCCAGTCACAGATCTGGGTTTAATCCATCGTTATTTTGCTTCACCACGCCACCCCAGTTCAGACATAGCCATATGCAAATCAGTCTTGACCCTGTGCCTCATGGGAACAGTCCAGACCGAACTGCCAAGCCATGTCTTCCCTGGCCGGAATCAAGCATCCTAGGACCGGTTTCAGGCTATCAGCCTTCATCAGCCAGGATAGCTTGACTCCAGTGGCGTAGTGAGCACGGGACCCACGTCTGGGCATACCCTTCCCACTTGGGGCGAAATGCAAAACACACAAGATGATGGACGGAATGCTGCACATTGGCAAACATTCACCCCCAGTCACAGATCTGGGTTTAATCCATCGTTATTTTGCTTCACCACGCCACCCCAGTTCAGACATAGCCATATGCAAATCAGTCTTGACCCTGTGCCTCATGGGAACAGTCCAGACCGAACTGCCAAGCCATGTCTTCCCTGGACCGGAATCAAGCATCCTAGGACCGGTTTCAGGCTATCAGCCTTCATCAGCCAGGATAGCTTGATTTGTTCTGCATTCCGTCCATCAATTGTGTGTCTTTTGCTTTCTCGCCCTAAGTGCGCCAGGTATGCCCAGACGTGGGTCCTGGGCTCACTGTGCCACTGGAATCAAGCTATCCTGGCTGAAGTAGGGGTGAAGCCCCGAAACCGGTCCTAGGATGCTTGTTTCCGGTCCAGGGAGGACCTGGCTTGGCAGTTCGGGCTGGACTGTTCCCATGAGGCACAGGGTCAAGACTGATTTGCATATGGCCAGGTCTAAACTGGGGTGGCATGGTGAGCAAAAGAATGATGGATTTAACCCAGATCTCTTGACTGGGGGTGAATGTTTTGATTTGTTCTGCATTCCGTCCATCAAGTGTGTGTCTTTAACATGACTGGGATGGTTAGACTCTGGAATTTAAATTCAATGTTGCAGAACCGGGCTATTGTGAGATTGTTTTGGCACTAGGGCGTAACATGGTTGGATGTGATCAGTGGGTAGGGCAAATTGTGATGTGATTGAGGTGTTGTACTGTAATTTGATAGATAAACAGAAGCAAATGTTACTCAGAGTGTCAGTCCTCAGTATGTGTGCATTGTGGAGGGGTGTCCATGTGCATCAGTGCATGGTGAAGTTGTGGCTACTGCTTTTAATCAGTGATTGAATTCTTGGCACATTGATGTGTCATCGATGTCATCAGTCAGCACAACGTAGGGATGTCATATGCCAGGCCCTAGGTATTGGCACACATTAGCTGTCCTAATGGAGGCCACTCACAACTTCATCTACAGAAGGCACTATCATGCCTTGGAGCAACGAAGGCCTGTCAGGCAATTGATAAGATGTTGGAATGTGACATGTCACAACACATGAAGGCCTTGCATTACATTGCCTTTATCATGCTATTGTGCATTGTCTATGCGACTACATTGTTACATAGGGCTTATTTGCACTTCATTACCAAAACAGATGTGCCCATGTGACATATGCAGCAGTGTGAGTCTCAGAGACATCAACTGGCAGTGAACAGCAGTGAGCATCATGTTAGTGTGCATTTAGAGATGTGTGCTGTGCACTTCAAATAAATCGATACATCTACAAAGTTGACACCAATGTACAACTGTAGTTGTGTTTCAGTGCCAAAGATAGTGGATTTCAGGAGGTAATATCACTTGCAAATGGATAGGTTTTACTTTGTTATAAGTGTTTTGTACAGTGAAATATACTCCAAATGTGACTGAGACAACATATTTGGATGTGTAGCTATCTTACCTACAGGCACGTAGGTGTGCCTACAGACAATTTTATGTGATGTTAAAATGTAGGTACATGCACAGCTATTTGGGTGTGTCAACGCAACTTGGAGCATGAATATTGACTAAGCATGTTTCCATGCATCAGCTGATGATTGCACAAATTTGATATATGCTGACAGTACATAGAGTAGTTAAATGTTGGAGTTTCTGTCAATGTATTTGTATTTGTATTGCATATGATGTTTGTAAGTATGCCACTTTACTGAACCTATTTCTCTGTCTCTTGCAGCATCTACCGAGGGCAGGGAAGGAGAGGGGCCCGACACCGTTGGGGAAGCTACTGGCACAACTGGCACACAGGAGTTCAGTGACACTGAGGGGACCAGTGCCTCGGAGGGGGACAGGAGTGCCCTGGAGGATTCCCGCCCAGAAACAACAACCTCCACATCTTCCCACTCCAGCGGTGACTCCTCGGTGTTGGCGGGCACAGGAAGTTCAAGATCTGCATCTTCTTCAGCCACACCTCTTCCTGTGTCCACCCTCCCGGATGCTCCCCAAAGTGCTATCCGTGCCCGCAGCCCTAAGAAGGGTAGAGTCTCCTTCCCCCCAGGCACCGCTGCCCCTGTCCCCCCTGCTGCCCTCAGTGTGGAGGCCATAGACATTTTGCAGCAGCTGTGTGTGGGTAAGACTGCGCTCCTGAATGCCCTCCAGGATCATGGCAACAAGTTGTCACAGGGTGTTGCGTTCATGGAGGGCATTCATTCGGACGTGGGTGGCCTACACCGAACTGTCCAGTCTTTGTCCTCCACAGTGACGGCAGCCATTCAGCAGTCCCAAGCTCCCAGTCCAGCTCCAGTCCCTTCCGCAACCACACTCCCAGTGCCCCCACCTGACCAGAGTACACACACACCAGAGCCCTCAGGTACCCAGTCATCCACACGCAGCACACAACAACAGCACTCTAAGCGAACCAGACACCATACGCCATCACCACAGCACACAAAGAGCACACATGACCGCACCACAAAAAGCCCATCACAGGACACTCAGAGACATAAGGCCAAAAAACACGCATCCACATTGCATTCCTCAGATTCATCACCCTCCAAGGGCACTCCCATCCCCACACCTGATCCCAAAGACACACAAACACTTGCCCTGTCTGCAGTGAACCTGGTGCCTGCCACAACTACCCCCAAACACATTCAGAAGGCTGTTTCACCCAAAACTTCGACTCCCACCGACACACCTGTGAAGCGTGGACAAGAGAGCAAGGTGGGGAGTGTACCTCCACAACAGGGAAGGCAGGGGAAAAGGCAACCCCCACCCCAGCGTACCACCAGGTCCAGCAAATCTCCACAGGAAGATACACCACCACCTGCTACACTTTCGGGGAAGAGGGAGGCTGTTGGGGCCACCTCACTTGTGGCAAGACACTTGGGGGATATTGGATCCCAAAACAATTGAGACCCAGCCCTCCACATTCACCATCAGCCACTGAGCCTCCACACAGCATGTCTCCACCTCCCCGTGCCACCACTCCACCTGGTCCAACCAGCCCTCAGGCTCCCACATCCACGGATCCCTCTACCTCAGCCAGTTCTCTCCCTCCCAGGTCCACTCCTCCGACTAGCTCAGACAATCAGCCCCCTCCCAGTTCAACTTCCACCCAATTTTGAAGCAAAGTCCCCCTTCCCACCCCATTCCTCCCTGAGCGGTGCCTGGACTGCCCATTTGAGGCTCCTATCCTGTGTTGACTCCCATGGCAGTGGACTGTGTTACATGTTTGTTGCGCAAGTTTTCATGCACACATGTGCGGACTTGAAATTTGGACTGGCCGATGGCCTTAATGTTTTGCACTTTTGATGCCGATACAGAGTTTATGTAATAAAGACTGTTATTTATGTTCTGAGCTTTGTCGCTACCCTTGCTAATGATGCAGTGCAATGTATGTGTATATGTTCATCTGTTACATGCTCTGTATGCCACATTCACATTGGCATCTGCTTGATTTTCTTTTGCAGAGGTTGCCAGAGGTTACAGCCACTTTTGTGCTTCTTGACTCAGAGGCTTGAGGCAATGATGCTTGTCTGTGATGGTCTACTCTTGTCCTAATCATTCTATTGTCGGGTCTCTAGTTTTGTACACATGTCATATTTGGATGCTGTACCACAACAGCAGAGAACTCTGTTCACATGATAACTTGAGGGTTGGACAGGGTCCGTCATATCTGTGGGATCTATCTTGATGTGTACACAGCAGTGTAGATGTGTAATCATCTTGTGTAGGTATGGCTTCATAGTCACATGGGTACATTTGAATGTGTGCACTTGAGTACTCATACAGTGTGATTGTCCTGTCATTAGCTGAAGTGTTGATGTGTATGTGCCCTTGAGCATGACCCTTACACACATGTATGATCCAGTTGATGAGTGCCTGTTTGTTTACATGATCAGACACCTGCTGTAGATTGTGGGGACATTTAGGAGTTGTTTCTTGAGCAATGTGCAGTGTGTCGGTATGACCTTGCAGTCCTAGGGCACACCTCCTTGTTGTCCACATCATTTGTGAGTATGCAGAGTGTGTCACTGCAATGTCTGTGTTGTGGTTTTGTGATCAGCCATGGCTCTTGCTTACCTTTGTGCTCACTGTGCTGACTGGCTCAGGCAAACAAGCATTATAAGTGACTTTTCACATACATTGATGTCAATTTACACTTTATTTTGTCCACTATGTGGTATTCAGAGTCATACAAGCCCCAAGAGGAGCTTTTGATGCCTACACATTGTGAGTTACTCCTCTATGTGTTTTTGCTCTGTACACTCCTCACCTGTACAATACTAATGTACACACCACTTCAGTCTAATATCTGCCACTCCATGCCTTGCCAGTTTTGACCCTCCCCACCACTCCATAGTGTGACACTATACTGTGGGAGGATGATCTGTGTCCAGAACCAATGTGCCCCTCAGCACTGTTTCACAATTTGTTATGTGCTATTTTCTTCTACTTGATTGCAGTCATGGTTGCTCATGTACAGTGCAGTTGAGTTTCCAGCACAGTCATCTAGTCAGGTTCCATGCATATGAGTTTTCCTGAGTTGTGCAGCAGGAGGTGATAGCTAAAGTGTGTATCTGTTTGCTGAGGTACTGCTACCCATCCTGAGTGTGATGTGATCTGTGTGCTGTGATGATTTGTGATGTTAAAGTTCATGGTGGTGCACTCAGATATGTGTGATACTGGTTTTGGTGGTGTTCACACACTGCTTACTGTGCATGCACTGCTGTCAGTGGATGTTGCATTGTCCTTGCCAGGTGTGAGTCCCCTATATGTCCAGGTGAGTTTGCTATGTAATGTTTTTGTATGTGGATATGTTATGTATTTGTTGTTGAGGGATGCAGTCTTTGTCCTGTGTTGGCTCTTTCTACTGACAGTTCCATGTGTGTGTGTAATGTTTTTTAGCATGACAATGTGTGTGAGGAGTTTGTGTATTTGAATGCATTCAGATGTGTGTTGAATTAGTACTGTGCATTTCTTGTGTGAATGTCACATGCAGCAATGTGGAGTCTTGTTTATTAGCTTGTTTTGAGTGCACAATTGTGCTATGGCCTCCTATATTTGAACAGTCACTTGTCAGGATTGTGCATGTGAATGCTTGTGCTACACATTGACACCATGCTCACTTTGTAACTGGTGGAGTGTCTATGTCTGTGTTTGCAGATTTGTCTGGTTGCACACAGTTTGTGTTTATAATTGACATTTGTTCATGTATTTTTGGATTAGTTTGGATGATGCTGTCTGTGCAGTTGGCCAGAGGAGACATGTTATCTATTCCAGGGTTGTCTAGGATCACATTGCCTATCCACTCTTTGGCTGCACATGTACAAGCTTGTTGGACTTCTTTTGATGTGGTTTGTGATATATGTGTTTGGCAATTGGTTTGGGATCAGCATTGGTTTAGACAACCCTGAGTGGGACGCAAACATTTGTAGATACACACCAGGGTGTGGTATTGGTTATCAGGGAACTCACAGGACCTTATTTTCACCTTTATCTGTGCTTCTCCCAGGTGTTGATGAGTGAAGGTGGGAGATGGGTAGATGAGGGGTATGTGGGAAGGTCATACTTGAGTTTGACAGTCATGGACTGTCACCGTGAGCCATGAGTGTTGTGCTGGTGGCATACACATGTAAAGATAGTTGACACAGATGAGGGGCTGGTCACTGTATGGCTTATGACAGTTCATATCATTCTGGTCCAATGCATTACTTGCATTGCTGTATCACCGGGACACTGCACAAATGTTACTTTCCTTCAGTTTTAATCTCTGTGCCACCCATGTACTATTTGATGTCCTAAGTGGAGTGTCATACGTGGTACCTCTTGAATGTCATGTACAAATGGTACCAGTCATTTCTATATGCTTTTCCTGCACTGTGCACTCCACTTTAGGATAGTTTACTTATTATGATACAGTGCTGCTAACTTATGGTATGTGTATGAGGCAGAGTTTGTGTGTGAGCTGTATCAAGGACTTAACATGCAGTGTGAACAGTTCCAAGGTTGTTAATCTGCACAGTGACTCTTCATTTTTTCAGTTACTCACTTTAATTCACATGAGTGGAAGGCAGGTGTGAGGAAGAGGAGGGTTGCCATGAGTCTCAGGTCAGAGTTTACTGCTGTCAAGTTGGACTCTTCCTGACACTTTGGCATTCATTCAATACTTTGTAGTTGGTGCTACCTTTGTTGAGGTGGAGTAATGGTGTGTTGGTGTTCTGTGAGTTGGCAGTGTAGTCAGTGTTCTTGATGTACTGGACATACTCACATCGGGCCTGATCACAGAACTAACTTACGTCAAAAACGTAAAGTTAGTACTTTTTGGTATTCACAGAATACACTTACTCATTTTGGTATTCACAGAATGCACTTACTCATTTTGGTATTCACAGAATACACTTACTCATACTAACTTTATGTCCGCACTCGGGCCGGAGATTCCGGCCCTTTGGTGGAGATTCCGGCCCTTTGGTGGAGATTCCGGCCCTTTGGTGGAGATTCCGGCCGGTTGTGGAGATTCCGGCCGGTGGCGGACATTCCGCCACCGGCTGGAATCTCCACACCTGGCCGGAATCTCCACCAAAGGGCCGGAATCTCCGGCCCGAGTGCAGACATAAAGTTAGTATGAGTAAGTGCATTCTGTGAATACCAAAATGAGTAAGTGCATTCTGTGAATACCAAAATGAGTAAGTGTATTCTGTGAATACCAAAAAGTACTAACTTTACGTTTTTGACGTAAGTTAGTTCTGTGAATCGGGCCCATGGTGTCATTTATTGCAGCAGTACACATGTGAGTCAAATGCACAGTGGTGCTTACCTTGAGTTTGCTGTTTGAGTCAGAAATTTTGTACTGTGTTGCATGGTATGGGCTATCATTATGTGATATGGTCTGCCATTGTATGTGATGAGCCTATCAATGTCTGCTTGGGGGCTGTGCTGATCTGTGATTATGTGGCAGTGGTGTCTAAAATGATGTGTCATCTACCTTGGCTCACTGACTCATTCCAACACCTTGTTGCACTACTGTGAAATACACATACACACCCTGCTTGCTCTGCCCTCCTCTTTTCCACATTGTATGCGGACTGACCCTTATTTGGCTGCAATGATGACTATTGTCATTTTGAAGGGACTCTTGCCTCACCCCACACTCATGTTACTATACAATTGCTGATGATCCTAATGAGATGTCGATATAGTCAGTGTCCCTGCACATGACTTCTTGCTGCAGATATGTTGTGCAGAGTGTTGCTTCTTTTATGATACATGTGGTGTGTATGTTGTGATGATGGTCTTGCTTGCCTGGGACAATGTGCTGGACTCCTACTACATTGTGGGCAGGTTTTATCGCGACTTCACCTCTGCGGTGACATGACCGGCACGACTGGGCTAGTTGCAAACATTTTCATGGAGATGGGTGACCCCGATGCTGAGGTGACAATTTGTTACGTGCAAGACATGTGTAATTGGACTATGGGATATGTTCCTGTCTCCACCAGGGTGTTTGTTGTAGACATGACACATTTTTCACCGCGACAGTTGTGTGTTGTTGTTGTACAGGGGTTGTATGCGGGGATATGTTTTTGACATACCTGCGGTGTTGACCGCAATGGCATCTTATCTGCTGGTAGTGGATCAGGTACAGCCGCGGAAGGGCTTGTAGAGCAGGATCCATGGCGGCCAGGAACGTGTGGAGGTGGCTCAGACTCGAGTTTCTATCTCCGCAGTTGTGCTTCCGCCATGTCCGAATAGCTAGTTTCTCCGCTGCGTTCTGATGGGCTGGTTGACGCATCGTGATCTGTCCGGCGGATGGAACGTCATTCCGCACGGCGGTCTTTCCCTATTGGCTCCCTCCAGCACCGTTGTGGAACGAAAAATCTGGCGGATCCGGAAACTCCGCGACGGGCGGAAAAAGGGCTATCTTTGCCCATTGTAATGTGGCGGTCGCGTGGACCGCCGCAGGAGTGACTAAATGGACGTTTTCTGCCACCGCCTGCACCGCGGAGGTGCCTACGACCGCCATCGTAATCAGCCCCTAGGTTGGAGGTTTCAGGCTTCATGCATTACAGATGGTGCCAAAAAAAGGCGTACCTTCTAGACCTCCGTGATGACTCTATGTGATGTCTAGGGTCTGGGCATTACATTTCAGCCTGTGACCCTTGTGCCTCCAGGCACCCGTAGGCCATCTAGGAGGAGGAGCCCAAGTGGACGTCCTCTCCCAAAAGTAAGGGAAGGTTCTTAGAGATTTCCGGTAAGAAGCCAGACTTTTCCTTGAAATTAGGGAAACCTGTGGTGCCTAAGAATATAAGACCAGAGTTTCCAGTCTCCCTGCTGACCCCTGCACAGGTCAATGCCTTCTGGCTACTGAAGCGAGATCTATTCTGGACAACTATGCAACCCTCTGGGCTACTCCCCAAGGAGGTCCGTCCTGAAGGCCTCAGAACTCTTAGTGGATGTGACCCAGAGGACTTGCAATCCAGCCTTCACATGCTCTGTACCTGGCTCCTAAAGGGAAGACGAAAATGGTTAGGAAGCCATCAACATTTGTTTGGGCTGTTCTTTGGCACTGCTTTCAGTGTTGATAAGAGGAACACATATGGAGCTTGTGCCAGCCAAGGAGCAGATAGGGTACAGTATCACCTGTGTGGCAGAGAAGAAGGACAAAGCAAATTGTAATGATGAACCACATTGTGAACACCTACCCAGCCCTTAAAGGTTAGCTTGCTTGTTGAAGATTTTCAGCTCAAATGCCTTGATTATGGAGAATGACTATAGCTGCTTGGAGGATGACGATTCAGAAGTTGATCATCTCCCACTTTACAATACTGATGCTGGTGTGTACTTGCACATGCAAAATGGCAGTAGCATAGATACTTCTTCAGAAGGGGACATTTCCTACTCTTATATACTCTGACTCAGAGAAGTTCTCATCTTTTACAGCAGTTATTTGGAAACGGGCAGAGGCCTTGGAACTTAATTTGCCTTCTGTGGAAATGAAATCTAACACTTTGATGGAATATTGCAATACTCCACAGGTTCAGCAGGGCCCATGTTTCCATTAAAAGAGGTTCCCTTGGCTGCTTGGACAACACAGTTTCCGGGCCCAGCAGATGATAGACTCCATATTCCTTCTTCTGGTGACCTATACTTTATGTCCTATGCAACCAGGGAGAGTCTGGTGGTTCAGACGTCTTCTTCAAAACGGAACCAAAATGCCTTCCTTATGGCTCCCCTGGACTGATGCCTTGGGTTGCAAATTTTTTATCTCTAGTAGCTTGCCGTTCAGCACGGCTAATGCTACCTCCGATTTAGTCCAAAATGTCCTTGCCCTGTGGTAGCTGCCAAAACTTGGAATTGTCAGGCTGCTAAAACAGATGAAGAAGGCATTCTTCGATATGGTGAGTAATGATTGGACGCATCAAAACAGATCCTGAACTATGGTTTTGCCACCAGGGACACTGCTGCCCATGCATTGGGTACGGCTGTCGCACAACATCAACATTCTTGGATGTTTTCCACTTGATTTTCACTGGATGTCAACGCTGCACTTGCGGACATGCCCTTTAACAGAGAGCAGGCAACTCCTCCTTAGAACGTCTCAAGAATAGCACAGGTACAGATCACGCCTTAAGTTCGGCCTACCATTCACTGCAGTTTCACCAACAGAATTGGAAGTTCGTAAGTTCCTCCAAGGATGTGCAGTACCAACAATGACAGTTGTTTCAGCCTGTTCAGACAGCACAACAAATATATTGCTCCTTTTATGTTTGGGATGGATATAGGCGGTGTCACCAGCAGCAGATCCAGTCCCTATTATCTTCTGTGAGCTGTCACCTCAAGCCTTCTCTGACTGCCCTCTCGCAACACCATTTTATGGTGGGGGAGGGCCTTCCATTTTGTCACTTAATGAAAAATGATCATGACTGACTTCCGAGTGATCTTGCTGATCCACCGGGCTACACCTTTCAATTCCTATCCACCCCATGAGGTCCTCAAGAAGGATGGAGACCTGGGGCCATATTACAGAGAGTGTCCAGGGGGTGCAACGGGCGTTTGCGCCCACTTTGCGCGCTTCCGGGGCACTTTGGTATTGCAGGAGGGGCCGCAGACACTTGTGCGGCCCTTTCTGTAATACCGATAGCGCTGCTGCACGTAAAACACCAGCGCTATCTGCAGGGGGTATTCCCTCATTTGCATGGGGGCGTGCCTCATGCAAATGAGGGAATCCCTATGCCTCTGCGCCCGCTCCATATTACAGACACGGGAGCAGAGGCAAAGAAGCTATCAGGGGGCGCACTGATGGCAGCCCTCTGGCGGGGGGCGAGGGGGTCCCATGGACCCCCCAGACATCCCCTAGCAGGTGGGTGCAGTACTGACTGCACCTGGCTGCAAGTGGATCTCTAATCCCCTTTGAAAGTGCAGGTGGGTGCCGCCTGCAGAGTGAAAACACGGAGCAGCTTCAAAGCAGCCACTCCGTTTTTTCACAGGAATGCGCTGTTCCCAGAGCAGCACAAGTTCGCGGCTCCCCTGGGAGCAGCGCATTCCATGTAATAGGGTGCACTTTCCCTGTTTGCGCCTGGCGCACCAGTTTTAAGGTGCGCCGGGTGCAAACAGGGAAAGTGTGCCCTTTACATAATATTGTGAATCATCACCTTCTACATCTGTTTATCAAGCAGAAAGGTTCAAGATGCTGTCCCGGAGCCAAATCCTGTCGGTCTTGAATACAAAAGATTGATTGGCGTCCCTGTGGCTTCAGGACTCCTTTCTTCCATCTTCTGATTCTCCACTCCCCCAGCAGGTACTTGAGGTTCACATGGGACCCCTACACTGTCAGTTTGTGGTCCTTCTGTTTTGGACTGATGACACTATCACATGTCTTTATAAAGGTACTGGCGGTTGTGGTAGCTTTGCGGAAGAGGTCGGGACTCCATGCATTTTTGTATTGAGACAAGTTGCTGGTGAAAGTGGAGGCCCGATGCTGATCCAGCGAAGTCTCTAGAAGACAATGAATTTCTCTTACAACCTGGGCTTTAGTATCAACATCCAGAAGTCTCAATTCAGTCCCACACAGACACTGACTATTATTAGGGTAGGGCTCAACTCAGCCCTTATGTTATGTTGTGTTAGTTACTTTTCTAGAGCTCATCATACACCTGTAGGTGTCTTAGCACTAAGGAAAGAAATGTGAAATTACCTTACAAAATGAAGAGGTAGGTTTTGGGACTTTTCATGAAAGTGAGGTAAGTAGCCACCTTTTTTTACAGGGAAAGAAAAGCTGTTTCAAAGATTGGTAGCTAACACTGCAAAAGATTTGCCTCCTTGTGAGGACGTATTAATACACATTTGCAAGACGATTAGTGTTAGAAGAGTACACAGTGTGATGGGAACATTTGGCGAAATGTGAAACTGAGTAAATCAGGGCAAGGCCATTGAGACATTTCTATACAGAAAAAATGCAAATTCCTAGCGCAACTCAGACATAATATAGAACATAACATTAATCAATCACTAGCACATGGAGGGACAAAGCAAACTGTATATATTGGCAAATACAAAAATAACTTTTATTGAAACAAGATAATAAATATATATACTAATCAAATATCAAATTTAAAGGCATTTTTAATCATCAACCTCTTTTTTTGCATACATCAATGACACCAACACAACCATTATCCCCACACCGACCTGTATCTTTTAGAAGTTTGTTTTGGCCATGCCTGGAAGATAAGCTTCTAATCTTGGTCTGAAAGGCCCGGGAACTTCCATCTCTGCCTATAATCCTCCAGGCCATCAAAGTTAGACCGTTTTTCTGAACCATCTGGTGTGGAAGGCCCTCTGGATTCCTCAGAGACGGATTGGAAAATCTCAGGAATGTGCCAGAAGAACTGTAAAACACACTTGCGATCTCGAGACCATAGTGATCAGCACTAAGTTCGCTTGCTGCCGTCTGATCTGTGCCGAGACCCTCATTATAATTGCAAAGGGGGGAAATGTGTAGCTCTGTTCCCCGCTCCAATCCTGTAGAAATGTGTCCACTGCAGCCACCTCTAGGCCCGGCCTCCAACTAAAGTATCAGTGAAGTTGGTGATCTAATCTGGACGCAGTCAGAGCCACAAAAAGTGGGCCCCAGGTCTGGCACGGAGAGTGGAACACAGGAGGGTCCAGCTGTCAGATGCTCGAATCCCTGAGGAGTTTGGAGTTCCTATCCACTACTCGATTGGCAGAGCCCAGAAGGTAATCTGCCACCACCGAGATTTGGTTGAACAAGGAGTAATTCCAGAAATCCTGAGCAATTTCAATGATGATTTTTGATTTTGTGCCGCCCAGGTGATTGATATTTTCCCCTACTGCTGAGATATTGTCCATTTAAAGTAGCACGCAGCTCTGGGTTCTGTCCTTGGTCCAATACTCTATCACAAATGAGCTGGCCAAAAGTACTAAGCAATTGATGTGCATGTGTCGTTCGTGTTCAGACCAGTGTCCTCCTGTAGAAGATTCTCTGCACCTGGAACCCCAGCTGAGTTTGCTGGCATCCGACTCGATGACAATGTCGGGTTCAGAACCTAAGATTGCCCTTCTTTTTCCACGTCTCCATTTGACATAGCCACCACTGAATCTCTTCCCTGGCCTCCAACGAAAGAGGTACTAGTTCCAAATAGGTGAGTCCTCTTCGGAGGTGTGAGGACTTTAGCCTCCTGAGTGCTCTGTTGTGAAGCGGCCTGGGAACGATCGCCTGGATGGAGGACGAGAGTAGTCCCACCATGCTGGCAAGCTGTCTGAGGGAGCATTTTGGTCTGGCAAGAATTCTTCTCAGTTCGTGATGGATCTTCAACAGTTTCTTTGTGGGAAGACTAAGGGAGGTCTGCAGGGAATCTATTACAAATCCCAGGAACAGAATTTGTTGAGAGGGAAAAATCTCCAACTTGTCGTAATTGATCACAAAGCACAGATTTTCCAGGAGGGAACTTGCAGAAGACAGATGCGACCTCAGCTGATCCGATGACTGATCCATCAGAAGTATGCCATCTAAGTAGACAATAAGCTGAATGCCTTGCACTCTGAGGAATTCCATCACCGGTCTCATCACCTTTATAAAGCACCAAGGTGCTGAAAAGAGACTGAAGGAGAGTGTGGAGAACTCGAACCCCTGGTGAAGCCACATGAATTGAAGAAAGCAGTGATGTGGCCATTAGATGGGAACAGTCAGATAGGCATCCTTCAGGTAGAGGCGAACAAGCCAGTCTCCTGGTTTCAAGGTGTCGCTCAGAGGATTAATGCCTTCCATCTTGAAGTGGTGGTATTTCAGCACCTCGTTGAACTCCTGGAGATTTATCACTGGTCAGAATCCCTTGTATTTTTTCTCCACAATAAAGATGTTGCTGATGAACCTGCCGGGTTGAAGAGAGGACCTGACTATGGCTCTCTTGGCTAGAAGGTCGACAACCTCTTGACTTATAAGTTGAGTCTGGGTCTCTTAAAAAAATAGCCTGTGCGGGAGACCCATAGGACTCTATGTGAAAGCCTCTTACTGTTTGCAAAACCCAGGCATCTAAGGTTAGATAAACCCAGTTGAGAAAAACCTGAATGCCTGCCCCCCCTTCCACAGGATGCGGGGATGACGTTCTTAACTGAGTAGGTATTGGATACTGCTCTACCCCTGGAGGTGCCTCTGTGTAAATGACCTCTTCTGTAGCCTCTAGAAAGGAAGAAAGTCCTGAACTTAGATGGGTCATGATAGACATCTCTTCTGGGATACTGTCCTCTTTGGGAGGCGTTGTTGTTTGGGCAGCCAGCCGAGCCCCCTACCTTTGCCGGCCCTGGGACAAATCTTGGTAGAGAAGACTTTTTTAATGGATTCCTGCACCTTATCTAGGGAGGCGAAGGTAGATACAAACCTCTGCAGTTCCTTGATAAAGGGGCCTCCCAGCGACACCAGACCCGCCACTGTGGTGGCGAGGTCCCCAAGCTTAGGGTGTATCTTGATTAGAAGGGAGCAGCATCTCTCAGTATAGTGCCTACAGTTGGCATTCCCCAAGAAGACTATGGCCCTTTGTACCCACCCGAAGAGGGTCTCAGGGGAAATGAGGGAGCCTTCTCTGCCATAGCGAGGATTTTGTTCAAGTAATTTATCTTGACATGACCGCCCGAATCTGTTGATTCCTTTCTTAGGATCTTTGATATGTTTAGCCAGAAAGGTGGCCATTTTTGCATCTATCTTGTGGGTGAAGGCAAACTTTCCCCTCTAAGGTGGGCCTGGGGCATTCGGCCCGTAGGCTAGTGCGGACCTCCTTGTCCAAAGGTTTGCAGAGCTGAGCTGCCACATAGGCTGCCACCTTGTCCCCCGAACCCAGCCAGAGGACCTAGTGTGGTATATATCATCAGGGTCCAATATGTCTGCCAGCAATTGGTCTGCCTGCGTTTTGTAATCAGAAGATGAGTTTGAGGGGTCAGATAGGGGAGGCCAAGGACTCCCTGTCCCTTGTCTCCATCCGAGGATGAGGAGGAAGAATTGGAGTCATATTGCGGGGATGGTAGGTCCACCAAAAAGATGTCCTTGTTACCCAAAGAGGGAACTAAGCCTCCTGTGCCCCCAGAATGCGATTCACTCGTCATAAATGCCTTCTTGAGGCAATCAAAGGGATCTTCAGAAGGAGGATCCCTGGGGCGATTTCATGGGTTGGGCTGCCCTAGAGGTTCTGGGGGTCTAGAAGGTCATTGAGTGTCTTCCCTCTTGGGTAGGGGTTCAGGGCGGGTGTTAGCCAGCTTAATCAGTTTCTTCTCCAAGGGTGTCAGGGCTGTACTAATAGCCCTCTGCATGGAGACATCCACGGTCTATATCAGCTGGGATTCACAATGGATGTACTCCACCCCCTCTTCCTCCATATACTCCTCATAATCCCCCTGAAGAATTGTGGTCAGTCGACCAAATAGGGAGGCCAAATAATAAGTGTCTATAGTGCATGATGAGTGGCCCCGAGGGGCGGAATACTGCAGTCAGGGATCTCACAACTTTAGTAGACTGGTCCTTGGTGGGGGAGGGGACATTGCCCTGTGCGCTGTATGATATAATGGGCGGAGGCTGGGCTACTCCTATGCAAAAAACAGACTATAGACCCCGAGGGGTATTGAGCAGTACTGACCCCCACAGGGGCGTCACACTCCAGGCTCCTGAGGCCTGGCCTTCCATGCTGCAGACTTGACGAATGTGAAACCGCACGTCTGTTCCTGCTGCGGGACTGCAGAAGACACATGAGTTCCCGGCTGGCAGGAAGTGAGAGACGCGGTAAGAAAAGGGCCTTCAAAGCGACAGCATGGCCCCTGCACAGACCAAATCCAGCTGCAAGGGAATTGGAATCCGATCCCGTGGCCGCCTGCAAAGTAAAGAAATGGTTGCTTTGACCATGGATAGTATGAAATACATACGCTAGTGAAAATAGTACATTATTACCAAGTAAGCCGAGGCAAAAAAGGCAATTCTGCAGAGAGAAAACAGAAGCACTTACCTGCTGCTGGAGCAGCGAAGAAAGAGGAGGAACATTACAGATCATTACCTCTTCAATGAGAATGTGGATGCTGATTGGACTTTCTGGTCTTGTTTTTTCCCCCTCTGCTTGATGGGAAATTTAGTTGTTTTTGGTTGCCTGTATGAAGCTGCTGGAGAAATAAACTAAAAAACAGTTATGCATAATCCTCACCGCCGGTCCTGACATAGAATCTCTATTTGTGAGATACTTTTGATCTGTAGGATTTTGTGTTTGAATGTGTAATTGTGGGAGGATATACTTCAAATCAGCTCTTGCCTCTCACTCCCATTCTTTTTCAATGGATATACTGCATCCACCCTACGTAAGTCATACTTGGTCTTCCAAAATGAAGTTCTCTACCAGTGGTCAGCATCAAGGTGGCCTTGTAATCAATGAATAAACAAAGGATTTCAATTCAATCACAGGATTCTTTTTAAGACTAATTTTCCAGGATCTTGCTTTGAGTTAGTGGACATTGATTTATTAAAGATACCAGTTCCTAAGCACTCAATTAATTCAAGTCCTGAATTTAAAATTCCTTTGGGATCAGAAAAGGGGGTTTTACGAAGCCTTTCTTCAATCTTGCATCTATGATTTGATGCTGGGCATATTCCTCTTTATTGGCACAATAGTACCTGTGTTCAGTATGCAATAAGAAATTAGATTTGGCGTTGCCTCCAATCTAATTTATCTGCAATTGAAGAATCGTTAACTGTTTTACAACTATTTAGCTGATATTCCTTTTTATGGTGTTAGAGCTTGTGTGACATATTGCTTCTTCTGTATTATTGAAAAGGATACACCTTAGTGCTATATATTTTTTTTAATTGTTTATGCTTTGGGTAAGACTTGACTTTACTAGGTCAAATCCTTCCCAGTCCTTCTTTTGCGTATGTTAGAATCATGAGCAAATGTCTTTGCAGAAAGAGCAAGCTTCTACTATTCATAAATGCTATTAAGTGTCACGAAAGAGGTCATGCATATCTTAATCCTACTTATAGTTACTGCCCCCCATTCCTTCTTACCTATACCCCATGAAATACACTCTCTACCACACAAGTTGTAAATTTTTATCGCTTGAAAATAAAACTTCCATTGAAGTAGATGGCTTTCTTGAAACAATTGCCCTTTCTAGAGAGACACATAAATAGTTATGGTCTGATGCACAAACTACATTTTTTAGTACCTGAAGTCGTACTACAATAATACTACCCTTGTACTACAAAATCTGTTCACAAACGTACAAGTGGAGATCTTTGTCCTATCTTTTCCATGCGGAGATCTCTGCCATCGCTGCGGAAATATCTGCACTCATAAGCCTATTTACGTGTAAATATGAGAGATATATGGGGAATGGCTGGAAAATTGGTCATACAATAAAATGGAAGGGGTTTAGGGAAAAGTAACAATGTGGTTCGGGAGACAAAGGCCACTACAAACATCCACCCACAAATGAGGAAGCCCTTGCTACTCCCGAAGAACACTTATAAAGGTACTACAGCCCTAAATATGACAAAACAGTAGAAAAGTCCAGCCTTGGAGTAAGTCAACTACCACACTTGGCGACTCAAAAGAAAATAAAGGAGACAGGCACTTAGTGCAACACACACACACATACACACATATTGTTAAAAATATATATAAATAATTTATTTATTTTAAAATGTAATGATAAACTTAGTTTAAAAATAAAAATAAATTAAACTTTTAAAGTATTGTTAAAAAACAAATTAATTTAATTTAATTCCACACATAACGTAATAAAATAGTTAATAAATAAAAAAAAGTGTTCCTGAGGGCGGATTTTTAAAAATTCTTTTTGAAGGAATATTATTTAATCAGAATATTAGGCCTGAGCGTGGTTTCCGCATAGTGGAACTCCACGAAGTGACAAAAAAACTGCGGAATTCCGCAAGTGGCAGAGTGCAGCTTGAACTGCCGTTTGCGCTGATCATCCTACCGCTCGAGTCAAAATTCTACCCGGCATGCTCGCCAACTTACCGCTGACGAGCGAACGCGGGGAAAAACCTCCTCTGCACTATGCAGAGCAGAGTTTTCTGCACTCTGCAAACTCCGCGAATGGAGCGGAGTTCACAGCCCAGGCCTGCATAATATCCATATTTCAATTAAATAATTGTTTAATACAGTGGAGGCTCCTCCGATGGAGTGGAGGAGTGATGCCCCACTTAAAATCGCCCCAAAACCCCATGAAAAATAAAATGGAAATTTATTACTATTTTATTTTTCCTCCCCGTCCCGAGCCAAGCATCAGGACGGGGGCGAGGTCGCTGCTGAGTCACAGAAGCAGGGAGGAGGGTCAGCTGTCTATGAACTTATGTTTAAAGTGCGCACGTCTTTTTGGTCGGCCGTCTTGAGACGGCCAGCCATACATGCGCTCATTAAAAATCTCTAACCCAGCTGCCTTAGAGTCAGTGAAGGCCTCAAGGGTGCTGCGGAGCGCCGAGTGAGGCCACTCCCTCCAATCAGGGCGCTGTCAGGGTGCTGCTCTCACAGCATGAGAGCAGCCCCCTGAATGGTCAAGGGAGTTCCAGGCTCTTGCATCCAGTTCCTGTGGAGGTCCGTAGCGGAGGATGTCTCATTTGCCCGGTAAGTTTTTTTTTTCTTTTTTTCACATGCCTCCATCCTCCCTTTCTCCATAGATGCCAGCCGGTACTGATTTAATATGCATTTAATTTAAGAAGTTAATGTGCTGCAGCATTTTATTTTAATAGTTCTAACTTTATAATAAATATTTTAAATACATTTACAATTATGTTTTCTATAAAAAATAGTTCACTTTTTTTTAAAGTATAATAAACTTTGATATTGTTCCCTATACTTTCCCATAAGGAGATCTCTGCCATGGCAGCGGCGATCCCCACCTATGTGTGAAACGTTACTTATAGTAACTTTAAACTACTAAATTCAGTATTAGATGGAGACATGTAAGTCAACACCTAGGTGTAAATTTACACTTGGAAATGTTGAATAGCAAAAAAGAGTAGACTTACACCTAGCTGTAGTAAAATACATGTGAGTAAATTTACACATGGATATTTACCTTTGTGAATTAGGTCCTTGGAATAACCGTAGAGTTGATAGAAGCCACATTTAATTCCATCACCCTTGGTAGGCAAAATTAAGTTTTGTCAGTACATTTTTATTTCACTATTATGTTCTGTTTCCAGAATAACCTGCAAAAGGTGAACCGTTTATATTCCTTGATTTCTGGTAAAACTCCAAAGTACAAACTAAATAAATGAACTCAGAGTCATCCAAATGGCTTTTTAATTTTGCTGTATTTTGTTCACTGGATTAAAGAAAATGCTATGAGGAAAACCTATACACGCATGCCTCAGAATCTAAATAGACATTACAATACAAAGTTGCTAAAGAGTTATTTTCAAAACTCCTGAGTTGATGCAAGCCCATATCTGAAGTATGAGCAGTGTTGTTTGACTTCATAGCATCAGATTCTAATAGTATGATGCAATTGCTTTAAGTGCTGCTGCGCTCTGATCCTCTTCAAGGTGGATCATCAAGTTAAGTCCTCAGTGCAAACTTCTAGTATGATCTTAAGATCTAGAGTGGGAATCCCGACTAGTCAACGCAGACTTACATCCTGCAGAGGCGTATAATTGGACTGCCATTAAAATGGGTATATGAAACCATTCAAAGGCGAAAACTGTGGTATGAAATGTTACATAAAATAAGTAAGTATTATTATTAATGTATGAAATTTAATACAAGCAATGATACTATAATTTCATCCTAATCATAAATGCATTGTCGAATTTTTCAAAATTACTGTTTTGAATTTAAATGTGGTGGCAATGTTCAGCCTCCAAATCAATTTAGCCTCCAAATCAACTATCTTTTTCACAATATGTCTGCTAATAGATAGAATTACACCTCTGGTAATAGACCAAAAGGTTTCCCTTATTTCTTCACCCTGGGATTCATTCTGATATTCATATAAGGTAGAATGTCTCCGGACATGAGCTAAATTCCTAAACACAAATTTAAAGACAAATTCCCTTTGTTTCTCAGCCCAATCCATAAAAAGAAATATGCTGAAACCGAAACATTTATTGTAAAACAGCAGTGCATTTGGCTGACACACACCATTTAAAATAGTTTAAGTAATGTAAAATAAAAAAGGTAATGGTGCTCCGATACAGTTAGTACAGCAATACAAATACAGGTATGTACCCCTACAATCCTTGAAGTCTAAATTATCCCATCTTGCCCAGCACGGTGGCTGTTAGTATGACATTTGTGTCCATTCTGTGGAAGATCCTGAATTCAATCATGCTGTACATTATTTGGCTTTCAGCACCAAATTTCATTTTATCTTGCCTTTATTTGACCCCTCAGGGCTTTCCCTCCCTGTTGCGGTAATGTTAGACTTGGCTTTTTCAGCGGGTTTACCCCCAGACTTTTTGCTTTTTGGCCTCCTGTTTTTGACCCTGTTTTTGTTGGTTTTAGAACTCTTGGCATTTTACCACTGCTATTCAGTTCTAAAGTGCATATGCTCTTTGTGTAAATTGTTATTATGGATTGGTGTTTCCATGATTGGCACATTTGCTTTACTGGTAAGCCTCTAGTAAAGAGCACTGAGTGTGCCAGGGCCTGTAAATCAAATGCTACTAGTGGGCCTGCCGCACTGATTGTGCCACCCACACGAGTAGCCCTGAAAAGGTATCTCAGACCTGCCACTGCAGAGTCTGTGTGCAGTTTGTAACTGCCATGTCGACCTGGCAAGGGCACCCACTTGCCAGGCCCTAATCTTCCCTTTTCTTACATGTAAGACACCCCTAAGGTAGGCCCAAGGTAGCCCCATGGGCTGGGTGCAGTGTATGTGAAAGGTTGGACATGTACTGGTGTATGTAACATGTCCTGGTAGTGAATTACAGTGCATTTCGTTTTTCACTATGGGAAGGCTATCTGTCCCATAGGGGAGGATGGGAATTTTATTTATAACATCTTATAAATATAACTTTGCATTGGGACAAGATAGAAAGATGGAGTTTAGTATGCCTGAACTCAGAATATAAAAATGCATCTTTTAGTAAAGATGATTTTTATATTCTTTGTTTGAAAATACCACTTTTAGAAAGTGGGTATTGTCTTGCTTAGCCATCCTGTGGGCCTCTGCTGGTTTGTGCATTGACTGTCTGGCTTTTGAATGACAGGGGCTGGGGATGTGTATTCTTTCAGACGGCCACCGGGGGTGGGGGTGGGGGGGTTGATGTGTGTTCTGCCTTTCCTGGATGAGTCAGGGCTGGGCTGAATAGACCTGGGCTGAATAGACCTGGGCTGCATTCAGAGATGTCTTTCACACCTGAATGGGCCAGGTCTGCCTGGGACAATGCTGTCTCCACCTCCTGCTGGGCAGCTGCACCAGAGAGGACAGAACTGGTTTTGGCTGGGCAAAGAGCTTCTCTGCCACCAGAGAACAAAGGAATTTGTGCTATAAAAAGTGGGGCCCAGACCCCTGAACTTTAGATTACTGCTGAACTGAGAGACCTGCCAGGAAGAAGAGCTGGAAAAGCTGTCAGGAGGAACTGCCACTTTGCTACGTGCTCTGCTGTGTTGGCCTGCTGCTTGCTGCTTCTGTCTTGGGAAGGGAAAGGACTGGAGTGTACTTTCATCCTCCTGCTGTTAGAGTTTTCTCCAAGAGCTTGAAGTAGAGCTTGCCTCCTGTTAGAAGTCTCAGGGAGATAAAAAGACTTCAGAGAACTCGCTGGAATCAGGGAACCTGCCAAGAAGAAGAGCTGGAAGAGCTGCTTGGAGGAGTACTGCCCCTTTGCTGTGTTGTTGCTTTGTTAGGTTGGCCTGCAGTTGCTGCTTCTGCCTTGGGCAGTGAAAGGACTGGACTGAACTTTCTGCAACTTCTTTTTGTGAGTTTCTCCGAGGGCTTGAGTTAGTGCTTGCCCCCTGTTCAAGAAGTCACAGGTACAGTAAAGACTTCAAGTTAATCTGCTACCAGCACTGGGGACTGTGTGGTTTGTGCTGCAACAGAAGAAAATGCATCCTGACGCCGTCAACGACGCCGCTGCCGACTCCGTGTCCTGAAGGCACCGCAGAGGGCACTGCCGCACTTTGCACCGCAACCCTGGTCTCACCGACGCCGTCACTCGACGCCGCTACCGAGCCTCTGCTTGCACCGCGACCTGTGGGCCCCGCACTGCCTCACTTCATGGCGCCGCCCTGATATCACTCGCTGCTCCACGCCATCGACGCCACTGCTTGCACCATGGTTCGAGGGCACCGCTCATAAGTTACACGACGCACCATCCTCATCCCGCACTGCAGCCTTGGCCTACAGACGCCCGCGCCATCAACTCCAGTTCATCAGCCGACGGCAGCGCTTCAGCAACGACGATGCCGCTGCTTGCACTGTGACCTGCCAGCACCGCGACGAGCACCGCACCACTTCGCACTGCAGCCCTGGTCTCACTGACGCCGCTGGACGACTGTCACCGAACAGCTGCCTGAACCGCGACCTGAGGACACCGCTGCACTTCGCACCGCAGCCCCAATGCCGGCGCTCCCGACTTTAACCGCGAGGAGTTCGATCTGCAACGCGTGTGACTTCAAGGGCCCAACGACTCCTGCACCGACCTCCGGAACCGACGCCTGCGGACGCCGGCTCTTCGGAGCTCATCAAGAGGTCACCGACGCCCTGCATTTCTAAAAGGTACTGTTTTGCGAGTCTTCCTGAAACCGTAGCGGGCCTGCCTTGCCGCAATCAGCCAGAGCTGTTTGTATTTGTTGTTCACAAAGCCCTGAGAGCCCCAGACGGAGCTATCGACTTCAAGGAACTGTATTTTAAGTCTATTTTGATTATTGAAGATTTCTGAGAACTGTATGGTGGATTTTTACCATTTTTGGTCTTGTTTTGGATATATAAAATTATTGGATATTTTTCTAAACTGGTGTGGTGTCCTTTTGTAGTGCTTTCACTATATGTTGGTTATGTGCAAATGCTTTACACACTGCCTCTGAGATAAACCTGATTGCTCATGCCAAGCTACCAAGGGGGTGAGCAGGGGTTATTTTAGGAGTGTAACTCCCTTACCCTGACTAGGAAGAAGGATCCCTACTTAGACAAAGGTGAAAACCCTTGCCATCTAGAGACCCCCATTTCTAACAGGTAAGATGTTGAGGAATAATGGCCACAATGTCTGTGGGATGTATTTTCCTGACTTTCTTACCATCAAAGACTATATGAGGCTGAGACACAGGGAAGGGGACCATCTAACTGCTAAGAAAGGGAAGACTGGGCACAGAGTGCCACCTCCTGCGCCTACATCTGTCTCGAGTGTAGAGACCACAATTTTACCCTTTCTTTTCCCCAGAGGCCACTTCTGAAGGTGAATTGACAGCAACTTGTCATCATCATCTCTCCTGATTCTTTTCGACATTGAGACAGTCAAAATTGAGGTGCTAGATATCAAAGAGCAGAATGTCAATGAGAAGAACAAGGCCTAACCACTGATCACTGAGACACACAGAAACACACATGTCGACAGCGAAGGATCCAGAGATTTCTGGATCAACAGTGAGGCACCTGTCATCAGCAAGGGACATTCTGACATTTAAGGGCTCCCTGTCTCTCAGAATCTCTCCCTCTTTGGGTAGAACATTAGTGCCATCTGCCCAGAAGTCCATGAAGAGAGCTGTTCCTTTGTTGCCTTCTCTGCTGAAGCCATCTAATGTGGTGGTAGCAGTTTAGTCTGGGGAAGATGACTAACTCCATCCTCCTGCAGTGCTAACCTCACTTCAGATAGCTCAGCCTGCTCAGTAGCCTTCTTTTGAGGCTCTGGAATGTATTTCTCCACCTAGCCAGGAGGATATAGAGTGGAGCATCATCTAGAGTCCAGAGAAAGATCTCCATCTGTGTGTTCTCGTACGAGATGCAGAGAAGAAGAACTTGAGTATGTCTTTTTATACAGGCATCATTGGTCACATAGGTTTGAGTCCTGCATTGTATAGAAATGATAATAATGTATATCTTCTCTGTGTACAAGCTCTGCGTCCTCCTCTTTTGGCTTGCAGAATCTCTGGATTATGTTCCCACAAGAATCTCTCCAATGGATGACCTTGTCACCTTTCACAAACTTTTCAACTGGGAGGCAAAGAAGTTTAATCTTCAGATCTCCAATCCAGAAGTCAGAACTTCAGTTATTCTTGAGACTATCCAAACTAAGCTGCAGCTTTGTCCCATTTGTTCCTTGATTATTAGATCCCATGATGGAAACCTTCACAAACCCATTTTCAGATCAGGCAGTGAAGAGGGGGATTGAAAAGAAATTCAGTCCTATGGACTAAGACCCAAGGTTTCTGGAAGAGTTGATACCAGCTGATTCCTTGGTAGTGGTTGAAGCAAATACATTTATTGTTGCAGGCTGTACCTCTCTGAATCCTCTTGAGAAGGAGAGCAGAAGATGGGGTGCCTTTGTAAAAAACAGTTTGCCAAACTTAAGGAGGCATGTTAAAGCCACGAGTTCTTCTACCATTCTCAGCCACCATGACTGCTCATTTTTGGGATTGTATGAGTCAATTTATGGAATGTCCCCCAAGACAGAAAAGGGAGAACTTAATGGAGGTGGTCAGGGAGTGAACATTGACTTCAGACAGCATAATAGAAGTAGCAAGCGACACTGCATATGTTGGAGGGAGAGAGAAGCGGAGAGATCTGCTGGAATGGGCATTTTGCTATCATCTCATACCCGAGTGTCATTGTGAGATGTAAAGAAGCGGTCAGAGTGTATAGATGTTTGGGAAGTGCAGTGATGTACTATATTAAGGTCCTCTGAATTGTGTGACAGATCTTGTAAGTTATTTTGTGTCTGTTCATTTGGTGATGTCTGATTTTTTTTTGCTGTACAGAACTAGTGATGGTCAACCCTCATAGCAGGTATGTCTTATATGAATGCAAGAGATATAAGTTACAATTGACTGCTGACCGCTGCGTATTATGGTCTTAGAATTATTGTGGACCATAAATGTGATATATGAAAGAGCATAACTATCTAATGCCCCTGCGAACCGTAGTGCGGCCATTCTTAGCTTATCTGCATATCGAAAGCAGTTTGCTGGTTGGGTTGTTCCCAATCTGTGGTTAGAAGCCGAAGATTGTGCTTGATGGTGCAACTGTCTTTCTAGACTCTTTTATCGTAATGTGGTGAGGTGCAGTTATCTGGGAAATAGCCAGGTTTTCAACTGTCTCCTTAAGTGTATATGTATTGTATTGTAATATTTATTTATTGTTTACTACCCGTATGTAGGACACTGAAGTGCTTGTCTATATGGGTAGCATGCTACACCATGTAGGTTGTATAATTGGAAGTCTATTGTCTTTGTTTTGATCCTGTGTGGGAGGTGTTTCCATGTCACACGTGATGACCACTGGGTTTTCTTGTTTTGGAACGCAACGCTTAGCAGTGTGATAGATGAAGTGTGAGAGACAGGCACACAGTTTATGGTTTTCAGTAAGCTGGCAGCTTTGAGCAGCTCTGAGGAGACGCTTCTGCTAACTTTGAGAGGTCCCTGCATACTGAAGCTTTTGCCTTGCAGCTGGCTGTCATCTCCGTGAGGGGTGTCCAGTTCATGATCAAGACGGGGTCTTACATTTTTACCCACCCGGTAAAGGGGTTAGATCATCCAGAAGGGGGTTTCTTGGCAGACCATGCAATCACACCCTAGACACGTAGGTTAGGGTTTGCATCATAGGAGTACGCTAAATTGTTATAAATACTGTATAAGTATGCTTATATAAGCTGTCTCAACATGATGGTGGAACTCTTTGTTTTTTTCACTGTTTTGACACTCATTATAACTTTTGTCTGCTTCTGTCTATTAATCATTGCAGCACATATGTTCTATACAAGAATCACTTCAGTTCAACAAATATTGAAAAATTTCCCTTTGTGTATGCTTTCTATATTTCTCTGAGCGAAAGAGAGCATGAGTGACTAAGCGAAAAGTCCTAAGTCTGCCACCACAGTTCCTCAGGTAATAGGGTTGTCATGTTCAAGTAGTTGCCAGAACTGTTTGCTTCCTGCCTAAGCTTAGGGGAGCTAATGGTGGCACTGTGAACTAGCTGGTCCAAGGGACAGCATATACTGTGGGGGTGCATGGAATCAGTCTGGCACCATCCCAAGTTTATGTCTTCCACAAATGCGCAGTTCTTACTTCTGATTAGTGGAAACTACACAACATGGACTAGGAAAAATAACGCAATTTGTAATCCAAAGGTGTAACTATGGAGAAACAAAGTATGTTCTTTTCAGCCAACGATAAAAGACACACACCTTTAGTTCCAAAGGCAGGGGTGGTGGGGGGCGGTAGAACCTCCGATGCGTCGGAGGTTCAGTCATCAAAGTCAATGAAGTATCCAGACGCCTTCCAATATATATTGGGCAGCTCAGCAGGCTGGTTCAAATTAGATGAAGACTCGATCTGTGGTACATTGACTTAGACCTTGTTCGTCTCAGGATTCCAAAATGAAATCTGTGTTTCTGTACTTGTAGACTGCACAGTTGTTGTTGCTTTTGAAACAGGTAGAAGGCATACTTCATTGTTCATCGTTGTCTTTTGTCGAAGAGAGCAAGCTTAATTGGTAATTAAAGCTTCCATATGAACCTCCTGTATAGCAGCGAGAGGAGACTGGTAGCTACACAGGAGTCCTTGCGGCTTACTGTTGAGAATCGGCCACATAATGTGGTTTGATCAGATCAATAGAGACAAAACTTTTGTCTTGGCGTCTAGCAACGGGCGAGAGAAGTATAGTTTGTGTATATTCAACAGCCAGGACAGGTACTCTGTAAGATGGCCCAAACTCTTTCTTGCCCACTATCTTTTCTCGGACCAGATCCTCAATCTTTGGGATCCAGCCACTTCTTGCCGGAACAACCTTCACTTCTCCAGTGGTGGTGCGTTTTACTTGGACGTTGCTTTGTACTTCCCGGAACTCATTCAATTCCTGGCTGATTGTGAAGGAAATTCACCTGACAGCAATACACCTTCCAGGGTTTCAAAACAAAAAAGCAGGCAAATTGAGTCGTCATTTGTTCTAACAGCTCGAGTGGGTTCTAAATTACATGGTGTTGGCAAACATTTTCTTTTGCTGGCGATATCGAGAAATATATTTGCGTGCGATAGAAGAAAATGCAAAATACTCTGTTTACGCCTCAAGGTTCCCAGAACCACAGTGCCTGAGGAAAAACCTTTTGATAGCTGGTTGAGAGGATTTCCGTAAGCTTTTTCTCCTATCCCTCTTCTTTCGAAGGTCATCAACATGTTGAGACTCTCCAATGCCAAGATGATTGTAATTGCACTGGACTGGCCACGTCAGTGGTGGTATTTGGACCATCTTCAGATGTCCATTCTGCCTCACAAGAGACTCGCAATGAGATTGGATCTTCTGTTCAGGGTACCAGGCAGGATCTTCCATCCCAGATTATCATCACTCAGTTTGACTGCCTGGCTCTTTAATTCATGCAGCATGGGCACTAGCCCAATAAGTGTGACGCCATTCTGAGGGAGGCAAAGCATCCTTATATGAAGTCTTCATATGCATCCAAGTGGAGGGTTTTTTCCACATTCTGTGTCAGCAGGTAAGCAGACATAAGAACACACCATGATGAGATGGTATTGCTTTATCCTCTTAATCTGGCAAAGCCTAATTTACAATATTCTTCCATTAAAGTGCATTCGGCTGCCATCACTGCTCATTGTAAGTCTCCATTTCAGGCATCCCTCTGCACTATTCCAGTAATTAAGGAGTTCTTGGATGGTCTTAAGAAAGTATTCTTCCAGTTAGAAAAATACCTTCTCCTGGGGAATTGAATGTGATCCTCTCCAAATTGTTGCACAAAGCTGAATTACAAAACCTTTCGTGGAACGCAGCTTTCCTAGTGGCAGTTACTTCAGTTGGAACGGCGAGGGATCTTCATGCTATTTGTATTGATGAGTTGCACACAGGTATTCATCATAATAAAGTTTCTCTGAGAACTCCTCCTTTTCTACTGAACGTTAAATAGTAAACCAAAGGCTCACTCCACTAGTCAAAAACATTACTGCGGCTTTGATGTGGAATGTACCCATTCCTGATGTATGTAAAGTTGCCACTTGGCGATCAGTCCATACTTTTGCTAAGCATTATTATTTGGACTGTGACTTCAGGATGTCTATGTTGGTGGGTTAAGTGTCCTTATTTGCCTAAAGGTGCAAACCTTGACCATGATTGTGCTTTTACGGTTCGGTTAGCTTGCAATTCCATTGTTCCTTTTATGGATATCAGAGGTATTCCCTTGAAAAAGAAGGAAAAGTTACTTAATTGTAATCCTAGTTCTTCACTAATGGTATCCCCTCTTAATTCATAAAAGCCCACCCACCTACCCACTTTAAGGGTCCCAGATCTTGACCTCAGTTAGATATCTTTCTTATGTTCCAAAAATGACAGCCTAAAAGTCACCTTGCTGGGCATGATGGGCTAGTGCATGTGTCTAAGATTCTTAAAATGACAGAGCTGTTTTTGTACTGCATGTACTGGTTGCATTGGAGGGGTATTCATGTTTTTATTTTGCTTTACTTAAACTCTTTTAAGTGGTGTTTTTCAGTCTAATGTGCTATTATTTCAGCATTTGGGATAATTTATCAAAAAAACTGTTGCTGTTTCAGCAGGTTTCCTTTATAGACCCGGCTTGGAAACATGGGCAGTTGTCTTTAAATGTGTGTTCCAGGATCCGACACATGCACATAGATATTCTACCATTTGGGAATTCAGAGGGAATACTCATAGTGAAGAACTAGGATTACAATTAAGTAATGATTCCTAACTAAATATTTGGATTGTGTGGTCGCTCTCAAAAGAACCTGCCTCAGTATCTTTAGAACCTGTACATTATAATTGATGAATACGCACCCATTATATTTAATGTTTACATTTTTAAATAAAAAGGTATCTTTAATACATTCTCTTTCAAATTGAGATTTCTTACAGTGTAGAAGTAGACCTCACCAAGGCCTACCGGTGCTAGGGGTTCGCCCTTCTTTGCGCACTAGTCCTCAGACCAATAAATAGAGATTGGCACAGAAGCTGGAATATCAAAACAACAGTTTATTAAACCTCATGAGTGGAACTACATCTATACAAAACCCTCAGGCAGTGTATGAGGTAGCACAAGGAGCACAGAAACTGTGGGTCTTTTATACCCACTCGAGCTCAAAAGGAGGCGGTACAAGCACACACAAGAATAGCTATTCACATGTATGGACATACAGAAAATGCTCAGTCAACAAAGTAGGAGGAGAATGAAGTTGCTGACATCAGTTAGAGCAGCCTGACATTTGCAGACTAAGACAGGTGCATGAGCAGCTACAGACTTTTCTGAGCATGTGCAGTGTTACAGGAGCTAACTATAGATAGTTATTCTAGTAAAGCACAAGGGTAGGCAACAGCGAAGACGGAAGGAGCACATGGCGAGCACATGGTCAACTAAAATGGCTGCCAAAAACAAAATGGCTTCAGCTCATGCTAACAGTGATCTCTGCCAAACTTCCACAGACGACCCTTTTAGCATTAGCTGAAGACATCTATAATCTAGAAGGCACAATAAAAACATCTTGTATGTCAATTTTCATCATTTCATTAACTTCTTGATCTAATACACGTTGGGCATTCACTTTCTTAACATTACATCTGGCAGGTATACAAGCAGTAATACAGAGGGAGCAAAGCATTGGACCACATTGTATACATAGGCAGCATGTCAGCAGGATTGCAAATAATATACATAATATTGTCAACAGTTTCCAGCCCCAGGTAGTAAATAGTGTCCATAGCCAACCGGCTAAAGTCCATGTTCCGGTATCGGGGTGAATCTCAGCAGCGATTTTATGCAGTTTAGAGATCGCATCAAAAACTGAAGGGGCATGATCAGGAATATAGACGCAGCAACTCCTCCCGATGATGCGACATGCACCACCTCGATCGGCCAGGACTACGTCCAAGACCATATGGTTTTGGAGTGCCACAATCCTCGCAATCTGTAGTTCTTCTGTGATGTTTGCAAGTGTCATAGCTGTTTGATTGGTTACAGCCTCTACAACACGTGTCAAACATCGGATCTTCCGGCTGTTTAAGGCAGCACCAACAAAGAAGAACAGTCCCAAATTAAAATCAACATATTGCTGCAGGGTAGTATCAGTCTGATCCACCTCATCGTGATTTGTTGTCCTCTTAAATCTGTTTTTGGAAATGTCATTAAACAGTTTATAGTCCTTGTGATATGATGCAGGTGCCAGAAACACAGGTGGTAACAAAAAGGACACAAAACAAGTACCGGACCAGCCAATGGGTAAATTGTAATATCCCTTATTTCCACATATAAAGTAGGTATTATGCGATGACGTAAAACTGCTGTTATTTACTCCAGTAATATTTCAAACCAGAGTACAGTCGCTTTTTCCCACGGGAATACTACCAACACTGTTCACACACAAGTCTGCACGAGCTCTAGTAACAGCTATAACAAAAGGTCCATTACCCTTAGCAGTTCGAGTATTTGGGAAAACATAGTGTGTAGAGGAATTTCCTCGGCGATACTCCTCCATTTCCCATACAGTTCCTTTGGCCTGTGGATCTCCTTCTTCATCAGGATAACACACTTTATTCAACTGGTAGTTTAGTCTTCCTACATCATATTTAGTAATATTAGCAACATGGGTAGCCCAGAGCATCGCAAACCAAGCCCTATAAGAACCATTGTGTGAAAATGGCAGAGGAATGAAAGGTGTTCCTCCCTTTTCTGATGAGCAGGCATCATTCCACACACCCAACAGTCGGTAATGTTCGTAGCATTATGTGTGTGGTGCAACATCTGGATGAACGTGTTGTTCAGATAGGACTGTCTATGCTTCTGCTCATGATAAGGGAGAGTAAAGTAGTGGTGTTCAATAGGTGCTGGAGTAGAAGCAGTAAGTATTCGTCGAACAGGAGCCACTTCCTCTACAACCCAAGTTATTACTGCCATAATGATCACACTGACTGTAAACCCAACAATGCACATAATTTTCTTATCGCAGATTCTCGCAGCAGTCGATGTCTCTTTCATAGGCATGGTCATCTTGATGCTGAAACAACAAAGCAGATGGAGCTCTAAAGTCCTGGGCAGCCGTTGGTTTCTTCACTGAGGGTTAAGATGGGTGTCACTAAGCAAAAGATCCCCCCCCTCTTCAGCTCAGTCTCTCACTAACCCAGGACGGTTGCTCAACCAGTCTCTTTCAGCAATGCAGTTTCTCTCCGGGGTCGCAGCTGATATCAAGATGTACCAGGGATCGTGTGGTCCGGGAAGACTTCCTCAGGTGACGTGGCTTGGCCTCTCTCAGTGTCCAGAATCTGTCGATTGTCGGCGAGCGCAGCAGGTTCCACCAGGGCAGACGGCACTTTTCTGCAGTGCGTTGAATGGACCCAATTCTTCCGATTGGTCACTCGGACTGCAGTTCTCGTGGCCAGGAGCACCTGCTCAGGGCCTTTCCACCTGGGCTCTAGGCTGTTCGACCTCTGGAAGACCTTGACCATGACGTGGTCACCGGGCCAAAGATCATGACCATCACCCTGCGACCTGTCAGGAAGAGCTTCTCGAACCTGTTGATGAATAGAATGCAAGCTGTCAGTCAACTGTGACAGGTAGTCACTCATCAAGACACAAGGTACATCATGTATGGGGCGTGGCTTAGGAATTCCCCAAATATTCATAGGCCTTCCAAATACCACCTCATACGGTGTAAGACCAGATCGTGTATGTGGCACTGATCTAATGGACAGCAATGCCAAGGGTAGTGCATCAGGCCATTTCAGAGATGTGGAAGCCTGGATTTTAGCCAACTTAAGTTTGAGGGTAGAATTGTATCGTTCCACTAGCCCTGCTGATTGTGGGTGGAAGGCAGCATGAAACTTCTGCTTAATTCCCAATCCTTTCAAGACATACTCAACAACTTGCCCAATGAAATGGGGTCCGTTGTCACTCCACAAAAGTTTGCAAACACCAAATCTAGGGAAGAACTCCTTTAAAAGCACCTTCACTGTAGTAAGAGCTGTATTATCTTTCGTAGGGTATGCCTCTATCCACTTACTAAAGGCACATACCACCACTAGAACATACTTTAGATTATTACAGCATTCAAGCTGGATGTAATCCATTTGCAGAACCTCAAAAGGTGCAGTTGGTGTAGCAAACCCTCCTGTTGGAGTTCGTGTCCCTTTTCCAGGATTGTACTGAAGACAAATCAAGCAGGACTGCACTATCTTTTTAGCTATGCCGGCAATTTCCAGATGCTCCCAAACTTCCGTAAGCAACTTCGTTATTGAGGATGCTCCAACATGTGCCGGCCCATGTGCCATATGAATCATAGGATGTAAATAGGCTGTGGGCAGTCTCCATTTAGTCATGTCTTTATTCCTCCAACAACCCTCATCATCCAATGTTCCCTCCCTAGACCATTGCTCAAATTCTTCAGCAGAGGCAGATCGCTGCATATCAAGCACTTCCTGCCTAGCATCATGCCAACGTTCAGCCTGTGACTTCACCACATACATAGATGTGGTGCTTCGCTGCATTGCAGTTTCGCGGGCTATGCGATCTGCGAAGGCATTACCCTGTCCTATTTTATCAGTCACTTTCTTGTGTGCCCTACACTTAACAATCGCTATTTTCTTCGGATATGTCAAGGCAGTCAGGAGATTATGCACCAATTCTCCATGCACTATTTGCGTCCCATGTGATGTAAGAAAGCCTCTTTCCTTCCAGAGTAACCCAAAATCGTGAGCCACTCCAAAGGCATAGCGGCTATCGGTATAGATGTTGACAGACAAGTCAGTACTAAGTTCACACGCCCTCGTCAATGCTATCAGCTCAGCTGCCTGAGCTGACTTCTGTGGAATGCGAGCTGTCTCAACTACCGTCTGAAGTATTGTGATTGCATATGCAGCTGATGTCGTGCCATCTGGTAATCGCAAACAAGACCCATCAACCCATAATTCTCCATCAACATTTGAGAGGGGCGTATCTTGTAGGTCAACACGACCCTTTGTCTGTTCCTCAGTAAGGAATATACAGTCATGACTCTTGTGACTGGGATTGAGTAGCTGGATACGGCAACAGAGTAGCTGGATTAAGAGTTGAACATCTTTTCAAAGTGATATGAGGGGCCAAAAGTGTCAATTCATATCCTGTCAAACGAGCTCTAGTTAAATGCTGCGTTTTAGTTTGGTTCAAAAGGGCGTCAACTGCATGGGGTACTAAAACAAGCAATCTATGTGACAAGACTATCCCTTCACTCTGACGTATGGACACAGCTGGCGCTGCAACAGAACGAAAACACCCAGGCAACGCACGAGCGACTGGATCGAGGACAGCTGAAAAATATGCACAAGGACGCTGCTTATCACCGTGTGTCTGTACTAAAACTGAGAGTGCACAACCATCCCTCTCGTGTACATAGAGTGTGAAAGCCTTAGTGTAGTCTGGAGTACCTAATACTGGTGCAGAACATAGAGCTTGGCGCAACTGTTCGAAAGCATTCTGACATTCAGTAGACCATGAAAGGGGCATTGGAGTGTCTTTAGTCAGGAGGGCCAACAAGGGTTTAACAATATATGAGAAGCTAGGAATCCATTGCCTACAAAAAGAAGTAAGACCAATGAATGCACGAACATCTTTCTGAGTACTGGGCACAGGCGTATCTAAGATAACTTGAATACGATCTGGTGTGAGTGCACGTCCCTCCTTAGACAGGAGGTGACCTAAATAGGTAACCTGCTGTCTACAATATTGCAATTTCTTCCGAGAAACCTTGTGATGATGTGATGCAAGAAATGAAAGCAATGACAGTGTTCCTTCTTCACACTGTTCAGAGGTATCAGCTGCCAACAAGATGTCATCAACATATTGTATGAGAGCCACCCCTGTTGGCACAGGGAAGGAATCAAGCTGTCTTTTCAACGCTTGGCTGTAAATACTAGGACTCTCTGTATACCCCTGTGGAGCTCTACAAAATCTGAAGGATCGATTATTCAAAGTGAAGCCGAACAAATATCGGCTATCAGGATGAATAGGGATCGAAAAGAAAGCATTCTTCAAATCAATCATAGAGAATGTAGTCGCAGTAGGAGGAACAATGGTAAGGAGTGTCGTGATGTCAGAGACTACCCGGTATTGGGGCACTACGATCTTATTAACCTCTCACAAATCAATGATAAACCTGTATATTTTAGTATCAGTGTCTTTCTTCAAGATGGGAAGGATAGGACTATTGCATATATTGTAAGGGACTTCTTCCACTACTCCTACTTCAATCAAATCTTGAACAATACGTATTAGTGCCTCTTCACCTTCTCGAGAAATTTTATATTGAGGCAGTCGAGGCAATGAAGCACCCTCCTTCACTTGAATATGAACTAGTGGGATAACCATTTGCCCTACATCGGTTTCTGACGTAGCCCACAAAGTACTAGGGAGTGATGCCAAAGCAATATCTTCTCTAATGAGATAAGACTTCTCAACCATGGGATAGTTATCATTCAAAATGACACGCACGCCTTCTGGGGAACAACGTATCGTAGCTCGGAAATGCTTGAGCATATCAAGACCCACAATATTGTCCGGTGTGTTAGGGAAAAGCAAAAATGGACATGCAGCAGAGAATTTATCAACGTGAAATGCAAGTGGTTGTGACAGTGGGCTAAGGGATGGTGTCCCATCGAATCCTATCGATGTGATTGTTAAACCAGACAGGGGAGCCCTTGGAACCAATTGTTTGGACAGGGCGCTACGAGTAGCTCCTGTGTCAACCAAAAACCGATCAGTGGAACCCAAAACATGTGCATTAACATAGGGACCCTTCTGATCTACTGGGACTTCAACTGATTCCTTACCCCATCCTAGGCATTCCTATGCATAAGCAGAATCCTTCAAATCAGCAGTTGAATAATCAGACATTTGATATTGGTTTTGTCTATCAAAAGTATTAGAAGAATTCTGAGTATGCTCGACTGCCTCAAACCTAGTGCGATCATCCATACCTCCCCTATGTCCTGAATTCCCCGGGCGGCTTCTCATTTGTCCTCGACCACGCTGATACTGCTGAGTACGCAAATGTGGACATTCAACAGCTCAATGTCCAATCTCCTTACAATAAGCGCACTGATCAGAAGATAAAGTAGCTCGGGGAAAAGAGGGTGCGCCAGGGCGATACATTGCACGTCCGCCTCTGCCACCACCTCTATAGGGTGGACCATAAACCTGAACTAACATAATCTTCGTTTTTAAATCCTTAGCCTTTTTATCCTCGTTGCCCTTAGCTTCCAATTCCTGACGTTCATAATACTGAGCCATAGTCAAAAGAGAGACTGGGGAAGACGTAGTCCATGAACTCTCGCTGGCCTTTAGGCGACTAGCTATTCCTGGCAACATGTTCGCGACAAATTTATCGACAAACAGATGCCTGCCCGTGTCATCTGTCAATGACTGGCCACTAAAGTCGTGGCATGTCTCCTCAAAACGTGTAAAGAAGTCAGAGACCGATTCATCTGCCTTTTGCTTACAGGATGCTAACATAGTCCAGTCTATCTTTTTAGGAGGAATGAGAGTTTTCAATTTAACTATTATAGCATTTGGAAGGTCTAGAATTTCTTGTTGCGGTTTCTGTGTGGGTTCCCTTTCTGCATCTATCCTCTCTAGTTCCTTCCAAAGATGTCCAAAAGCTGCATGATCATCTACTTTACAAATAGACCTCCACATATCAGGGGGTAGGATAAGCCCAAAAACATATCAATATCAGACAAAGTCATAGTACAAGAACTAATAGCTCCTTCAACTTCTTCATAAAAAGCAGCCGGATTTTTCCGCGGGTCAGGCAAAGCAGCTTTAAGAGCCATAACATCCGCTCTACTCCAAGGAGTATAGACCCAATTATAAATAAAATATCCCTTCGCATCAGTTGAATCTTTATCGTCATTCTTGCCCGCACTCCTAGGAGGGACATACAAAGGTGCAGCTTCACGCATTGGTTTCCCATGAACTACAATATCCTTATCTGTCCCGGGATCGTCATCCTGTGGCACGGGGGTCCGAACTGTTTGTTCAGCTGTAGTAGCTGCCTTTTTCTCCTCTTGCAAACGGAATGCATCAGCTCGCAGTTTAACCACGCGTCAAATTAAGTCAGCCACCTGGGAAGGGAGAAAAAGACCGTCACTCAACTGTTTATGATCATTTTTTATATCAACAGGCTCTAATTCTTTGGAATGTTTCCTGAACCTTTCAATTACTTCTCCAGTAAACGACTCTGTAAAATATAACTGCTCTGCCTCCGGCCATTGCTGAACTTGCGCTATAAGATCTGGAGCAGAAGTGTCACCACGAGCTGCTTTTCGGGCAGTAGATCTAAGAGTGGCCGCACGATCAGCCGTCATAAAAGAGCGAGTCTGTCGTTTAGTGTCCGATCCTGACTTTTCCTGAGCTGAGAGAGAGATGTCATCATCAGAATCAATCTTGGGGGCAGAGGGAAAAGTATAAGGAGGCGGAGAGCGATCTAATAGAATTGAATCATCCTGTGGTTTATTAAGTAGAGGATAAAGGGGACGCCGGACAGGGTATTGGCCATTTTCCTGTAAACGACGCTCCCTATCCTCTCTCTCTTTTATTTCCTTCATTTCTTTATTTTTCATCTCCAGCGCTTTCGCATAGATATTTTTGCGCTGTTCTTTTTCTGCTAAAGCTTGCTCTCTTCTCACTCGTTCACGCACTTCTTTCTCCCACATTCGTACACAGTCAGACATATCTTGTCTACTTTTGCGCTTAAACATACATTGTTCCACATACTGAATTTTTCTAAGATCAAATGACCCATTTATAGGCCATTGCAACTCAGGATCCTTGCTGGTATATTTATTCCATAGTGCACTATACATTATAGAAGAAATACTGTTTTTAATGTACATATCCCTATTTGGTGTCCCCTCAGGGGGAGCCGGCTGATTCTGTTCTAGATCCATATTGGTACCTCCAAGAAAGCAACATATTCTACGAAGTGTGCTTGAAACAGGCATGCCAAGAATATTGTAGCATATACAATATTATTCGCCAAGTGACACTTAACACAATGTGTGCCGTTCAAGTTTTCAAAGTTTAGAGAAAAATCTCCTCATTACCTGCCTATATAAATTGCAATTTATATATATCCAAACAAATCCAAGATTTTGGCCAAACAAACAAGAAGTGTCGCATCAAACGACCTTACCAAGCAAAAGTCTCCAGCCTCCAACTGCCAAGTTCTGAATCTTCCAAACGGTCTCTGCACGACGAACGCCAGAAGGGATCTCAGTCGAGGACCGGCACCACCTGGAGGGTCAAATCGGGAAAATCGGAAAAGCACCTCGGCCTGCTAAGACACGGGTCTCCTCATGCAGTGATCATCCGTAGCGAGATTCCAATCCTCCATCAAGACCACTCCGTCGGGCATCCGAGTCGCCGATGAGCCACACGTGACGGGCGCCAACTTGTAGAAGTAGACCTCACCAAGGCCTACCGGTGCTAGGGGTTTGCCCTTCTTTGCGCACTAGTCCTCAGACCAATAAATAGAGATTGGCACAGAAGCTGGAATATCAAAACAACAGTTTATTAAACCTCATGAGTGGAACTACATCTATACAAAACCCTCAGGCAGTGTATGAGGTAGCACAAGGAGCACAGAAACTGTGGGTTTTTATACCCACTCAAGAGCTCAAAAGGAGGCGGTACAAGCACACACAAGAATAGCTATTCACATGTATGGACATACAGAAAATGCTCAGTCAACAAAGTAGGAGGAGAATGAAGTTGCTGACATCAGTTAGAGCAGCCTGACATTTACAGACTAAGACAGGTGCATGAGCAGCTACAGACTTTTCTGAGCATGTGCAGTGTTACAGGAGCTAACTATAGATAGTTATTCTAGTAAAGCACAAGGGTAGGCAACAGCAAAAACGGAAGGAGCACATGGCAAGCACATGGTCAACTAAAATGGCTGCCAAAAACAAAATGGCTTCAGCTCATGCTAACAGTGATCTCTGCCAAACTTCCACAGACGACCCTTTTAGCATTAGCTGAAGACATCTATAATCTAGAAGGAACAATAAAAACATCTTGTATGTCAATTTTCATCATTTCATTAACTTCTTGATCTAATACACGTTGGGCATTCACTTTCTTAACATTACATCTGGCAGGTATACAAGCAGTAATACAGAGGGAGCAAAGCATTGGACCACATTGTATACATAGGCAGCATGTCAGCAGGATTGCAAATAATATACATAATATTGTCAACAATTTCCAGCCCCAGGTAGTAAATAGTGTCCATAGCCAACCGGCTAAAGTCCATGTTCCGGTATCGGGGTGAATCTCAGCAGCGATTTTATGCAGTTTAGAGATCGCATCAAAAACTGAAGGGGCATGATCAGGAATATAGACGCAGCAACTGCTCCCGATGATGCGACATGCACCACCTCGATCGGCCAGGACTACGTCCAAGACCATACGGTTTTGGAGTGCCACAATCCTCGCAATCTGTAGTTCTTCTGTGATGTTTCCAAGTGCAATAGCTGTTTGATTGGTTACAGCCTCTACAACACGTGTCAAACGTCGGCTCTTCCGGCTGTTTAAGGCAGCACCAACAAAGAAGAACAGTCCCAAATTAAAATCAACATATTGCTGCAGTGTAGTATCAGTCTGATCCACCTCATCATGATTTGTTGTCCTCTTAAATCTGTTTTTGGAAATGTCATTAAACTGTTTATAGTCCTTGTGATATGATGCAGGTGCCAGAAACACAGGTGGTAATAAAAAGGACACAAAACAAGTACCGGACCAGCCAATGGGTAAATTGTAATATCCCTTATTTCCACATATAAAGTAGGTGTTATGCGATGACGTAAAACTGCTGTTATTTACTCCGGTAATATTTAAAACCAGAGTACAGTCGCTTTTTACCACGGGAATACTACCAACACTGTTCACACACAAGTCTGCACGAGCTCTAGTAACAGCTATAACAAAAGGTCCATTACCCTTCGCAGTTCGAGTATTTGGGAAAACATAGTGTGTAGAGGAATTTCCTCGGCGATACTCCTCCATTTCCCATACAGTTCCTTTGGCCTGTGGATCTCCTTCTTCATCAGGATAACACACTTTATTCAACTGGTAGTTTAGTCTTCCTACATCATATTTAGTAATATTAGCAACATGGGTAGCCCAGAGCATCGCAAACCAAGCCCTATAAGAACCATTGTGTGAAAATGGCAGAGGAATGAAAGGTGTTCCTCCCTTTTTCTGATGAGCAGGCATCATTCCACACACCCAACAGTCGGTAATGTTCGTAGCATTATGTGTGTGGTGCAACATCTGGATGAACGTGTTGTTCAGATAGGACTGTCTATGCTTCTGCTCATGATAAGGGAGAGTAAAGTAGTGGTGTTCAATAGGTGCTGGAGTAGTAGCAGTAAGTATTCGTCGAACAAGAGCCACTTCCTCTACAACCCAAGTTATTACTGCCATAATGATCACACTGACTGTAAACCCAACAATGCACATAATTTTCTTATCGCAGATTCTCGCAGCAGTCGATGTCTCTTTCATAGGCATGGTCATCTTGATGCTGAAACAACAAAGCAGATGGAGCTCTAAAGTCCTGGGCAGCCGTTGGTTTCTTCACTGAGGGTTAAGATGGGTGTCACTAAGCAAAAGATCCCCCCCCTCTTCAGCTCAGTCTCTCACTAACCCAGGACGGTTGCTCAACCAGTCTCTTTCAGTAATGCAGTTTCTCTCCGGGGTCGCAGCTGATATCGATATCTACCAGGGATCGTGTGGTCCGGGAAGACTTCCTCAGGTTCCTCAGGTGACGTGGCTTGGCCTCTCTCGGTGTCCAGAATCTATCGATAGTCGGCAAGCGCAGCAGAATCCACCAGGGCAGACGGCACTTTTCTGCAGTGCGTTGAATGGACCCAATTCTTCCGATTGGTCACTCGGACTGCAGTTCATGTGGCCAGGAGCACCTGCTCAGGGCCTTTCCACCTATGCTCTAGGCTGTTCGACCTCTGGAAGACCTTGACCATGACGTGGTCACCGGGCCGAAGATCATGACCATCACCCTGCGACCTGTCAGGAAGAGCTTCTCGAACCTGTTGATGAATAGAAAGCAAGGTGTCAGTCAACTGTGACAGGTAGTCACTCATCAAGACACAAGGTACATCATGTATGGGGCGTGGCTTAGGAATTCCCCAAATATTCATAGGCCTTCCAAATACCACCTCATACGGTGTAAGGCCAGATCGTGTATGTGGCACTGATCTAATGGACAGCAATGCCAAGGGTAGTGCATCAGGCCATTTCAAAGATGTGGAAGCCTGGATTTTAGCCAACTTAAGTTTGGGGGTAGAATTGTATCGTTCCACTAGCCCTGCTGATTGTGGGTGGAAGGCAGCATGAAACTTCTGCTTAATTCCCAATCCTTTCAAGACATACTCAACAACTTGCCCAATGAAATGGGGTCCGTTGTCACTCCACAAAAGTTTGCAAACACCAAATCTAGGGAAGAACTCCTTTAAAAGCACCTTCGCTGTAGTAAGAGCTGTATTATCTTTCGTAGGGTATGCCTCTATCCACTTACTAAAGGCACATACCACCACTAGAACATACTTTAGATTATTACAGCGTTCAAGCTGGATGTAATCCATTTGCAGAAGCTCAAAAGGTGCAGTTGGTGTAGCAAACCCTCCTGTTGGAGTTCGTGTCCCTTTTCCAGGATTGTACTGAAGACAAATCAAGCAGCACTGCACTATCTTTTTAGCTATGCCGGCAATTTCCGGATGCTCCCAAACTTGCGTAAGCAACTTCGTTATTGAGGATGCTCCAACATGTGCCGGCCCATGTGCCATATGAATCATAGGATGTAAATAGGCTGTGGGAAGTCTCCATTTAGTCATGTCTTTATTCCTCCAACAGCCCTCATCATCCAATGTTCCCTCCCTAGACCATTGCTCAAATTCTTCAGCAGAGGCAGATCGCTGCATATCAAGCACTTCCTGCCTAGCATCATGCCAACGTTCAGCCTGTGACTTCACCACATACATAGATGTGGTGCTTCGCTGCATTGCAGTTTCGCGGGCTATGCGATCTGCGAAGGCATTACCATGTCCTATTTTATCAGTCACTTTCTTGTGTGCGCTACACTTAACAATCGCTATTTTCTTCGAATATGTCAAGGCAGTCAGGAGATTATGCACCAATTCTCCATGCACTATTTGCGTCCCATGTGATGTAAGAAAGCCTCTTTCCTTCCAGAGTAACCCAAAATTGTGAGCCACTCCAAAGGCATAGCGGCTATCGGTATAGATGTTGATAGACAAGTCAGTACTAAGTTCACACGCCCTCGTCAATGCTATCAGCTCAGCTGCCTGAGCTGACTTCTGTGGAATGCGAGCTGTCTCAACTACCGTCTGAAGCGTTGTGATTGCATATGCAGCTGATGTCGTGCCATCTGGTAATCGCAAACAAGACCCATCAACCCATAATTCTCCATCAACATTTGAGAGGGGCGTATCTTGTAGGTCAACACGACCCTTTGTCTGTTCCTCAGTAAGGAATATACAGTCATGAGACTCTTGTGACTGGAATTGAGTAGCTGGATACGGCAACAGAGTAGCTGGATTAAGAGTTGAACATCTTTTCAAAGTGATATGAGGGGCCAAAAGTGTCAATTCATATCCTGTCAAACGAGCTCTAGTTAAATGCTGCTTCTTAGTTTGGTTCAAAAGGGCGTCAACTGCATGGGGAACTAACACAAGCAATCTATGTGACAAGACTATCCCTTCACTCTGATGTATGGACACAGCTGCCGCTGCAACAGAACGAAAACACCCAGGCAACGCACGAGCGACTGGATCGAGGACAGCTGAAAAATATGCACAAGGACGCTGCTTATCACCGTGTGTCTGTACTAAAACTGAGAGTGCACAACCATCCCTCTCGTGTACATAGAGTGTGAAAGCCTTAGTGTAGTCTGGAGTACCTAATACTGGTGCAGAACATAGAGCTTGGCGCAACTGTTGGAAAGCATTCTGACATTCAGTAGTCCATGGAAGGGGCATTGGAGTGTCTTTAGTCAGGAGGGCCAACAAGGGTTTAACAATATATGAGAAGCTAGGAATCCATTGCCTACAAAAAGAAGTAAGACCAATGAATGCACGAACATCTTTCTGAGTACTGGGCACAGGCTTTTCTAAGATAACTTGAATACGATCTTGTGTGAGTGCACGTCCCTCCTTAGAGAGGAGGTGACCTAAATAGGTAACCTGCTGTCTACAATATTGCAATTTCTTCCGAGAAACCTTGTGATGGTGTGATGCAAGAAATGAAAGCAATGACAGTGTTCCTTCTTCACACTGTTCAGAGGTATCAGCTGCCAACAAGATGTCATCAACATATTGGATGAGAGCCACCCCTGTTGGCACAGGAAAGAATCAAGCTGTCTTTTCAACGCTTGGCTGTAAATACTAGGACTCTCTGTATACCCCTGTGGAGCTCTACAAAATCTGAAGGATCGATTATTCAAAGTGAAGCCGAACAAATATCGGCTATCAGGATGAATAGGGATCGAAAAAGAAAGCATTCTTCAAATCAATCACAGAGAATGTAGTCGCAGTAGGAGGAACCATGGTAAGGAGTGTCGTGATGTCAGAGACTACCGGGTATTGGGGCACTACGATCTTATTAACCTCTCGCAAATCAATGATAAACCTGTATATTTTAGTATCAGTGTCTTTCTTCAAGATGGGAAGGATAGGACTATTGCATATATTGTAAGGGACTTCTTCCACTACTCCTACTTCAATCAAATCTTGAACAATACGTATTAGTGCCTCTTCACCTTCTAGAGAAATTTTATATTGAGGCAGTCGAGGCAATGAAGCACCCTCCTTCACTTGAATATGAACTAGTGGGATAACCATTTGCCCTACATCGGTATCTGACGTAGCGCACAAAGTACTAGGGAGTGATGCCAAAGCAATATCTTCTCTAATGAGAGAAGACTTCTCAACAATGGGATAGTTATCATTCAAAATGACACGCACGCCTGCTGGGGAACAACGTATCGTAGCTCAGAAATGCTTGAGCATATCAAGACCCACAATATTGTCCGGCGTGTTAGGGGAAAGCAAAAATGGACATGCAGCAGAGAATTTATCAACGTGAAATGCAAGTGGTTGTGACAGTGGGCTAAGGGATGGTGTCCCATCGAATCCTATCGATGTGATTGTTAAGCCAGACATGGGAGCCCTTGGAACCAATTGTTTGGACAGGGCGCTACGAGTAGCTCCTGTGTCAACTATAAACCGATCAGTGGAACCCAAAACATGTGCATTAACATAGGGACCCTTCTGATCTACTGGGTCTTCAACTGATTCCTTACCCCATCCTAGGCATTCCTATGCATAAGCAGAATCCTTCAAATCAGCAGTTGACTAATCAGACATTTGATATTGGTTTCGTCTATCAAAAGTATTAGAAGAATTCTGAGTATGCTTGACTGCCTCAAACCTAGTGCGATCATCCATACCTCCCCTATGTCCTGAATTCCCCGGGCGGCTTCTCATTTGTCCTCGACCACGCTGATACTGCTGAGTACGCAAATGTGGACATTCAACAGCCCAATGTCCAATCTCCTTACAATAAGCACACTGATCAGAAGATAAAGTAGTTCGGGGAAAAGAGGGTGCGCCAGGGCGATACATTGCACGTCCGCCTCTGCCAACACTTCTATAGGGTGGACCATAAACCTGAGCTAACATATCCTTCGTTTTTAAATCCTTAGCCTTTTTATCCTCGTTGCCCTTAGCTTCCAATTCCGGACGTTCATAATACTGAGCCATAGTCAAAAGAGAGACTGGAGAAGACGTAGTCCATGAACTCTCGCTGGCCTTTAGGCGACTAGCTATTCCTGGCAACATGTTTGCGACAAATTTATCGACAAACAGATGCCTGCCCGTGTCATCTGTCAATGACTGGCCACTAAAGTCGTGGAATGTCTCCTCAAAACGTGTAAAGAAGTCAGAGACCGATTCATCTGCCTTTTGCTTACAGGATGCTAACATAGTCCAGTCTATCTTTTTAGGAGGAATGAGAGTTTTCAATTTAACTATTATAGCATTTGGAAGGTCTAAAATTTCTTGTTGCGGTTTCTGTGCGGGTTCCCTTTCTGCATCTATCCTCTCTAGTTCCTTCCAAAGATGTACAAAAGCTGCATGATCATCTACTTTACGAATAGACCTCCACATATCAGGGGGTAGGATAAGCACAAAAAACATATCAATATCAGACAAAGTCATAGTACAAGAACTAATAGCTCCTTCAACTTCTTCATAAAAAACAGCCGGATTTTTCCACGGGTCAGGCAAAGCAGCTTTAAGAGCCATAACATCCGCTCTACTCCAAGGAGTATAGACCCAATTATAAATAAAATATCCCTTCGCATCAGTTGAATCTTTATCGTCATTCGTGCCCGCACCCCTAGGAGGGACATAAAAAGGTGCAGCTTCACGCATTGGTTTCCCATGAACTACAATATCCTTATCTGTCCCGGGATCGTCATCCTGTGGCACGGGGGTCCGAGCTGTTTGTTCAGCTGTAGTAGCTGCCTTTTTTCTCCTCTCGCAAACGGAATGCATCAGCTCGCAGTTTAACCACGAGTCTAATTAAGTCAGCCACCTGGGAAGGGAGAAAAAGACCGTCACTCAACTGTTTATGATCATTTTTTATATCAACAGGCTCTAATTCTTTGGAATGTTTCCTGAACCTTTCAATTACTTCTCCAGTAAACGACTCTGTAAAATATAACTGCTCTGCCTCCGGCCATTGTTGAACTTGCGCTATAAGATCTGAAGCAGAAGTGTCACCACAAGCTGCTTTTCGGGCAGTAGATCTAAGAGTGGCCGCACGATCAGCCGTCATAAAAGAGCGAGTCTGTCGTTTAGTGTCCGATCCTGACTTTTCCTGAGCTGAGAGAGAGATGTCATCATCAGAATCAATCTTGGGGGCAGAGGGAAAAGTATAAGGAGGCGGAGAGCGATCTAATAGAATTGAATCATCCTGTGGTTTATTAAGTAGAGGATAAAGGGAGTGCCGGACAGGGTATTGGCCTTTTACCTGTAAACGACGCTCCCTATCCTCTCTCTCTTTTATTTCCTTCATTTCTTTATTTTTCATCTCCAGCACTTTCACATAGATATTTTTGCGCTGTTCTTTTTCTGCTAAAGCTTGCTCTCTTCTCACTCGTTCACGCACTTCTTTCTCCCACATTCGTACACAGTCAAACATATCTTGTCTACTTTTGCGCTTAAACATACATTGTTCCACATACTGAATTTTTCTAAGATCAAATGACCCATTTATAGGCCATCGCAACTCAGGATCCTTGCTGGTATATTTATTCCATAATGCACCATACATTATAGAAGAAATACCGTTTTTAATGTACATATCCCTATTTGGTGTCCCCTCAGGGGGAGCCGGCTGATTCTGTTCTAGATCCATATTGGTACCTCCAAGAAAGCAACACATTCTAGGAAGTGTGCTTGAAACAGGCATGCCAAGAATATTGTAGCATATACAATATTATTCGCCAAGTGACACTTAACACAATGTGTGCCGTTCAAGTTTTCAAAGTTTAGAGAAAAATCTCCTCATTACCTGCCTATATAAATTGCAATTTATATATATCCAAACAAATCCAAGATTTTGGCCAAACAAACAAGAAGTGTCGCATCAAACGACCTTACCAAGCAAAAGTCTCCAGCCTCCAACTGCCAAGTTCTGAATCTACCAAATGGTCTCTGCACGACGAACGCCAGAAGGGATCTCAGTCGAGGACCGGCACCACCTGGAAGGTCAAATCGGGAAAATCGGAAAAGCACCTCGGCCTGCTAAGACACGGGTCTCCTCATGCAGTGATCATCCGTAGCGAGATTCCAATCCTCCATCAAGACCACTCCGTCGGGCATCCGAGTCGCCGATGAGCCACAAGTGACGGGCGCCAATTTGTAGAAGTAGACCTCACCAAGGCCTACCGGTGCTAGGGGTTCGCCCTTCTTTGCGCACTAGTCCGCAGACCAATAAATAGAGATTGGCACAGAAGCTGAACTATCAAAACAACAGTTTATTAAACCTCATGAGTGGAACTACATCTATACAAAACCCTCAGGCAGTGTATGAGGTAGCACAAGGAGCACAGAAACTGTGGGTCTTTTATACCCACTCAAGAGCTCAAAAGGAGGCTGTACAAGCACACACAAGAATAGCTATTCACATGTATGGAAAGTAGGAGGAGAATGAAGTTGCTGACATCAGTTAGAGCAGCCTGACATTTACAGACTAAGACAGGTGCATGAGCAGCTACAGACTTTTCTGAGCATGTGCAGTGTTACAGGAGCTAACTATAGATAGTTATTCTAGTAAAGCACAAGGGTAGGCAACAGCGAAGACGGAAGGAGCACATGGCGAGCACATGGTCAACTAAAATGGCTGCCAAAAACAAAATGGCTTCAGCTCATGCTAACAGTGATCTCTGCCAAACTTCCACAACAGGAGAGACCTAGTTTGGAGAGAATGTTTGGCCAAGAGGTTTCACTATTCTTTACGTTATCTTTTCAAATATTACCTATCCAGTGTTCAAGTAATTCCTCTGCTCCTCTTTTTGGGACAGTTCTAGTATGGTTAATAATGTTTGATTACAAAATCAATTTAAGATTTCTTCAATTAAATATATTAGTCTGATTAGTCATCTTTGTTATTTTCGATATGGTTAGTCAATATATTGTTTAGTTTTCTAAAACTTCTATTTTTGTTGGTCTCATATCAACCTTTTTTTATCCATAATGACTGTTCTCTTTATTTACTTTTAAAAGCGAGGATCAGTTTGTGATGGTATCAGCTATAGCATTACTAATCATGTCTGTAACTTTTGACTTCTTTTAGTTTTGCAAGTAATCACTCACAGCCCTTCCCTTTTTATTTTTATATGAATAATTAATGGCTATATATGTGTCTGTTCTGTGCTTTGTTCTTTATCAGTTACACTGGGCAGTTTAGAGTAGAGTCACTTTTCATAGATAGAAGTGTTTTCTCAACATATTTTGTCTCATCTGATTGTGTTCCTTGTCTAAATGTTCTCAATATTATATCTTGGTGGGTTCCAATATGTATTATTTATATCCTTTCCCCACAGGTTTTTTTCTGCTTTTTGTAGACTGGTAAACATGCATAACTTTGAAATGCTGAAATGAATTAGCATGATTTATTGTTTTATAAAGCTGGATGTGTTACACCACTGTTTTCAGCCTTAAATACTTGTTCTTTCAGTAGCTCTGTGTAGGCTTTTCATGTATTTTCCTGGCAGTCAAATCATCCCATCAAACATGGGGTACTAATCATCCAATAAGTCTGAAGTACATTTAAAATTAAACTGTTGTCAATCTTTCCTGTTCTAAACTCTCATCATTATTATTTTCCCTGTGCCATTCCATCTCTATTTTCAGTTATGAACTGAACTCAGAAGGATGCCAGGATGTCAAGTGACTCATAAATTAGCTGACATCCTTCATTATGGTTTAAATTCAAATAAATGTGTCTCATTGGTATATTAAATAACTGACTGAATAGTGAGACTCTGAAAGATCATATGCAAACATCAAGGGTGATGAGGCAGTGGCTTTATCCTTCAGGTATCCGCAGGTGTCTGCTTGATGTTGCTGTGATATTGATCAAGGCTTAGAAGGGCTGTTCAGGACTGACCAGGACAGAATTATGACTTTTCTCTCCAAAATCAAATGTTACTGGAAATGTCATGTTCTTTTTTGATGACACTCATGTTTTTAGTTATACTCATTATAGCGCACTTGGTTTCACCTAGATAGATTAAATAAGCCACAAGGAATTTGAACAGCTAAACCATTAATCTTGAGTCCCATGTACAATGATCAGACTTTTTCCAAGAGTGTGAATGCTTAATAACATCTACTTTGAATATACTATAATTACACCCGAATAATAACCATGATAAAATATCCTGTCTGAGACTTTAGAAGGGTTTGTGTAGGTTTGCAATTAAGTAAATCTGTTTTATGAGAATGTATGTATGTGTGCAGGACACTTATAAAGCACAATCCAAGCTTCAGAGTAACAGAGCACTGTACAGGGAGCAGGTAAGCAGGATTAGGCATGAGTTGGATCAGTACACTCAGTGGAAGGTAATTTAGGACTGAGGGAGTTCATTAAGTGAAGGGTAGGTGTGGGGAGTGAGGAAGGGGTTGAGTCACTGAGAAAAAAGAGACAAAGAGTCGGATATTTATCTTACAACGGGCAGTTGCTTGAAGAGAAACGTCTTTAGTTCTTTCCAAAAATGGAGTTCCTTATGCAGGGTGCATTGCAAAGAAGACATAGAATCATGTATTATTCCTTTTTTTATATTTTCTTGTTTCCAGCATGGTTGTCTTGAATTAGTCACCAAGTACAATGGAGAGTTGACTACTCTGTAGAGGATGTATAAGGCCTTGAATGTAATGAGTGTGGTAGTGGAAGCTTACGGAGTTCTCTGAGAAATGGAGTAATTTTCTCAAGGTTTTAGTTAGGCCTGGCCAGCATTCCAATTACGTTGGCGTAATCAGAGTAATTTTGATAATTCATTTAATTTCATTTCAAAATCTTTATTTCGGTTCTTTTAAACCATAAAAGATGCATAAAAATACGTACAATTTTAAATACAAATACAAATAGTCCAAATAAAAACCTATGCGAGCAATTTATACAAAGAGATACAATGGAAAGGGGTCTGTATGTCCCTACTATGTTAAAACATAAATACTAATATAAATATGCTAAAAAGGCACCAATGATTAAAAAGAGGAAAACTCATGGTATTAGGCTTGTATTCCACGTCCATTTTAAGAAACTCCAGTATTATTAGAATGTAAGACAATTAATAACTTTGTGTCTACTAGTACATAGTACAGTACAATTCCCTGTGTCTTTTCATTATGGACAACTATATTGTTTCAAGGATTCCGAGAAAATACGGACAATACACTTACAGCTTAAGACCTGCTTTAGCTCTTAAAAAACTAACTGCTAGCAGAAATCTACTAACGCCAAAGAGACTAACCTGTGCAGTTTCAGTCTTTAGAATTCTTTCCGCCTCTTTGCCTGATCTCATTCCTAGGTTTAAACAAATCGGTTTGATCCATTTTTTCCTAGCCTTAGCATATACAGGACAGAAGAAAAGAATATGCAACTCATTTTCTTTGGCTTTACCTGAACATAAAGTACACAAATCATCGATATTTTCAGTGTGTTTACTGGCCCAACTTGCTACAACTGTATTAATGTTCATTATGCCATATCTAAATTTCATATATAATGTTTTGGCAAGTTGAAGTCGTACTTCGTCCAAGAAAGACTCAAAATATGCCACATCTTTGAACAAAAGGAACCTTGTTGTTAACGCCCCACCTGCTATTTCATGTAGCATGCTACTTTGAATGTAGGCCCAGAAAGTAGATTTTAATACCTTTTTAGAGGCTTGGGTCAATGAAGACGGGTCCTCCCAAAACTGGGATAAGCCAATCTTTTTCAACCATAAACAAACATGTCTAAGCCATGTGATACTTTTGTTCTGATCCAATTTTATAATTTCTTCTAAACCGACCCTGTAATCTAGCAACTCCGGTGTTGACCAAAGTCTTGCCCATAATGTAAGAGGTCTCAAAATTGCATAGTGGTCAGTCCGTTTTATATTCAGGTCCAAAATAATTGGGATTAGTGGTGTGCGTACCGGAAGACTAAAAAGTGCTCTATAAAATTTGTTTTCTCCCACCTCGAAATTCTTTTTACAGAAGGGTCCCCATATTTCAGCCCCATATAATGCTGCAGATTGGGCTTTGTATTTGAACACCTCCAATGCTGGAGAAACAGCCTTAGTAAAACTATTTCCATGCCTTTTCATAATAGGCAACGCATTTTGTGTCAAGGTTATCTTACTTTTTCTATTTGGGTCTTCCATGATAATTTAGTATCCAAGGAAATACCCAAATAGCTAATACTCTGTACGTACTCCAACTTTTGACAATTCAAAACTATGTTTTCCCGAAAAGTTTTGTGGGGATTTATGGCCATGTATTTAGTCTTATTAATGTTAATTTCAAGGCCTTTGGTGTTACAATACGTATGGAACAAATCTATTAAACATTGTTGTCCCTTGGGTGTTTGCGATATTAATATCGTATCGTCAGCGAATAAAAGTGCTGGCACCAATTCACCCCTTAATTTTGGTGCATCATTTTTACAGCCATTCAGAAATTTCAGAATATCGTTGACGTATAATGAGAATAATGTGGGTGCTAGTACGCATCCTTGGCGAACGCCCCTTTTTATGGGGATTTGTCCTGTCAGTTCGCCCCTTGGACCCCATCTAACCATCGCATAATTATTTTCATGTAGCCTCATAATCTGTTCGAGTAGGTTAGCTGGCAACCCTTGACATCTCAGTGACTCCCATAACAAAGCCTGTGGGATAAGATCAAACGCAGCCTTTAAATCTACGAAGGCAACGTAAAGATGACCCTTTCTTAAGTTCACATATTTCCAACATAAACAAGAAAATCTAAAGACCTGATCTATTGTACTGGTTTTAAGTCTAAAACCTGCCTGAAATTTAGAAAGTATAGTGTTCTCCTCAATCCATGTATTTATGCGATTTAAAATATGCCTTGCAAAAACTTTTGATAATTCTCCATTACTCTTTAACATGGAATTTCTGATAATTATGCAATTAATCCTGCTTGCATAGTTAAGAGTAGTTTGGGTGGGAAAATCCTACTGTGTGAGCACACTTACTGAACTCGAGTGCCTGCTCACTATTCATGTTCTCCTGCATTTAGCACCTGGCTCGTAGCACAAAATGCATCCTCACGTCCATTTTGGATGCAAGGGTGCATTTTGCGCTAAGAAAATAGCACCAAATGCCGGGAGTAGGTTGGGGGAAAATTTAGATTTTTCACAGCCTGGTGGGCAGAAAATCTGGATTTTATTAAAGACACGGAGGCTAAGATTATGCAAATCTCCTTAATTGCCACAGCTCTGCAGTAACAATGAAGAGAATATAGAACTTCAAAAACATTCTAAATACAGTATATACTCCATGAGCACTTAGCCATCTTCCTTCTTTGCCCAATGCTGTGAACAAGAAATAAACTCAGCAAAACATAACGTCAATTATGACGTGGAACGAGCCACTCATTTGAACAATAGTAGATATCTTATTCTGGAAGAGAAAAAGAGACACAATAGGTCAAAAATGTAAAACCCCTAGGGAGGGTTAATAAGTGGTGGGATAATCGTAGCCTTCGTGTCTTTAATAAAATCCAGATTTTCTGCCCACCAGGCTGTGAAAAATCTAAATTTTATGGCATGACACGGAGGCCAACATTATTCAAGTTTAAAGTGAACTAAGTACGTTGTCAATCACATTATTGATTGGTCTAAAGTAACATTTGTTAAACATACTCTCATTCGACCAGTCAGGGGCCCTTAGAATATCTTGGAGCCCTCCACCTAACATGAAAGCTTTAGAAGCTGATGCACCTCTAAGAGAGTGTGCACCGAATAGAAACATCAACACCACTTTCACTCATCACTTCTTTGACCCATCTTGCAAGGGTGGGAGATGAAACTGCTTTATGAGGAGATCTGTGAGAGAGCAACAGTTGAGTTCCAACTCCTCTCAGACATACAGTTCTTTTCTCATACTCTTTTAGACATTTGACAACACACAAACTTCCATTTAGAGGAAAGAAAGGATAGAAGATAGAGGACGACATAGTTTTGTTCCTTTTCTTAAGGTAAAAACAAACTCCCTCAGGCTGGTAAGCCCTGCTAGTAATGTCTAGTGCCTTAACATCTGAGGTTCGTCTGAAAGAGACCAAGCAAAGTAACACAGTAAGCTCATAGGAAATATGCTTGAGAGAGAGGTTAACATTATCTCCCCAAGAAGAAATAAGTTGTAATATGTTTCTTACGTCCCATAAGGCTGTATATTTGGGAGTTGGAGGATTAAGAACCCGCATGCTTCTCATAATCTTTTTTGTTAAAAGGTTTTGTCCCACCGAGACATCATCGACTAAGGAATGTCCTGCAGCTATTGCTGACCTATAGACTTTAACAGTTCTATAACTTAGGCCAGAAGCAAAGAGTTCCGATAGGAAGTTTATTACGTGAACTAAATCAGTTGAAACGGGATCGTAGTGTCGTTGAAGACACCGGCGAACCCATTTGTTCCATGCCAGTCGATATGCCTTCCTTGTTCCAGATGCCCAAGACTCAGATATGAGTTGGAAAGCATCCTGCGAAAGCCCTGGGATTTGCCATTGTCGCCTGAAATCTTCCAGGCCGTCAGAACCATCAGACCTTGGTCTATGAGAGGATACAATTCACCCTCTGGACCCAGGAGTACTTGCCTGAAAGGTGGTATTAGAAGTGGAAAGTCCACGGTCATCTCCAAGATGATTGGAAACCATGCCTGAGACCTCCAAAGAGGGGTTATCCCCACCATGCTCTGCAGGTACCGACGAGCATGTAAGAGAAGACGTGGAAGCATGACAAACGGCGGGACAGCATATGGCTTTAAGCTCTGCCAGTCCTGGAGGAAGGCATCCACCCCTGCTGCTTGAGGGTCCGGTTTCCAAATGAAGAAATTCTTCATCTGAGTGTTCAGCCTGTCTGCGAAAAGATCTGTCCCGAAGGGACCCCATTTGTCTTGGATTACCATGAATATTCCCCTGTCTAACTTCCAGTTGCTGGAGTCCCTGAAATTCCTGGAAAACCAGTCCGGTACCCCATTGTTCAAACCAGGGATGTGTTCTGCTGTATCAGAGAGTCCCTTGTTCAAGCAATAGCTCCAGAATCCCTTCGCTATCTCCGTAAGACCCTTTGAATGTGGTCCCCCCCATCTTGTTGACGTTTTTCACTGCAGATACATTGTCCATGCGCAGCATTATACAGCATTTCACTGAATTCTGGGTGAAGCTTCGAACCGCAAAAGAACCCGCTAGAAGTTTCAAGCAGTTGATATGTAGTTCCTTCTCCTTGTGTGTCCAACGACCCCCTGTTGCTGAGTCGCCACATGTGGCACCCCATCCTTCTAGACTCGCATCTGACTCTATTATCAACTCTGGAGCTTCCCCAAAGATGGCTCTGCCATTCCAGGCTTCTGCATTCTTTAGCCACCAAGATAGCTCTTTCCTCGAGTCTTGGTCCAAGCATGTCATTTGTGAGTAAGATAGTGTTGACCTTAGAGCTTTCGCTTTGAGTCTCTGGAGGGCCCTGTAATGTAGAGGGCCCGGAAAAATTGCTTGGATGGTTGAGGAAAGGAGACCCAGGATCCTGGCTAAGAGCCTCAAGGAAAATACTTCAAGAAGTGGTGGTACGTTACCCACTCGTTTAGGCTCTTTAAGTTTATGACAGGTCTCTGTCCCTTGTCTTTCTTTTCTACTAGGAATATATTGCTGACAAAGCCTGTATCTGAGCTCTCTATTATAGCCCCTTTTGTTAACAGATCCCTTACTTTTTGTGATACCAGTTTTCTCTGTTCTTGAGAGAAGGTTATCTCGCGAGGTCTCTTTGACTGAATGGGGGTATCCATGAACTCTATTTTGTAACCCTTGACTGTATCTAGAACCCACGGGTCTTGTGTTATCATGGTCCAGTTCCCAGAGAAAAGGGCTAGTCTCCCTCCCACTTTTATAGGGGTACCTGAAGGGTATTTCAATGTTCCTACCTGTGTAGAATCCTGTTTCTTCTCTCGCCTCGGAATGGTCTTCCGCGGTTTCCCTGCCTTTGTGGGAAGAACGACTGGTTTCCATAGAAGGATGATCCTCGTCCCACAAAGGGTCTTGAGCTTGATTGCCCACGGCCGGGGAACAGACCCCGCATTCTCCCGGCCCTTCCAAAAATGTTGTCCTGAAAGACTTTTTTAATAACACGCTGCGATTTCTGAATTGAGCTAAAGGCCCGACATACTTGGCCATGTCGCAAATTAAATCTTCTCCAAAGAGGAGCCCCTGTGAAGTGGGTCCCCTTTCCTTGTTTGCCAACTCTATCAGCTTTGGATCTATTTTGAGGAGAACGCCCTTCCTACATTCATTAGAGATGGCAGTGTGGCATTGCCAAGGAGGCAGATGGTCCGTTGGACCCACTCACGTATTTCTTTAGGGTCAATAGGTGTTCCATCAATGTAGGCACTTTCGGCCAATTCGAAGATTTTTGTTAGGGGTCCAATGGTGTCCAGGAGATGGTCTTGACATGACCTTAGGCTCTTGTCTATCCCCTTTCTAGGGTCTTTCGCACCTTTTGCTATGAAAGCAACGACCTTAGGGTCAACCTCAGGGGTCATCGCAATCTTGTCTGGAAGGGACGGGCGAGGGCACTCAGACCTCAATCTAGATCTGACTTCTTTTGGAATCTCCCTTCTCAGCCAGAAGCTAATGTAGTCTGCTACATTTTGGGAATGTAGCCATTCGGGAGATAGGGGATGTTTAATTAAAAGGGGATCAAACATATCCTCCCCGAAGGGATCAGTAATGCCCATTTTTGAGCCTGAGGCCTTGCTTGCCTCTTCAGAGCTTCCCAAAGTTTTAGCCCCTAGGTCCTCAGTCTCTGTGTCAAAGTCTGAGGAACAGGAGAGATTTATCTCTGCCTCTTGTTGTTCGTCGCTATTGAGCTGTATAGGGAACTCAGGGCCTGTTTGTTGCCCTCCTGTGATGCCCAAGACATCGTTCTTTTCACCGCCTGAGAAGCGTTAATGTGCTGCTTTCCCTGTTTTCTTTGTCTTTTTTGCAGCTATAACAGGGTGCTCTGGTGCAGCTCTCTTCTTTGGGGCCTTTACTGCCCCTTCTTTTGCGCAAGTAGTATGCGCGGTACTAGTAGAGGGCCATGCCCTTGACAGGGTTTAAATTTTTTTACTAATGGGCTCATTAAGTGAGTCCATAACATTGTCCATGGCCTTAGTGACCATTGACTCAATCTTACCTTCCAGGTTAAGATCAGGGTTGAGAGACATTATGGGGAAAAAAGGTATCAATTATACCAAAATTATATTCCCCTTCCTTCTTCTCTTTTTAAATTTTTTTTTTTATAAACACCTTAACTGTGTTTGTATGATGTCTTAACAGTTTATCTCCTCTTGTCTCCTCTTTTTCTCTCTCTTTTTTTAATTTTTTATAGTTATTTCAAGGTATTATTTCAATGAAAATAGTTATAACCTTCAAGGGTTAATGTGGAGTACAAGCGTTTGTGAAATATATTAATTTCCCAGCAAATAATAAAGCGAGGGCGTGTCCGTGTTTAATTTCTCTCTCGGCGAAGGAAAAACGATTAAACAGCAGCAACTGTCAAATTGTTGCTTGCTGTAACTTTGGCAACCACGCACGTCTTTGGCGTGCGTGGTTGCTTCTTACTGTCTTTCCTTTAATTGTTTCTCCCCTCCGCGGTACGTGTATGAAGATCACACTGCGGTGGGGGCAAAGGGATTATGGCGGATATGGCGGGCGTCGCTGGACTGCGAGGGGAGCCCTTGCAGAGAGTCCGGAGCAGCGCAGGAGCTGTCCGAAGCGGCGCAGGAGCTGGTACGCTCCGAAGAAAACTACGGTGAGGTACAAGGTCGCACAAGCCCGTATGCATGTCTCGCGCTGAAAGTGCTGCCAGGCAACGGCAGTGTGGCCGCGTTTTCAAAGGATGCGAGGGGGAAAAAAAGTTTACATTTTCCGGTCAGGGCGACACCGGAGGCAAGGGCACAGGTGTTTAAGGCGCACTAAGTCTCACAAGGGAAAACACAGGGCATTGAAGGGTCGTTAAGGCCCAGAAGGGGATACACGCTAAAACGCTGGAAGTGCTAAAACGCTAGAAAATTTTAATAAACAGAGAAAAGGCAATTTCTCAATCAAAATAAGAAGGAACAATCGCATGGGAGGGTCAATAGGACCCAGTCATGCGATATACAGACACAAACAATCATACGTACACAATAAGCACGATTGAAATGAGGGTACTTATCTTTGTGAGCAGCAGCAACAAAGAAGGAAGATGGCTGCGTGCTCATGGACTATATACTGTATTTAGAATGTTTTTGAAGTTCTATATTCTCTTCATTGTTACTGCTGAGCTGTGGCAATAAAGGAGATTTGCATAATGTTGGCCTCCGTGTCATGCCATAAAATCCTACCCCAAAAGCACATTTTGCGAACAGCTGCTCATGTTCCCTAATAGTGTTCTTTGCACTATTTCTTAGTGCAAAATGCATCCTCCCGTCCATTTTAGACATGCAGAATTACTCTTCTCGCATTCTTATGTAATTCCGTGTGATTACGCTACACAGAATTACGCGAGTTATGCCCACACTAAGTTTTAGTGACTTTAGTTGAAGTTGGCTGCTACATTCTGAAAACTCTAGAGTGGAGTACAGGGGGGGTCTCTGGGACAGCGTCCATCTAGTTATTGCCTCCATTGAGATGGGACAGAACCAGTGCATTGAAGGATGTCCTGATACCTACTTCTAGTACGAAGGGCTTTATCTTGGTGTAGCTGGTATAAGCCATTTTTTGATGTGTGATGTGGGTTTTGATGCTAGATTCTGTGTCAATGTGGAAGACCATGATCTTTGCACTGTCAATAAGTTGTGGGGTGAATCTTTGCGAGTCATTCTTGCCCTTCTGATGTTTTCAGGCATCAGCAATGAGTACACATTTTGGCTTGGTGTGATTCCCTTTGAAGGGCATTCATCTCTAAATGGTAGGAAAGAAGGTATTCAAGTCCTCAGTTCTGTGGCAGTATGATATTTTCACGTACGATTTCAAAGTCAGAGGTGAGAGGATGGTGCCTTGGGAAATGCCACAGGAGACAGGATGGGTTGGTACCTCGTGAAACCCATCTGGACTAATTGGATCAGTCAATCAATCAATCAAATCAGATTTGTAGAGCACGGGTTGTCACCCAAGAGGGTATCAAGGTGCTGGGAGCCCTTCTGCAAAGAAGGGGTCAGTTGAATAGCCAGGTCTTGAGTCCTTTCCTGAATCCAAGCAGCGAGGATGATGTGCGGAGGTGAAGGGGGGGGTCGTTTCTGGATTTCGCAGCAAGGTAGGAAAAGGAGCATCCTCCACTGTTGCTTCAGCAAATGCGGGGGTGTGATCGAGGGATAAGGAGGCGCAGCCAGGTGTCTGGAGGGTAGGTGGAACTTCATGCGCTGGTTGATGTAAGATGGTCCTGTGTTTTGTAGGTGTGGATCAGCATCTTGAATAGACATCTCTTCTGGATGGGGAGCCAGTCAAGCTTATTGAGGTGGGAGTGATGTGGGTCCGCTTAGGCAAGTCGAGGATGAGTCTGGCAGCTGAATTCTGTATGGTGTGCAGTCTCTTCAGGGGCTGAGAGGTGATTCCGATGTAAAGTGCATTGCCATAGTACAGTTGGCTGGTGATAAGGGCAAGAGTGACAGTTCATCTGGTGTTGATGGGGAGCCATTTGAAAATCTTGCAGAGCATGCAAAGGGTAAAGAAGCATGCAGAGAGACTGCGTTGATCTGACTTTTTCATTGTGAGCTAGCTGTCCAGGATGATGCCAAAGTTGCGGGCATGGTCTGTTGGTGTGGGTGATGGTCCAAATTCGGAGGGCCACCAGGTGTCGCTCCAGGGGGCGGTGTTGATCCTGAAGATCAGCACTTCAGTCTTGTCTGTGTTGAGTTTTAGGCAGTTGTCTTTCATCCAGTCGGCGACGCTCGTCATACACCTGTGGAAGTTGTCCACCATGGTGGAGGGGTTTTCTGATAGCGAGAGGATGAGCTGGGTGTCGTCGGTATAGGCTATGATGTTTAGTCCATGGGTTCTGACGATGCTGGCAACGGGAGGTCATGTAGGTGTTGCAGAGATGAGCGCTGAGGAACGAGCCTTGAGGGACGCCGCAGATGATGTTCTTAGGTTCCGAGGTGAAAGGAGGTAGGTGGATTCTCTGGGTTCTGCTGGTGAGAAAGGAGGCAATCCATTTGTTGGCTTCGCCTTGGATTCCAATGTGGAGAAGCCTCCTGATAAGTGTGGTGGGAAATGGTGTCAAATGCTGCTGACTGGTCGAGGTGGATCAGGTCCACTGTATCTCCCCAGTCCAGAAAGGGTTCTGATATCATCGGTGGTGGCGATAAGGGCAGTTTTCATTGCTGTGGTTGGTGCAGAATCCTGATTGGGAGGTGTCCAGAAGATTATTCCTCGCCAGGTGTTCCATGTGTTGGTGGTTGATGGCTTTTTCAAAGACTTTGGCAGGGAAGTGGAGCAGGGAGATGGAGCAGTAGTTCTTGAGGTTGCGGGGGTCGGCTGACGGCTTCTTGAGCAGGGGTTTGACTTCTGCTTGTTTCCATTCCTCGGGGAAGATGGCGGTAGTGATGGATGTGTTGAAGATGAGGGTGAGCTTCTTGGTGATCATCTTGCTCCGAGGTTGAAGATGTGGTTGGGACAGCGGTCCGTGGGTGCTCCTGAGTGGACGGAGTTCCTGATGGCTATGGTGTTTTGAGCAGTGTGCTGGTCCCAGGCGGTGATCAGGTGGTCGGGATTGCATATGTGGGAGCGAGGATGTTGAGGTGTCAGTAGTGGTGTGATGGGGTTCTAAGTTATTGTAGATGGCAGAGATCTTATCATGGAAGAAGTTGGCCAGGATGTTGCAGAGTTCCTGGAATGGGATGATAATGTTTTTGGTTGGCTGATGGGTTGGAGAACTCCTGATGACGTTAAAGAGTTCTTTGCTGTGGTTCGAACTGCAGTCGGCAAGGGCGCTCCTTTTCGTTTCTCTTAGCAGTTGGTGGTATTGGTTGAGGGAGGTCGTAAAGGTGGCTCGGCCTTGGTGCGTTATGTATTTATTTATTGAAAATGTAATTGCAAACTTCCACATAAGTAAAGTTTACATAAACATCTTATAGTTTTACATTAATCGATATAGAATAGTTACACTCATTTAGAAAGCTTAAAAAATATGCACAATCTGTAACAAATATCAATAGTGTCCACATTGTATCGCATATATTGTATCGCATATAGAATTAATCATCCAAGGTGCTTTTCAATCAATGGAATTACATGTCAGTTTCATAACATTGGCAACCCTGAACAAATAAATAAAAAATGCACAATGCCGTGAAACAAACAACCACATAAGTTATAAGACATATCCTTCTGTAAGTGTTCTTATTAATTTAATCCAGGCGGATCCCATCTCTTACCAAATTTGCAGCCAAATAAAATTGCATTTTACTAGATATTGCTGTGTGACAAACGGGATCAAAACTCTGAATGTGTATGCAATTATTACAGCCATGCCTGAAATTTTTCAGATTTCTTTAAGTTAGTTGTTAATTAAACACGTAATCTGATTGATATTTCTTCCGATACCTATACATCCAAATTAGATGTTGCATTATGTTCCATTCTAATGTATGCATAAGGAGCATTTCCATCAGGTGCTAACTCATGAGCAATAGCATTTCAGTGAGGCATAGGAATACCATAAAATATTGTCAGATGCTTTCAAATTAAGCCCTGTAAAAACCCCTATTCTAACCTAATTGCGTATATGGATAAACTCTCTCATAACATCAAATAGACCCTCCATAAGTGCCATTCAACTTTTTCTGCTGATATTATGTTGTTTAAGAGTTGTACACGCTAAACCATATAAGGAAAAGGCCGTTATTTTTGCCAAACATACCTATAGTAAAGCATCAACTTTTTGTCTATCAATTCCATTGACAAATCGAAACAGGCCAAGTCCCACTGAGATTGGTTTTGCCACATGGTTTTCAACGTGAAGAGAAAAAAGTAACCACCGTCTTTAAGGTGATACCAAGATAGGTTTATTCCATAATAGTTTAAATTTTTAGGTCGAGCCTTGACAGTGCTTGCGTTGTCTGCAAGACCTGCTGTATTGTATTCTATGGGTTTTAGAACTTATATTGATTCTCATTGGTTGTTGGTTGTGCCATTCATAAATGCAGGCTTCCTACTGGTGCATTTCTCCAAGGGTCCCTCCCTTGTGTGTTTGTGACGATTTCACTTAGTGAACATTTTGTTTGGCTCTCACACTGTCTAGCGTCTGATGGCCACTCGTTCCTCTTCCCTTTTTTATCTTTATGGGGCTGTGCGTCTGGTAACAATTATCCCGATCGCAACTACAGTGCGACTTTAATTTTTTTTTATTACCTTTCCCTTTACTTCATCAGGGTTCGTCTTAACTTTCCCTTTACGGGGACGTGCATTTCATAACAATCATCCAGATCGCAACTACAGTGCGATGTTTGCATTTTTTTTCTGTAACTTTTTCTTTTGAACACATACGGGGACGTACATTTTGTAACAATCATCCCGATCGCACAGTCCTTCCAAATTTCACTCTACCTTCCCATAAATGGAAAACCTTTGCACATCAAAACGAGCCCACTAGAAACTAAGTCGCCATCTTGGAACGTGGATTTGCTTTACTAGTTGTGCCAGAATTTCGATAAAGGTAATTAAACGGAAACAAAAAAATTGTTTATTTCTGTTTTTTCAACAGAACAGCAGAAAATTCAGTTCTAATAGCAGCTACTATAACTGCAGTAGTGAACAAGGTTTCAGGTAATGGGCTCCTAACCGAGGCAAGCTTAATCTTATTGAAGCCAAACTGAGCTTTCGCTATGACTTGTCGCCAGAGAGCCACATGATTAGAGCTTACTTTCATCATGTAGGTGTCATTCTGAGCTGCGCCTCTTACTCTGCATTTGCGAGAGTTTAAGGTATTGGAATTGTAAATGATAATGCCTTTTATTTATGTGTTTAGAAAACCTGCAAGTGGTGCTCCGCTTGCAGGTGTTTAAATAAAAGACATTGTCATTAACAATGCCAATAGCTGAAACTCGCGTAAATGTGAGACCTATTGCATTGCAAATGCTTGTTTATAAATTGTGACTGTCCATTGTCGTTCTTCCTTTGCTCAAAACTATTGTGTTGTTTTTTTTTTTTTAGATTAATTACTAATTTGTGGGTTGCTGCCAGTAGACATTGCAATCATGTAGGTGTACAGTCTAATAGGACATTATTATCAGTATACAGGATTACAGGTAGTAATAATCCTTCTAGAATAGGAGCATTACGTCGAGTCGCCACTAATATTTAAAAACAAATAACACATATGAAGTGAGCATAAGGTGGGGCTAAAATACACCTGTTTCAAGTGGTTTTCACTCAAAATTTAGAAGTGTACTCATTCTTGATACCCATCATTACTCTAACCCAGGTTTCAGTATTCAGTAGAATTAATTGTTTCTGTATACCTTTTGAGCTACCCCAATTTGACAACTTCTCCCATAGAACTGCTCGATCTACCCTATCATACAGCAGACAGCACATTTCTTCAAATGAAGTAGGACAGGTTGGCGATTAGGCACCGGGAACACGCAGCACTACTGGAAAGACTGCGCTGCCTCAATTATGCTGCCCACTCGGCCCGCACGCACACTGCTGCCAACAGATTGGGTCGTTTACTGGTGTGACTTATTCACCAGGACCAATCTCTCTCCCCTATTTTATCATTGTGCTCTGCCACCGGCTCATTGCTTTATACTCAGAGTGAGATACACGACGAACTCACGCACCACTATACCTCCTTTTATCAGTCAACAGTGACAGCGGATCCAGAGGCTCTTGGCGCTTTCTTTTCCTCACTCTCGTTGCCCTGCCTCAAGTCTGAGCAGCAGGAGGAGTTGGAGGAAACTATTACTCAGTTTGAAATCCTGGAAAGTATACGCACACTTGCTACTGGCAAGACACCGGGCCCTGACGGCCTACCTGTTGAATTCTATAAAGCCTATACCCCCCAGGTTGCTCCCCGTCTGAAGCAATTGTATGAAAAAGCCCCTCTGCCGCTACCTTATCTGCCTCCCAGCGTGAGGCCCTCCTGGTCTCCCTTCCCAAGCCCGGCAACGATCCTACAGAGCCAAGCTCCTATAGGCCTTTAGCTATGCTTAACACTGATTATAAGTTTCTAGTTAAACTTCTTGCTACTCGTCTAGCACCTTTGGTTCCAACGCTGGTCCACTCGGGCCTGAAAGGGCTTGTCCCAGCGTGCAGCACTTCCTTGAACCTTAGGCACACTCTCCACAGTGCTGGCTGCCTCCTCCTAGACCTTGAAAAGGCTTTTGACTCGCTAGAATGGCTCTTTCTGTTCGAGGCGCTACGTTGTTACTGCCTTGAACCTCGGTTCCTGAGGCTGGTGCAGGTACTGTATGTGCAACCCGTGGTCAGGGTCAAAACCGTCTGTGTCATCTCTGGGCTTATACCGATTGGCAGGGGTACCCGGCAGGGATACCGCCCTCACCCCTCTGCTCTTTTCCTTAGCAATGGAACCAATGGCTGCAGAGATTGTGGGGAGGCCTGGGGTATTCGGCTTGGGAATGGACTACATGTTGTGTCTCTCTATGCAGACAACCTGCTTTTATATTTCAGAGACAACCACAACGTCCCAGGCGAAGTCGCTATAACACTGTTTCGCTTTTCATCGCTGTCTGGCCCTCGAGTCAACTGGTCCAAATCATGCTTATTCCCTTTCACACTGGAAACGATAGACCCAGGACTCGCTGTCTCCGAGGTGCCCATTCCCTGGCAGCCCAGGACATTTCAGTATCTTGGCATCCGTATATATAATTCTTAGGAAGATCTGTACGATGATAATCTCATACATGCAGCTGCGTCTCTTGGAACCCAGATGGCTTTTTGGCAGAAATTTCCATTGTCGGTGATGGGGCGTGTCACTCTTCTAATGGTGGCCCGTCCCAGACTATTTTATTATTTTTCCAATCTACCTCTCTACGCCCGAGCAAATTTTTTCAGGACCTTGAGTCCCGAATTTGGGAGTTTATCAGGAACACTGGGCGCTGTAGAGTAGCGTTGACCACACATGCCTTAGGTCCTCCTTCAATGAGTATTGGCCAGAAGTTTGTTCAGTTGCCCTCTGATACTGTTCCTGTCTCAAATAGATATTCTCCTTTGGCATACATGGAGGCTTGTGTTTGACTCATCCTATCTATAAATAATCTGCCATTCCAGTCTGACCCTTGCCATGAATATCAATCAATTCCCTGTTTGGTACAAGATGGGAAGGAACAGACAGTGGTATCTGCTGCACAAAGTAGTATAATGTCTTCTCCAATTGGCCCTACATTAACAGTGCCTGATTTATCTGTTTCATGTTCTGAGGGGCTTTTAAGGGATACAAAGTTTCTCACTTGGAACATAGCGGGTTTTGAAATCAAAAAGATAATCAAGATTGGTATAAAGTGTATACAAACTGTGATATCATCTGTTTCCAGGAAACCTGGATGGAACAGGCTGTATATGTAAATGGATATCGTTCTTTTGTTACGCCAGCTCTTCCATCTACATCAGGCAGATCTAAAGGGGGCCTACTCACTCTAATAGCAAACACGATAACCCTAGGCAAGGTGACTTTTACTAATAACTCGCCATATTTTCATACTATTTTAGCTGAAGGCTTTGGAAAAGTTGATTTATTATTGATTAATAACTATAATAATAACTTTCAGAATCCTTTACAGGTGACTGATGTGTTGATGGAAACTTTGGAGGCCCTGCTCATCACCCTCGGCCAATTTTTATAATCTGGGCTGCCGATTTTAACGTGCATCCTTGCACTAAATCTGACCACCGTATCTGTGGAGTAATCAACACCAATGACTTATTGTTAGTTCATTTTAACCACTTTAACTATTTATTTAAGAGTTCTTTTTATTGTATTTTAAGAGAGTAAATAATCACAGAAATACAGAATAGAGCCACATTGTTGCTCCGTACAAACTTGCTGGCAAGCTTACCATTAACAAAATAATCTCGTACAATGATGCTACACAGAGCAAGGATTTCGTCGGCGCAAATTATCCATGTCCTTAGATTCCTTTTCGGTATTCCAGAGTATCGGTCACCCCGAGAGATAAGTCGGGGTCCTGCGCCACCCAAATCAAGCAGAAAAAATTATAGAAAAAGAAGAACAGAATGAATAGGAATGAACAGGACAGAGGGGTGGGGGGGGGGGTTCCTCACATATCCAATTGAAGACTAAGGGGCCGATTCCGATCTCGGCCGGTAGGGCTGCGAATCGGATTCGGCTTAACCGGATCCGATTCGGAGCCCTATTTCCCGACCGATCCGTACGCGCGTCCGGACGAGCGAGTACGATGCTAAATCGCCCGACCGACTCGTCCGGGCGTCCCGACCGCTCCGACCGACTCGATCCCGGCTCCAACCGCACCGACCGACTTCGCACGGACCACGACTCGCACCGCGCAATGGAGACGTTCCCGGCCGGGTAAGTACGATGCGCGCCGCGAGCGAGTCCGACCGAGCCGCGCACTCCGGCTCGAAAGAGCAGTCGGAGCCGTACTTTGGGGGTCCGTGTCGGACCCCCTGTACGCATACCCGCGCGAGTCGCACACAGGGGGGACCCATGGGTCCCCCCTACCTGTGCGTGTACGGCGCGAATCGCTTCGCCGCGTACACGCTGTAGGGGGTGCCCTTGTCCGCCTCGCACCCATTGAGTCAATGGGAGCCCGCGTACGCGTTGTACGACAGGCTCCCATTGACTTCAATGGGAGTCCGACCGACTTCGAGTCCGATGGCATACGTGCGCATCGTACTCGTTCGGTCGGGCTGCACGGGTCCGATTCGGTCGGAAATCTCTCCGGGTCCTGCTCGGTCGGAGAGATTTCCGTCCCGAATCGGAATCGGCCCCAAAGTGTTCTAGCTACGGCCAGGTTGCCCACAAGTCACGCCGGTGTCGCCTAGCCAACGCTCAGCATCGGGGCCACCGCCACTGCAATTTTTCCCTCGCCAGGGGGCAGGGAGTCTAGGTAACTCAGCAGTGGTGCCCAAATGTCTTTGGGTTGAGACTGTGCGGGCATCAGTTCCCAATAATCAGACAGCTGATTATGGCAGAATGCTGCATCCTTGAGCCACTCCACTGCCTTCGGACTGCACCTGCGGCCCCAGCACATAGCCACCCGTCTTTTGGCCAAGAGCAGGAGCGTGGCCACTAGTTTCCTGCGCTCGGCAGCTACACTACGCACATACCCTAGCAGAGCCACCAGGGGGGAGCGTTCAATTATAGCATTCGTCAACAGGGCCAGCACCTTAAAGATACGTTCCCAGTACCTTGCCACCGCGGGGCACTCCCATGCCAGGTGAATGAAGGAGGCCTCTGGGGCCCGACAACGCACACACCTCGCGTCCTCACTCAGACCAGCTCTATGCAACCATACAGGGGCCCTATACAACCTATGAATAAATTTAAAATGAATCAGCCGTAATCTATAGTTAGGCGACATTTCTTTCAGCTGTGCGCAGCAATAAGCCCATGTGCCATCCTCTTGCGGGCCCCCCAGAATCTTCTCCCACTCTCGCTGCGCAGGGGAAGTACATACCGGGGAGGTGCGATGCATGCCCGTGTAGAGTCGGGTGATGAGCTTTCGCGGCGAGGGGTTCTTCAGGAAGTTCTCTAGCACCTGGAATGTTGGCTGTGCTACAGGGAAGGATTCATATAGTGCGCGCAGCGCTGCTCGTAATTGGTAGTAAGTGAACCTGTCCAGCATCCCTGTGTGCTCATCTCCTAATGCCTCGTCAATAGTGACAAACACCCCATTTCGGAACGCCTGCCCCATCATATTCAGCTGAAGCCCTCGCAGTCGCCGACCCACCCCCGCCTCAGCGGTGAACGGCAGCTCCGGGTGGTTAATGAGTGGGATCGAGGGGGCGAATGTATTCTTCAATCGCTCTCTGCATCTGAGCTCTCGCCATGCCTATACCGTGCAGCCTACCGAATCGACCTTGGTCCGGGGTCGCCCTTGGGGCCCGAACAGCGCCATCTGCAGGGGCAAAGGAGCCGCCCTGTCACTTTCCGGGGCAGTGTGCGCCATGAAGAGGGTCGGGAACACCCAGTGATAGGCAAACTGCACCTGGGCGCAGTTGTAATACAGCTCCATGTCCGGAGCTGCCATCCCACCCTGGCCAAACGGCAGCGTAAGGATCTCCCATGCCACCCTGGGCTGTCGACCCGCTCATGCCAATGGTATCAGATTCGAGCGTAGTCGTTGCCGAAACGCCACTGAGAGAGGAAGTGGCAAATTAATAAAGACGCACAGAAACTTGGGGAGGACCACCATCTTGGCAATGGCCAGGCGACCCGCAAGGGATAGGGGAAGTGATCTCCACCTGCTGAGTCTGCTCTCCAGCCACTCCATGAGCCTACCATAGTTGTGGCTCCAAAGTTCGTCTAGGTTCCGGCTGAGCCAGATCCCCAAGTACTTTGCCGGGGAACTCGCCCACTGCAGCGGGAATTCCGATTGGAACTGTTAAGTGGCCGCGGTAAGCGGAAAGATGATGGACTTTCCCCAGTTAATAGAGACACCCGACACTCCCCCAAACTGGATTACCTCCCGAATGAGTGGGTCCAGGTTTTCAGCTGGATGTTGGACGTACAGGGTCACGTCATCAGCGTATATTGAAACTAGAATCACTCTGGGGGTGAAGTCCAACCCACGCCTGGCATGATGCTGGCGGAGCCAAGCCGCCAGTGGCTCCGTTGCTACAGTGAACAGGAGGGGGGAAAGAGGGCACCCCTGTTGCATGCCACGGGCCACCGGGATTGTGGGAGAAACCTGACAGTTGACCCGCAGTCTCGCCGTTGGAGCAGTGTATAATAGAGCTATTTTTTTGAGAAATAGGGGACTGATGCCAATGCGAGAGAGAAGAGCGAACAGATAAGGCCACTCCAGGGTATCGAAAGCCTTGGTCGCGTCTAAAAAAAAAGCTGCAGCCGGGAGGGAACTGTCAACTTCCTGCATGGTCACGAAAAAAGTGCGCAAATTGTGAGACGTGCTACGCCCGGGCACGAAATCGCACTGATTGGCCCGCAGCACCGCCGGCAGCAGAGGGAGTAGGCGCAACGCCAGTAGCTTGGCCAGTATCTTATTGTCCAGGTTTATCATTGAGAGTGGCCGGTAGGAGTTGCACAGCAGCAGATCCGCAGGGAGGGGGGAAGTGTACCACAGTCCAGGGACTCCTCGTACATGTTAAGAAGATGACGGACCAGAAGCGGCGCATATTCTTTATAGAAAGAGGCAGTGAGCCCATCCATCCCAGGGGCCTTATCCCCAGGTATGGCCCGAATCACCGCGATAACCTCCTCCTCCTCGAAGGGCTCGTCTAGATATCTCCGTTGCCCGTCGCTAAGCCAGGCAACCTCGATCGAGTCAAAGAGGGAAAGCAGGTCCGGGTGTTTTGCTGTCTGTTGTGCCGAGTACAGGGAGGTATAGAATGCAAGCATCTCTGTCTGCACAGCCTCCTGGCCCACAACTATCTCCCCATTGTCCCTACGCAATTCTCCAATATACTCGCTAGCCTAAGGCTTCTTTAATAAACCCGCCAGTGTTTTCCCGGCCCGATCCTCCTCTCCATACTGCCGCGCTCGAGCCTCCTTACTCAAATAGTGTGTTTCCCGTTGTGCTGCCTCTTCGAATTCTGCAGTCTTCCCTTTAATGCTACCCAGGATTTCCGGGCTATTACAGTCAAAGTACTCTAGCTCAAGTTTCTGAATTTCCCGTTCCAGACGCCGGAGATCCCCCCGGAGCGAGCGCAGTACGCCTGCCTGTTTGGCAATACATTGTCCCCGTATTACGGCCTTAAAGGCCTCCCATAGCACCGAGGGTGAGTCCACAGTCCTGCTATTTAATTCAAAGTATTCTATGATATCGGTTCGGATCGATCCTGAAGCGCCCCAGCGGGAAGTCTCCAGCTAAAAGGTGCCCGCATCGCGTCCGGCAGCGCGAAGCGAAGCAGCACGGGGCCATGATCAGAGAGGGATCGGGCTAAGTGGGCAACCGTGAGTATCCATGCGTCCATGTCTCGCGACGTAAGCCAGTAATCGATGCGGGACCATGAGGGGCCCGCCGTAGAGACACATGTGCCCTCGCGCTGTGTTGGATGCCGGCGCCGCCACACATCCACCAGGTCGTGGTCTTCCATAATTGTGCGGAGCTGTTCTGCCGCCCTTGGATGAGGTCGGCGCGAATCGCCAGATCTATCCATGTCCGCGTCCAACACCACATTTAAATCCCCCCCCACAAGACAGTCCCGGTTCCGAGCGACTCCGTCAGTCTCCAGACCTTGCTGAAGAATTGTGGATCGTCCACATTTGGCCCATAAACCGACACTAGCCTGACCGGTTGCTTCCTCAGGACCCCGGTGACAATCACGTACCTCCCATGCGGATCATAGAGCGCAGCGCGCGTTTTCCAGGGAAGTCCCTTTCTGAGGAGTATAGCCGTGCCCCTAGCATAATTAGAGTAGCCTGACACAAATTTCTCCCCCATCCACCCCTCTCTGAGTCGCGCGCAATCCTGTCTAGTGAGGTGCAATTCCTGTAGGAAGCATATGTCCGCCCCATGGCGCTTGAGATAGGCTGCTACCAGTCTCACCTTTCGGTAGTCATTCAATCCTCGCACATTCCATGTCACTGCCTTGAGCACATCCAAGTCCGTGGTAGTCTCACCCATCCCCGAGCACATCAAGATCTTCCTGTGCTGGGCCACTCTGTGCACCTATCAAACAGTGAGACAGGGTCAAAGAGAGGAAAGATATGGGAATAGAGGGGAAAGAGCAAAGGAGATCTAACAGCACACCAAGTGTGCATCCCACCCAACAAACCCACCCACCTCCCACTACAGCCCCCAAACATGGCTGACAGTTTAACCTGTTAAACAAAGGAGGCCTACAGCAGCCAACAATAGGAACTTTCATGGGATTCATCCCTGCAGGGGGCACTAGGTGCTCGGGAAAACCCAGCAACTGTATGCCGGGTGGCTGGACCAGGTATAGTTAGGAGTGGGTAAGAGAATAGCCCCCTCCATCCAGGGGCGGATCGGACAGGCCCCCACCCCCGAGGCGCGGCATACAGACCTCTTGGACAAAGTTAGAAAAAAGAAAGTTCTGCGGGATCAGTTCTTTTAGCCAGGTGCGGCACTGCCTCACTGGCTTATTCCCATACATTCAATGCCTCAGTCGTTCTTGTCCAGGGGATCTCCCTCTGGGCGCTCTCCATGTGCCCCTGCGGTTGATGCTGGTTGTCTAAGGGAGCGGGCGAACTTGGTGGCCGCCTTAGGATCTGTAAAGAACACAGTCTTGCCCTGATGGAAGATGCGAAGCTTCGCTGGGTAGAGAAGCGAATACTTGATGTCCTGCTGCTGCAGTAGTCTTTTCACGGGCACAAACTCCCTTCGTGCGGCCTGCACCGTTAAGGTAAAATCGGGGAAAAAGGATATCGCATTACCTTGGTACCTTGTGTCCTGAAGATCTCGGGCTCTGCGCAGCACAGTGTCATGGTCCCTATAATTAAATAAGCGCGCTATTATCGGCCTTGCCGGGGCTCCCGGTGGTGGCCTCGGGCCTAGGGACCTGTACGCTTGCTCCACTATGCAGACCTTGTAGAGGGAGCCCCCAAACTTCGCCCTGAGCATTTCCTCAATGTAATCTTCGACTCTTGTCATGGCTGTGGACTCCGGCACCCCCGTAATGCCCAGATTGTTGCGGCGCGATCTCGCTTCTAAATCTTCGTTTTTACTGCGGATCACCTCCAGCACCTTTTCCATTTGTAGCAGCTTTTCGCGGGTAGTGGTACCCTCGTCCTCCAGCACAGACGTGCGCTGTTCGACTTCCGTAAGACGCTTTTCATGGTTCGAGACTTTGTCCCAGAGCCGGTCTAGCCGATCTGACATGGAGACGATTTTGAGGTCTATAGTCGAGAGTGACTGCTTCAGGTCCAGGAACATTTCTCGTATGTTGGAATCTGACGGATGCATGGAGGACACAGCCCCTCCGACTGCTCATCATCCGGTGGAAGCGTCCCATGGGGGTTTTTCTGCTGCTCAAAGGAGAGTTTAGTTTGCTTAGTGTCTGTCTTACCCATGGCGATGCAGGGGGTGTCGATCTCGCTTCAGCGCCGCGGACAGGCGTAACGCAAGCCACAGCACTAGGCCCCCGCCCAGGCAGTCACCACCGCTGTTGAGGCTACTAGTTTACAGCACCCACTGCACGGATCAATTTCACTGGGAGGCCCTGTCCACCGACCTCACCAGCAGTGCCCAGCCTGATTCCACGCTCCCTGGGCACCTCCTCCCACATAGGCTCGCTGCGGCCCTTCTGCGCATGAACGGCCAAGTCAGCCGTGTGTCGAAGGCACTCCTACAGGCCAATCCACCACCGTTCCGCTCTGTATCTCCCACTTGCCCGCTTTGTGGATCCCAGGGAGCGGTGTACGTTTATGTAAAAATTGGCTGTGGGTGGCCAAGTCCCACCAGAAGTGACAAGCTCCTCGATTGGGTTTCAAGGTCGATCAGGTAACTGCTCCGGTTTCTCTCTGGTGACCAGCACACTTCGGGGTCCACTGCCACGCGCCCCCCTCCTCCGGCGGCCCCCCGCACCAATTCCCCCTGCCACGAGGGAGCTGGGAGGGGGGATTCCAGTTCTTATGTGGGTTCAGGGAGGGGGCTGCAAGCACTCTCTTGTGTCTCCCTCCTCTGGCCTCCACCACAGTCACAAGAGCTAGGGGTACTTCTCGGTGTAACAGCGCCAGCCGGGCCTCAGGCGCGGCCTCCCGCGCTGTTACCCGCCGATCCTCTGCACTTCAAAATGCGGGTCTGACCAGCTTGCAGGGCACCTTCCACGCGCTGCCACACAGGGCGGCCCCCGGCGCTGTAGTCCTCCTGCCTCACGGGCGCGGCCCGCCCGCTCGGCCCAAGACTCACCGGTGACCAGAGGAGTGCAGACTCTGCCCGCAGGAGACGCCCCGGGAGTTCACTAGTCAGAGGCACATACTTCTCTGCCGCAGGCGCACGCCATCTCGTCTCTACCGCCCACCGGGCAGAGGGCCGGCGGAGTGCTCTTCTTCGGTGCCGGCCCGCCCGCTCGGCTCAAGACTCACCGGGGACCAGATGAGGGTAGAGTCCGCCCGCAGGACACGCTCCGGGAGTCCGCTAGGCAGCGGCAAGCACTTTGCAGGTGCAGGCTGTCTCGTCTCCGCCGCCCACTGGGCCGAGGGCCAGCGGAATGCTTTTCTTCAGTGCCGGGGCTCCGTCCGATTCAAATCCTAGCTTGCGGGGCTGCCATTTTGCGACGCAGCCCCGCGGTGAGGAAGCCCTCGCGTTTCACCCTAGCGCGGGTGTCTACATCCTTGTCTTCACGCCAGCCAAACGCCGGGGCATTCCGGTGTCAATTTCCGCCGTCTGGGGCTCCCGGCGCCCGCCCGATCCGCCCAATAATTAACAGATCAGCGGTCCAGCTCGCGGAGCCTCACTAGGTGGTGGCCATTTTGCAGCCGGCACTCTAGCGCCCCCCAACCACTTTAACTATCGTAACGTTTTAAATAGTTTTTTATTAACATGGGACTTAGTCATAATAAACCCTTGTCACCCCACTACAGGTGATCTTCTTGCCACTTTTCAATGAGCAGGGGCTACTTCTACAATTGATTTTATAATTATTCAAGCTAATTTTAAGAGTAGTATTAAGTCTTCTAAGGCTGAGTTGCCAGAATTTAGTGACCATGCCTTCCTTTCTTTTTTGTTTCACGTGGCCTTTCTCCCCTACGTCAAATTTTTTATCTGCCCCTAAACCTATCCTGAGTAAAAAAAAATAGATTTGCACTCAAGTGGGAGAAAATAGATTCAACTGTTTTTCTCCCAAAGGTGATAAAAGAGGTCTTACCTGAGATCCAATTTTGTCCAGATATTAATTCTGACAGTCATCAAGTAGTAACAACATTTAGTAGTATCTTAGCATCTATAAGATCTAATCTCTCGCGCCCCGCAATAAGACACACTCCTCCAGTGATCCGATGGTTTGAGGCTGAAAGCTCGTGGGTTGCCAAACAACTCCACTCTGCTCTTAAAATACACCCTAGGGATAAAGATTTGATAAGGAAGCTACGCGCTGACTACAAGAAAGCTAGGGTGATGAGGAAAAAGCAGTTGCGGGAAGAAGAATGGGTTAATCTATGTGAGGCCTCGAGGAACAAAGACAGCAAGACGTTTTGGAAGGTGGTTAATGCCCCCTTTTTGCAGGATCAGGGTGGCCCCTCTCTCGACCTTCATATTGATGAATTTACTTGGCTGTCCTATTTTCAAAGCATTTTTCAAGGTGGGAGGGATTGTAGTAGAAAAGATCCAGAGGATTTGATGGTGGCCCAATCAGGGCTGAAATGTTCTTGGAGGAAATAGAGCTTGCACTCCTTCAATCACCTGCCTTAAAGGCAGCGGGACAGGACGGGGTCCCACTGGATCTTTTTTTTGTAAATAAAAATTGTGGGCTCCACTCCGGACTCAAGTCTTTAATGCTGTCTCTTAGTGGGTTCCCCGACATCCTGGAAACAGTCTGTGATCATTCCTATATGTAAGAAGGGGGATTCCTCGAATCCTGCAAATTACAGTCCAATCTCCTTGCTGGACAGCATGGGCAAGTTAATGGCGAGATTGCTTTTGAACAGATCGGAGAGGTGGGCTTTTGAAAATAATCTTTTAGCAGAAGTACAACACGGGTTTAAAAAATGGAGGGGCACGATTGATCAAGGTCTAAATTTAGCCTTGCTTGCAGCGAAATATGTTCATGCTAAATAGGGTCAGTTTTATATGGCTTTTAAGGACTTGTCGGCGGCCTTCGACTGCCTGAGCCTCTCTAAATTGTGGGCTCTCTTGGAGTCGATGGGCGTGGACAACTCCATAATCCTTTTTATCAGAGAAATGTATAGAGTGCCAGGGCCTGTAATAAGATTTGGAAAAGAGGGAGAATGTTCGAAACTGTTTAAAATTGAAAAGGGGGTTAGACAGGGGTGTGTGCTCGCCCCCTTACTTTTTTCCCTGTATACCAATAAACTAAATGAAGTTTTGACAGCAATGTGTAGGGATGTTCCATCTGCAGGTGGCTTATTGCTCCCTGCTTTTCTCTACGCAGATGATGCGGTCTTCATGGCCAGAACACCCCTGGCCCTTCAGCGTTTGATTGGTATTTACTCAAAATAGATGGCGGAATTGGGGTTGTCAGTTAATAAACCGAAAACTTTCATTATGACAGCAGGCTTGGGAAGGAAAAAGTCAGTTAATTTAGTTAATTTAGACGGGGTCCCCCTGGCATGTGTAGAGTCTTTTACGTACTTAGGTCTCCTCTTTGATTCCAAACTTAACTGGACCGTCATGGTAGAAAATAGAACCAACATGCTGAAACGAAGTATAGCTGCGATCTAGAAGTTTGCTTCTAATTTGGGCAAAAAACCTTGTAGGGAAATGGTAGAAGTTTAAAAAACACACAAGATGATGGACGGAATGTTGCACATTGGCAAACATTCACCCCCAGTCACAGATCTGGGTTTAATCCATCGTTATTTTGCTTCACCACGCCACCCCAGTTCAGACATAGCCATATGCAAATCAGTCTTCACCCTGTGCCTCATGGGAACAGTCCAGACCGAACTGCCAAGCCATGTCTTCCCTGGACCGGAATCAAGCATCCTAGGACCGGTTTCGGGCTTTCAGCCCTCATCAGCCAGGATAGCTTGACTCCAGTGGCGTAGTGAGCACGGGACCCACGTCTGGGCATACCCTTCCCACTTAGGGCGAAATGCAAAACACACAAGATGATGGACGGAATGTTGCACATTGGCAAACATTCACCCCCAGTCACAGATCTGGGTTTAATCCATCGTTATTTTGCTTCACCACGCCACCCCAGTTCAGACATAGCCATATGCAAATCAGTCTTGACCCTGTGCCTCATGGGAACAGTCCAGACCGAACTGCCAAGCCATGTCTTCCCTGGACCGGAATCAAGCATCCTAGGACCGTTTCGGGCTTTCAGCCCTCATCAGCCAGGATAGCTTGACTCCAGTGGCGTAGTGAGCACGGGACCCACGTCTGGGCATACCCTTCCCACATAGGGCGAAATGCAAAACACACAAGATGATGGACGGAATGTTGCACATTGGCAAACATTCACCCCCAGTCACAGATCTGGGTTTAATCCATCGTTATTTTGCTTCACCACGCCACCCCAGTTCAGACATAGCCATATGCAAATCAGTCTTGACCCTGTGCCTCATGGGAACAGTCCAGACCGAACTGCCAAGCCATGTCTTCCCTGGACCGGAATCAAGCATCCTAGGACCGGTTTCGGGCTTTCAGCCCTCATCAGCCAGGATAGCTTGACTCCAGTGGCGTAGTGAGCACGGGACCCACGTCTGGGCATATCCTTCCCACTTAGGGCGAAATGCAAAACACACAAGATGATGGACGGAATGTTGCACATTGGCAAACATTCACCCCCAGTCACAGATCTGGGTTTAATCCATCGTTATTTTGCTTCACCACGCCACCCCAGTTCAGACATAGCCATATGCAAATCAGTCTTGACCCTGTGCCTCATGGGAACAGTCCAGACCGAACTGCCAAGCCATGTCTTCCCTGGACCGGAATCAAGCATCCTAGGACCGGTTTCGGGCTTTCAGCCCTCATCAGCCAGGATAGCTTGACTCCAGTGGCGTAGTGAGCACGGGACCCACGTCTGGGCATACCCTTCCCACTTAGGGCGAAATGCAAAACACACAAGATGATGGACGGAATGTTGCACATTGGCAAACATTCACCCCCAGTCACAGATCTGGGTTTAATACCTCGTTATTTTGCTTCACCACGCCACCCCAGTTCAGACATAGCGATATGCAAATCAGTCTTGACCCTGTGCCTCATGGGAACAGTCCAGACCGAACTGCCAAGCCATGTCTTCCCTGGACCGGAATCAAGCATCCTAGGACCGGTTTCGGGCTTTCAGCCCTCATCAGCCAGGATAGCTTGACTCCAGTGGCGTATTGAGCACGGGACCCACGTCTGGGCATACCCTTCCCACTTAGGGCAAAATGCAAAACACACAAGATGATGCACGGAATGTTGCACATTGGCTATGTCTGAACTGGGGTGGCGTGGTGAAGCAAAATAACGATGGATTAAACCCAGATCTGTGACTGGGGGTGAATGTTTGCCAATGTGCAGCATTCCGTCCATCATCTTGTGTGTTTTGCAAATGGTAGAAGTTTATCTGGTAAAATCTGTCGCCATAGCTACCTATGGCGCTGAAATATGGGGCACAGCTCAAGTGGGGACCCTGCAAACAGTGGAGGACAAGTTTGTTAAAAAGTTGCTATCAGTCCCTCAGGCCAGCTCAAATCTGATTGCCCGTAAAGAACTTGGGGCCATATGTATCAAGGTATTTTGAGGTCGCAAACGCTGCGATTCGCACAAATGCAGCGTTTGCGATCGCAAAATACCCATTCCCAATGTATGAGTGACAATTGCAACGCAAAATTGCAATTTGCAATATTGCGATTACCAAAATAGCGAGGCAAACATTCTGCAAAAAATTCTTTGCGAAGTTGCAAAATGAGTCACGCAAATTGCGAAAATCGCAAAAAGCGACTTCGCAAATTGCGAATTCGCAATACAATGTATGAAAAAGTTGCAAATAGCGAATCCCCAAAAATCGCAAATTTGCACATGATTTTTACCACCAACTCAAAGCAGGTGGTAACCAGGTGCAACCTATTTAAACAGGCCCAGAATGCCATAGGGCCTTTCCACAATGGCAGCCCTGTATGTGATAGCCAGGAGGATGCGGATACAAGCAGCAGCACAGAGGAGGAGGCGACAGGAACGGACCTTCAGAGTGTGCATCACTCTGTTCCAGCAGACTGAGGAAGAGATACATGAGAAGTATAGGCTGGGTGCAGCAACCATACTGGACTTGATTGCTGAGCTGAAACCAATGCTAGAACACCCAACCCGCAGGACCCAAACTATCCCACCACATGTGCAGGTCCTGTGTTCAGTGCACCTACTGGCATCTGGGAGCTTCCAGGGGGTGATAGCGACTGCAGGAGGGGTCTCCCAGAGTTGCCTGTCGCGCTTCTTCCATGCATTTTTGGATGCAATGGTACAGAGGCTACATCATCACATATCATTCCCCACCACACAACAAGCATTGCAGCAAACAAAACTGGACTTCTACCAGATTGCACAATTCCCCCATGTCATTGGTTGCATAGATGGTACCCATGTAGCCCTCTCACCCCCTTCAAACAATGAGTGCGAATTCAGAAACCGGAAATCATATCATTCCCTAAACATACAGGTCATCTGCAACGCAAAACATATCATAACTGATATTTTGGCAAAATACCCTGGCAGTACACACGATTCCTTCATTTTTAGGCACAGCGGGATATACACACGTCTCACTGGGGGTGAATTTGGCGAGGGCTACCTGCTAGGTAAATGCATGTCAAGCAATCATACATACAGTTAAGGGCTGAGGTGAGAGGACAGTGAGTAACCGCATGTCTTTCATCCCGTAAGTGACAGTGCATATGCAGTGCGTGAATTCATCCTAACACCGTACCTCAATCCAGCCAATCCAAGAGAGCGAAGGTACAATCACACACATAAGTCCACGCGCTGTGCAATAGAGCGGACATTTGGGATCTTGAAGAGCAGGTTCCGCTGCTTGCATGAAAGTGGAGGAGTACTACAATATAGCCCTGAAACCTGCTGCAAGATTTTGGCTACATGTGCCATGCTGCACAACATTGCTACGAGAAAAGGCATACCTTTGGAACTCAGCGATACAGATTCAGTAGAGGATGAGGTACCAGGTCCACTTCGCAGAACAGCAGGCGGTGTCGGGGCAGCTGCGGGCCGACTGAGACGTGATGAAATAACACAAAACTATTTCTAGGTGAGTAATGATGACACAATTCAAAATATTATTTTTGAATGACTGTGTTTTATTTAACCTTTAGCTTCAGGTAAATATCAGTCACACAGCCTACATACACACTTTATGTGTGGCACAAACTGTTGCACATGTCATGTCCACAGTGCATGGATGAAGGGTCCATATGCTATGGGTTACTTCACCCATTGGCTTTCTGATGTGGTGACAGTTTATTTTTTGCGTGCACGTCCTGCTGTTGCACGCTCAGGGTGCTGACTGCTCTCCCTTGAGGCATCCGATGGTGTTCCCTGCCTCACACTGCGCCGTCTGGGTTCGGCAATTGGTGGGGTGATGCTGCTTCTGCTTGAGAGCTCCTCACTGTCCCCTGAGCCCAGGAGACCTGTGCCACCTATGGTAGCTGTCTGCAGCTGGTCTACTGCATTCCTCACCTGCACCAACCCTTTCGCCACATCCTGGCTGCAGTGTGCCATTTCGACCTGCATGGTCAATGTGCGGCGTGACAGCACGGAAGTGGCATTGGACAAGCGGTTGACCGCCTTGCTATAAGTGTCCAGACGGGTGTAGAGACGTTGTTTCCCCCTGTGTCTGGATGCCTGGTCTCTCTTCATGGTGGCACAGAGTTCTTTTATAGCTCCCATCATTTCCCTGATGCTGTCCGCACAGGCCTTATGTCCCTCATCTATTTTGACATTCAGCTCTCTGATTCCCTCTTTCATGTCACTCAGGTTATAGTTCACAGACACCAGCTGCCTGTGTATTGACTTAATGCTTCTTGTTTGCAGGCGCTGTACCTTCACCATGGTGCCTTCCAGGCCGGAAAACACCGTAGGATCCTCTGCAGCGTCTGCGCTGGTGTGTGCCCTTGGCCTGCGTCTCCTGCATGTTTCTTCTGTACGGTGCACAGGGGGCTGATCGTGCACCTGTTGTGCACGCTGTTCCTTCTCTGGCTGGGCCTCATCACCTATGAACTCTGGTTCTCCCTCCAACAGTGGGTGTGGAGGCACAATCTGACGGTGTCTCCGTGGGACAGGTGTTGGCAGTGTCGTCTGCTCTGTGTCCTCTTGCCATGGCTGGTCCTCTGTTTGTGCTGCCTCCTCGGCTTCAGTATTGTCAGCCTGAGTTTCTGGTTCAACTGTAAATGAAAAGGGACTTTTTAATTGTGTTCAGCTTCACATTGTTCACTGAATAAAGCTTTCTGATTTTTGGTTAGCTAAGTACTGTCTAGAATTTTGTCCTGTACTAATTTGCTTCAACTGATTCTACATTGCTGTTTCTCATTGCTCCACTGTGTTATGTGTGTGACTACATCTCCCATGATGCATTGCTGGGTCTGCTGGAAAATGTGGAGTGGAGTTGCATTGTTACTTTGTATTTGGGGCATTCCTGAGTGTGTGATTAAGTTGGTAATGTGTCAGGGCTGATTTTGCATGCATCTTACCTTGTCTGTTGTTGGGAGTGTCGGGGCTGTCGATGTCAGCCACACCACTGATACTTTCAGGCTGTAGGGTGGACTCCACCAACTCCTCAAGCGACGTGGATTCTGTGCCAGTGGATGTACCCCCGCCAGCATTCTTCGCCTCTGCAAGCCTGGTTGCCACCTTGTCCTTGGACCTGGAGCACATGTCATACCAGCGCTTGCGTAGGTCAGGGATGGAGCGCTGGGTTACACCGATGGCATTCACCTTTGCCTGTATGTCCAGCCATATTTTTCTTTTCTGTGATTCGGGGACATGAAGGGATTTTTTCCCAAACAGCAACTCATGGCTATGGACCATCTCTTCAATCAGTACCTCCTGCTCCCTCTCACTGAATTTGTGCTTCCTTTTCCTCCCAGCCTCCTCCTTGTCCTTCTCCTGTGGATCCATTTTATTTTGGTGATGTTGCAGTCCAAAGTGGTTTGCTTCTCCTCCCAGCCTCTCACACAGCCTCAGGCAATCAGGAACAGCATGGGCAGTCACACTTCCTGGGTGTGATGTCATCAAGCTGCACCTGAATTGCAGATTCGCTAAAATTGCGATTTCTTATTTGCGAATACGCAAATAAGGAATCGCTAATATGGAGTTCGCATTGGAAATCTGCGAATTTTAAGGAATCGCTAATGTTTTGCGAATTTTTGTTTACATCGCGGTTTGCGATTCTCAATTTGCGATTTGCTAAAAATCGTAAATTGAGAATCGCAAAGGTTTTTTTTATACATATGCCCCTTGGTTTGACATTTATTACCGATACAATGAAATTAGGCCCCCTCTTTCTCTGGTTGAGAATTTGGAAGAGGGACTCAGTTACGTTAAATCAAGTGATACTAAATGATATTATCAAACTTGACCTAGCAAATAGAATCCCATGGTTAGCTTATGTTAAGCAGTCATTTACAGACCTGGGCCTAGCTTTTTTGTATACATCACCCACTAAATGTTTGTCCATTTCTAAGACCAAGTTAAGAGAGGCTTTTATAAATAAGTGTGATTTAGATCGTTGGCAACTCAATCAAAGCAAACCTACGGTTCTATTTTACCAGAACCTGCCTAGAGCAGCTACAGGTAATGACTCTTACCTTTCTTTCGTCTCAAACAATTTGCACCTTTATTTATTAACTAGAATGAGACTGAACTTTTTTCCCTTAATGGTAGGTTATCCAGCAAAAGCATATTTGCTAAATCAATTATCGCTATGCCCTTGTGATGATCAATCTATGCAAACTATGTCACACATTTTACAGAAAGGAAAAATTTCATTTATCCATTGTTAACAAAATTGAGTTTATCTTCTCATTCCTCTGCTCTCATAGTCATCAATACACTTGAAACCCCCCTTCGTTTGTTACACGATTGCGAATTTTCCATATTCAGTCCTGCGCATTAGGAAAGCTGCATCAGCGAGGGGGGTTGCCCTATTGGATCTGTTTTAATAGTTTGTTTTTATCATTTATTGATGTACTGCAAGGATGTGTTTACAATAGCCCAAGATCACTGTGGGATTAGGGGGAGCTTGTCTTGGAATGGTGCTGCTTTTAATTGGTTTGTTTTGAAAACTATTTTATCAGTTTTAACTTGTGGAAAATGAATTGTTCTTTGGTGCTTATCTTGTTGCTACCATATTGTGTCGATCATGTCTGTGACTTGTGGTACTTTTTCAAATATCGCAAATGTTGATTTTAAGAATGTGCTTGTTTATCATTATACTGTGTTTCTTTTTATGCAAACTTTTATGCATTTATCAAATGCAAATAAAATTGAGTAGCGTTGACAAAATTATGCTCACCACTAGATCAGGGGGGCCTCGCTGTGCCAAAATTCTAACACTATTATCTAGCCTCTCAATTGCAATGGGTAGCCAAATTGCTCTCTGGACTGCAGTTACCTGACACGGCCACCACCCTACTGCCCTGGACACTGCCCAATATACACCACCTGTTTCACCCACTTACAAGGGCTAAGGCTCCAGAACCCTTGCTGTTGGGTGTTGCACACCGCTGTTACCGTCATAGCCTTTGCCTCACACATGCAGTGGTTCCTTATGCACCAGCACTCGCCCTACTAGGCCCTCCAGTACAGCTACACCTACATAAGTGGCAGAATTAGAAGCCTGGCATGTGGTGGGACTGCACAAACTGGGGGATCTTTACAGTGATGGTACCCTGATCCCATATGACACATTGATAGCTGACACTGGTCTACCGCCGGGACAGTTCCTGTTATATAACCCCTTGCTAGTGATGCTGACCCGATGCTGGGGAGACCTAGCTGCTGAACCACTGACTCATTTAGTGGTACAATATTTGCAGGTCATGGGGACGGGCAGGCGTTTGGTGTGCTGGCTGGTTAGTTCCTTGCGAGCACATACTACACCCTCACATGCCACACAGCATGCTCACTGGGAGGAAGACCTTGCCCGACCCTGGACTGACAGGGAATGGGCCGCAATTCTGGAAGTCCCCACTAACATAGCATGCAATGAGAGGTTCTGACTGATACAATTCAATATAATACACAGGGCCTACCTCACTCCCATCAAAATCAACCAATATTTTTACCAAACCGATGCGACCTACCCCAGATGCGCAGTGGTGGCGGCGGACATACTTCATATGCTATGGTCTTGTCTCTCTTTACACACTTACTGGCAAGACGTTACGGCCTGGCTGACAGCGTGCACAGCATGACCCAACTTGCAAACTTGGGGGGCGTGTATATTGGGTTTGTTCCCTAGGGCTAAGAAATACAGAGCAACCTCCAGGTTCCTCAATCTGGGCTTCTTGACTTCTATTCTGAATTTTAAAATTTTGCTATTTGATTGTTATTGTTTCGATTGTGTGTAAATGTATGAATTTTGTGCTTTTATGATTGTTAAAAAATGCAGTCGAATAAAGCTTTCCTTGACTTGACTTCTAAATGTCTTATCACCAGGCGGTGGAAATCCCCAGAACCCCCATAACTAGAGGTGTGGACACAGTCCTTCCTGGTGTGGGCACAGGCAGAGGGGGTGGGGCTGCGGAGGGAGGATACTATGGGTTTGCGCAAATATTTGTTTGCTGCCAGCGGGGATGCGATGTTGTCTGATCTTAGAGCGCTTCTTTAAGGGATAGTGGGGACGTCCCTGATTCGTGATGCTCCTGGGGACACCATAGGGGATGATGGACTTGTACCATGGTCAGTGATACGTCACTCGGTATTCCTTCTCTCCTCCGAACCCGTCTTGATTTTGCTTAGCCCTGGCGCACTATTGTTGTGATGCTGTATTCTGCTAGATGGTGTGGGCTGGGGGTAGAACTGTTGTGATTTGAAGGTACGGGCTCCAATTGATTTTGTTGTTTTTGTTCCAATATAATAGAATCTTTTCTACTTTACTGCGAAGATATGTATTGTCAACCCCTGTGGGACTTGTTTGAACTCCTTGAAGCTATGTACGGCTCAATATCCAGTCAACCGTTGATATGTGAAAGTCATTTGTTGTTCCCAGAATTGCTTGACTGCTTGCCTCCCACGCCTGTTGTAATGTGATTCTGGCAACACTGTAATGTCGATTGCTTAGTGTTCTCTGACTATACTTGGGACTGTGATCCGACTTTGCTTTGTCGCAGATATTGTGGACTAAATGTACTTAACATAAACTTGATTACAAAATTACAAAACAAAATATCAAAGCCTTGTACACTGGAAGATTTAAGTTCACATGTAATAGAATTCAAAGAATTGCTAAATACGTCCCGATTAGAAATAGCTACAGGCTACCCCATAAGGCATTCATTATTTAATGCAACATTAAAAGGCTATAGATCTGAAAAATAAGCACATCAAAGATCTTAATTTACAGAAACTGGATGTTATGTGGTCATTCTGCCAGTTTAACATACAACAGTTGACCAGAAGAACCTCAGGTTATTAATGCCTAATGCTTTATGTATTGCATTCTATTTACAGGGTTTCACCTACTCCCTTAAATCCTCCTGTTAAGTCCAATCATAGGCTTCATGTGTCTTGTGAATTCCTAGTGATTTATTTAAAAGCATTATAGAATTGTTTGCTTCCATCAATGCAAGGGACATTGATATTCATTAGACACTCAAACTATTGAAAGTTGTCCTCGCCCATATTCAGATTATTTTCAGTTTTAAATTATGGGCAGATCAGTTTCAGTCTTGTAATCCAATTTGATTATCTATTGTTTTTATTATTGAATTTCACCAAAGTACTAGGACTAATAGCAAATGCAAAATTAACTAAATCTATTAAAATCTGTTAAAATAGGCATGCTGTTGCTTATATTTGATTTTAAAATCCCTGTGTTATATATAAGGTGGGAAAATACTAAGACACGAATATATAGTCTATAATTGAATTTCTGATAGAGACTTCTAGCTGTAGATTCCTCACCTTTTGAATATTCCACAGGTATCAGACTGGATCCAGAAACGTTTCCACAGTACTTCTGTGTACAAAAGGTGGCACTGTGCAGCTCCACACTGAGGCCGTTCCACTCCAGAAATGACGTGCAGGACCTATACAGGCACCACTCCCGCACGCTTATGTCACTTCCTTTCTTTCTGTGCCTCTAGACACGGATCAGGAGCTTCACTCATGTCTCAGAGACCTCTTTTTGCGATTTTCTCCAGATTTCTCAACAGTGTGCTAAGGATGTCATCCCTTAAGATGACAGCTTTTAAACTCTGTAAGGACTGTTGCAAACAAATGTCTGTGACAGATCCCCACCAGGTTTTCTGTGTGGTGCCTGGGGTTGAGTTACGACTCCAAGACCTGCAGAGACTTTGCGTTGATGAACCCGAAGGCCATCAGGGTATGCAAGACGAAACTTTACGTTGCCAAGCACAAGAAGACACAGCTCCGGGACCGCTTTGAGTCCCACTCCAAGTCCAAAGTGCGATCCTGGTCCCTCTCCCGTTCCTGGAGTAGAAGGAGCCGCTCTAGAGCCAGGTCTTTGTTGCACTCTAAAACCTCTGGTAAGCACAAAAAACATAAAAAGTCAAAGTGGAGCTCCGATCTTTTGCACCATTCTCCCCCTGACAAAGCGCGTGGGTAGCGCTAACAGTCCTATTCCCGCTCTCGAAGTTGGCCGACTTCGGAGCCGATACCGCAGCTGGTTCCGGCACAACCCAAGTTTCTGGGGCCTTCAACTGTGATGCTCCAGATTAAAGAATTCTGTGCAGCTATGCTCCAGCTCTTCAGATCTCTACCAACTCGCTATGGCGTGTCTTTGGGCCCCATGAAGACGAGAGGCCTTTCGCCTGGATTGCTCACCCTTGGTGTCAGCTGGACCCACTGAACCACTTCTGCCTTCAGCTTCAGTATCGATGCCTCCCCGGCGCACATGGCCACTTCAGGCCCTGGTACAGCGACGCTGCTGTCCAGGCCCTGATTGTCCTCTGACGCCGTCTTAATGCCAATCTAACTTTGACCGGCACCTCAACTGAAGTCAACCGTGGTTTCTGCACTAGCTTTACCGCAAGACAGGCAACACTCTTTACACTCTCTTTTTGTAACAGATTCTGATAACGATTATGACCATGAATTCGCTTAGCTCTATGGCGATGACAATTAGGATGAGGGCTTGCAAGAAGCTAGTGGACTAGATACTTCCTTGTTGACGGACCTTTACTCTCCTCTGGCCTAGCCACAAAAGAATCTGCATCCTTCGCCGTGATAATGAGTAGGGTGGCCCAAGCCCTTAAACTCCACCTCCCCACCATGGAGGTGAAAACAAACATCCTGACAGAAGTCTTGCAGCCTTCCAAGATTGCCTCTGAGCCTCTCCTCTCTTTCAAGTGAGGCCATGACAGATACACTCCTAGTGATATGGGCTAAGCCCTGTACTGGCCCTCCAGATAATCGGTAAATTGCCAGACACCATCATCCTGCTCCGGGCGAACCAGTCTTTTTGTTGCAGCACCCCTCTCCAGAGAGTCTGGTAGTGCAAGCTTTGACTAGCTGGATCAACTCCAATAATTTCCCTACCATTCCCCCTGAGAAGGAATCAAAGAGAGTGGAGACTTTCTGGAAACCCTGTGGTCGATCAATGTCTCCTTTTTGCTGGGCGGCTATTCTCATGCCCTCTGGGACTCAGTCACACAAGTCCTCCCCGCTGTTTCGGAAAACCTTTGCCCTGTTCTTTCATAGGTCATTCAGGGTGGTCATGATGCAAACAAGTTCACAATTTGTTGTGGCTTGGACACCATCAACACCGTTGGACGGGCTATAGGCACCATTGTTGCCATTAGTCTCAATGCATAGCTGCGATCAACTGTATTCTCAGGCGACATTCAGTCCTCCCTGATGGACATGCCATTTAATGGGACTTGCCTGTTCATGGACAAGGCTGACTAGGCCCTTGAACAGTTCAAGGAGAGTAGGGCTACCGCTCACGCTCTGGGCCTTTCTACTGAGCCTCACCAGCAACAATTCCAGTGTTACTATCAAGTCTTTGGGTGAGGCATACTTTACTACCAGCTTGTCCCACCCAGGCAGGGAATCCAGCAGTCTCACGTGAGAGGCCATGATGCCCACCGCTCCCACATCCTAGGCCAGCATGCCATTCAGTCCACTGAATCCCCATCCCCAGCAGCCCCACATGCCAAACCTCTTTAGTGTACCACTACAGGGTCACAGATACCTGGCGGGAGGCAGAATCCACCGATTATATCCAGGTTGGCAAACAATCACATCGTACAGGTGGATCCTCCAAATTGTTTTTCAAAGCTATGCCTTACCTTTACTTTTGTCCCCACCACACCTTCCACCATCTACCCATCGACTGACAGAGGATCCTCTCTTCATTTTGTGTCAGGAAGTGCAAGCCCTTTTGCCCAAAGGGGACTAAAAGAGGATGCCAGTGCCACAAGTAGTGTGTAGTTGTTATTCCAACGAATTTCTGGTTCCCAAGAAGGATGGAGGTCTTTGGCCTAGTCTAGATTTGCGCTCTCTCAATTTCTTCCTCCAGGCGGAGAACTTCAGAATGCTCACCCTGGCCCAGGTATTGTTTGCTCTCGACCCTAGTGACTCGATGGTGGAGTTGGACTTGCAGGATGGCTACTTCCATATTCACGTCCTGCTTTCCCATCAGCGCTACTTGCATTTTGTGGTGGGAGAGGAGCATTTTCAGTTCGCTGTGTTCCCCTTTGGTCGCAGCAGCACCCCTTGACCTTTCACAAAAGTGATGGTGTTCATGGCAACACTCCTTTAGAGGTCTGGGGATGCCAGTCTTTCCTTACCTCGATGACTGGCTGTTGAAGGTGGGATCGCCCCAGCCATTCATCAACCTCCTCCAGACTATGGTGAACCTTCTGTTATCTTTGGGGATCACTATAAATGTACCAAAGTTACACCTGACTCCTTCCCAGATGCTTCCCTTCATCGTAGCCATTCTGGACACGGTTTGGTTTTGTGCCTTTTCCCCTGGAAAGAGAGGCCAGGACATTCAGGCTATGATCCCAATCTTTTAGCCTCACCCCTGTATTCAGTGAGGTCAATTTTGAGGCTGCTGGGACAAGTGGCAGTTGCACTCAAAGGTGGTGCAAGGTGTCTTCTGCAATTGGCTCAATATGTTCCCTACCGCAGAGAACGTGCAATGTCAGCACTTCCTTTGCATTGGAGTTTCCAAGGCTTCTCTCACTCTGAGACGCTGACCGGTTCGAGTGGAACTAGGGTCCTGTATGCCTTTCCACCAATACCAATCCTGCCCTTCGTTCTCAAGAACTTCAGGTCAGACTGGGCCCAAGTCATCCTAGTGACTCCGTACTGTGTACAGAGAGTATGGTATCAAGAACTCCTGGGCTTGAGCATCTGTCCTCTGATCAGGCTGCCCCTCCGAGAGGATCTGCTGTTGCAGCAGCGGAGCAGGGTTCTACAACACGGTCTCTGCAATCTCCACCTTCATGGATCCAGATTGAGTGGCGACAGCTGAACACCTTCGACCTTCCTTTGGAGGTAGTAGAGGTCATCTTGGCAGCCAGGCGTCCATTGACAAAAACTGTGTGCACCTGTCGGGACAAATAAGTGGTTTGTTGCAGAACTCTCCAGGTTGACCCCCTCCAGGCCAAACTGTCTGATGTTTTGTGTTTGTTCTGTCTCACCTAGCAAGGTCTCGCTCATGACACAATTAAGGGTTATTTTTCAGTCCTCTCAGTCTTCATACGGTTGCCTGATCAGCCCTCTTTGTTAAATCACCAGTTGTGATGCTCTTTTTGAAAGGGTTGCAAATGTTTTCTCCTTCTCCTTTTATGATGCTCCATGGGACCTAAATCTCATCCTCATTTAATGTGTATTTAATTCGAGCTGCTCCACAGCTGTCCCTTACGGCTCCTCACCATCAAAACAATGTTCCTCATTCCCTTCACCTCAGTACAGTGTGTGAGTGATCTTTAGACTCTGTGTGCTGATCCATCATACACCACCTTTCTTCCCAGATAAGCTGGTTCTGTGAACTAGTGCATTCTTTCTACCAGAGTTGCCATTCTGCGTTGGTCAAAGCATCACCCTTCCTGCTTTCTATGTTCTGCCTCACACCTCTAAGGAGTAGGAGAGACTCCATCGCTTGGACCACAAAAGAGCATTCAGTTTCTACATCTATCATACCAAAGACAACAGGATGGTCAATCAGCTCTTTGTGATGTTCACTGGAGCAAAAAAAGTCCAGGCTGTGCAGAAGCGCACCATCTTATGTTGCATCGTGCTCTGTAGTGAGATCTGCTATGCACTGACAAAAAAGAAGCTTCCAGAAGGACTGCACTGCACTGACCATTCCACCAGGGACAAAGCTGCTATCACTGCATTGGCACGTGGAGTCCCTGTCCTAGACATCTGCCAGGGCGATACATGGGCCTGCCTCCATATGTTCTCGAAGCACTATTGTCTGGACAGCCAAGTCTGCTGAGAATGGTACTTTACCCTCTCTGTCCTGCAGGACTTTGTAGTTTGAATCCATTCACAGACCTACCCTCAATTAGGTAATACTTTGGTATCTATTCAAAAGATGAGGAATCTGGGGTTAGAAGTTACTTGCCTTTGGCAATGCTCTTTCTGGTAGAGACTCTATCTAGCCGCAGATTCCTCACCGACCCTCCCATCCTTCCCATTCTGTGACTGGACTCTAACATTAATAAGATCCCAAGTCTAGGAATCTGCACACTGGTCTTTCAATTTGGTTTTGATGCTCCGCACCTTTTGCCGCGCAGAGGTACTGTGGAAAAGTTTCTGGATCCAGTCTGACACTTGGCGAATATTCAAAAGTTAAGAAATCTGTATCTAGACGGTGTCTCTACCAGAAAGAGTGTTACCAAAGGTAATGAACTTGTTCTTTAGCTACTCTGGACCCAGGTGGGGTGACCTGTTATTTCCCATTTTAGTGGGGGTAAGCAGACCACCATGTCTGGGACTGCTTTTTACATAAATCAGGTTTTTTTTCCCCATGCAGCCCGTTTCCCTAAAGGAAAACGGGATGCATTTAAAAAAGAAAAATGAAACTTTTCAGTTTCATTTTTTAAGGGCAGGCAGTTTTCCCTGGGACCACTGCCTGCTCTTAGAAAATATTTTCGCACCCATTCACAAAGGGAAAGGGGTCCCCTGGGGACCCCTTCCCGTTTGCGAATGGTTTACAACCTACTTGAAGTAGGTGGTAAACTGCGAGTGTTTTGCGACCACAAATGCGGTCGCAAAACAATAGTACATACCATTTGGACTCGCTATTAGGATGGGACGCCCTTGGCACGCCCCTTCCTAATAGCGAAGTCATAACTGCTATTTTGCGAGTCTGTGACTCGCAAAATAGCGTTGAGTACATCTACCACCGTTTTTGCGGCCGCAAAGGGCTGAATACCCTTTTGCGACCGCAAAAAACGGTTGTACATCTGGCCCACAGTAAACTAAAAATCTGTGCTTAGCAAAGTGTGCCGCCCAACTGGTTTTTTGCTGTTTCTGTCACGATATCCAGATATAGGATACAACAAGTAACATTATACCTTTTTTTTCTTCCAGTTTTTATTGAGCATATGCAATTTACAAAGATATCATCAATGAGCACTTGTAATTGAATAACCAACTTAACAAGACGTGGCAGTGGCATATGTATCAATCAGTTGCAATATAAAAAGGGAAGCTGCATATTATAACAGAGTATCACGCTTAGGAGAATTGTACATTCAATATTCTGCATTACCTGAGGACTCAACCTGCTCGACAGATCGCAGGTATTGTAGCAGCGGTTCACATATGTCGTTAGGTCTAGAAGCAGTGGGGAGTTCTTCCGCATATAGCACCAGATTATCCCGGCAAATCGCCAGATCTTGAAGCCATCGTGCAGTCGACGGCCCAGCTGTGGCCTCCCACGTCATTGCCTAAGGTCTCTTGGCCATAAGCAAAGCCACCCTCACCAGCTTACCTGTAGCCCCCTTCACAGAGGGCACCAAGCCCAGCAGGCGTACATGTGGCGAGCATTGCAATTCCAGACCAACCATTTTAGACAGTGTGCGAATCACGCCATCCCAGAACAGCGCTACCCTGCGGCACTCCCAGGACAAGTGCCAAAAGTCAGCATTCGCAACTCCACACCTCTTACATGTGTCAGTGTCTCTAAGCCCATATTTGAATAGCTTATGTGGAGTATAGTACGCTTGGTGTAAGTATTTAAAATGGATTATACGGAGGTTACCATTAGAAGTAAGGGCCCCGGTAAGCTGGCTGCAATGTTCCCAGTCCTGCAACGTCAGTGGCGGAGTTAAACGAGCATTCCATTTCTCTAAGCTTTTGTTGTGTAGAATCGGCTTCTCCGCTCTAGCGGATCAATATAGCTTGGTAAGAAGTTTACGACGTGTAGGACTGACAAGCAGGGTGTGAAGAGTTTGTAGTGTTGGAGGTTCCGCAGGGAAAGTGTGATAGTGGGCTTGTATCGCTTTCTTTAGTCTGTGGAATAGGAATATAAATAATGGCGTTAACAAGTAACATTATACCTACAACACGCCAGGACTATTGGCTTTGTCAATGGTTGTTAGCTGCATAAAATAAATAAGCAACAACTACGGCTTTGCTGTATATAAAATTGAAATTTCTTAAGTTCTGAAGTGATGAGACTGTGAAAGAACTAAAACGAGTCTCTTTGAAGTTCCTTCAAAGGCTTTGAACAGTGGTACTGCTGCAGAGTTAAGATTTTTTTTTCACCCTGAAGGTGAGGGCAAAAATTAAGAGCCTGATAGGGACCCGTCTCGGCACGTGCTTTTAAGAACTGCCGGTGCTCAGCCCCGGCAAGATCCGGCCCACTTAAAGCCCTAAGGCTATGTCTGACTAACAGAATTCTTTTTACAATATCATATCATTTCAATTGCAATCTTTAATTACATCTTGTTGTATACTCCTGGAAACATCATCCTTTACTAGTCCTAAAGAGTGTGTGAATAACTGAATACTTTTCTAAATTGCATATTAGTACTATTTTGACTGCAAGGATTAGGTGCCAAACATCAATAGAACTGGAGAATTAAGGGACCTCTGAATAAAATGTTTCTATTGAAACCTCTATTCATTCGGGAAGGGGTATCACTTACCTCCAACTCTTGATAACTATTACTTCTATTGTTTACATCAGTTTGTAACCGGCTGCAAAGCAGCATTTTTCTCTGAATGCCTATATAATTATGAGTTAAAACCTTTAATATTGGAGTGAGAGCAAACAAGAAATTGTCTTGAACCATAGTTTGCCTTGACAGTAATTTTGCCATGAATTCAAAGGTTTTTGGCATTAATGCTATCATATTAGAAATTGACTGTGGTACCATGAACTGTGAGTATCTTAAAATCTTATTGTGCAGTTGACTCTATGGGATGGTTGTCATTCAGGTCAATTACCTCAGCTTCCTTTACTAGCATGCCTTCATTTATATCACATATTGTTCCTTTTACTTAATATTTCCAATCTCATTTTTGGCTGAATATTTTAATGGTGATTGCACAGATTATGAGATATTGGATAAAGTATAATAGAAATGTAATTGGTAGGATAATAAACTTCGCTTTTGCCCCAAAATTGCTTTTGGATTTATAACACAATCTTACTATTAATGAGAAGACATGGATCAACATTGTTGGCGATCAGAAGAGTGTCAGTGGCTAATGTTGTCAGTGTCTCCATACTATACATGGGTCTGAACCTGGAGTGGTAGGGTAGCAGGTGGGCATTGCCTTACATTTTCTTGTGAAGCTGGTTGGAAATGGCCTCACCAATGATCTTTTCCAGGGATGGTAGGTGAGTTGTTGGCTGATAGCTATGGATGTTGTCTGGATTGAGGTTATGCTTCTTGAGGCAGTCATATCAGAACAATCATGAGGTTGTCTGGTAAGATGCCTTTGGCTAGTGATGTTTGATGATGTTCAGTACGGGTGACAGGGCATTCCTATAGTGCTCTCCAGAACCTAATAGATGAAATGACATCTTCTGCATATACTGTGACTTTCATGGATTGGAAAAGTGCTGATAGGTCATCAGCAGTGAAGGCAATGAAGTTGTCTATTTGGGCAACATGTGAACAAGGACTGCAGTTGGGCTGAGTGATTGACAGCTGTGTATTTCCTCTTTAGAGTGGGTGAGTGGTGGGTCATGTGTGGGGTTTACATGGTGCTGGATTGTCCTGAATAATCTCTCTTTTCTATTGGATTCTTCAGTGGTGGTGGTATTGTAGTAGCTGGCATAAGCCACTATGAATAGTAACCTGCAGCTGACACAGAATATTTCAAAGTCCTCCTACACCTGTGTTTTCCCACACTTTTTCTTTTGTCATCTGAAAGTTGCTCTCTGTGAGCTCCTGGCTTTTCTATGGTGCAGAGGGATCAGCGTTCTAAGATTGTTGTATGTTTGGGGAGGAATTTGCAGTCAGTGAGATGAGGTTGGTGTCAAAGCGGAAAACAAAATGATTTAGAGTCACGGTTTCCAGCATAAGGACTAACACCTCCGTTGCTCGTTTCTCTTTTGCGATGGATTTTCTCTGCTATTTTAAAGAAGATGAGAGCTGAAAATCTCATATACTATAATCACTAATGTATTTTCAGTCAATAATGAGCATTTGGTATGAATTAATGGGTTTTATTAATCAATCTTTTAGTAGTTTATCTTTATTGGTAATCACAAGTTAAATTTGCATTCATCTCAGTCATCAATTTATGACAGAAATATAAAATTAATATTGGTTAATCAATTATATAATAAATGCATGAAAGCACATTCCATATAGGAAAGAATTCCTAAACTACGAATGGGGTAAAAAATGTCAGAACCCATAAAGAGTTCTGATTTGAGAAAGAGTGAGAAAAGCATGAAGCTTTTGCATTAAAGTCAGCTCAACTAGATCAAAAATACTTTGAAGCAGAACTTCCCATAAAGAGAGGTTCCTGAAACTCAGTAGAGTCTCAAAGCAAACAGCATAGGGTCTAGGTAAAATGGAGAAGTTGTAATGGCAAGTGGGGTAAAAAGCAGTGGTAACCTGCTCTAGGAACACGCATTATTATAGACATCACATTCTGAAGCTTTGCAACATATTGCTCCTTCTATCTCCAGTCAGCCAATCAGCGTTCAATGCTCTCCTGGGAACAGGATCACTACTCGTCTTCTCACCAAAATATATTGGTCCGCAGACAGCAATGTTAAGTTAGCAACTAAGGGGCCAATTATGGTGTCATTCGGAGGCATGAACTCCGGTCCACGGTCCCGACCGCCTAATTACGATTCGACCGCACATGGTGCGGTTGCATACTTCCATCTCTCTGTGGGAGCTTGTGTTACGGCCATAAACCGGCCGTAACACAAGCTCCCATAGAGAAATGGGAGATTGGGTTCATCCCTGCAGGCACCTCAAGATGCCTGCCACAAGGTGCAAGGATCAACAAGCGGGCAATGTAGATGCCCCCTCGGCCCCCAACCGGAGGCTGCAAACAGATGGGGGGCCCTGCTAGGGGCCCCCAAACACACTTTCCGACAGGCTTTCCATGCGGCCTGTCGGAAACTGGGCATCGTAATCCGGACGGCGTAAAACGCCATCCATATGGATTACGGGCCGGCTTCCGGCTTCCGACTGGCCGACGGGCTCCTTGAGCCCGTGGGAATCCAGCTAGAATGACTGGCCAGTTTCAATTCTGACTGGCTGTATTGTAATCAGCCGGTCGGAATTGAAACCGACGATCTCAGTCAGAAAGCCTCTGACCTAAGGTCGAAGGCTTTCCGACCGAGATCGAAATAGACCCCTTAGTTGAAACAATTTGTTCATGTGGGTCATTTTTGCCATTCAGGTCTGCTTTCCCACGTATAGACTACATCTTCAACTTTCTAAAATATCAAGTTTCTTAACAATGGTCTATGTAGAAGTTGAAACACTAATATAACAAAAAAGAAAACATTTAGCATAATATCCGCTCATATTCTTTATAAATGCTGCATCTTCATATTTGAACTCTTCATCACCTCATTAAAATACTAATTTCTAATCATTTTTTAACAATGATCTTTGTGTAAGTAGAAACATTTTATGGAAATATATGAAAATATTTGGGAAACTATTATTTATTAAGCAAAATTTGTTCATGGAAAGGTCAAGAAATAAACATTTTATTCGCATTTAGCTTTTTTAGTCAAGTCAGCTTATGAAGCAATGTTGCTTTAGGCATATGAGACCTTGTATGTGTAATTATGATTGCTTACTACTTTTTGTGCATTTTAAACATTATTTTCATTAAAGCTTATAGATTAATTCTGCACAATATTATAAATTATATTATTTTATTATTTTTTAAACGCTATCCCATTGGCTTATCCTTGGGGATGTTTTTCAAGGGTCTGCATAACATTTTTACTAACTTCAGTTGGCTATTGCGTGTGAGACAGGTGTAATGCAGGTCAGTAGTGGTTGGGGCAAGCCGAATATGATGTCTTCTGACAGTTTCGAATCAGAGATTTCACCTTCTGAAGCTCTTTGTAAAAATATGGCTGCTTTCTTTACTGACAAAATTAGTTTGATCTATGAGGATATTTTTGCTTTGCACCCTGCTGAACTCTCTAATTTCCTCCACCAGGTAACAGAGTTGCTCCCAACAGAAATCTGCACTCTATCAATGATTGTCCAAGAAACGTGGGCTCGGCAGGGTCAAGACTAAAATCTGGCTCTCCAAATGACCTCTGTCTAACTCATATGATACAAACCTTAGCTTCTGACATTCTGTTATATGAGTGCAAGTTTGTTTACACTTCATTTCCCAAAGAAAAGGTGCCACAGTCCTGCAAGATAAGGGTAGGTAATCCTGATGTTGCCAAACATTTGCAGCAGTGCCTGGCCAGTTGGTTGTACCTTTAATACTGATGAGCGGAACCTGACCTTAGTATCAATTACTCGGAAGGTACAAGCTTCCTGCTTTCTTCTTCTTGATAATCTGAAGGTATTTCTGTTTATCCATAAGGCATGACCTGGGCATATGCATCATGGTGTTGACTTGACTAGATGATGTGAATGCCGTATATCTGAGGATTGCAGCTAAAGGAACATTAATGCATTAAAAATATGGCTATTCACAGATTTTCCACCTCTAGAGGTTTGATCATGTGGCAGAAGCACCTTGCTTCCTGCGCTGGCTTCTGTTCAAGAACGTGATTCACTTCAAAGGAGTTTGCCTTGTGTATTGGACCATCACTCAGATCCAGAATAACTGTCAGACCTCATTATTCCTTATATTCCAATGTGTGATCTGAGATCATGCAATATGTCTCTTATTAGGATTAAATTAATAGTATTTGAAAAGTACGAATAGAGTATCCTGGCAGTAGGAAAAAAAAGCCAAAAGACAGAGCCTAATCAGCGAAATAACCAGGTTTTGAGATTCAATATGAAGGGAAGATCATTAGATTGAGTATAAAAGTGGAGGGGAAGAGCATTCCAGTGGATTTAATTCAAGAGATGCGAAGGAATGTGTGCCTAGACAACTTCTTTTCATGTGAGGAACGTTAATGGGTGGCAGATATACAGTGCTTTAAATAAAGAGGTGTTAGCAATTGAGCAACAGTGGAGGGCTTTGAGATGACATCAGATGGAGCATCTGGGAGAATATCCTAGGAGAAACCTGGAATCTAGAATTTGGATAAGTTGACTAAGCTAGGGGAGTCCATAGCTTTAATGCAATATAACAATGGCTTGAATAACAGATTTTGGACATTTTTCAATTTGTAAATTGCTCTTCCTGTCCCATTATATCTGTTTGCTGACTGTGATGTTCTTTGAAAACCTATCTGTTCTGCGAATCGCTCCCGCTGGTCTGAACTCTTTTTCTTTCTGAAGGATAATCACTGTGTTCAATAAACGCATCATGATCTTTCTGGTAAAAGTATGCTTTATAATTAAGTAAATATGAATATATTCATCCAGTGAACATGCTGTGGTTTGGGGCAGGTCAAGTGTGGCAAGATGGTACTACAGATGTGATCCAGAGCATTCTCCAAGGTATGTGTGGGTAATGTGATGAGCAGAATGATGTTCACAGAGCCTGAAGTGGCCGGATATGAGCTTTAATTTATCGAAGGTTGGTTGCTTCTCAACGGTACCAAGCCAAGAGAAACTGCAACTCCTCCTTCTGGTTTGATATGATGTTTGATGTGCTGGATGCTATAGTCTTGAAGAACAAGGTGTCAAGGATATAGGCAGTAGTGGGAGTGAACCCGAACTCTATGATAATGATGGTATCAAATGTATTACTTGTCATAATATTGGCTGTTTCTGCTGTGTGCATGACTACAGAGTGGGTATTGATTAACATGAGGAGCAGTGTCTATTGGGTGTGTTTGTTGTGAGAAGTGAGAAGTGGGATTTGAGCAAGGTAGCCTATCATGAATCTTGAATGGATTTGCGATGATTTGGGTTAATGTGTGATGGTAGTGATATTTTGGTGATTTGTGACGGGGAGGTACAATTTGACTACAGCCTACAGGCAACAGTTCTGATTGCCTGATGGCTGGGGCTTTTAACTAGAGAAAATTATGAAAGTTCTCCAGAAATATTTGTGAGATCATGGTCATGTTGCTCCAAAGACCAAATTGTCCTGGTGATGTTACTTTTCCTTAGGACCTGTAATAAAATTACAAGTGGTCTTTCCAGCAAAAAGTTAATTTTCATTTTCAAAGTAAGTAAAATAAATTCCAAAGGATGTTTCATTTATTTGTCTGAAAAGAAATCTGCAAATTATTCATTTGTTGGTTTTCCTCCATAAAAATAAGTGAAGAAAATCTTAAGGGGAAAGGGTTTAACTAACTTTGGTGAAAAGGTAAGTATCAAATGATGTAGAGGTTGATAATTTACCTCCATGAAGAGTTGAAGACCAAATTTCAGGAGCTACGCAATCATTCCCGACAGTAAGTCAGGTTATGAAAGAAAGCCCTTTGGACAGTAGTGTCAAAATGCCCAAGAAAGAAAAAGTAACAAAGGCCTAATACCCTTGTGAATCCTAGTCCATTGACTCGCAGTGCTTTCAATCTTATGTTCGGGCTGGACTTAAATTACATGGTTCGAACTGGATTGTCAGGCTTGTATTAATAGCACAGGTGATGGAAAATTCAGGCTTGCAAGTACTACACGTATTAGCAAAGTATACACAAGCAATGGAGAAATAGTCCAGGCAAGGACTGTCACTGGTGCAGAAGGAACAATTCTGGTGCAGAAGGAACAATTCTTGTGCGAAAAACCTGACCGCTCAGTGGAGCATTGATTAGTAAGTTACTATCCAATAACCTGCTTCCAGCACTGACATCCCTGTCCTCAAGAGTACCCCATATCCTTTGACATTTCATGTTGAACTAATAAATAGTTATTTCGAAAATGGTATCCCATTCTTACTTTATTCGTAGTCCATTGGGTATAAGTTAATTTTATCATTCTGATACATTTTGAGACCTCTGTCTCTTCATCCAGAGAAAGCACGTTAATATCTACACCATAAAATGATTAATAAACATTGCTTTAATTAAAGCTTTCAATTGTATTGATCTCTTTATCATACAGGCAAACCTAGTATAAAGCATGCATGAAATAAGGATGCAGCATTCAAACTGTAAATAGATTTTGCTCTAAATCACAAACATACCAATATCTTTCAAATATTGCCTAATGATATATGTTATAGAGACAAGAACCATAACTGTCCCTCCTTCATTTAATCTTAATCATTCTCCCTGTCTCTATCCCTAGTTCCTTTCATGTCACATCCATATAAGTAGTAGTAAAAGTACTCCCCATCTTTTAACTCGGAAGTGAAAGTAGCTTGTTAAATGAAAACCTGGCCCCGTTGCTCTTCCATAGACTTCTTCCGTCTTTAACAATTGTTATATATTCAAATATATATTGGGAATCGTCTTGTTTTTGTTGTTAGTACTACATTTAAATAAAAACTTTATTTCTTTCTATTCAGGTGTCTTTAGTTTCACTTGAGTTACCACTACCTTTTGTGATCTGGTAGTAAGAGATTTTTTTTATTATTGCTTGTAGACAATAGGTTTATACCAAGAAAACAATCCATAATGTAATCCCTTTTGGAATAGGGGGTTCAAATATTTGTATGTATCATTCAGTGTACTGTCTGCTTTTCATAGTAGATTCATATTCGTAAAATACCTCCTCAGGTCTGTCTTTTAGGATGGGGCTTCATTTGGAAGTTCCATATTTGTTCATTCTTAAATAGCGCAAATGACAGAACTGTTCATTAAGACCCTTTGGTAATAATGCTTGTAAAGTGTAGATCCTTCGTGTTTCTGTTTGAAGTAACCTTCTGGTTCTCTCTCCACCTCTTGATAGAGGTAATACACAGTCAGTTAGTTGGTACCTCTCTAATGTAATTGTATAACTTCTTTGTACACATTGTCTGGCTACTTCTAATAACTGGTTTTCATTCTGATGTATGATCAGTGTTATGAAAATTGGGCATTCACCTTTCTAGTAGTCTGGCCCACATTAAGCATTCCACATGGACAGCTTATGGTGTATAAAAACATATTCACTTTTACAAGTCAGGTAATGGTGGATTTGAAGTATTTTTGATGTGAGAATGTATCTGATTTTGTTAAAAAGTTACAATTCACACAAAGCGGTCCAGTGCGTGTAATTGATTTTATTGACTTTGAAAGAAAATAGAGAAATCATATTTACAATTAATAATATAATATATTTTGTTTTGTTTGTAGATGGTTGAAATCATGTCACTGTTTACGTTTTATCAAATACCTCTTGCATGATAGACTCATGATTTCACACCCTGAACACACCCAGCATCCCTACACTTTCGATGCCAGAATTTCTCTCACCAGTTATTTCAAGTCTCAGTACTTAAATATATAGCAGAGGAGCAAAGTGATGGGGCTAAATCTCCGGAATGGTGTATGTAGCCTTATAAATGGAAACACTTGACAGGATGAATCTAACCCTGATTAATTGATTTGACTGGAAGAGTGACCTGACTGCCACAATCCTGTTGTCAGAAGGTAAGAGTCTCTAGGTACAACAATTACTAGTACAAACTGTGCCTAAACAACTTTCGTTGGAATACCAAAGCTACTCTCACAAGCGATAGGAGACCAACAGCAAACTCCTAGAATAGTTCCTCCACTGCTCCCTTCTGTAACAGAAGCCTCACAAATGGCCCTCATTATTAAAATAAATATATATGGATGCTTCTCCTGTAAGTGCAGGGGTCGTATGTACGCATGTGAGAGACGGGCAGTGTTTTAGTTTTGAGCCTTAGGGCCTCATTTCGATGTCGGTCAGAGTTGCCTCCGACCGACACAATCATGGTCTCAGGACCGACCGACCTCCGGTCGGTGCTCCGGACACCGCAATTACAATGCGACCACACATGGTGCGGTCGCATACTCCCATTTGTCTATTGGAGCTTGTGCTGCGGCCGTAAACCGGCCTTAGCACAAGCTCCCATAGACAAATGGGAGGATCTGTTCATCCCTGCACCGTGTGGCAGGCACCTCAGGGTGCCTGACACACGGTGTAGGGATTAAAAGGGAGGCACCATAGGTGCCCCATAGGCCCCCAACCGGAGGCCGCAGGGTGTAGGGGGCCCTGCTAGGGGCCCCCAACGTCGCTTTCCGACAGGCTTTCCATGCTGGAAAGCCCGACATGGAAAGCCTGTCGGAAACCGACATTGTAATGCCTACGGCGGAAACACCATCCATAGGGATTATGGGCCGGTCTCCGACGGGCTCCTTGAGCCCATTGGAATCCAGACGGAATGACCGGCCGGTTTGAATTTCGACCGCAGCATTCATAATACGGCGGTCAGAATTCAAACCGTGGACGGAGGCTTTCGGACCGACATCCAAATAAAAAAAAATAAAAAAGACAGTAAATTGAATTATTTCAGCTACCAGTACAGACCCAAACATGGTGTAAAAGAAGGCTTACAGCCTCTTAGGTTACCAAGGAAATTCACAAAATAAATTGCCAGAATAAAATACATGAACAAAGTTTGTTGTGGAAAGGAAGGCATCCCATTCAGCAGAAGAAAACTGAAGACTGCTAACAAAAATGTAGACATCACAGATTTCTTCCTCCTCAAACTCAGAAGTACCATCTACATTGAAAAGAGGAGGTCAAGGCCCACAACAAGGGCAATTATCATGAACATAGAGCTAAGCCTAGCAAACAAGGGGTACAGGGTGAATGTGGCAAGAATCCAACCTTAGTCTGACTACTGCCCCCTCATAAAATTGGACTTTTTATAATTAAGGGACCGGATAAGGGTGCCTTGTCAACAGATAAGGAAAGAGAAAGCAAACAGCGTGATGAAAAACGCATATTATGTTGTAGAGTATAAATGAAAAGAGGATTTAAGTAGTGATAAGCAGGTCAATTCCTTTTATGTTTCGTGTATTGTAAGTTGTGTAGCATAAGTCAAATGATAGTTTAGACTTTAGAAACACCGTTGAAACTGCATCCCTAAGTCCTTTTTCACCCCACTTACTGTCTTGCATTCTATGCCCAGATTTGCCTTGTCCAAAATAAAATTTGACTACATCTCCCTGATCCTGAGAAAAGATTACTGGTTGTCCTTAGAAGTGAGGATTTAATTAAAAAATGTGTAGCCTTGCATTCAAAACATCCATCTGAAAAATCTGGTGTACCTGGCAAACCTGCCTACTATCTCCAGCGCACAATGAGGACTCAGAAGCAGAGAGCTGCTATATTTGGGAACCTTCAACTTGAAAACATCCCTTCTCTTTCAGCAAGACTGCTACGCACTCTCCAGTGCTTCAGGAATCTTTTCACATCTGACAGTGATGTTTTGCAATGCTTAACTCTTATTGCCAAGATTCTGCCGGACTGCTGTGCATTAATTGGAAAAGGGAGAGAGCATCCGACCAACCTTCCCCATTGATAATATGCTTCTTTTGGGTGATTTTCTTGCCTGTAATCGTTACTGATCTATTACAGCAATCATTATTTCCTCGCAATTACATTTTTTGTCTTAATGACGACGCTCTCTTTTATGGTGTCAAAATGCAGTTCACAGCTACGCAACTAGACAAGGGGTATCAATTTTCCAGTAATTGCTGCATGGTGAATCCCAAGTATTGCATCCTAACTTTTTCTGTACTTCTCCGTGGTCCATTGTGTATTTCTGTATACACACCTGTGAGCACTATTTGTCTATATAACTTTTGTCTATAATTAATTTTCTGCAGTCATTGCTACTGGATAGATAAGGAATACAGATTTATACTGAAAGTTGAAAGATGAACTTGAACAATTGTTCCGTATTATCTTGTTTCATGTAAAACACAAGAACATATCATAGTAAATTTGAGCTGTAGAAAAATGTAAAATAAAGTATATAATAAAAGTTCAAACAGTTTTCTGCAAAAGTGGCCCTCATTGCTTTAATCATTCGACCATAGGTGTATTGTTAACCAGCTCAGTACTGTGGCATTTGTGGCCTTGTGGTCAATGTCTCTGTGCATTAAATTTAAGAGGTCATGCATGTGGTAGAAGAAGCCTTTTCAATCTCAGTGTCTCAAGGATTTCTCAAAAATTCTTGATACTTTTGAAATTGCAAAATTGTGTCCATTGTTTTGTTTGTTCATGAAGGAAGAGCTGGATTAGGAGAAACTTATTTCTATTGACTTACAAATATTTTTCCTGGCATTATCTCAGGAAATATTGTTTAAATATACCCCAAATATTTGTCAGGAAGTGTTGGCAGCCATCTTGGGACTTGAAGTCGAGTCCCACATAAAAGTAAACAAGCATTGGCATAGCCAATAGGTCTCGCCTTTGGGGCCTTATAAGTGTTTAGCCAGAGCTATTGACTTTGCCAATGTCTTCAAGCTGTGCTGTAGAGAAGTGTGGCTGCTGTGCGGCATGCTGAAAAGTTATAATAAAAAGTGTCAGAAGCATTTTTGTTACTTTATATATGACCAAGAAGGCATTATGTAAAACTGAACGACCATATTAAAAAAAGTATTTACAATAAAAAAATTCTCAGTTTTCTTTTGTTCTTGCAATGCTGGCAACTTGTTTCTGCCTATTGCAATGGTTGTTTGTTAAAGCTTTTTTTTGAGGGGGCATAAACAATCGGAGGGTGAAGGTTGGGAACTAGTACCTGTATTATAACACTAGCAGCGGCCAGACGCTAGGGAGAATCAACAGATGCCAGATTCCGAGCAGGCTGAGGTGGTGCTGAGTGATGCTGAGGTGGTAGTGGTGGTGACTGTTGCGGAGACGATGCTGAGGTGATGCTGAATGATACGGTGTTGCTGAGTGATACTGCTGTGGTGCTCAGTGATGCTGTGGTGGTGCTGAGTGATATTGTCTTGGCGCTGAGTGATGCTGTGGTGGTGCTGAGTGATATTGTCTTGGCGCTGAGTGATGCTGTGGTGGCGCTGAGTGATGCTGTGGTGGCGCTGAGTGATGCTGTGGTGGCGCTGAGTGATGCTGTGGTGGCGCTGAGCGATGCTGTGGTGGCGCTGAGCGATGCTGTGGTGGCGCTGAGCGATGCTGTGGTGGTGCTGAGCGATGCTGTGGTGGTGCTGAGCGATGCTGTGGTGGTGCTGAGTCATCCTGTGGTGGTGCTGAGTCATCCTGTGGTGGTGCTGAGTGATGCAGTGTTGGCCCTGAGTGATGATGTGGTGTCGCTGAGTAAAGCTATGGTGGTGCTGAGTGATGCTGTGGTGGCGCGGAGTGATGTTGTGGTGGTGCTGAGTGATGCTGTTGTGGCGCTAAGTGATGCTGTGGTTGTGCTGAGTAATGCTGTGGTTGTGCTGAGTGATGCTGTGGTTGCACTGAGTGATGCTGTGGTTGCACTGAGTGATGCTGTGATGGCATTGAGTGATGCTGTGATGGCGTTGAGTGATGCTGTGATGGCGTTGAGAGATGTTGTGTTGGTGCTGAGTGATGCTGTGCTGGCTCTGATTGATGCTGTGCTGGCTCTGATTGATGCTGTGGTTGCGCTGAGTGATGCTGTGGTGTTGCTGAGTGAGAGATAGAGTGAAGATATAATGCCCAATTAGAGAGGGTGGTGAGAGAGAAAGAGAGAGAAAGGGTGTACATAGAATAAAGAGTGGAGCGGGATAGAGAGAGAGAAAGAGAGGGAGAGAGAGTGAATGAAGGAGTTTGAAAGAGAAACAGATAAAGGGGTGAGAGAGAATGAAAGGCTAAAAAAGATTGAGAGGGAGAGTTAATTAAGTAGAGAGAGAATTAGAGAGGGAGAGAGAGAGAAGGAGAGAGACAATAAGAGTGGGGGTGTGGAGTTTAAATAGAGTGAAGAAGTGACGCGGAAAAAGTAACCTTAAATATAGCTTTGTGCTTTGCACGAATAAATATAAAATAAAAAAACAGTGAGAGACAAAAATACTGGTAATTAGGCTGTGACTCCCAATATAAAACAAATAGCGATATAAGGTGAAATCAACCCACCGAAGCAATATTTCTAACTAGACAAAAAAGCTTGCATTTCAATGCTAATCGCTGTTGTTTTTCATGTGACTGTAGTCCAGGGCCCTCAGTTGGTAATGTGAGCTGCTGCTGCGATTGAAACATCAGAGTCCAGAGAGTTAATGAGCCATGACGAGGAAATGAGGAAGAGATAGGAAACCCAGATGCCAGCTGCGCGTGCACGCCATCGTGAACTCAAGCTGGTCGCCAGCCGAAAGCTAGTGTTTGCACTTCCAAAACCTGCTTACTAAAACTCTCGGCCAGACCAGTGCAAGCGCTGGTGCAGGCCGAGACCTAAAAAGAATTAAAAGGGGGCAAGGTAGGACTACCCTGACCCCCTCAGATATGGTGGGGGGGTCGCACAGGTGCCACAAATTCGCGGGTGGACCCGCAAAACCGCTGCAATTTTCTTTTAAAAAGACGCGCGTCTTTTGAACGAAGTTCCCGGCTGGGCGAAACCCTGGGGGCATGTGGCTTATTATATTAAAGAAGTGAGGCTTATGGGGCCCCCTCCTAGGCTTTTTCAAAGCCCCACGGGGTGACACCTCCCCCCAGGGCACTATAGTGTAGAAATGTGGGGGGGCCACTTGGCCCCCTGGATCCCCGGGGACCGCCACCTCCCCAGGACAGTAAATGTAAATTTCCTGCGAGGGAGCAGCACGGCTCCCCTGCTGCCCCGGGGACCACCACCTCCCGTGGCACTATAGTATAGAGATGTGGGGGGGCCCGCTTGGCCCCCCCACTGCCCCAGGGACCGCCACCTCCCCGGGGAACTATAGAATAGAGATGCAGGGGGTCGGCTTGACCCCCAAGCTGCCCCAGGGACCTCAATCTCCCCGGGGCACAAATTGAATAATTAAGTGGGTCCGTTGCAGACCCGCGACCCCTGGTACAACCAATTCCCCGGGGCTAAATACTTGAAAGAGGGTGGGCTGCTTGCCCCCCCTTTTGGAGCCCTAGATGGCCCTGGGGACCGCCACCCCCTCCAGCAATGTCCTGGGGTGTCCACCCCTGGGACATTGCAGTTTGCTATGCCTTGGCGGTAGCACCATCAAGCCATAGCAAATGCTGCTCTGCATTTCTCTCTCGTTACCTGTCGGTTTCTCTATCTCTCTACATCTCTCTTTTTCAGTCTCTACACAAGAGGTCTTCAAACGGTGGGGCGCGTCTCCCTGATGGTCTGTGCCTGTATTCCCAGGGGGCACAAAAACCTCAACAAGCACTTGTGAGTGAAAATGGACATTCTTGGTTAAAAGCATACTTAGAGCATCTCTCAGAATCTTTTATAAACTGTTCCTCTGTTTGAGGGTGAGGTCTACTTAGGCTGCGGCTGATGGGAAGAAAGAAGTAAATTCTTCTTAATCCACATCATTGGTTTCTGTATGTCCATAGGAGTCATCTGTTGTTAACTTTATTTCTGACTCTTCTTTTGACTCCTCTTCCACCTGTTAATAAGTAATTACATTGAAGCTTTTATCCTTCCAAGAGTTATACTGGTGTACTTTTCATCTTGCGTTAGGCTTTTTAGTGGTAGATAATAGTTGTTTAGAATCGCCTCTGGTAAAACAGGAACCAACCATATGCAAGTCAGCCTTTGTCCTGCTCCAATAGCAACAGTCCAGCCCGAACTGCTAGACTAGGTCCCCTCTGAGAGGAAACACTAGCAATGCGAGACCGATTTCGGTCTAGCTGGACCTTATCATTAGGATGCAAATTGAAACCTATGGCAAAGTACCAGAACCATGTCTGGGCATACCCTTTGCACTTAGTGCCTCTGAGCAAAAAAAGAAAGGGGTAAATTGCTCTATCTCAGCCATTGATAATTGCTTAGGGCTGTGATCCAGTTCACCGTTTTTTGCCCACCAAGCCTCCTCCGACAGGAACCAGCCATATGCAAATCAGCCTTGGTCCTGCTCCTGGCATATTGAGCAAAAGAAAAATGGAGTGGAATGCGGGCCAGGAAAAGTACCAGTCGCTTGTATTAATTCAAGCATTCCCCCCAATACGTTTTTGTTCACTTCAAGGCCTGTTCTAGCACAAGGTGTTTCGAGAATTTCTCCAGTTATTGAAAACCTAATAACTTTAATTTGCCAAAATGTAACCACTTTTTTGATAATGAAAGAAGAGGTGGATTGCAGTCACCTATTGGGCCTCATTGAATTCCTCCTTTGCACCAAAGGAGAAACTCAATGAGGCCTAGTAGTTAGTATGCTATCAATATGTTTTTACGAAACTAAATTGAGAGTCACATTTTTAGGTCGAGCCTCGAGTAGCGCGCAAGCGCTGCTTAGAGGCGAAGACTTTTAGTAAGCGAGTTTGAAAAGCAGTCCCAAAAACGCTCGTGCGTTGTGGCTGGCCTTTTGGGATAGGTGCGCGCGGCAAACATGTGTTTCCAATTATCGTGCCCAGACGCGGGCGCGATAATTGGAAACACATGTCTGCCGCGCGTACCCATCCAAAGGCCAGCCACGACGCACTGAGCGTTTGGTCAGCTCTGCAGGCTGCCGCGCTCGCTCGCCCCCTCTCCTCTGTTGTTGAAGTGGTTCCTGGCCCCTTCAATGTGTGCGGTCTATAGCTTGTTTTTCATGACCACAGAACCAGGAAGAGCCACGCGCCCTGTTTGAGCAGCTGAAAAAAGGAGAAATGAAACCGAAAACACCAGCCGGGTCTGTAAAATCACACGACAGCCAGTCATCAGCAAGCAGTCCGGAGCTTCCGTCTTCGCGGTGAGTCTATCAGAATTCGTGTGTGTCTGCCCCGTATACACTGAAGATTTTAGAATCGAATCGACACACACACACACCATTAAATATACGAAATACACAAGCGCGCTCACACATACACTAACAAACCAAGAGTGAACATACTTTTCATGACAGTGCGTCACATTAGATTACAGTGGGTTAACAGGAACACATCACACAGGACGAGCACTATATTACACCACAGCATACATTTTCCAACACCAGTGACTGTGAAACACGAGCACAAAATAGCGTACACACATCTAACCCACCATCATACAAGCACGACTGTCAACACAATTTTCATGGCTAGGACCTGCAAACAATAACAGATCGGAACCAAGCAACATACATACCACATTATAGAGTTGCTACGTGTGCGTGCACACACAACGCATACACACAACCACCTGACATAGTGCTTAAATAGATTTTTTGTTCAAGTTGAAGCGCTGGAATTAAGATTTGTCTGAAGGGGGCACTGTGATGGGACACCTCCAATGTAGCAGGTCGGTAGTAGACTGAATCTTTTCTAAGGGAGAGGGGCATAACATTTGAATTTATCTTTAGAAATAAGGGCAGTATATTATCACCCAGTTTATTAGAAGCGAGCATCACGCTCGGCTGTGTCTGTGTGTGAATGGGGACACTACCCATTAATTGTATGTTTGTCATTGAAGAACCAAAGTTTTTTTTGTTTTTGTTTTTTAAATAATTGGAGGCATCTCTCATAAAACAAGCATTGGCATAGCCAATAGGTCTCGTTGTTCAGGGCTGTAGCTCTGTTGGTGATCTTGCAGTGCTCTGAGTGTGCAGCCGGGCGTGCGGTGCCTTCCCTTTACTCTGTTCCCATGGTGTGTCCTGCTGTGCCCGGTGTTTGTTGGTGACACTGGCACCTGCCCAGAGCTGCCTGTTCCTTCCCGTTTGGTCTGTTGATGATTTTACAGTGCTCCGAGTCTGCAGCCGGGTGTGCAGTGTCTTCTCTTTACTGTGTCTCCTGCTCTGCCTGGTGGTTGGTAACACGAGCTCTGAGCTGTGGCCTGCTCTGTTTGCTTTGGGTTCTACCCCTGGGGTGTGTTTGAAGCCCTGTGAGTGTCTCCTCTGCTGTGCAGTGTTTGTCCCCTGGTGCAGTGGGGCTGCTCCACCGCGAATCCCGCTGTGTCCGGTGATTGGTGGCTCCTGCTCCTAGTTGCTGTGCTGGTCCTTACTGCCTGCATTGGGTGCTAACCCTAGGGCATCCGTGCAGTGTTGTGCGCGTGCCCTCAGGTGTGCAGTGTTTCCTGGTGCATTAGGAGCTGCACCACGGTGAGTCGTGCTGTGCCCGGTGATTGCTTGTCCTTTCTGTTTGCTTTGGACCGAACCCTGAGGGTGTCAGTGCAGTGCTGTCAATGTGCCCTCAGGCGTGCAGTGTTGTTTCCTGGTGCAGTAGGGCTGCACGAGGGTGAGTGCTGGTGTGCCAGGTCACGGTGACGCGTGCTCGGAGCTGTGGCCTGCCCTGTCTGCTTTGAGTTGTACCCCTGGAGGGAGGTATTTGCCCTCCTGTGCTCGTGCCCCCGGGCGTGCAGTGTTTGTCCCGTGGTGCAGTAGAGCTGTGCTCCAGTGTGTCCTGCAGTGCCCGGTGACGTGCGATCGGAGCTGTAGCCTGCCCTCTGTGCTTTGTGTTATACCCCTGGAATGGGGTATTTGCCCTCCTGTGCTCGTGCCCTCGGGCGTGCAGTGCTGTTTCCTGGTGCAGTAGAGATGTGCTCCAGTGTGTCCTGCAGTGACCGGTGACGCGCTCTCGGGGGTGTGGCCTGCCCTCTATGCTTTGGGTCACACCCCTTGGGGGAGGGTTCTAGGGGGGTGTATTTACCCTCTTGTGCTCATGCCCTCGGGCGTGCAGTGCTGTTTCCTGGTGCAGTAGAGATGTGCTCCAGTGTGTCCTGCAGTCAGTGACCGGTGACGCGCTCTCGGAGGTGTGGCCTGCCCTCTATGCTTTGGGTTATACCTCTGGAGGGGGGATTTTCCCTTGTGCCCCCAGACATGCAGTGCTGATTCCTGGTGCAGTAGAGCTGTGCTCCAGTATGTCCTGCTGGGCCCTGTGATTGGTGACGCGCGCTCGGAGCTGTGGCCTGCCCTCTAAGCTTTGGGTTATACCGGGGAGGGGTGGGGTTGCCCTCCTGTGCTCGTGCCCTCGGACATGCAGTGCTGTTTCCTGGTGCAGTAGAGCTGTGCTCCAGTGTGCCCTGTGATTGGTGACGCGCGCTCGGAGCTGTGGCCTGCCCCGTTTGCTCTTCTTCCGCCCTTGGCGTTTCCTTACTCAAACACGGCGATGGCCCGGGGCTCCAAGGCACGCAGCTTCCGCTTCCTCTGCTGGGGAATGACTGTCGGCTTTGGTATTATATGAGAATGGATAGGCGGGAGACCCTCGGGCGTTCGGTGAAGAGGGGTGGGGTGCTCCATCACCGTGCGTGTTCTCATCTGAGGGGCCGCTGGGGAGACGAGAGCTGGCAGGCCGCCGTGCAAAACCAGGTGCATATTTCATAAAATGCCACCTAGCGCCTCTGTACTCAGGCCGCTATCCCCGGACCCTGGAGATTTAAAGCAGCCTGCGGCCTCCGAAAGTAAGATTAGCAAATGACCCCATGTCAACAGGGACAAACATCTTAAGTCCTAGGCTTTCCTTTAACAATATGTTCATGGTTACTGGAATTATGCTGCAGGAGAAGGCTAAATTATGCGGCAGGGGTGAGCAAATTATGCGGCAAGAAAAGGCATGTTATTCGGCAATTTTTTTTTTTAAATTAATACTTTATTAATTTGTACTTTTTACACTTGTTAACACTGGGCGTTGGGTACCTCATTAGTGCCAGTTTAATACCTAAATATAGCAATAAGCAACAGAAAGGGGACCAGTCAACCTTTGCAATAGGTCTTCCACTGGGTGGTAACATGTGCCGCTGCGTTTTTAGTAACATTTAAACCATTTGAGCTGGAAACAAACTTTTTTGGTTAAAATCTGCAGATTATGCAGCAGATGATGGATTATGTGTAGGGTGACCAGATTCTCAAAACAAAAAGCATTGGCATAGCCAATAGGTCTCGCTTTTGGGACCTTATAAGTTTTTAGTTATGCAGCACAATATCCTTGGTGCAACAACATCAACCGTTGCATGGCTAAACACTTATAAGGTCCCAAAGGAGAGACCTATTGGCTATGCCAATGCTTGTTCTTAGAGGGTGTTGACTTCAGCTCTCACCCTATAGGTTAAAGTCCTGTAGTTCAATATTGCAATGGCACAACCACATTTCTTGGTAATGGGAGAAACGTTTTAGCACAGTCTCCATTGGAGCATTATTGAAATCCGTTTCACAACCTCAATAGATTGTCACTTGGGCTTAATGCCTGAGGTTACTGATGCTTAGCCTGAACGAACAGGGTTCATGCTCTGGTATCATCTTTATGCTCTGCAATTTGAAGGTGTTTCAAGGATCTCTTAAAATGAAGATCGTTCATATTGCAACAATATGTGAACTTTTTTTACCTTTATTTGGGAGAAGATTGCATAAAAATCTTTTTAATGATATGGAAATAAGTGTCAGGGGTGTGTAATTTAATAAAATATCTATTTGTCCATGGGACAGGTTGCTTCATAAATCTAATTGTCCTGTAAAAAAAATCCACTTGTCCCTTTGGTGCCATGTAGTGCAGCGACAAATTATGGCAGCAATCTCATTATATAAGAGCTCCGAAATAGCCTCACCGAGTATGCCATAGTAGAGTTTGAATACTTGCAATCCCCTTATGTTGCTATGTTTCCTCAGATCTACATACTGGGGCTGAAGGTACTGGTAAGCAATAGTTCCAGGGTTAGAATGCCCTTTTGAGTCTGTGCAAACCTACTAACTTGCACGTTTTAGGGGTTTTCAACAACTCTTCTCTAATATTTTTCCCATCCTGAGAAATGTTGGAAATTTACTCCTGACAATGGCAGTAAACCTTCTTCCAGAGTTGGGAAAAAAGTGGTTGGAGGAAAAGTGAACTCGCAAACACTCAGATGTTCGCATGAGCAAATCTACACATGCATATTTGCTCATGCTAAAATGCAGTCCACACATATTTTCTAGGAGTACTATTTCTTGTCCTACTTCTGTAAATTCTTGGGAATTCACGAAAGCCGTATAGCTGCACTTCATGCAAGGACATATACCATGGGTGCACTTTGAGATTTTCTTTAATAATTGGGCCCCTAATTTGGTCTGGCGTTGACCAGGACCTTTGCGTTTATTAAAATTCTGTCTCTCTCTCTCTCTGTATTGGCTGGCTTCACTGCGAGTGACAGCATTGTGCTCTTTCAGAAGGAGCATATTGGCACACAAAGCAGTTTTGTTCAGTGCCAGTAACTACTGTGGCAGTGTGTGCTTTTTGAGACCAAAAACTATTTTTGCTTTTGCCCGTGTTTGTTATAAGGGCCCGGCAGCTCCCACACCAATAAGGTTTTACAAAACCCATGCCAAAACAAATCACACATTGACAAAACTAAAAAGCTGACCACCAATTTCAGACCTACTGGCTTTGCCAATGCTCGTTTATTTTTGTTAATGAACCATAAATACAAGTTTGAACAGCATTAACATATGGACAAAAATATTACCTTATCTGCAGACAGTGCCCTGCCCTGATCCATAATGTGGTACTACAAACTGGCAACCAAAGGGTTTGTGCTGCAGGGGGTTGGGCCTACTTGTCCCAAAGACAAAATACACATGAAAACTTGTTGCCCTTGACTCCAAACAATATGTCCTGGGCGTCGGGCTATAGGAATTCCACATCCCTGAAGTGTTATTTTAGGAAATATATTTTTGAAGTATACCATGCCCAAAATTGCAAAATACCTTCTCTGTGTGTGTTTTCCCTTTCTCTTTTTTTGTCTCTCTCTGCCTACCGTAGTCTTATTATCTAGTTATCAGCAAACTGTCACCTATGGAGTCACTTTGAATTCCATTTTCAGTTTGTATGTAATTGATCTATTTTGAACTGGCCAAGTAGCATAACACCCATGGCACAGTGGTTACTGTTAGCCAAGGGTTAAAATCTCATTAGTGCCTTTGCCATTTGCTTTCTTGAAGGTCTGTTCTACAGCATGGTGTATAAATATGTCCACTAAATGAAGAGTCAACACTTTTCGTAATGCATAGCTATAATCACATTTTTGGCAGTCACCTAGGGACCCATATTGAATTCAGTTTCTGATCCTATGTCATAGGTATACTTTCAGCACGTTTGACAGTGAGCCATTTGTGGCCTATTGGTTAAGTTCCTCTACTTTCATCCATAAAGTCAAGGGTTCAAGTACTTTTCTCCTTTGTGCTTTATTACCTTAAAAGACTGTTCCACAAAATGTGCTCCAAGTATCATAAAAAATTAAAGAGATCAGGCTTTAAAATGTTAACAATATGTCCACTATTTCTGTGTGTTATTAGGAGAAGTACAGGATTAGGGAAACAATATTTCTATTTATATAAAAAAACGTTGTTATTTTTCAGAATGTTTTTTAATATACTATTCCCAAAGTACAAAATAACGCCTGTCTTTCTCTACCTCTCTTTCTATTCACTGTTGCGTAAATGATGTAGTTGCCACCTTACAATTACATATGAAGCCCCTTTGACTTCCATTGTTTAATCATATTTCATAAGGGTGAGTTCATCCAGCTTAAAGGAACTTACTAGCGGCCTAGTGGTTTACATTTCTCATATTCAACCATGAAAATGAAGGGTTCAACTCATGCTGCTGCCATGATTTTCTGAAAACTTTAAGGCCTGTTATGTTGTTAGGTGTTTGAAGAATCTCTTCAGTAAATAAAAAGGCAATATTTTTGACATTACAAAAAAATGTATTGCATTCTGAAGGGTACTTCTAACCACAAATTAACTCACTTTATTGAAGTCCCAGGCACCAGACTGGAGCTGGCGAATTTTCCAGTAATGCTCTACGCACCAATAGGTGGCGCCTTTGTAGAAGCCTAAAACAAATAATAAACAAATAATACCAACCCTCTGTCAGCACATAAGATGAATAGAATTTGTTATAGGTCAATAAGAAAAGGCAAAAACGTGCAGCACGGAGACAGTCAGCATAGCCACTGAGTGTCCGAAGAGGGGAAGTTTCTGACAGATTTTATTGATACAAACCACAGAAGGAAAGAACGTCATTATGCATGTAATACAGATTAAGCATTGAGTATTTGTCCAATCAAAGGAGGCCTAAGCTGCGTGATACCTTTTATGGTCTGAGATATACTGTTGCAGCCCATGTGTCCTGAGTACATGGCACTTAGGGACTGTCCAAGCTAATGCAATGTATCAGCCTTGGTACATTTCCATAGAAGATATTGCAATATCTAGTCTACTAATGAGCACGCAACAGTGATACTTTTAAATATGGTATGCTGAAGGGCTTGGGGCTAAGCTAGCATTGTGTACTGTTCAAATGGGGTTCTTGAGCAAGCCTTGCATTGCAAGAGCATCTTTCTTTCTGTGCCATGGAAAAGTACAAGCATTTGTCTAATGATTTTGTGTCAACGATGTGCCGGCCTGTAGAGTTAGACATTTGGTATCAACTCACAAAGATGGTTTCCACACCTTGTAGCTCTTTAGTGATTCTATACCAGACTGGATGTCATGTAGCGGAATCACTCATAAGAACCACCCCAGTTCCGCTCCTGTGCGCTGATATCAGTGCCTTTCTTTCTGCATCCTTCGATGCTAACCCGGAGCTCCACTCCTAACTTTGTCAGTCTTCCAACAATTTCAGAATTGTTCTACAACGATGTGCTAGGGAAAATATTCCTACCAAAAACTACAGGATTCAAGCTGTGCCAGGACTGCAGAAAGCAGATGTCGTCATGAACCTGGATGACGTGTCTTTAGTGTCTGGGTCCAGGTCACGACTCAGTCATGCAACAAGTAAGCCCTAATGTACTCAAAGGCAATCTAAGAATGGGAGGTGAAGCTCAACGTCGCCAAATATAAAATGAGATCATGATTGAAGCACAAGTACACGCTGCCATTCTAAGACATGGAGCAGCTAGAGGTCCCAGCCACAAGGCCGTTCTCGCAAAAAGTTGACTTACTGTTTGAAGTCTTCCGGTACTCCCAAGTAAAAAATGCTAAGCTGGATTGAACCTTATCCTGCCACTCGAAATGCAGCGAGAAGGTGCAAGGGCTTCCTAGGTAAACATCTCTCCCCTTCAGTGTCACCCGAATCCAACTCAATCCCACAACTGGTGCCCCCTAAGCTCCCAGTGGCACTCTTGATCTCACAACAGATAGCTGCGATCAAAGAATCTATGCTGCAAATATTTCAAATTCTTCCACACTGTCTGGTGTGCCTTTGGGTCACACGGAGCCGTAGAGAACAATGGTGAGATTTTTGCTAGTGGGCCATTTTTCCAACTGATCCCTTCGCACCTGTTGCCAGGCCCATACAGATACTGATTCAGACCTCCTCATCTGTTCATAGGTCCACACTCTTTACTTCTGTGGTGACTCCAACTCTATTGGTGCCCATTCCAGATCCGGTACTGACGCCCGTCTCTGCCTTTTTGGGAGATATTTGTATGGCATCTATTCTAAAGGTAAGAAATCTGCACTTATAAATATACATTAGAAGAACAAGTTACTTACCTTTGGTAGCGCTCATTCTGGTGGGTACTCTTTCTATCTGCCGATTCCTCACTGCCCTACTGCCTCCCCGTTCTTTGGAGTGGACTCCTGAACATTGTAATATGGTCCCAAGTTAGTAATCAACACACTGTTTTGGACAGTTTATGAGATGCTGTGGGGGTGCGGAAAGAGAAGGTTTGAAGAAACTGATGTCAGTACACAAGGATGATACTTCTTTTCAGCTTCCCTTCTCACCTCCAGGGCAGCACTGTAATGTAAAGCCACATGGCGCCATCCACCAGTGCATGGGAGCATTGCTGAAAAGCTTCTCCAGATCCAGTTTGCCAGCTTGGAGTCTTTTATAGGTGAGGAATCTGCAGTTAAATGGAGTATCCACCAGAGAGAGTGTGATCAAAGATAAGTTACCTGTTCTTTTGTTAACCGCAGAGGAGTTTTATTGCAGTTACATATACACCATCTTTTCTCAAAGCTCACCTTTTCGTTGTTTCTGGTTAAGATGACTAGTTAAGGGTTCAAATTATGCTGTCACTCTGGTTCTCTGTTGTCTTACTCCTATATTCAATGACAGAAGAATCTCTCAAACATGCAATAATTATTTTCTTCCTGCAAAAATGTCTTATTTTTGTTTGTTAATTGAAGAAGAGTATGATTAGTTTCTTGTGATAAACAAATATTTTTGTTGGCATTTATTCGCAACATATTTTTGAAAATATACCTTGCACCAAATTACTAAATAATGCGCCTCCTGGGGGTGATTGTCTGAAAAGTTTCAGCGCTCCATCCATCATTTATTGTGTTTGGTTTGTTCGCCCTAACTTGGCAGGGTATGCCCAGACGGTGGTCCCTTGAGCACTTTGCCACTGGATTAAAGCTAGCCTGGCTGATGAGGGGTGTTACCCTGAAACAGGTCCCATAATGCTTCTTTCCGATCCAGGAAAGATCTGGCTTGGCAGTTCGGGCTGGGCTGTTCCCATGAGGATCAGGGTCAAGACCGATTTGCATATGGCTGGGTCTCAACTGGGGTGCCGAAGTGAGCAAAAGAATGATGATGGATTCATCCCAGATCTAATAGTGACTGGGGATGAGCGCCTGAAAAGTATCAGTGCTCCGTCCGTCATCTTATTGTGTTTGATCTTTTTCACGCTGTCTCAAGTTCTTTGTTTCTTTCTCTCTCTCTGTCTGTCTGTTATTCTCTCTCTCTGCTACTCTCTATACCACCTTGGACTTACCTACGAAGCCACTTTGAATACCACTTTCTCAATATATGTCATAGGTTTGCTTTCTCCCTCCTAACTCGAGGATCACTTGTAGCCTAGAGGTTAGCAGCTCCCACTACAAGCCTGACAGTCAAGGGTTCTAGTCATGCTGCCACTGTGATAATGTGTCTGCTTCAAGTTTGTTTTATAACAAGGTGTTTTTTATGGATCTTTCCAGTAAGTAAGATGTCAATAGTTTTCAGAATATAACCACATTTTTGGTAACTGGAAAATGCTAGCTTGCAGTTACCATCAATCCTCATTAAATTTAATTTTAGGAATGTATGTCATCGATATGTTTGGAGGCAGCCCATTAGAGTAGCCAGTGGTTAACCTCTCTGAATTTCGACTAGAGTCTCAAGTGTTCAAGCCCCACTGTTACCATTGTCATGTGTTTTACTAAATGTTTATTCTATCACAAGATCTTTCAGTGATCTGTTCAGCACATGAAAATGCAATAGGTTTCATATTGCTGAAATGTAACCACATTTGGTACAGGTAGAGGAGTTAACTTGAATCCATCTATGGAGCTTTATTGAATTTTACTTTTCAACTGTCTGTCATAGGTATGTTATTGCCAAGCTTGTGCCGGATGGTTAAGGTTGCTGACTCTGAGCCAAACAGTGAATGGTCAAATCCCACCGGTCTCATAGTCATGTGTCTTCTCGAATTCCTTTTCTAACACAAGGCGTTTCAAGGATCTTTTTAACAAGTGAGAATATAGTAATCTTCTTGTTGCTAAACTATACCCACATTTTTAGTATTGGGAGAAGAGTTAGCTTGCAGTTACTAATGGCCCTTGTGAATTCCATTTTCCGATCATATCCCATAGACATGTTTAAAAATAAAAAATAAAATGCCCCCTCACCATTGGAGTCATCTTTCATGGCAAAAGGGGCATTCTTTGTTTTTTTTGTAGTGCCCCTTACCATCAGGGTTTGACTGGCAGAGATGGGCAGTAAAGAACAGCTATATATCCGCCCATACTAATTGGTCAGACGGACATATATAGTAAATTCTCTGATGGCCCTTAATCCATGACACCGTTGGAGCAGTATGGCCACGACAGGGACGGAGTAGTGTCTGCCGTGGTCAAACTATAGTCCACCCTCTTTTAAATTCCTCAGTGGACAATAATGTTGGCAGTAGGCACATCTGCCACAACACCCTCATCAGAAGACTCCACAAGATTAGCATACAAGGATCTGCACTCAAATGAATCTGCTCCTTCCCTACAGGAAGATCCCAAAGGGTCAGGCTGCCACCTTTTACATCAGAGACCAAGAACCTAATATGTGGAGCCCCATAGGGATTGTCCCTCAGTCGCATCCTTTTCAACATATGCATGACATCACTTGCAAACATCATCCGATCACAAGACATCACTGTGATCTCCTACGCCAATGACACACAACTCATCCTCTCCGTGACGGACAAGACAACCACCACTAGAACCAACTTCACCAACTGCATGACATGGTAGCAGACTGGATGCGAACCAACTACCTGAAGCTCAATTACGACATGACGAAAGTACTTGTCTTTGGCAACAAGACCTCCCTGTGGGACTCACCTGGTGGCCTATGGAGAAATGACCAACACCCAATCCCACAGATCATGGAAGAAATCTAGGGATCATCCTAGATGACAGTCTCAATATGACGGCACAAGCCAACGCAGTGAGCAGTGGTGGCTGGCATATAAGGAGGGTGATGGGGAGGGAGGGAAAAAAATACAAGGTATAAATACATTTAAAAAAAGTATTACACTTGCAACGTCCTCCTGGCTTGGGTCTACTTCAGGCAGGCAGGCTCCAACGCAGGACCAGGAAACTGCAGTAATTAATCCTGGCGCTTCTTTTGTGCAGCATGAAAGAAGCGCCAGGATTAGAGAGATCGGCCTCCTTCTGCTCTCCCGTGGACACTGGAGCCCTATGCTATCTCCAACCCAGCTGTCTTAGACAGCTGGTTTAGAGAGGTTTAAACTGTGCATGTCTGGCTGGCCGTCTCAAGATGGCCGGCCAAAAAAACATGCGCAATTTAAACCTAAAGTGCCCTGCCTTTCACTTCTTTCTGCTGCTGCCTCACTGACGGCAACAGAAACCAGAAAGCCCCGCCCCCGGCCCTGACACTCGGCTCAGGAAAGGGTTGTGAACAATAAAATGGTAATAAATAAACTTTATTACCTTTTATTTTTCCATATCTGGGGGCAATTTGGTTAGTGGGGCGACGGTCCTCCGCCTTAATGGAGGAACTGCCCCTGGCAGTGAGCACCTCTTGCTTCCACATCCTACGCATGCTGCAAAAGATTGTCAAATGGCTGCCACAGAACACCAGATGGACCGTCATGCAAGCACTGATCACCAGCAGGCTGGACTATGGCAACACTCTCTATGCCGGAATCTCCAAACAACTCCTACACAGACTCCAAATCATCCTGAACGCCACCGCAAGACTCATACGTGACCTCACACACCGCACCCACATCACAGCGCACCTCAGGAAGTTTCACTGCCTCCCCATTCACAAGCGCAGCCAATTCAACCTTCTCACAAACACATACAAAGCCCTACACAACACAGGACCAGAATACCTGAACAGCTGCATACATATTCACCAGCCCACCAGAATTCTATGCTCTGCCTCACTCTCACTTGGACACACTCCCTGCATCCGCAAAAGTAAGGCAGGAGGTCACTCTTTCTCCTACATCACACACAAAACATGGCAGAACCTCCCTCAAAACATCACAGTTTCCTTCTCACTTCTTGAGTTTCATAAGAAGCTGAAGACCTAGCTTTTCGAATAAACACCGAGGGGATTACACACCTGCCCAACCACCTGGATACCCTCAGGAGTGATTAGTGTGCTATACAATTCAACAGAACATAACTCCATAATTTTTACCTTTAACCTTTAAATCAGGCCCCATATTCCAATGGTGCTATTTCTTTTTTACCACAAGGTGTTTCAATGATCTCTCCAGTAACAGAAAAGACAATCACTTTCCTATTGCAAAAATGTAACCACATTTTTGTAAAGGGACTAACAGTTAGATTGCAGTTACAGATGGACCCTGCTCTTATTCTACTTTCACACCATTGAAGTAGTTATGGTTTGATTCACCTCAATAGAATGTTCCCTATGTCCATTTTGTAATTTTCTCTGACTCGCAGCCTGAAAATCAATGGCTTATAGCCTGCTATTAACATTGTCCTATATCAAAATCTGTTCTAGCACAGTGTTTTTTTAAAGAACTCTCCAGTAAGTGAGAAGTCCATGGCTTTCTTGTTGCAAAAATATACCCATATTTTTGTTCATGGGGGAGAATTAGCTTGCAGTGACCTAATAATCATCATTACATTTCATTGTTCAATTATATATCTTAAGGCTTTCCTGTTTTCAGTTTCGGTTGGTTGCCAATTCTAATGTTGTTTTTTCAGGGTTTTCAAATCTTTTAAATAATTGTAAAATGCAGTCGCATCAGTGTTACTCTTTTTTGCTCCATAAAAAATCATGAGGATGCTGTTTTTCCAGTGCTTATGAAGAGTTTGGCTTTTATGTCCTTCCTTATCTCGGTCTTTATTACTTTCCCTTTTTTTCTTCTTTTTTTTCTATTCCTAATTCCTGTCTCTGTCTGTCTCATTTCCCAAATCTCAAGCTCCACTTTCCAGCAGTTCATTCTTACCCCATGTTCAGGATGTGCATGGATGTGGATATGTTTGCTACTCATTAAGACTGGATTGCAGCACATAAAAGGCTAGTGGTGAGAATTTAACAAACGTTCCTACTGCTCTGTTCTTCAGATAAATGAGGACGATTGACTGAATGAAGATTTTCTACTTAGGACATAAGATATGTTTTATGCGTGCTCGGTGCTCTGTCATTCGAATCCTGTGTCATGCTATTGTATTCTTTGTCTCAAGAGACTAACAAACAACTGTGCTCATAAATGTAGTATTAATGTCTATTCTGGGCTTATTCCTGATATACCTGGTCATAGGGGAGACGTCTGCTAAGGAATTGATATGCATACTATTAGCTATAGGGCCTTTGGTGGCAGCAAACTCTGCTGCTGTATGAAGAAGCAGTTGAGGTAGTAAAGAAACTTCAGTTGCAGGATGCCTTAGGTCATTAATTTGTGCATTTCATACTATGAATGTAGCTCACATACTTTCCTATAGATTTTCTGAGTTAATGTTTGTAGTGTAGGCAGCTGAAGTACAGCAAAACGAGTTTCTGGGGCTGTGAACGGTTGCTGAAGATGTTCATGACCTGGTCCTTGTCTTCTGTATGATGGCATGCTGGTTCCATAGGCATACGTTTCTGACCATCACAAAGTAAAACTAAGAACAGGGGTGTTGGTTACAGTGCTAAATTGGAGAACATAATTTTAGAGGCATCCATAGATATGGTGATCTTTGTTACCACGCTCTTAAAACTTGAACTTTAGGAAAGCAAAGCTCTATCCCATTTTCAGTGAAGGAGGATGACATCAAAGTGCTGCCTTTTGCCCTGAACTGAGACCCAGCTCATAGTTCATCTGCAAACCTGCTAGTCACTACACTGCAATGTGCAGTGATCAGTGAGCAGAATCCAGATGAGAGGAGCCATGCTCCCAAAATGGGAGTGGAAGTAAGTCCAATAATACATGGAATCCAGGGACTTTGTAGATGGGCCAAATGACATCTTAAGTGGCTTACCATGGCCTGAGTGGATCAGAGTTCCTCTCGGATCCACTCAGGCCATGGTAAGCCACTTAATCTATCTGTGGAGAGGTGTGGTGCAGAGGCCAGGGCAGCTGACTCCGGAGCACAGGGCTCACGGTTCGATCTCCGGCAGCAGCTCAGCTCAGCACCCTGTGACTCTGGGCAATAGCTCACTTAATTTCCACGACGGCCCCCGGCGCCTTGAGACCCGTAAGGGTGAGTAGTTTGCGCTTTACAAATACGGATTTATTATTTATTTATTTTATTATTTATTTATTTACTGAAAAGTGCTTAAAGTTAGAGGCTGCACTTATACGGTTTTGACACCAGGGAGGGCGAAAGCAGTAAAAGTGCAGCAAAAACCAGTGTTTTCCAATTTCTACTAAAAGGAAATATTTCCTAAGGTGGGGTTCACCAGTTATTATCGGTTTCAATATCTTATATAAGTTTCTGCCAAGCTCAACAGTGAGTCAGTTGTGGCCTAACAGTTAATGTCTCTAATTCATAGTCTGAAGATTAAGGATTCATGTGATGCTGTGATCTTGTGTATACCTGAAGGTCTTTTGTTTCACAACATGTCTCAGGAATTTTTCTAGTAACAGAATGGTCAATATCTTTCCTATTGCAAAAATGTAACCAGGTTTTTGGTAGGGGTAGAAAATGTATCTATTTTCTCAGATGGAGATTCGTTAAGTTTACCTTCTACATTGTCTGCTTCTAGATAGATCTGCTATCATCTTTGTGTATTCAAATGCAATAAGTTTTAATGTCTTTCTAAATGATTGGAAACGTACTGCTTTTTGTATTCCAGAATTATCTCCAATTTTTACATCTAGCATACCAGCAACTTTTAGCTGTTTTCAAAAGACTTCTTTTGGACCATTCCAAAGACTTTCAGTGGGCTCATAGCCAGACCATTGATTTCCATTAGTTGGCTTTCTTGTGAATCTCATTTGCTTGCTTCATATTCTATGGGTTTCCTTCCTTTTCTTGTGTTTGTCCCTCCTCTGGAGCATAACTTCTTAACCATCCCTTTGATTGGATGACTTGTATCCTTCCCCTGCTCATATTCAGGGAAATATTTTTATTTGTGAATGTGTTTTCTTGCTCTCTCCCTTAAGTGCTGCTTCTCCTGTTAAATATCCACCTCCCAGCCTATGCACTCCATGTTGCTCCTTCCTTCCATCATGTATGCATTTTCATCATAAAGCTTTTGTTTTTTTTTTGCAGATGGTGCACTCCATAAGTATAAAGCATTGACAAAGCCAATCGGTCAAAAAGGAGGGGCCTATTGGCTTTGCCGCTGCTTCTTTTGTTTTTTAATGGCAGAAAATTAGGATTAGGGAAAATATTTTAATGGTGTACAATTATGTCTCTTTCTCACTCTCTATCTCATACTCTTGAAATTAAGTAGTTGTTAGCTTTTAATCAGTTATGGAAACTCGTTGAAATCCATTTTTAAATCACATGACATAGATGTGTTTTCACTTAATAAATCAGTCTTTGTGGCCTACTGCTTAGGGTCTCTTCCTTTCATTCTGAATGTTAAGAGTCAGGTCTTGGTGTCACTTTGGTCCCATCACCAGTGCATCAGACAGGTTCTGAGATCCAGGACGTATTTGAAATAGGGAATGGACCTCCCCTTCTGGTTTTGGATGCCATTTTTTAATGCCTTTATTGCCAGCCCACAGGCAATAGATTGTACTAAAGTATGTTTTACTGCATGGTCTGTTCTCTTCTGCCTCTAAAGGTACTTCTACCAGTCTTAGGACAGGTTGATGTGGTAGTGGTCCAGGCAAGACTGGCTCCATCGCCAGTCCTTCTGGCACCCTAGTGGCGACCATCCCAGCACTGACCTTGAACTTATTCTCTGATCTCCTGAACCTTGTGAGTATGCCAAATGGTGCTCTCTTGTTGCACCTCCGTACAAGAGACTGAGGTTGGCTGATCCGGATCCTGGCCCTGGGAATGATGGTGCACCTTTTACTGACCCACAAGTTTAACTGTCCTGCAAGGAAATAAAATTACTTCAATGGCAGACTATAGAACCCTGCTCCCATGACCAGAAAATGAGGGCATATATGAACTGGTAGCCCCAGTAGCTCTCATTCCAAATACTTTTCTCCACTTGTAGTTTGACCTCCTTAGGCAAATGTTGCTGTTGTCTTCCTTAAGCTTTTCTTTTGTTGCGCTATAGTGTCTGATTTGCGTTTGAATTCTTTCTTTTTGTATGATACTTTCCTTCATTGTCTGCTCCTTAAGTCTTAACGAATGTTTCTTTAAGGTGAGAAAGCAACCTCCTTTGTTCGAAGATCATATGCATGCAAAGATCTCTACTGTTATAATTGTCACCCACTGAAAAATCAGTCAACAGGATGCCCCATTTATATCTAATGCCCCTAGCACTCAGGAAGTCTGTGATGTGGCAGAAATCATAGTGTTTTTGCATGGTGACCTGGGAGAGTTCTTGGTATAACAGTAACTAGTGTCCCTTAAACTCAACAGTTCCCTTGGATCAGGCCACTACCATTATCTCTACCGTCAGTTTAGGTTGTAGACGCATTTTAGAATGTCTTTCGGTCTTCTACTTTTAGCTGGTGTTGCCCCCCCACTATGGGATGGATTGAGGCAGATGCCTCCTATTTCGATGGACTAATGGATGGAGTGGAGCAGCCACTTCATGTACCCCTCAATGTCTTTTCCTTTGGCGTTTGAGTATTCTTCCCAACTTCTAACTATATTTCTTCTTGAGCAGTTTATATGTCCTTGCAGATTTAATAGTTCCTGTTTTATGGTTTCCAGCTACCCTTCATGTGAATCTCCTGAGTCCTCCAACGTGGAATCCCTGTTCGCCATTACTGAAAAATCTTGTTTGACTACATGTAGATCTTTTGTCAGCTCATCCTTCATTGCTGAGATGGATTTTCCTTGACTATGGAACAGGTCCTCCATAAAGCTCTGGTGATTGGGGAAGATAAAGTTTTAGGTTGGTCCGCTGAATCACTTGTTCGAGTGTGATCTGGTCACTGGGCATATTCTGCCTTACTTAGTGCAAGCTCAGAGAGTATATCTTTGGGAGTAATGTCTTTCTTGTGTTTTCCTGACTTCATTTGGATTATTAGGTATGGGCACTGCCCCGCTTACAAAGTTCATTAGGAGCACGAAAGCACAGGGATATGGCCATTCGGCCTCGTGCTTGTGTGTGTTACTGGGTTCTATATAGGCTTTTTAATTGGATTCCAACATGTTCACACTGTAGGTTCCTTCACTGAGTCAAAGTGCAAATGCTGAATAGCTGTGTTATTCACATTTAAAAAGGAGAATTGCTGTGTTTCTTACAGAAAGACCCTCAAAGGAGGACCTATGCTCTGATCTTATTGCACCTTATGAGTGGCAACCTTATTGCATTCCAGGAGTCAATACATTAACATATGCACTCCCTCCTCAGGCCTCTAGGGCATAATTAACATTGGACTTTGTTGCTATACGCCATACCTGTGCAGCTTTTATCTTGTTAACTCTTCCAACTTTCGGTGCTAAATATTCTCCCTTCTACATAGTTTCATGCTGAGGAGCTTCCCTGCCCGAGTATGAATATTTCAGGCAACCCTCCCCGGTGGGCCGCCTACTTGGAAGTGCTGTGATCCAAATGGGAACCAGCAGCCCATGCCCTAACACCCTTAACCGAAGGCTGCATAGCCACCATACCCCTTGCACACTGTCCTAGATGAAGGTACTCCTTCCTACCCCATTGCTGGGGCTCTGTGTCCTGGATCAGTGCCAGCTCTTCCTCTGTGTGTCGGAGTTAGGCCCTTACCAAGGACCAGACGGTGTTTCTAATCCTCCGGGGCTGCTCCTCTGCCTCCATCAAGGCCAGAAGACCGACACTTCCCCAGTTTATGGGCGTGCAGCACCTGCTTGGGAGAGTTTCTGTCATTCCTCCAGGCTGCCTCTCTCCAACTTTCACGTAATGGACCCCATCTTGTCTGCTTCTCGGGCATGGGCATTGCTTTATCTGCCTCTATCCAGTGGTGTAACAATACTCCCCCGCAGCGCCGAGCACTCTCCGGCACTGTGCACGGGCACCCTTCCCCTGGGGTAAGAGCTCCTGACAGGGTCCAGAGCGTGCCCCCCCCCTAATGTACTTTGCAATGGGGACCCCTTAAGTTTCGTTACACCACTGCCTCCATTCTGGGCCTAGGCATTGCTTTATTTGCCTCCATCATGTTTCTTCCTTTATTAGTGGGGGCTTCATTAGGCAGTGATGATAAAAGTTGCATCAGGAAGTGCAGCGATCCAATGAAAGAGAAGGCTGAAAACTTTTGCAGTCAAATACGTTCTACTCCGCCGCCGTCATGGCTACACTCCAACCAAGCACTTTTAAAAATGTGTTTCTCTTCTGGGTATGTCTGTCTCTGTCTCTCTCTTTCTCTCTCTGGACACGTATACCTATTTGTAGAGTAGAGCAGGAAAGAAAAACAATGGAGAATTATAATGAATTCAATTAAAGAACGTGTTGTGGAAGAGAAGACATAGCATTGAAGATGTGTGATATCTGTCAGTCTGCATGCTCTAGTCTGTGTATGCATGTATGTTGTATGCGGGTGGCTCAAACCTAGCCAAAGGTAGCGGAGCGCTGTGCAGTGTAAAAAGGCAAGGATACAGTCAAAATATGATTTAAGGGGTAGCTCAGTGGTGTCTCCTCCACTAAGGCGGAGGAGCATTCCCCTACTGCTCACGGAGCAGGGTAAAATAAAAAATAAAATGACAATAACAGACGTTATTATCATTTTATTTTTAGTATTGTCACAGGCGGGGTGGGGCTTGGCTCCCCTGATGTCGGGGAGGAGGAGCGGTTGCTGCACTCTAAAGTGCGCATGGCCCTTTGGCGGGCCGTCTCGGGCCGGCCAAAGCGTCATGCGCACTTTGCATGTTCTCCACCTAGGCTGCATTACAGCCTGGGTGGAGAACATGCCCAGGTCCCCCAGCCCCTGTCTGAGCGCTGAACCACGGCACTCAGACCAATCACAAAGCTACATTGCAGCGTTGTGATTGTCTAAGGGGAGCCTAGGTGTTTACCAATCACACTCCCCGCCACCCCCTGCACCGCCACCGCCGTACAGTACCCGCAGCCACTGAGGGTAGCTGGTTTGTGGTCTGTCACTGCATCATGATTTAATGGTCTTTAAAGAGGTCTGTCTGTCTCCAACTATTTTCTGAACTGGAACATGATTGGTGGGGCAGTCTTGATATATATGGGATGTTATTCAGCATCCTGGGTGAATAGATGGAATAAGACTGTTGTCGTGTTTTTTTTTACACATTTGTTTCCAGTCTGATGGTGTCCTGGCTGTGGGTAAGCTGAGAGCCTCCAGAGATGCCGAGCTTGTCAGCTTGTGAATGATTTGTAAATGATACAGCTGGTGTTGAAGATGGGGTATGCTGACAAGTGAGCCCAGTGGAGTTTCATCAGTATGGTGTAGATGAGATCATATTTCTGCAGGCCCTGAATGAGATGTGCTGAAACTTGTAGTATGCACTTAGCAAGAGGCCAGTGTAGAGTCTGGAAGGTCATGGAGCTGGCAATTTCACCATCCAAATGCGGGTATGCAAGTGCTTGAATAGCAGTTATAAGGTGCTTTCTGAGAGGAATGGTTTCAAATGATCTTGTGAAACTTCAGCAGTGATGTCATCTTGGCATCTTCCCCAATTGCAAGAAATGTCAACATCGCGTTTCCTCTTCAGGTGGTTTAGGATGGTGGAGTGCTTATTGAGGGCTTCTAACCTTTTGCAGTTAGTTTACACCCATGTTGCACTTCACCAGGCTTCTTCAAAAAGTCACACAGGACAGGGAAAATACTACCGTACTTAATACTCCCTGGTTGAACCCACCACACACCCACCCTCGTCTTTAGCCGTTCCTGCACCTGAAACTTCTTTTCATCATCCGATGTTTCACTTTCACCTTTCACCGCCTCGGGTGTTGTTGCCCACTGCTGCTGAGCTAATGGTGAGTGGGAGTGCTGGACATGGCTTGGGTTGTGGGAACTGTTGCTACCCCTAATTGGGTTCTCCTCCAGGTAAGTGGCCACGGATCACACTGGATCAGTCAGTTTGACGAGTGGCTCAAGTATGATCAAGCCACTGGTAAGTCAGCTTTGGAGATTTGCCCGTGATATATGTAGGGGAAAGTGGTACAACAATAACTACTGGATTTACGTCAGAGCAAATATTAGCTTTCCAGCCCAGAGATTGAGTGTTTAAATATAATAACTCTCTGTCCTGCCGCTCTCGAAGCCTTTTTTTCTAATACCAATGAACACTTGTGAAAATGAGTCCTGGATTGGCGATTTGTTAGGAGCAGCAGTTGTGAATCCTTATTAATTGTTTTTGTTGATGTACTCGGTTTCCCCATTGCAGAATTTCTGATAGGTAGTGTTGGAACTCATCATCGGGTACTTTCTGTAACCAAAAATACAAATGCTATTTTATATTTACCATGGCAAAGAAATCAATACATTGGTGACCACTATTCTTCAATGGCATGCTTCATTTTTACAATACAGTAATCATCCGTATGGGTAACATTATCAACATTACGTACGTTTTGCTAATTTAAAGTGAATACAATTGTACATATTAAAACGATGTATTATTTTTGGCACCGTAGTAAACGTAGCTTTAATTCTAACAGAAATATTATTCAGTCGCCACCAAAAGAGACGATGATAAAGAGGATTTCTCATCTGACACAAAAGAAGATCTAGCTGCTAAGCTCCAGTCGCTGGTCAACACACTCCGTTTAAAAGAACTGAAGATTAGCTCTTTAGAAGCGCAGCTTTTGGGGTGTGAAGAAAGGGAATATCCAACTCAGGTGTGTTAATTAATCTTTCATGTTCTTTGCCCGTCCCAACTCCAAACCTTTTATTACTATGACATGTTTTCCTTACATTTAAAACTTCCACCTTGCCCTGTACACAAAGTATGTTTTATCATTTTACAAACCTCATGAAATGTGTTTCGTTGTTTCTTATCCCTCTGCCTGCCTGGTTGAATAGAAGACCAAAATATTTATTATGTTTTTGTTGGGCTTTTCCAAAATGCTCCCACTCCTGTTTTGTCTCACTTACATCTGGATATATGAAGGAGCAGGGATTTCCCAGATATGTTTCCATCATGTCTCGTCAATAGGCTTGGATGGAGCACACCCTGACAATACTCATGAATCTGCAAACGCAGCAATTACTCATACCAAACTCACATAGCCAGTTTAACAACCTCTTCGACATCCGACCCAGCCACAGAATGCGCTTCATTCTAATCAACACCCACAAAGCAGTTCAGCATGCAAAGGAAATAGACTCGATACCATTATCCTCACGGAGACCCATGTGAACTCACTTTAGCAAACTCTGTTGTTCCCCTTCAAGTCTTCCCGTCTCATAGAAGATCAGATTCTATGAGGATGACATCATCCCAGAGTGCATATTCATGTATAGCACTGGCGAGACAACTGCTTCATGTGACTAGTGTCTCCCTGACCTAAAATATCTATCCAGGTGCTCAAGACAAGGACAGATCCTACCATTCCTGCAGAAGAGCAATCTAGAACTAGAGGAGGAGTATGCTACATTGGTCCTGTGTAGCAGATCCGCACCATATTTTCAGGATAACCACAGGCTTTGTAAACTTTAGATCAATTGGAAATAAATTAACTGGATATCATGAAAATCTGACATCAATGCAAACCTGCTGGTCCATTGTTTTATATCCTTGAAGAAGATGAACTTGCAAACTAACTCCTACCGCCGGCCTGCTTTTCCTGGGCAAGTTCAATGAAAGGCCGTCGCCACAAGTTAAAAAAAAAGATCATGAGCAATGCCCTGCTCTTTTCTAGAATGGGCATGGAAAACATCATTCTACAATGGTTCAATTCCTATTGTAAATATAGATTCCAGCTCGTCGGGATACTGTCAGCCAGGGCAAGCTTCTATCCATAAACTGGTGGCATAAACTCTGAGACGAAAGCACCAGTGAATTATTCAAAACACACAGATGAAGCATCTTTAACTAGAGAGTGTAGTGCAGAATGAAGACGACAAGAGGTCTGTTCTTATTTTGCTACTCTACAAGTATGTGGAACTCCATCTCTATTCAGATTCTACTAGCTCCTTCCCTCCTGCACTCCCTTAAGAAACTTTAAGATCTAATTTTTCAAGCAACATCTCTCCATTGTGTTACAGTCTCCTCCTAAATTGCACACCTACTCCCCAAAACTCTTCTATGTACTTGCCTGTTTTATTTTTGTTTGAAGTAGAAACTCCTGTACAGCTCTTTATTGCTTTGTAGGTAGGTTCATGCTCAATAAGTACTTTTATCGATCAATCCTTTTTATGAGTTTTTCTATGTTAGAAATATAGTTTTCGTATGTTAGAAAAATAATACAAAACAAAAGCAAATACAAAACAAGAATACCCCCAAAAATTCCTAGAACCTGAAGACTGGCAAGTGGTACAGATATCAAATCACAAAAACCATGGAAAGTATCCACGGTGGGGAGCTAGAGGCTATAGGGCTTCAAAGGTGAGTTGGCCTCCAAACAGAACCTGTTCCATACAAAAAAGCAATCGGAGTGATTTCATTAGCAATTTATAATTTACCACATTTTGTAAATTTTCATACTTTCTTGATTTGCCCAGAATCACAGGATGTCGAGCTGACGCGGGACCTCAAACCTGGTTCCCCAGTTGCAAAGCCTGCAACTCTGGCCATAACGCCACATCCTCTCTCCTAAGGGTAGGATAAATTCAAGTGACGAACTGGATCAAAAAACATAAAGATACCAAATCATTTAAAAGTGCTTTGCTGCTATTTGAGAACTCAGAAAATACTTCCTCATTTTAGTTTTTTAGAGCACTAACCATACTTTCTATGGGAATCAGACTGTCTCATTTTTACAATATCTAAAGGAAATGATTTAGGTATTACAGTTTTGATTACATCAAGATGACGCCAGGCGTTGCCACACTTTTGTAATAAATTTAGAATGTTAGCAATCTAATTGTTCATTAGAATTCTGTTGGGTGGCAGAGATCAGGTGCACAGACTTGGATAATTGAGGGCAGGGAGGAGGATGCAGAGGCAACAAGTTGACCATGCTGGGCAGGCGGGACAGGCAATGGCAGCACAACGGACCATGACGGCAGGGCAAAAGGGGGCAGGGGCGACCAACCAACCATGCAGGACAAGCAAGAGAGGCTGTACCAATATAACAGACCATGAAGGGAGGAGAACGAGGCAGTGGCTGTACACCCATACATGCCAACAGACCCAATTTAGGCAGGAAACTACTGATGGTTTTAAGCCCAGCAGGGCTTTATGTGATCTATCTCAAATCTCCTCTTTTTCAGTGTAAGTCAGTGAGGAAAATCGATTCCCCAGGTTTTTTTTTTCAAAATCTCCCTCTTACCAAGATCGGTAAATTGGATCACGGATGGGGTAGGGACATAGACTTGGATAACAGAGGGCAGGAAGGAAATGTTCAGGGGCACCAAACTGACCTTACAGGGCAGGCTTCAGGGGTTGCAGCTGCATGATGCACCACACAGGGCTAGTGGGATGGCAGTGCAGCACCATAGAAAGCAATAGGGAGGGGACAGGGCCCTGCACATAGACAACGGAGAGCAGAGGGGAAAGAGGCAAGGGCAGCAAGCTGACCATACCGGACAGACCGGAGGGACATTTGCAGCGTAACGGAGCGTGAAGGGCAGGATGGAAGGGACAGGGGCACGACAACAGACCAGACAAGGCAAGAGAGAGGGGATAGGGGTCTGCACATGAAAAAGGGAGGACAAGGGGCAGAGCAGGAGCAGTGAGCTGACCATGGAGGGCAGGTGAAATGGGTAGTGGAAGCACAACACACCATGGAGGGCAACAGTGAGACTATAATGGCATACACACAGACAATGGAGGTAAGGTGGAAGGGGATCATGGGCAGCAAGCTGACCACAAAAGGCAGGTGGGAAGTACTGTGGCAGCACAGAAGACCATGCATGGCAAGCGGGAGCGTCAGTGGCAGCACACAGGCCATAGTGGGCAAGAGGGGGGGGGCAGGGGCATGCACAAAGGACCATGGAGGGCAGAAGGCAGGGGTAGGGGCTGGACACAGACAAGAGAGGGAAGGGGCTTCACAACAGACCATGCAGGAGGAGCAGTTGCAGCACAACAGAGCATGGAGGGCAGAAGGGAGTGGCAGCAAAATGGAGCATGGAGGACAGGAGGGAGGGGATAGGGGCATGGAACTCGGACAGGCAGGGTGGAGGTGGCAGGGACAGGTGGCAGCCATCTGACCATTCTAGACAGGTGGAAGGGGCAGTAGCATCGCAACAGAACACTCAGAGTAGATAGGAGGGGCAGCGCAGGTCCATGGAGCATTGTGAGAAAAGGGAGGGAGCAGGGGCATGCAGACAGACATTGGAGGGCAGGGGGAAGGAGAGTAGGAGCAGGATGCTAAGCATAGAGGATAAGCAGGAGGGCATCGATGGGGCATAGAATTGGGTAACGGAGGGCAGGAGGGATGGGCAGGGACATCAAGCTAAATGGAGGGCAGTGACAGCACAATGGACCATGCAGGGCAGGAGGGAGAGGGCTGGTACATGACTCAGAAAATAGAGAGTAAGGAGGAGGTGGATGGGGCAGCAAGGTAACTGTTCAGGGCAGGTGGAAATGGCAGTGGCAGAACAATGTCCACACAGGGCTGTAATGAGGGAGCACGGGAATGGACTTGGACAATGGATGGCAAGGAGGTGGGAGCAGGAGCAACAAGCTTGGGTGGGGGCAGCAGAATATCGTGCCAGGCCCCACGTTGAAGCCCCCTCCCTCCACTGTGCATCGTGATGGGGATCTTACTTAATGTTAAAAAAAACCTGGAAATTCACTGAAAAAAACAAATGTTACAGGGATGTTATAGTTAGTACATAGAAATAAGAAAACCCTTAGAAATTCACTGAAAAAAACAAAGGTTCCCTGGACATTATAGTTAGGCTCAGATTTCACTCATACAGAATCAGTGAAATTCAGCAGATGTAGTTACCTGAGATAACTACAACTTACGCCCACGCAATGCACTGCTTATGACCTCACATATTACATCACTCATGACATGGTCAGTGGCATCACTCATGACATCACTCACGACATTACGTTTTGGCTGCACCCTGGGGAATGGGGTCCCTGGGGCTGAAATCGGCACAGGCATGGCCTCCCTCCCCCATTAAAGTTCGGCTGTGCCCCACGGGATAGGGTCCCCGGGGCCGCACAGCCCTCATCTCCTTGTATTATCATTTCAAAAGCATTATGTAAAAATTATCTGCCAGCTCCATTTGTTTGGCCCCGCCCTGTTTCTCATAGTAGTATGTAAAGGTCTTCCTGCCTTTTCTCACATTGATGGACAGTTTACTAAAAGGCCACCGAGGGCGTTTCCTGACAATTTTGGTGACGTGTTCTTAATGTAGAGGAATACGAGGACATCTCCACCAAACAAACAAGCACTTACTTCATATAGTTTGGAGGAAGTACACTTGTTTGGTGGAGATTCACCTCTTTTTAGTCTCATCGTCTTCTCTTGATGATGATGCATGTTATCATAGATTTGTGGAGGAAGACGCTGCAGGAACAATCAGATTGCCGAAAATACATGCACACAAGGTCACTGAAGACATTACCTCGTGGTCCTTTACGCAGCTGTAGTGTAGATTATGCACTATACATTTACCCAACGAGGTAGCACTTACTAATTTACCAATAGAAAGTACTGCAGTTGGTTAGACATTTTTGGCAAATCTGTGGACTCTTCTTACAAATAATGAGGCTCCATTCTGGCCCTGACGCTCATATTTCATGGAAATAAAACCTCAATGGGAAGCACTTACAGATATAAACACAGAAGGTGCCCCAGTTGAGGCTCCATTTCTGTAAAGCACAGATGATTCTAACCTCTGCGGCTTGGCAAAAGCAGAGCAAGTGTGTTTCCTCTCATATTTCACGTTGAAAAACTATCTGAAATCTTTAATGGAAGTGAATGCATCATTGATCTATTGAAGTGCATTCTGATCTGTAGTTACTGTGACAAGTGGTTTCTTTCATGTCTTGAGAGCAGAGTCCATGGTTGTCCCTTTCAATTACCCTGAGCATGCTACTGCCCTAAATCATCTGGAAGGTCTGGCCGTTTGGCTCCACCCTGTTTTCCTTAGTAGTATGCAGAAGTCTTCCCGCCTTTTCCCACTTTGATGGACAGCTTACCAAAAGGCTTCTGAGTGCATTTCCCACAGATTTTGGTGAAGCGTTCTTGATGCAGAGGGATTTTAAGGACATCGCCACCAAAGAAAGAAGCACTTCGTTCATATAGTTCGGAGGAAGTGTCCTTGTTTGGTGGAGATTCCCCTCTTTGTAGTCTTGTCCTGTTCTCTAGACGAGGATTCATGTTATCACAGATTTATGGATCAAGATTCTCGAGGAACAATCACATTGCTGAAATGATATGCCAAGCACATTGCTGAAATTACATGCACACAAGGTCACTGGAAACATTTCCTCGTGGTACATTACGCAGCTGTTGTGTAGAATGTGCACTAGTTATTACCCGACAAGATAGCACTTACTAATTACGCAGTAGAAAGTACTCCAGTTGGGTAGACATTTTGTGCAAAACTGTGGACTGTTGTTTGATGAAGAGGCAGGTGAGGTTCTGTTCTGGCCCAGTCACTCACACAGCTACTGACACATCTACACAGACACTCAGACACCCACTCACACACCCATTCAGCCGCTCTCACATACACTCACAGACCCACAAAGCCACTAACACACCCACATGCACACCCATACAACCACTCACAGACCCATACAGCCACTCACATACTGAGAAAACTATTAACTCACCTACTCACAGACCCATACAGTTACTCACACACCCACATAATCACTCATACATCCACTCACAAATCCATACAGCCACTCCCATACCCAGAAAACTACTCACACACCCATTAACATACCCACAGAGCCACTCACATACCAACTTACAGATCCATACAGCCACTCACACATCCACCTACAGATCCTTACAATCACTCACCCACCCATTCACAGACCCAAACAGCCAATCACAGAACCACTCACAGACCTATGCAGCCATGCACAAAACCGGTCACACACCCACACAGCTACTTGTGCACCCACTCATATACCCATTGTCCCAGGCCTGAACGTATCCTCAGGATCCTCAGGATCGAACCGATGCTCTATGGGGTCCACCTCCCGACAGTCCCAAGTCTGGATATGAAAACACACAGACTAAAGGATGGTCAAGCGGGGGAAGGGAAGGATGGGGACAGCGGGGAGGGAGACCTGTGGATACAAAAGAACAAATTACCACCTAAGCCTTTCCAACACCTCCCTGTTCCCTTTATGATTAGATGTACCCATACTTCCACTAACCTGTAAGGAAAAGAAAAGTTTGCCGGCTAACAGGGGTGCTGAGCATGTAATCGCAATTCCTCCCACCATATGCTGGAAAATACAACAAAAGGTATGTAAGTTTAACAATCCTGTATTCCTGTTTAACCTATCTATAATGGAACATGTACTTTCTAATTCTACATGTAACACCTACCCTGATATAATGGGAGGAGGGCTTCCAGCCCAGAAGGAACACCTGCCTAGGACCACCCCTGTAGGCAAAAAGCAATAGAATCACAAGCGATGAGTAACGTACGAGACAAATGTTAGGTAAGCACATTCAAAAGTACTATAAGCAAAACAGAGGACTGTGAAGAACGTATTTCAAAGGACAAAATCCAGGAAGACTTCCGGGATTAACAAAAGGAATTCATCGAGAGTTGAAAGTCACGCTCTTAGCCAGCACTAGGAAAGCTCATTGATTCTGCCCTGCATGAACCCTCTGACCAGGCTCTCCAACAGGGAAGACACAATGAGACTCTCCCTCCACGACAAGGAAAGTATCAACTTAAGTCGAAGAACAAAACACACAATGCCAGGCACTATAGTTTTCCCTCGCAAGAGTTCTGAGGATAAGGATCCAAGAACGAGAGCTCACCAACGTAGGGAAAGAAAGTTATGTGCTCCGTAACTAGCCGTGCCCAGAGAAAGCACAGGTTGCCTTGACAACAAAGCCAAACTAATAAGAGACAAGCGGTGCCGCTGGCACCCTTACCCGACCGTTAACTGCAGAATATGGCCAGCGTCCGAACCGGACTTCCAGGAATAATCGGCAGCGTCTTCTGCAGCTGCCTCGCCTTATCCCGGGTGTTCCGTCGTCACGTGGGGCGATGCGTCTGGCGTCAGATGTCCGCCGAGGCTGCCGGGAATTGTAGTCTTCCCCCGGGCTTTCCTACGTGCCTGTGCGAGCGCCGATACCGGCGTTACCGTGTCCCCTGACACCCATATCCACTCATACACCCAGTCACAAACCCATACAGCTGCTCGCACACCTACTCACAGGCCCATGCAACCACTCACACACCCATACAGCCACTCACACACACACTCACACACCCACAAAACCACTCACACACCCACTCACAGACCCAAACAGCCACTCACACTCCCACTTACACACACCTACAAAACCACTCACACACCCACAAAACCACTCACACACCCACTCACATACCCATACAGCCACTCACACACCCACTCACACACCTACAAAACCACTCACACACCCACAAAACCACTCACACACCCACTCACAGACCCATACAGCCACTCACACACCCACTTACCAACCTATACAGCCACTCACACACTCACTCTCAAAGGTCACAGGTAGGAAATAAAATTTTAAAAAGTTCGAAATTCACCGAAAAAAAACAAAGGTTACAGGGGCGTTATAGTTAGGAAATAACATTTAAAAAACATAGAATTCACTGATAAAGCCAAAGTTGACAAAGAAGTTTTAATTAGGAAAGAGAATTTAAAAAAGCCTTAGAAATTCACTGAAAAAACTCAAAGGTTACAGGGATGTTATAGTTAGGAAATAGTAATTAAAAAAACTTAGAAATTCACTGAAAAAACTCAAGGTTGCAGGGACATAATAATTAGGATCGGGTTTCACTCGTACAAAACCAGTGAAATTCAGCAGTTATAGTTACCTGAGCTAACTATAACTTATGTCCCCACAATGCACTGCTTATGACCTCACATAATACATCACTCATGACATGATCAGTGACATCACTGATGACATCTCAAATGACATCACTGATGATATAATCCACATACCCACTCACACACCCATACAACCACTCACACATCCACTCACTCATCCATAGTGCTACTCACAGACCCATTTGCTCACTAATACAGTCATTTACACTGTCACTTACTTCGCATACACCTACTCATATAGCCACTCACTCACCCTTTCATTCACTCACACAGCCACTCAGTCATACAGCTAATCACACACACACCTTTTCACCCATACACTCACCCACACCCCTACCCATTCACACATCCATACAGCCACTCACACAGACACTCACTTTCCAGTACAGCCACTCACACACCAACTCAGTTAACCAAACACCTACTCAAACAGCCACTCACTCACCCATACAGCCACACACACAGCAAGTCACTCACCCATACAGCCACTCACATAGCCACTCAGTCATCCATACAGCCACTCACACACCCATTCACCCACCCATACTGCCACTCAAACAGTCACTCATTCACCCATACTGCCACTCACACACCAATTCACTCTCCAATACAGCCACTCACACACCCACTCACACAGCCATACAGCCACTCACACACCCACTCACATGCTGATACAGTCACAAAGCCATTCAGATGACATATGGTAGAAACAGTATAACACATAGTACAGAAAGAATAGTAATTTGAACATATGCTGTAGCTTAGCATATATCTAAGTCTCAGAAAATTTAATAAACACTTACACTGGATGATGTCATTAGTGATGTCATTTGATATGTTATCAGTGATTCCACCGACCATATCATGAGTGATGTAATGTAATATGTGGGGCCATAAGCAGTGCATTGCGGGAGCGTAAGTTATAGTTAACTCAGGTAACGATAACTGATGAATTTCACTGGTTTTGTACGAGTAAGATCTGAGCCTAACTATAACGTCCCTGTAATCTTTGGGTTCTTCAGTGAATATGTGTGTATATATATATATAAGAAAATACCCTTCCAGGCTTAGAGTGCCGGTTACATTATGCAAAATGAGAAGCATGTGTCAGGGTCGCTTTTATTCATTCCATGTTGGCTTGGATGACATTTTGGTATTGCATTTTACTAATCCAAAGCTGTAATACTGTGCCTGGAGTGGTAAAATGTTTTTGTAATTTTTCAGCTGGGCTTGTATGGCTCTGTCTTAGTTCTATGCTTAAAGATTTTGCTGTATATGTTTGTTATGTCACTTTATGATAATCCATTTTTCAAAGGGCGGGAGCAGTCAATTTATATGAGGCTTAATTGAAGGCTGCGATACCTAATGCCTAATATGTAAGTATTGCATGCACTCTCATAGCAATGCCATAGTCTAATTTCAGTTGTTCAAAGGATTGGAGACCCTCAGTGTTGTAGAAGTCTCCAACCCATTTGCAATTTGTCAACTGCCACTCTGCGTAGTCAGCTCCTTCCTTGGCCGGGGGAAACTCTGGATTGCCAATAATAGACATCAGAACGGATTGTATGAAGGTGAGGCCCTTTGAAGTGGCCACCCTGTCCCATGCCTCTAGTGTGTCTCTGGTGACCAAAGAGGAGTTCACTCCCTATGGTCAATGTTTCTTAACTATCAAAGGGACTTTCCAAATGTGGATGTCAAGTATGTGTTGGTCCATGAAACATCAACGTTTCTATGAAAGTTGTGAAGCTAAATAGTGGGTCATAAGAAGGGGTATCCCCAATCCAGATAAACATCTTTATTTGCTATTCAGGCCTTTCTGCCTTCCCAAATGAAAATATCCAATAATTTTGATGGTTTTTCAGTTAAGTTAGGGGACAGTAGCAGTGGTATCATCTGTATCACGTATAATATTTTGAGCAAAAGCATAATTTAAATTGTGGTAATCCAACCCAACCAGGACAATCCTCCCATCTGCCAATTTTGCAAGTCTTTGCAAGTCTTTGCAGGCCGTAGTTAGGAGGTCACTGTAATTCTGTAAGACTGTCTTGAGAGTGGGAGAAATATTTATCCCCAAGTACTGCACGTGATGCTGAGCCCAGTCGAATGGATAGAGCCTCTGCTGGGAGTCCCTAGCATAATGCATGGTCGTACAGGGACAGAAAAAAGGGCTGGGCACACCAAAATAAAAAATTGCCCCCATTAGCGAATCAGACAGCTAAGAAAGTAGCCCTCATTTGCAAATAGGGTGGTTTTGAACTTGTAAAGACACGTGGTATAGATGTTCTGCAAGGTATGGGAGACTACATACATTTTTGCTTGCTACCAGCAGTGCATGTGGTAATATCAGGAAAATCAACAGCAAAAACCGTCCCACCAGACCATAAAACAGGCCCAATAACCTAAAAAAAAAACGGCTGACACACTGACCTATCAGGCCAGTCCCTCGGGCAATGCCTGATTGTCTTATAGGCCAGTCCAATCCTGGCGTCCTATGAAATGTTGAGACTTAAGAAAGAACTTTGATTTCTGTGTGTTTAGTTTAAAACCTAATACTCGGATGAATTTGTCAAGCTCATTTACGAACATCATCGGCGTAAAGGGCCAACTTATGCTCGTGGATCCCTTTATTTAATTCAGTTATTAGAGGGTTTGATCTTATGATTTCAACCAGGGACTCCATGTACAATGCAAAAAACGAGGAGGATCAATGGACAGCCTTGCCTTGTACCTCTGCTTAAATTAAAGGAGGGAGATAATATTCTATTGACCCTAAATTTTGCTGTGAGTAACCGCATAATATACCGCTCTTAAATTCGGTGCACATGCCTAGTTTGCTCATAATTCCCTGTAAAAAGTCAGTTGACACGTTCAAAGGCCTTCCCAGCATCAATAGAAAGCAAAAATGTTTGCTTCTGAGTGCGCCAGCGGCCCTATCAAGGATGTATAGTATTCCTTTGGTGTTGTCGCTCTCCAGGATAATGCCAGTTTGTTACAGGTCCACTAGTTCTTGCATATAAGGCCCAAGATGGCGAGCCAGAATGCCGGTAAATATTTTGGCATTTATGTTTTGAAGGAATATGAGCCTACATGAAGCGCATTGCATTGGATCTTTGCCCTGTTTAGGGATCACAGTGATAACTGCCTCTCACATAGTATTTGTGAAGGATCCTGTAGAGGCAAAGGAATTATATAGGTGGGTTGAGAGTAAACCCGGGCGGGTAACTACGCTCCGCCAGCGTAGTTTTGCCCACTCCGCGTTCCGTTGCGAATGCAGAGTTTAGGCAAAACTACGACTCCATGGCAGAGCGTAGTTATCCGGCCCCTCTACTCTCCCAAAGTAATTATAAAGTAATTAAAAAGGCACTTACCTGCTGTGGCTGCCACCTCCTCGCCATGGCCGCTCTCCTTACTCCTCCTCGCCGTCCTTCTTCACTGATAACCCCAACGTTGTACGTCTTGCAAGTGTGCATGCGCACGCGCAAGACGTACAATGTAGGAGTGTTCTAAGAAGAAGGACAGCGAGGACGAGGAAGGAGAGCGGCCATGGCGAAAAGGAGGCAGCCATGGCAGGTAAGTGCCTTTTTAATTACTTTATAATTATTTTGGGAGGGGGGAGGGCACAGAGCGAAGTTCCACTGGGTTGTTTTCCAACTCTGTGGAACTTCGCGTAGAGGCACTATGCCGGTCTCCGCCCATGGTTAGTTGAGAGTGGTGCCAGGAGAGGGCAAAAGTTCTTATAAAAAAAAAGGTGAGGGAGCTGTGTGGGTCCGAGTCCTTATTGTTTGTAATGTAGCTATCCCCAGTGCTCTTTCCCTGTAATGTCCTTTTCCGGTATGGTGGCTTGTTGGGGGCATAAGAGTTGGAGTCGGCAGCTAGATAGGATTCTATACTAGCCACTGGTAAGGATCCGGCAGAGTATAAGCCAGCATAGAAGTGGCAGAAGGTCTTGGGTATTTCTTCATTCTCACTCATCATTTCTCCCTTGGTACTGGCTACTTGTACAGTGTTTTCCATTTCTGTGTCTTGGCCCTATGTTTACAAGCTAACAGCTTTCCACTCTGTCCCCTCCTTTATAGTAGCGTTGTCATAGGCGTTGAAGTGCATATCCTTCCCTATCTTTATCAAGGACATTAAGTTGTTGTTGCCACACTCTACGCGACCCTGTTTTGAGTTCTCTCACATTGTTCTCCAGGTCCAACCTCTTGTCCCTTCTCTCAGTGTTGTGTTTTGCAGCTAAAGAAATCAATTCACTGCATTCTCCTGCCATAAGAGCATCCCAAAGGACCGAAATGTGGGTCACTGTGCCCGCATTTTAATGGGAGAATTTATATATTCCCTGTCGTACAGTGGAAAGCAATAACTCACTTTAATAAGATTATAATTTAGTCCCTACGTATGATTGGGGATAGACAGTTGCTGGCCCCACAATGGGATACTGATTGACAAATGGTCAGATAAAGCTGAGGCGTTAATGTCTACTTGCTGTGTTCTCGCTAGAATGTGTGATTGATGTGCCCATGCAGTAATCAAGCCTGGCATAAATCTGAAGCGAGGTAAAATAGAAAGTGTAATCACTGTATGATGGGTTCAGAACACACCATATGTCTGCCAGGCCTATATCTCTCAGCTACTTCAACCCTCCCTTCTACAAGGACTACTTCTGGGCCACCATTTGTGCTGATCGGTCTAGGGTAGAATCAAGAACTATGGGCCTGATTTAGAGCTTGCCTGATTTGGTCCAACGTCCTTTTTCCGTCGGATTCTCCGTCCGCCTACTAGGTGGTCCACCCACTCTATTTAGATGCTGGTGGGTTGATGGATGAAAGACCGTCGGAGTGCCGCCGACTCAGTCAGATTTTTCTACCTGCGTTGACGGCGTCATAGGCAAAAACGCCTCTTGGAGGGAGTTTAGCCCATTTCTCCACACGGCCAATTACCCACCTACGTAATTGTGGCAGGTAAACCTCCACACCTGAGTTGGTGGTGTTGAAAGTAAATAAGTCAGAATTTTTTTTTTTTTTCTTTTTGCACCTCCGTTGCCGACATGAACTCTATCATCCCAGTCCTGCCATTGTTGCTGCTACGGGACCACGCAGCTAATCAACCCTGTTGTCGCCGAAATCGAAGGTAAACTTCTTTTTTACTTGTTTGCGTTTGCATTGTCTGTTTGCATTAGCTCTTGTGCATTTCGAAATCTCTCATATAACCAATATTTAACTATTGTGTAATGCATAAATGTGTGTAATGTTGTCGTTTAAGAAATTTAAAGAAACACACCTGTATAATGTTATTGTATTTGTAACATTTGTGCAAGCTGCCTTCATGATAATGGATACTTACACAAAAATTGACATCAATCAAAAAATAAAACTGACCTTACAGGTGTGTTTAAGTAATTTTCTTAAACTACAAAATCATAAACATGTGCATTACACATTATTGGGATAATTTAAATGTAATATAATATAGAAATTGCACTAGGCAAGATGTATTGTTTTGTTTAAATATCTGTAAAATCAATGTTGGATCTAAACTTGAATCACTTAAATATCAATTAATGTAACATTTCCCCTTGTCTTGTGCATTATCTGTATTTTAATAATTTGCAATGGTCACATTGTTTTTTAAGGTGTAATGCATATGTGTTTATTTTAATCACTTGCCTAGTTAAGATAAACACACCTGTATTAACATTTTAAAAATTGCCCATTATCATGATGAATACTTGCACCAAAATTACTATGTCCATGACAATTTTTTATCACTAATGTATGCACTGTAGAAATATTCATACCACAAAAAACATTTGTGTTTACCGTCATAAATTTGAGTAATAATATGCATCAGGCATTTTCATCATTAACAATATTAATAATCAATGACTTGTAAAAGAATAAAAATGTCATGACAAACTTTGTAAAAATTAAATATGTTTATTCATAAATGAGATACTTCTCTCAAATAATTTTTTCAGGAAAAAATAATGCAGGGGGACAAACACTATACAAAGCAACCGCCTGTGTGTGTCTATATTGCCTAGAACTTGCCTCCTAAACAGACTGCCAAAGGGTAACCTCTGCAGGAAGGTGCATCTATTGGGCACAGAACAGGCAAGGATCTTTCTTGGGAGGGGTGGGTTAGGAAGGGGCCAAGGCCAGAGCAGAATGAAAATCAGAATGAGGAGAAAGGGTAGGAGGGCTGGAAGAGGACTGGGTTTTGGAGGTAGAGGGAGCTGGAGTGTGCGATGTGCATGTGTCTGTCTGTTGTGCAGTTGCATATGGGTCTGGTCTATGTTTTCTACGTTTGGGCATGTGTATTTTGGTGTTGTGTAGTTCCCACTAATCCGTAGGATCTGCACATTTGTTGGACAACATAAACTTTGAGTGAGGTGCCCAAACTGATTCCGGGCACCCCTGCAGGATATGTTGGCCTAGAGACCATCTAGCTCACAGTGCCTCCATAAGCCCCCCTAACCCTACCAGGAAGCGAATGGTTTCTGGAAACCACTGAACACGACAACCCTGACCCCTCAGGGATCGTGGAAACAGATCAGAACGTTTTGCTCAGTCACTCGTGCTTACTTGTGCTCAGAGAAATATACAGAGAATACACAGTGGGATGCTTTCAATATATTAATTGAACCAAGGTTATTCTTGTGTAGAATACATGTGCTGCGATATTCAGTTGACAGAAGCAGATGAAAGTGATTACAAGCACCAAAAGAGGGAATAGTAGATATAGTTTTACCATGGTGCTAATACAGTGTAAATATGCAGGCATAGAAACAAGGCAGTGATCAGGCGTACTCCTCCTATACGAACTCTACTCTGCGTGTACCTAGAGTGTGTGTAGGTGTGAAGCCAAGAATACCCCCAAGGGATGATCCAACCCCACTACCTGGTGAGAGAGAATATAGGAGCCCGTCTTGGTCATGAACTAGACACCCTCTCACGGAGATGTCAGACCGCTGCGTGGTGAAATCTCAGCATGCAGGGATCCTTAGTGTCAGCTGAAGTGCCTCCTATGTTAATCTTTTGGGATGCTCCTTATTTATAATAGAAATTATCCTTGTGATATATATATGTATATATAATACACAAGTATTAGACACAGGGATGGGCTAAATGCTCTGAACCACTACTTGGGAAAAAGACCTATACACATGCATCAGCATACTATGATGCTGTTGCAGATGGCAGAGTGGTGCCTGGAAAATAACATCTTTATCTTCGACAAACTGCACTACAAACAACTACAGGGCACTGCCATGGGTACTTGCTTCGCCCCCAGCTATGCTAATTTGCATATGGGCTGATGGGAGGAGCAAGTACTCATGAAGACACAGAAAACAGCTATGACTGAAAATGTACTTCTATATGTCAGGTTTATTGATGACATATTTATCCTCTGGCATGGCACACAAGAAAGTGCGATGACATTTGCACAAGAGATAAACAATAACACCCTGAATCTCTCATTTACCTGTAACACCAGCAAAGAGTGCATTCAATTTCTAGACTTAGAAATATATGCAGAAAGTAACAATTTGCAATCAAGAACCTACAGAAAACCCACAGCTGGAAATGCAATTCTCCATGCCAGTATTTTTCACCTTAACAGTGTCAAAGATAGCATCCCTTATGCTGAATGTCTGCGCATGAGGCGCAACTGTAGCACAGAAGAGGGTTTACAACAATCTACTGATAACCTCTTCTGCAGATTAGAAAGGAGAGGATACAAGACTGAAATCCTGGCCACAGCAAAAGCTAGGAGCATTAAATTTAAAAGGGAAGATCTGTTTTTTAACACCAAAAGCAAAAACAGTTGCACTAACAATAAGACAGACACTCCTAGACTTATAACAGGATTTAATGCATACCACACCACACTGCGTAAAATACTCTACAAACATTGGGGTACAGTACGCAGTGACCCAATCATAGGCCCAACATGCGCCAAAGTCCCTCTATAAGTTTTAGGAGAGCAAAATCTATGCGCCAAGAATTAGTGTGCAACGGCCAACAATTGCTAAAATACCGAATTGGCTGCAAACACAGAAGGGGTTTATCAAGTGCACAAAATGCAAGGCGTGTAAACATGGTATAAATACAAAAACAGTACAACTGCCTTTCCGACATATACCCTATGAGATTCGAGGCAGTTACAACTTTAAATCTGATTTTGCTGTATATGTTTTGCAATGCACATGTGTCAAAAAGTATGTGGGGAGTACCATCTACCCCGTACATGTCCGCATTCTGCAACATCTCAGGGCCATCTCCAATAATGACCAATCGTACCCGGTGGCAAGACATATCAATTCATGCCATGGGGGAAGAGCCCAAGATCTGTCTTTTTATGTAATTGATACAGTCCCGAAAAACCCAAGGGGAGGGAATAGACAATTGACATTAAGAAGATTAGAGTCGAGATACATCATTTTGCTTAATTCGAAAATCCCTAATGGGATGAATGCAGATGAAGCAATGAATGTACATTTATAAGATAACGTCATACGCTTGCTGTACCTGACCCATTCCTCATAGCGTTAGGTTCTCTTTTCACTTTATTTTATGTTTACTGTTCTGCTCCGATTCTCCCAGTGACTGGCACCGTTTTCTACATGTGTTAAACTTTGAATGTTATTATAGACTTCTATAATATATTTTTATTTTATTTAATTTTCTCCAAATTCTTTCAGCATGCCCACTGGGGCAGGATAGCGTAATAATATGACAAAACTAGTATCCAATTGTGATTGCCATACACATAAGGCTGATTTTCATTGAGAGCTATGATTATTGCAAAGTTATATTAACTTTCTTCTTCACACCTTTATTGCCATTAGTTTTCACATGTATGGTAAAATTACTGGTTGCCAGTTGTTGCAATGAGATATATTTAATTTTCTTTAATTTTGCATTTTTCAATTGTGACATCATTAACATTGGGAAACGCTTAGCTATATATTTAGTTTATTTGTAACATATATTTCGTTTTTAATTTATTTTTTGCACTGTCATGTATATATCAGCACTCATTAACTTTTATGTCTATGGTTGGGAGATGGTTTCTGTGACAACCAATAGTGAGTGATTTACATAAGTGGTGAAAATGGCAGAGTACCTGATGTAGTGATCAAGGCGGCTCGCCGTCGAAACGCGTCTGGGTTCTTGTTGGAAATAAAATTTCTGTGCCAAATTCTCACGGAGTCGGTGCCTGTCTAAGGATGTTGCCAGGATTAGTTCTATATATATATATATATATATATGTACACAGCCCTGTCACCCCGTGGATGAAGATAGAACAACATTGTGCGTAAAAAGGCCTTGTAGTTGGTGTTTGAGGCATGGTGATAATGTTATTCGAAGCTAGATGTATAAACAGAAGTAGTTTCAGAGAAACTAATCCAACATTGTGACACACTCGAATATGTGCAAAAGTTCAAAGCAGAAATGTTATTGTGCAAAATTAGGACAATGTAAGAAATTGTGCAGCTTCATTACTTGGGCTTTTATCCAGGCACATAACATTCGAAGGTGTTTGATGTTTGAGTGAATGTCTGCGTTTGGTTTTGGTTGCTGTTGTTTTGAGTCTAGGTGTGGTTTTGTGGGAGTGTGTTTGTTTAGATGAGTATGCTGTTGAGGTGGTTGGTCTGGTTGTAGTGCTTGTGGGTGTGGTGGTTGAGGGTGTGCTGGTGGTTGTGGGTGTGCTGGTGGTTGTGGTGCTTGTGGGTGTGCTGGTGGTTGTGGGTATGCTGGGGGTTGTGGTGCTTGTGGGTGTGTTGGTGCTTGTGGGTGTGCTGGTGGTTGTGGGAATTGTGGTGGATGTTGTGGGGGAGGTGGTGGTTGTGATGGGGTGGGTGTGCTGGTGGTTGTGGGGGTAGTAGTGGTTGTTGTGGTGTTTGTGGGTGTGGTGCTTGTGGATGTGATGTAGTATCAATAGTGTCTGTATGTTTTTTGTGTGTTTGCTTGTGTTTCTTTGCATGTTTGTGTGTGTGTGTTGGAGTGGATGCCTGCAAAGAAGTGAGTGTGCTTGGGATAGGGGTGGGAGTTTGAAATTGGGATGAGGAAGGTACCTGAGGTGTGGCACAATGTTGAGCTGGTTGGAAGGCTGCGGACAGTGAGGAGGCTAGTCCTGTAAATGATCTCTGCAGTCCTGACATAGAGCTATGAATGCCTTCCAGGTATGCTACCATTTGTTACATTTTGCAACTAAGGCCCTGGATGGCATTCAGGAGAACCGTCTGGTTTACAGAGATGCTGCGTGGGAGGTCAATAGCCTCTTCACTCAGCGCAGCTGGGGGGTTGGTGGCAGGGGTGGGTGCCTGTTATGGAGACCCCAACCCTTTTAGGTGGGTGGGTTTGGCCAATTAGGGGGGGGGGCAAGAGGGAGGGTGGAGATGGTTCTCTGGGTGGTAGATAAGGATGCAGATGGGAACAGTTCCTGTAGGGTCCGCCACCACTAAGGACTGCTGTCTTGTGGAGGCCATTGAAGGTGATGATGATAGCTTGTGTCCTCCATTGCAGTCCCTTCATTCTTCGTGCCACTGAGTACATCAGTGTCTGTGGTCTCAGCATGTGAAGCACATTGGCCAACTGCTTCCCTGCCTTTGTGGCTACTGTCCCCTTTGCCTGCTCCTGTAGATGCTGAAAAGACACATACAATAACTTGATTGTATCTGTGTAAATAGAACAGATCATTAAGTTTTCTTGAGTTGCGCCTGATTTTGAGTTTTCCAGATGGGATACTCCAACATATATGTGAGGGAACATTCAATCTGCCAAAGTTCCTTTAAGTATGTTATATTTTTTCATCATTGATCTATCATCTGGACATAGCAAAGGGAATTTAACAAAGGTGTGCAGTATGTGTTACTCTGTCACCAATGTGTACATATTCCTGTCTGTTTTTTTCAAAAAAGATATGCCTATCAAACTTTTTTCAGAAAAACAGACTGGTTTACATGCACAGTTGTTAATGAGTAAGACATTCTGAAAATCTGTCACTTTTAACATAAATTAAAATGTATTTTTGATGCAAAACATATTTGTTATATGTTCATAATAAAAAATGTAGCCATTTAATCTGGTTTCTTGTCATTTTTGCTCAAATGCTCACTATTGTTTGTCTATAATACCAACTCACCAATGTGTCGTTTGGAACATCCACTGTATCGTAAGTCCATTTTATGCTATGTCTCCTATAATAGAGCTAACGTAACATCATTCACAATAGTGAAGGAGCATGACACCTGACACAATTATAACTTGGGGCTTGTTTGGTACAACTGTCCCTTATAACATCACAGATAATCATGTATATTTGTTTTTTAGGCAGGCATGTGTCTGCGCAAAACAGTCCTTTGGGAGTGATCAGAAATCTGGTGGGATCTTATTATCACAAATCAATATACATAACGCATCATCATACACCTTGTGCAAAACGTACACCTTCAAGAACTCTTCTTGTGCGTTGGACATGTGTTGATCTTAATGTTGATATCATATTTAGTTGCTGTAACAAAAAATTGTTATTTAACATGTTAAACTCAAACAAGAACTTACCCCCTCGATGCTGTTGTTGGGCTCTCAACTGCCCATCAGGCTGGGGATCGGCCACCGCAAGTATGCGGGCCATTAGGGGGGTCAGGGTGTGGCGCTCGCGCTTCCCAATTTGGGAGGACTGGCCGACCTGGACTTCAGCTGACCTTTTGGTCCAGCGTCGTAGGCCCTCCCGCCTCTTTCTGCAATGGATGCTGCGCTGCTTGTAGACCCCCAGGGTCCGCACCTTCTTGATGAAGGCCTGTCAGATGGTCTTCTTTTGATGGGCGTTGACCTGTATGGACGCAAAAAATAAAGAATAAAAATGTTTTGTGACTTTTTGTTTGCCTGTATTGATGTAACACAATTTAGAGAAATCAATCACAAGCATTTGTAAAAAGTTACAACACCATACTTTTTACATTTTTTTAAATAAACAAAATTATATTTTCTAGTAACCTGTTGAGTACCCTTATCCCTTGTCATCTCCTAAATGTAATCTTCCAGGCCAATTACATCATCTAGGTCAGGGTCTCCAACATTCTCTGTAGTGAGAGCTGCTTCTGATCAGTGAAAATCATCATAAACTGCTGAAGGCTAAACAACATGTGCATTGTTACCAGACACTCCTTTGCCCAGCTTCATTGACTTAAAGCCTAATGTCCATGGAGGCAGATACAATGGTTTGAACAAAATACTATGACTAAGGGCACTATGAAAGGGCTGCCATGTGTGTCAGTGTGAGGGTGGTCTTTGGGGATGTATGAATATGTGTGTGTATGAATGGGATATATTTGTGCTGGTGACTGAGAGCCTGTGTCATATGTACTTGCAGGACAGGACATACCTTTTGCCATATGTTGCACCATTTCCTGAATTACACAAACATACAAAATTATTTTTTACAAGGGAGAAAATTGTAGTGCAGAAAAAAATTCTGCCAAAAAGATCATATACTGGACCATCACTACACTTCACTCTGATACTAAAAGAGACATTCTAGCATGAGCTTTTTATAAAAAACATAAGTTAGTCAGAATTACATATAATTGTTAATCATGTGCCTGTTCCTCTGATGAGCCATATAGCTGGCTGTACAGGGACAAGACCTCCGTAGCCAGCAACTCCAGCTCCTTTGAGGAGAAGGCTGGGACCCTGTCACCTGCTTTTCCGGGCATTGTGGCTCCCAGAGTTTGGAAACCGCAGCAAAAGTTGAGAAGGTGTTTCTGGCTGCAGTGTTAGGAGGCAAATGAGCTTTTTTTGCAGTGATGCATACATGTACACGACGTACACGATCGTCAATGCCGACGAACACATCCATTGACTGTCAAACGTTGCTTTCACACACATTAGCCTATGGCTGGGTCTGTCATGGAGTTTCACTCCCACTAGGCTGGCAACTTCTGCCGCAGGCAACTAATTCAAAATGTCCTGATGGCAAGGTCAGGCGCCCTCCATTTTAGATGTTGAAATAGTGTGTTTGTGAATGTTAAGTGCGTCACCACTACTCAAAATGGTGACTAGTTTGTTTACTAATAGAAAATGCTAATCTTGCTAATTTTGTAACACAAAAACTGTCAAATGTAGTGCGTTACTGTGGTTAAATGCGATAGTTGCGCTTTTTTGTTTATACTTCTGTTGACGGAATTTTTTGATTGGAAAAAAAAAAAAAGATTGAGTAAAGAATACATTTTTAATGTATTATTTACACATAAAAATGAATAATGCATGTAAAAAATGGTATCTAAAATACATGACAATATTATCTGTATAATTATGTAATAATTAAAATCTGTTCATTTAGAAAACTAGATGAAATGTGTGTTTAAAATTAAAAATATGTTTGTAAACATTTACAATATTTTATTTTGTTTTAATGTGGACATATGAACCCAGGGAGAGTGAGTAGACGACAGCCTCAAGTGTTCAGACCTTTTCCAGACCTTGCCACCATGGAAGAACGGGATATTATTTAAAAAATTCAGATTGAATAGGCAAAAAATACTTGTTATTCAGCTGGAGCAAGATTTCTGCCTCACAATAGGAAACCCACAGCAATAACACCAATAATAAAAGTCATGGCAGTACTACATTGTGTGGCCACATGATCATTCCAATACATTGTGGCGGCAGTATCTGGCATAATGTCGCAACCAACCTTCTGTGGTGTGCTACAAGAAGTTGTTTCTTCAATCATGGGACACATCAACATCTTCATCCGGTTTCCATAAAACAAAGATTTTGCCAATGTAAATGGAGATTTTTTAATGGTTTTGGTCGCCTACCACATGTGGGTGGAGCAATTGATGGCACAAATATTGCCTTAGTACCACCACAAGCCAGAGAACAGGTCTACCACAATCGAAAAAACTTCCATTAAAGCAATTTGTAAGTTGTCTGCTTACCACATTTGTACATCACAAGCATCTGAGCATGTTTTCCAGGATCAATCCATGATTCCTTTGCTCTACAGAACAGTAGCATACCTCTGCAAATGTCAAAACTTGGACCTGAGAGGGCCTGGCTTGTTGGTAAGTGCAATCTGTCTATATATTGTTTGTTTAATCTCAAGTTGCATGATCTAAAATACAGTTAACATTTTTTGGCTAATTGTATTTTTTTTCATATAGGAGACTAAGCTTTTCCTAACCGTCCATGGTTGTTAGCACCGCTGAGGAATCCAGCAATGCCAGGGGGGGGGAGTCCACTTCAATGAGGCCTATAGAAGAACGTGGAGGCCAGTGGAGCGGGCTTTTGGGCTCCTAAAGGTCAGATTTCGATGTCTGAATAAGACTGGTGGAGCCCTCCTCTACTCACCTGAAAAGGTGTGCCAAATCACCATGGCTTGCTGCATGTTGCACAACATAGCCTTGCAACGGAACATCCTATACATTGTAGAGGATGGAGACCATGAAGAGCCAAAGGGTGAGGATGTTGAAATGCCAAATGAAGATGATAGTGGTGAAGAGGAAGGAATTGACCTACGTCACAATGTAATTGATAACTTCTTCACATGAGTGTGAATATATAGTTACAATTTTTGAAAATAAATATTAACCCAACTTTTAATTTAATGAGGATGACATTTGCTGCTCAACATTTTTTAGAAAGGGCAAGTTAAGGAAAATCCTGGGCAAAGATGTTTGTTGATCAGTGTTTTGACACATTGAATACTGTGTTCATTTACATTGATTATCTTTGATTGCTCTTAAAAAATGTGTCCACAAAATGACTAATTTATGTGCAAATTTTGTAATGTAATCAACTAATTTCTTTTGTTTTTATTCTGTTTTAGGTTCCTTTGCCATGTCATCTTCATTTGGACATTTCAACATTGTGGCATTTGCAGTTCTATGCTGCTGTTTGACAGTACAAAGGGAACATGGGATGCTCCTGTGAAAGAGACACACGCACTTTGGATGTACATATCTGGCACGAAGACAACTTGCACAGTGATTGAATGGAAATTGTTAAGATTGCATTGGACGTCTGTTTTGTTGACTGTTGCCATCAAGGCAATATGTGCTGCTTAAATAGCTCTAACCACATGTTGTGGGCCACTCAAAGCATACAAAAATCCCTTCACATAGGCTAAATCCACATTTTGGGCCCGATTATGATCAGGGTCGGAAAGCCTCCGACCACAGGTCAGAGGCTTTCTGAGCCTCATCGCGGTTTCAGTTTCGACGGCCGCATTACAATGTGGCTCACAATGGACATCCCTATGGACGACATTTCCACAGTTGGGATTACAATGTTGGTTTCCGACAGGCTTTCCATATTGGGATTTCCGACATAGAAAGCCTGTTGGAAACCGACAATGGGGACCCCAAGCAGGGCTCCCTTCACCCTGCGGCCTCCGTTTGGTGCAGGGACTCACACAAACTCCCATTTCTCTATGGGAGGTTGTTCTACGGGCGGTTTTCGGCCACAGCACAAGATCCCATTTGGAAATGGGTGTTTGCTACCGCACCATGTGCGGTCGCATTGTAATTGGGTATGCGGAACCGCCGATGCATGGTTGGGTGGTTCTCATATCGATACGGTCTCGGATGGATGCAATTTCGCCCTACATCATAATAAGGCCCATTGTTTTAACTGTATGTAGCCATTGATGTGTCTCCTCATTGAAGGAAGAGCGTATTGTAGCACATCACTTAAAGTTGGTTGTGAAATTCCACCAGATACTACAACAGTGTATTGGAATGGTCCTGTGGCCACAAAAGGGAGTACTGCCATTATTTTCACTAATCATAATATTGATTTGGGTTTCCTATTGTGAGGCTGAAGATCTGGCTCCAGCTGATGACATCCATCAATCAGAGTTGGCCTATGTGATCTTATTTTTTTATAATCTCCCGTTCTTCCATGGGAGCAAGGCCTGGAACTGTAAATTAAAATATGGCATTCATTTTTGGGCTTATGCGTAGATTATTATGTACTTGTAAAAAAATATGAAACATTTCTTTATTCCAATTAAATCATATCTTACTTTTTGAATTGTGATTTTTGTCATTTTGTATCTACTTTTTAAAGAAGTAAAAACAATTACCTACATTTTTATTTTAACTTTTGAAAACGTATGATGGGAGTAAAAAAATAGTTAACAAATTGAGATAAAATTACAAAACCAATCTGTTACTTTGTTATTTTTGATTTTATTCTACAAAACCAAATAAACTAAAACAGGATGAAAAGAAAAAAAGCATACGCAACTTTGCATTATCAATCATGTTGACTGAAACATATTGTTGAAAAGCCAAAATTGTTTGAAGGCCATTGTGCAAAATACAACTGGCATCAGAAAGGTAAATGTGTCCAGAAAATTGTCCACAGAGTGATTGGTAGTCACACACTGGAGGAAGTTAGGTTCTGCGTCTCTTGCTGGTGATGGTCGAGGTCTTGCCATCCTCTCTTGCTGGTCCGGATGAATGTGTACTCCTGCGGGGGCTGGTGGATCCACAGTTGCAGGGACTGAGGTGGGTGCAGGTGTTTGCTCTTGTGGCAGGGCCTTCCCTTCTGTGGCTGAGGAAGATGTAGTTGGGGCAGATGAAGAAGGACCACAGAAAGTGGAAGATGTTTCTGGAAAAGCCCTGCACATATAGGTGAAAATATCATGCAGCACCCCAGTCAGGAATCCCAAATGGGAGTTCAGATTCTCCATCAGTACATTGTGCTCTCTTTGCAACTGCTGTATCTCCCGGAGATTTGTCAGGACTTGGCCCATCATGTCTTGGGACTGATGGAGGGATTCCAAGACTTGGTTGATGGTGGCCTGGGTGACAGTGAACCCAGTGGCCTCACTTTGCTGGCTCACAGATTCCCTCCCATGACCCCTACCCCCACTACCCTGTGTCCTTGACCCAGTGTGGCCCATTCTACTTGTTCCTGCCTGAACTGGAGGTAGTGGTGGTGGTGTATCAACAGCAGGCAGGACTGGGGTCACAAGATTGGGGTGATGTTGGTTTGGAAACAGGAAGTGGAGGTATGCATAGGCTGAGGTATGGTAACAGCTGAGGTGGGAGGTGTAGTCCTCACCGAAGGCATGATTCTGGTCTGGAGTGGAGGTATCCTCAGTGGTAGATTGTTGTCCACGTACTCTGGCTGTTGGACCTATTATGAATTAATGACAAATACACTTTTTTATAGTCTGGATTATACATCAAAATATTTTGAAGCTACAATATGGAGCAACCTAAAAATAAAAAGCTAAACATTATGATGATTGTACCTTTCAGTGGTATGATAATAGGTTACACAAATAGTTTAAATGACACACAAAGCTACTTCAAAACAGCAGGTGAAAATATGTCCTGTAATGCAAAAAGGTAATTAGAAAATATGCATAGAATATACCAAACATTTCACACAACACAGTAGAGAGGCGTAATGTGATATAAACCATTCCTAGGCCTAGCTGCTAATATTCTGACATTTACACATTTAGCAGGATATATAGCATTAGTCATCCTATGAACATTGCAGAGCACATTTTCACAGAATTAACCACTTATATTCAGCATACCAAATTACATACTTTAAAAGTTTGCGTAAATAAACTTTGATTTGTGAAATAAATAACATCAATTTAATCAAATAAAAGGGATGAGGCAACATACAAAATTCAACCCAAAAACATTTCAAAACATAGCATGAAATAGAGATTGATAAATACCTGATATTTTGACATATGTGAAGATGTGTTACGAAAGAGAGTATGAGTCAGATAACATTGCAATATTATTTTGACAAAACAAAAACAAGGCATCATGGTAGTTGTAGAGATTTCAATTAAACATTAACAGCACTTGCAAATTTTTAAGTAAAACATACCTAGTGGAATTATGCTGTAAAAAAGAACAGACATTTACATTGTTTAAAACATATATGCAATATGTTATTTGGTGTAAAAACACTTACAAGCAACATTACATCATGTGAAATGTTATGGAGATTGAAACCTGTGATCTCATTAACAACAAAATACTTTCAAACAAACAAACAAGACCACAAGAGAATTTATACAAATACAATGTTTGTATGTTTCCAAAAGATGCAAAACACATTAGCAACAGCTAAATGTAAATCAAAAATGAGATTTAGGTTTAGTGACACATGCAAAAATGTAAGTCTCCACTTCACCAGGGATTCCTGTCAAGCCTTTAGGATGTAGGATCTGCAAGACCTTCTTCTCCCAGGGAAAACGTTGTGCTGGGAGAACCACCAACAGTCCTCTGGGCCTCCAGGTGACCCTTGGAGGGCAGGGAACGCACTCTACCCTGCAGGTCGCTCCACCTCTTTCTAATTTCTTCCTGTGTGCGCAGGTTGTTTTCCATAGCATTCACTCTGTCGACTATTCTGGCTCACATTTGCCTTTTCTGAGATATGGTTGTATTTTATACTTGGCCGCCAAACAATAGTGACTGTACTCTAATAATTTCATCCACCATGACTGACAATTCTCCCTCTGTAAAACTGGGATTTCTCCTCCCTGCCATTATCAATAAACAAAAATTAAATGTTACGGTGCACAAAAATATGAATGAAAGAAGGAATAAGGGACAGAGAAAGCTACAAAATAACCCTGACTTAACTGGCAATTGTTCAGCTTGAAAATGTTGTGGTGCAGTGGAATGGCAAAGGATCATGGTCTGAAATGAAGTGTGTCTTATAATGTGGTATGCAGGTGAAGACAATTAGCCAACACACATCAGGTGTGTGATGCTAGCATCAATCCAAAAGCCACAGGAATAGTCCAATGTTGAACGTGTCCCGCGACGGTATCACTCCGTCACCAATCCACCCCTATAATACTGCGAGAACACTGCTAGTACAACTGTGAAATCAAAATAGGCTTTCCGCAATCCCGCCACCAGGCGACGGAGTAATGTTAGCCAGCAGAGAAGTCTGCCACGTCGACAGCGGTGAACCGTTTACACAACTGATAACACTCTGTCGCTGTGGCACACATCTAAATATGGTGGGCACGAGTCCGTCAGCTTGGCAAAGTACCTGTAAACTCTGTCGCGGAGGGATGACGGGAGTCCCGCCAAGCTCTAAATCAGGCCCTATATGTACCCTCCACCTAGAATTTTCAGGTCTAGAGAGGCCATGATCTGGGAGAAAGCATCTCTGAAGAATCTCTCATAGTTTTCATTGGGAGCATAAATGGAACCAACCAAGATGTGGTTGTTTAACGAAATCTGTACTATCAGGAGCCTCCTGGGTATTTTAGTGACAGTGTTTACAACTTTCCCTTTGAGTTTATTTGCCAGGAGGATAGTCCCCAAATCTCTCTCGTTGGGTCTCAAGGAAAGCCACTGCGTAGAGAGCCATCAAGAGTTAAGGAGGCTCCAGTTCCATTTCTATAAGTGAGTCTCTTATAGGAGGCATATGTCACAACTGTACTCTTTAAGCACCAAGCATACTCAGCATGGGATTCATTTTGCTGTTTTAATACATAGAACATTAAAGTTCACAATTCTAGTCATCTAAGACCTCTATAAGGGGGCTTAGTTATCTGAAGGGGGAGCTGGAGTAGGTTAAATACAACCAAACCGAGATGGAAGGATTTAAATGAGCCGAATACATAAGTGCCAAATAAAACTTGACTGAATTACCACAAACTATAACTGTAATAACATTCAACCAATTCAACTACCCCTATTGGATTTCCCAGTATGTGGGAAAGGATCGTGAAAGTGGTCCGTTGGGCCCATAAGTGTACCAATCCTTTACAGCATCATCTCCTGTTTGCCCCTGTGCTCCTACTCCACGATGCTACCTGTAAAGTGGAGTTTCACCTCCTGTCCTTTTCATAACTGAGGGCCAATGGTAGATTGAACTTCAGTTGAGCAACCACAGATCACCACAAAGGCCCCATTTGCTCCAGAACTCTCCACTCTCCATATAAAGAGGAAAAAATTGAATTAATCTTTTTCTGTCTCTTCTGCCTGTAGCTCATCTATGACTGTCCTTCTTACAGCATGGATCTCTTTTTGTGATAGCTTAATGGTTGACTTTTTAAACTGTAGTCCACCTCCTTCGATGGCACTCCGAGGTGTTGGCTGGTCATGAGGCAGTGAAGGGGAGGTCTCCTGGAGCTGTTCAGACAGACCAAGTATATGTCAAGCTTCCGAGCAACTGCATGAGTCTTACCATTTCAAGTGAAAACCAGGCAAAAGGGGGGACCCCATTGATACTTTATTTCTTTCTCTTGCAAGAAAGTGGTTGGCTATCAGAGCAGCTATCTTCTTTGGAAGGTGGTGGAGGATATGTCATGGTATAAGCATACGTTTGCCTCCTCAAAAGAAGTTGGCCCTACTTTGATGGCTCCTGTCATGATAGCCTCTTTCTGTCTAAAGTAGGGAAGGCATGTTAATATATCTGGGAGTCTGTCTCAGGGGCCAGGTGGGCGGCCCACCCAGGGTGTCCTCTATAGCTGAATGTCAGCTTCAGAGAGTCTCATGCTGCAGTTGCTGGAATAGTCATTTACTATAGCACACCTGGTATCCTGATATTCGACTATTGTGATCTATTTTAGACGTACTCGAGATGACTTTGAAGGTTGATGTTCTATTCTGGAAGATCAAACATTTCCCTATAGAAGGAGTTCAGCTCTTCTTCTCTGGCACCACTAACCTCTTCTAGAGTGGAGACTCTGTCCTAGTTCACTAAGATCTTGCTACATTTCTATGAGGTCAATGGAGGTGCCTTCCTAAAGGGCTGCAATGTTGTTCTAAAGATTACCAAACCGATCATCCATGAAGGCACAAGAGTTGCCTTGGGGAGACGTTGTGATAGTCTCTAGGGGAGGGGGTCTCGGCTATCATCTCTATCATTGCACTGGTCCTTATGGGCAGCTTGTTTTTTTAGCTGCCACCTTGGTTGAGTATTTCTTTCAGGTTGGTTTTCTTTTTTCTTAAGTTAGGCCATTTTAATAGTGACGGTCTCCAGGCATTTCCAATGAACAAGGAACCTATCAGGGGGTCTCTGTCTGTTGGGTGCTTGTGGAGTGGCCCTGCTGGGGCAGTAGCAAGAAATGCACAGTGCTCCATATTGGTTCAAGGATGGGCGCACCCCACCCAAGTAATCTGGAGGGGATCACCTGTCACAGCTCTCTCATGCGCCTTCTGTGTAGTGGGCCTGATACACAGAGCTCATGTTACGCTACCCCTGTGGCGCTTTATGGTGCTGTATGATTCCATGCCCGAGTTTCCCCAATCCCCCTGATTCCATTATGCCTGAGCTTGCAAGCATTCTCTGAACACGTTAACCAATGGCTTGCCTTGCTCCTGCTGTTAGTATGGTCTTGGAGCGTTTTCCCTTGTGCACATTTAGACAAAACGAAACATTTGTTTCCTGGTAATTGATCCCATCCATTAGTTTGCACCTATTCTTGCTGTAAGGTCAAAGCCAGTGTACTAACCCGTGTTTCCTTCAGGAGTCTTGGAGAACCTTCCAAACTGCCATGTGCCCCACGTGATCCTGCTGAATCCATTGGACGCTGAACATGTTATATAAGCCACGCCCAAACCCGAGCCCCTAGCTTGACCCATGCTCCCTGCAGAACAAGCTTCCTTCCTACCCACTCACATGAAGGCAGCGCTCTTCTCTGCTGCAGTTCAACGCTTCTCCGGCAATTCCCTTGTCTCCAGCTCTCTCGACTCATCCTTCGCCTCTGCCTCCTGCGCAGCTACTCCAGTTCCCCGGTGACTTCCAGAGTCAAGATCTCAAGAGCTTCTTCGAACTTAGGACAAAAAGTACTAGGCTAAGTACTTGATATCAGGTTAGTGCGTACTATCCTTGGCCTTTGAACTAAGTTATACAAGGGCTAGAGACTTTGCTCTGTGTTTCTCTGATAAACAGTAGTGCCAAGCGAATTCTCCGCTGAGTGCTTGATTCATGTATGAATCCTGTACAGAGATTTATGTTCCGAGTTTATGCATGGGAGTGTCATTAACTCCAATCTATGTTCCGACTGTTTCCTTGGGACTGCCAGTAACTCTAATCTGTATTTCAAGTTATTCCTTGGGATTGTCTAGCTCCAATCTGTGGATATGGTTATTCTGTTTCCTTGCTATATTTCTAAAAGAGTCTGTAAGTGTATGTCACTGAAGTTATTGTAAATCCATTGTTTGAGAGGCCTGTAGTGTATTGATCGAAATAGCCTCCTCTTGTTCTTTCCAGTGCATTGCGTCTTTCAAAATTAGAGGTCCAGGTCCTGTGCACATCTACCTAGCAGACCCAGAGGGTCTCCAGGTAATGTGCCAGACAGTTGCTGACTGGAATCAGTACTGAAAGTCTCTCCTTTCTTATTTTGTTCCAACCCCCCTTCCCCCTGAGGAACGGGGTGTGACTAAGGGTTTGTTCATCTGCATGCCCTATCCTCCATAGGATAGGGCATGCAGAGGAATGCATGGAGGTCCATCAATAGCTCCAGTGTCATCTCCACAGTTGGAACCAGGTGAGTGCATGACATCATCCCTCTGGTAAGGAGAGGCCAAAGCTTCGCCGGCTGTCTCATCATTATGGAATTGGGTAGCTATACTCTCTGCCTTCCGGTGACAAGTGGCTGGGCTTGTGAATTTGTGAGGTCACAGGTCCTGACCCCCAATAGAGAAGTTTGGGTGGGTGACCAACTCACAGTTTTGGTCTCGGCAAAAATATTCAGGGTGCAATTACTTCTTTCTGTCCCCTACCAACCTCTTCTAGCCACCTTCAAACTTACCGCTCCCCTGGTGGTTGTCCTCAAAGAGGATCCAAGAAGATGTTTCCTGCTGTAGGGTTGAATACTTGGATGGAAGAGTTGATGTGTCACAATAAGTGCAACTCTGCCTTAGAGCTCTTCTTCCTTTCTGGCTTGGTCAGGATTCATAATTTTGACTCCCTTCACTCCAGCCACTGCCTGCTCGTCCTAACATCTGTTTGGATAAGGACCAGCAGGCAGGACGAACAGCTAGGCCTATGGTGTTCCAGGAAGCCGCTGAAGCAGGAACTCCCATATTCAGCTGCAAATGGTGGGCAAGGGACAGAGGAATCACTGAGCTGGGTGCAGAGTGAAAGAAGGAAGCTCTTACAGCTATTGACATCTTGAACTCACCCCCTTTCTAGACGGCAGTCTGAGAATAACAATGAATTCTCACTCTTGGTTCTTCGAAGCAGATCCAGAAGGCACACCAGAATGTGGATTATCATATGTTTATTTATGTCTTCAATTAATCCTTGTTCATCCTAAATGTTATCATTCTTTTCAATGTCACAATATTCAACAATTGTTCATATTAATTATCCTCAACGTGTACCTGGAATATCTTTCTATTTACCAGGAGCAATATTGTGTATCTACAAAATGTAACAACATTAATATTTACTATGTTTTTCAACAAAAATTCTTCATCTAAAAAAAACCCTTCATTTACCACTTTTCTACTAAAACCAACTTTTAAGCAAGTCAAGAATTAAAAAAATCTCCTTTCACAACAAATCACCAAATCAGAATTTTCCACATGGACACTTCAATTGATAAATTAAATAATTGTGGATAAGGTAACATCTTTGGGGAAGATAGATAAAAGGCTATTGGGCGGGAAATGTTAAAAAAAACTTCATGTTCGTTGAATTGAAATACGGGTCTTGTAATGGCAGAAGAAGTGAGAATGCGAAGGATGGTGCTATGGGGGCAATATGGGTAATTATAATCTGAATATGATTATGTGAAAATACGTGGTGTGTCTTGTGTGTCTGAATCAGAGTTCCAAGAATAAAGATTAATAGAGAAGAAGGACATTATGGGTGAAGTTTTGCTTCACACATTAAATGATTGAGGCGCTAGTACCTCAGACTGTATCCATCAAGACTTCCTCCACCACTGGGAGTTAATGTTTTTGCCTGCTGGCAGACTAGGGTACAACAGCAGGTAGACTGGTACTCTTCCAGGCTGATCACCTCCAGTTCATGCAGTGCTGCGAAGTAGCCAGTGCTGTGGGTCCCACCTCTGCCCCAGTGCTCAAATGTTCACTTCTCAGCCCTGGTTCCATTAATTATATTTATGCCACTGACACCATGTGTTGCTTAGCACAATGGCTCTCTCCTTATCAATGTCCTTAGCAAACTCAACAGAGTCCCCAAGCTCATCAAATAGGCTTTGTGACCATAGCTGCAAAGAAGAACGGCATTGTGTTACCTTAGCCTCAAAGTTTGTGGATAGTACTGTCTCAAATAACATTGCTGCCAAGATCATAGCTGCCAAGGTGTGACATTTTCATAATTTCAGTATAATTATGAGTGACATTCAACAGCTATGAATGATACTTTCTCGTGAACAAATTTAAGCAATGAAGACGAGGGAAACATATAAATATAAGAAATTACACCATTAAAGCAATGAGAAACTCTATGCCCCTTGGTTCGGCCCCCCTGTCCCAGAAGGGATGGGGGAGATGGCTGGACCATGGGCTTTAGTGGAGGCCATCCCCAGGAAGCAGAACCCGGACTCGACAGGGTAAGTAAGAGGGATACAGGGAGGCAGGGAAGGTACTGGGCAGTAGAGGGGGTCCCTGGTTAAACCCAGTCATAAATTTGACTTGAGATGTTTTGGCCTTGGGCATATTTAGCCGCAGACACCTGGCACGGGGCCCTCTTTCTCCTTGGGATCCTGCAGAGGAGCAAGGGTGGGGGTTGGGGGGATGGCTAAGGGAGTGACAAGGCCTCGGGATGGATAGGATACTAGGCAGGAGTGGATTGCTTGGGCAGATATGATTCTAAGGTAAAAAGACACGATGGGTGGGGAGGGGGGGTGTAGGAGTACAGTAAGTAGAAGATAAGATGATCTAGGAGGGTCCGCAGGTGAACTGTAGATGGCAAAACCTCAGTTAGGGTGCTGTCGAGTGGGGGGAAATATGACATAATGTGCGTAGGTAGATGCGGGGAAGGGAATGCTCTGGGTAGTGGGAAGCTTGGATAAGAAATGCAGTATGGATGACTGTAAAAATTATAGGGCTGGTGTTATTTATAAGCTGATGTTCCTGCTGGAACGTGGGGGCCCAATCCCTCCTCTCGCATAGCTCATGGCCTGTCTTTTCTCTTCTTTGATACCACGGCTTCTGGAGTCCTTGCACAACTGGGAGCTGGGCGGTGGGGGGGGGCAGGCACTAGTGATTGTAATCCATACTTTTGAAGTGCGAACATATCACCCCTTAAGGTTTCAAGCTGCTGGGGTTCATCGAGGAAACTAAGTGAGCTATTGCCCAGAGTCACATGGTGCTGAGCTGAGCAGCTGCTGGCGCCAAGGATCGAACTGTGAGCCCCGCTCTCCGGATTCAGCCGCTCTGGCCACTGCGCCACACTTCTCCCTCTAGTGAGGCTACATACAAGACTGGGTAAGGAGCTCATAGTATAGAATTGTTGGGCCGCAGCAGAGACTTGTGTCAGCAGGCCTTCCAATCATGCGTGTCCTCAAGGCACAGCTGGTGGTTGAGGGCTGGGGGCCATGGGTATTGAGTGGGGGACGCAGAGTTGAGCCGGAAAAGAGTTGAGTAAGGAAATCGAATGGAGAGTGGTGCAATACGGAGCAATGGCAAAGAGTAAGAGAAGGAAATGGGAGGCACAACGATAGGAAAGAGAAGGAACAGTTGAGAAGAAGTGGGGAGGGGAAAAGACAGACCAGTGAAAGAGATCCGAAGAAAGGAAATATGGAAGTAGAGAAAGGGAGACTGAGTGAGAACATGATTCAGAGAGGGAGAGCAATGAGGTGATGGGTGAACAGCAACAATGAAAGGAAAAAGAGAGAAAAGAGTGATGAAGATAGAGGAATGAAAGCAGGGGGAGAGGCAAGTGTAAGAAATTGTATTTAAAAACGCTGCATTAGCTTTGGGAGAAAGTTTATTTATAAACGCTGTAAGACATTTATGTAAAAAACACTGCAAGATATTGGAGAGACAGTCTATCAAAAACACGACAATTACTTGGACACTGGCATCTCTCATAATGCCATTGGATTCAGTTTGGTTGTGAAGGACAGGAAAGGGAGGGAGTTCGAGGAGAAATAGGGGAAGTAATAGTCTCTTATCTGAAAACATTCAACTTCGCTCCTAGAACGCAAACGTTTAAAAACGCTACACATTGTCCACAATTGTAGTGTCCGGCTGGACACGTTCTAGTGTTCTGCCTGTTGTACCCCACACTTTACACCCACCCACCACAGGTGTCACCGGTCAGGTGACCCTGGAAATAAAAGGGGCTGGGTACACGTGCCCTGGGCCAGTTACCAGCATCCCACCACTGTGTCAGTGTGCGTTATTTGTAAGTATGTGGGCCTAGCACCCAGTAACTTTACAGTGGCGACGGGGGCGGGTCGGACCCAGCGTTTGCTGACCCACGTCTCGGGTACCCCCTACACCTGTCACCAGTGTCACAGCCACTCCGAGCCGTGCCAAGAGAAGTGTTGCAGCAAGCACCGTGCTCGCAGCGTCTCCACGCTGCCGACCCTTACTGTGAGCAGCGAGATGCCCCCTGCTCCTGAAGTGCCCGTGTGGGCATAGAGCCTGTGCACCGCCGATACCGTGAGGTGAGCCCGCTGGTGACAGCGTGTGACTGCAGGTGCAAGAAAGTGAGACGAGGGGGTTAATGCCGCAGAGAACGAGCGGTACTGCCAATGCATACCCCCATGCGCTGGATGGCCACAGCCTGTCTCTGACTCACGTGTGGGTGAGGATACACCCACCTACCAGGGTACTTAAAAGCAAAGGCTCCAACCGGGCAAACCTGAGGGTAAAGCCGCCCTGCTGTAATAATCAAGTGGTGCAAACCTCGCCGGTACCTGCATAGAGGAAAGCACATGCCGGCTCTGGAGGAGGTGCCGCACCAACACTGAAAGAGGCCCGTACTGGCAGTAGCAGCCTGGCGTCGCCTGCCATTGCCCCAGAAAAGATAGGACTGAGCAAAGGAACCGCGGCGCCCTTTGAGACACAACAGCACTACGCGTCCATACCTTCTCCTGCGGGCTCTCGTCCGGTCATGTTGCCAGCCTCGGTGACCAACCCGAGCGCCACCTGGCGTGAGTCCACTGCACTGCACCCTGAAATGTAATTGATGCAATGGGCCGCCCAGCATCGAGAAGGAACGACAGTGCCCCCACGACTTCGCCCGAAGTAGCGGCGCAAAAGCAACCTGTGCAAAATCTGAGCAGCCGTGTGGCACTGGGTGCCCCTGCATCTCAATTTCCAGCCTCCGCAAGGCCAGAGACATTCAACTCAGCTGCGTGGAATGAGAGGAATGGTGGCTGAAGCACCACCTAGCGGCCTCTTGGATATACTGCACCGGCATTGCCAACCCTGCGCTCTCTGTCGTCAGCAAGGAAAGAAGAGAACAGGCTGCCCAGCCAACTCTGAGAAAAGCAGAGAAACCAATTTGACCAACTCCCGCCTGCCAAGCCGAGTTAAATGATCACCTTAAAAGGCCAGAGGGTCCTGCAAAGGTTGCCCTGATCGACTCCTGCACCAGCGCTGCACAGAAACCCAGGACCGGCATCTGCAGCAACGGTCGAGGCCTGCAGTCGGAGGAAAGACTGCTGTGGCCTGTAGAGAATAGTGACACAGCGCCATCTAGTGGCTATTTTCACCACATGGCACTTATTCAAGGAAACACCAGCAAGTCAAAGGAAGATGACTCTGAACTGCAGCCGCATGTAAGTGGCATGAACAGATCCCCCCACAAAGAGCATACAGGAGTGGAGACTGTCAGTGAAAGAGCCTGCCCAGCTAAACAGCACAGGAAATGCTACATGCCCACTTACAGCAAGTGCAGACCCCTGTTGCCTCCAGAATCGATGGTCCCACAGCAACAATGCCCTGTCCCTCAATAAGGGCAAGACTGCACACCCCTGAACAGGGAGTGCACCAAGAAGCGTGAAGCAGCCGTGGCCTGAGAGTAGAGGTTGCTGGAGTGTCACCTAGCGGGCAGGTGCTGCCAGTGCAACCACAGCACAGGAAAAGTTAGTGGTGTTCCTGCAAGACACCGCAGCAGGAGGCTGTGAGGCACAACAGCCAGAGACACTAAACCCCAGCAGAGGGCAATCTGGTACCCAAAGTTGCCTCTGCCCAGAGAACTGCCCGGAGCCCAGTTGGAGCCAAGGACGTTAAAGCATCAAGCAGTAAAGCTCCAAGACAGCAAGCCCACAAAAGGTGCACACAGAACGTGCGTGGCGAACGTGCCCCCAGTGGCCGCCTGACACCACCACTAAAGAGGAAATTGCTACAAACGGCCCAGTGGGGAAACAGACGTCACTGCAAGCCAGTAAAGTAGGCACTCCAAGCTCCCGATGAGGGCGCCCCAAAGAAGGTAGAAGAGCGTGAAGTCCGAGGTGCGCGACGCATGCACTCAGAAGCTTGACTGCATGGGCAGGCGCCCAGGAGAGCAAGACCTCCCTGAAGAGAAGGAGCAATGCTGAAGGCATCAGGGAGAATCTCCACCGCACCAGAGAAGCCCCGCCGTGGGCCGAAGACAGCCGAGTGTCATCCCTCAAACTGCCTCATGACGGAGTCGCCAGTGGCCCCAAACAGGCAAGAGGAGACTCACACACTCCAAGTGGCAAGCAGGCACCACAGCATGTGCACTGAAGACCCGCGACACATGGATGGACGCCACAGTCGCATTGCAAGCAATATAGCACGTCACTCGAAGTGACCAACCCAGCCAAGCATCCCGGAACGGAGGCAGGATCAAGCGCCACGATGGCGCAGCCTCGAGGCGCAAGAACGACGCCCTCGAGTGAAGAAAAGACAAGCTCCGCGAAATCCCTGAGGAGGGGATGGTGCCCGTGAAAGGTCCCCAAGAGGAAGAAGCAAGTCCTACTGACAGGACAGACCTGCGACAGGTCAGCAGAAAAGTGAAGACCGTCCCAAGAACTGGACGCGACCAGCGAGATGTCCATGTGGCGCAAACATGAGACATGTGGCAGGACGCCACATCCAAGTGAGGACCTGGTCGGAAGGAGGAAAAGAGTGGCAGGACGCCACTCCACGAAGGAAGAAAGAACAGTGGCACAATGCCACAGGGCAGACAACAACCACCACAGGTGCACAGGAGAAAAGGGAGCAGAGCGACAGGACAGAGGACTCGTACCACCACAAGATGAGCGCACCGAGAGACACCAGACAGCCATCAAGCCGGACCGACGTCCCTGGAGACAGCCCAATGGAAGAACCAAATGTAAGCCGCAGCTAGCACGAACCACGTCTCTCTCCAACGCTTCCCAGTGCGACCGTCCAGTCCCGAAGCCAGACCGACGTCCCTGGAGACAGCCCAATGGGAGAACCAAATGTAAGCCGTAGCCAGCGCGAACCGCGTCTCTCTCCAACGCTTCCCAGCGCGACCGTCCAGTCCCAGGCATCGGCAGTCCACGTCGGACGGCATCCCTGCCCCTCACCGCAGATGCCACGGGTGAAGAACAGCCTTAGCAAGACGAAGACACGGGCTAGGAAGTCCCTCCAGTCCTTCTCACTCCACAAGGTCACCTAGAGCCAGAGATCGCAGCCTGTTTGCCCAACTGAAAGAAAATAACCATGTTCATCATCCAAGTGCATCATCACCAAGGACATCAAAGGAGCAGCGCACCACCTGAGTGGATCCCAACACTCCAGACAACCTGAGTTCAACGAGGCTAGCCACCCAGGAATTTTCTGTGTGCCCCCGTCAACCGGAAACCTGCCGAAGTAGAGCATACCCGACCATTGGAATATCCACCCTTGGGGTTACACGTGGCTTGGCCGTGGCCCTGTTGGGAGTTCTGCAGCGACCCCTCAGCGCGGCCTACGAAAGGCCCGCACAGCCCACGGGGTCACGTGGCAATTCAGGGGCAAGGGCCTCGACGGAGTTCCTGTGAGAGGGGAATCCGAATAGGAGAGATGCGTCTGCAGCAGCTCCACGACAGGCACGGGAAGCATGGAGGTCACAGTCGAAGACTGGTCACCCTAAGACCATCAGAGGAAGGCACAGAACCTGAGTCCTGACGGCGAGAACATCTAGACCAAGACACCACCCTCTGCGGCTACATGAGCGACTTGGCTGTGGTCCTGTTGGCAGTTCCTCAGCTACGCCTTTGCGCGGCCTACACGAAGCCCGCACGGTCCCATGGCAGCCCGGCAGGAAGGCCCTCCAGGAGGCTCGAGTGAGAGAGGAGTCCAGACAAGAGAGGCAAGTCTGAAGTTGCTCGGCTGTCAGGAGCTAGAAAGACCATCAAGCACGTCGCCTCCAAGGGAAGGCCTCATACACCGAGATCATCCCCAACAGCTGTAGGTTTGTCGTTCACCGGAACCTGAGCGCCTGCGAGATCTCCAGAGTGGACTCCACCACCGCTCCAGATGCACCGATACTTGAACTTTGTACATAGACTCCAACACCGCGAGACCAGGCCGGTCTAAAGTACATCGCCAAGGCGGACTAAAGCATCCTGACCATGCGGTCCAAAGCTCCAGCGCTGCCTGGCTGACGGCCTGAAGAGACTCATTTGGTGCTATGTGTTGTTTATTTGTTTTCTTACAGGTTGAACTTTTGTTTCTTTTCATTAAAGTTTGGGAGGGATGTAGTGTCCGGCTGGACACGTTCTAGTGTTCTGCCTGTTGTACCCCACACTTTACACCTACCCACCACAGGCGTCACCGGTCAGGTGACCCTGGAAATAAAAGGGGCCGGCGCACGTGCCCTGGGCCAGTTACCAGCACCCCACCACTGTGTCAGTGTGCGTTATTTGCAAGTATGTGGGCCTAGCGCCCAGCAACTTTACAACAATGTCCACAGAAGTAGCATATTGTGCAGCTGTTGGTGTGGTTCACATGGGAGGTGTCTGCCTGCCTCTCCTGCTGCTCTGGCCCAAGGGTGTGCACCGTTAGCAGGAAAGTGCCAGGCACACGGGTCTGTCTGCACAATGAGCAGAGAGGTGGCGGGATCATCCCACAACCCTCGGCTGAAAGCCTTCGCAGGGCAGGACGTTTCCCACATCCTTCCCCGCAGCTCCACTCTAGAGGTGTACGCAGCTCACAAAAAGTTGGAGGGGGGCACAGAGGAGATGCCATATTTGCAGCAAAAAATTAATGCACTCCCCCTGCCTCCGCCAGGGTTGTTATACATTGTGCACAGGATCACACCGTGTGGTCATGCAGCAGATACACGGCGTATTTCGCCCACTGGATGGAAAATTTAGAGGTGGGGCATAGGGATTATAAAGAACAATAAGGAGGTTCAGTAGGCACGGTATTGATGGTATGTGCCCAGGAGCCCATATTTTTTGGGCATGCGGGGGAGCAAATTTTTCAAAGGGTCAATTTCTTTATCATGTGGGGTGGGAGGGCAGAGGTGTGGAGGGCATCCGGTAGTAGAAGTTATTATCGAGAAGTTGCCACCCTGGTGTAGCGATGTTTTGTAGGGTGGTTAGATGTAGTGCTTTTATTGTTGAAGCACTAGACAAGAAGCTCCCCAACGCCCCCCCCGCCCCTCCCCAAAGAACAATGCAGGTGTGTTTAGGTCTGGATGCTTGGTCGAATAAGACAGTGAGATAAGGTGCAACTGGCATGGGGACAGGTGTCATGTATTGGGAGGCAGTACAGACTTTGTGCCATGATTGCCGTGGTGCGAGATAGCACTGTCATGGGTGCGTGTGCTGGCAGATCAGATTATTAGCTAAAGAAGCTAATGGTGCAGGGTTTGTTGTGAGGTCAAGAAAAAGGGGAGGGGGGTTGGAGATGGGACCATAGTGTTTATCTTCCACGTTGTAGGGGCCATGTCATTATTAGGCTTTGTGTGGCTTTTTATGTGCATCAGGGGATGCAGTTGCTGCTTCTGGTCCAGCTCCTGGGATGAGGGAGGGGTGTGGGGATATGGCTGCAAGGTCGGGGTTTGCTCAATTCCAGTGCAGCTAGTGAGGCAAGGTTTGGGCTTGGTGCCGTAGAGCCGCCTTTGGGGAGGGTGCTTGCTGAAGCAGAGGGGTGGCAAACAGAGGGGCATACGTTCCTGTGTTAAGTGTATTTTACAAGCCCCCTTTTTACTTACCTGGGTCTTGGTGGTGGCTTTCCCAGTATGATTATGTTTCGTTGATGGGCCACATTAGCAAAATAGCTCCTTACCCTGCGAAGCCGCATTAAGTTGGGCTAGAATGTTGGTGGCTGTCACTTTACAGTAAGAATATTGTAACTTTCAAGTTAAAGGAGCAGAACATTTTGGACATTTGGTGACAGTTGCATGTACAATACATACGCACTGAACTGGATCCTGTCTGACTCACCTGGTGCATTGAAGAATGGGCATACTGCGCCAGCCTTTGGAGGCTGCTCAAGTCCTGCTGAAAGCCCCTCAGCTCCAGTGGAAAAGCCTGGAATGCACCTCTCATCCGCTGCCCGGCTGGCGTAATGGTTCAGACTGGACCACTGCCAGAGTGCGGTGGTGCGTGACTGCCTTAGCAGCTGCTCTGCCCTACAGTCCAGTGCAGACAATGCTGCATGAGTTGGTCGGAGTGTCCGACCTCCTGGACTGTGGCACTGCCTGGGATGTTGCCGGGGGCTGCCAAACAACTTTAAACTATGCTGGGCATGCCTATGGTGATTGGGCAAATGAAATTATGATGCTGAAGACGCATGAAGGGATGTCAGTGATTACTGCGGGCTGAGCCAGGTGATTGGGAAATTAAATCATGACACTGAAGACTTGTGACGTGAAGTCAGTGATTACCACGGTCTGAGCCAGCCCCCAAGCCTGACACAAGCTGCCAGCTAAGAGCTTTGACAGTCAGTGGATGTGCTAAATAGCAGCGCTCCGGCAGACAACTGAGACGCTATAAATGCGGGAGGATGCATTTCAGTGCGGTGATACGGACCACCACACTGAAATGCGTTAGTCTAACGCAGTGGTCTTCAAACTGTGGGGCATGCCCCCCTGGGGTGGCGTGGAGTCTCCTGAAGGGGGGTACAGCTCCACACACCCCCAGTGATTCACAGTCCCAGAAGTTCACTCACAGTTTTTTCTGAAATATTAGGTAACCTATTCCCGTTGTTTTATATTTTGTGGCCTTATTTTTAAAGGTAGTTGGGCTTCTACTCCAAATGCTCCTTTTCAACGGTTAAGCCCATTGCAGGAAGCTCGGTGAGGAAGTGACGGTGGGCAGGGAGACTGAGCAGTGTGCAAGAAAGCACTTTACAATTCTTTTTTTCTTTTAAGCAATCTGCAGACTTTATAGTCTGCTTGTTAGTAAACACATAATTCATTTTGGCATTTGCATTGTATCACAATATTTGCCACCCCTACGGTTAATTAGAATACACTACCATGCAGCAGAACTTTGCCATCAATTGCTGATCGTTTATTCAATAAAATGTATTTTTACCCACCTTCGTTTTAATGTACTGCTTGCTTGCTGTTTGTTCGTTTCTAGCTGCCAATGCATGCTTTTCTTCTGTTTCAGTATTAGTTGCAGTGAAAGGAGAAGCATGCATAAATGTTTAAAGTCAGAAGCCCTGCCAAGTTTACCAGGCCCATGCTTGATGTGCTGCTCCAATCCAGATTTTAGCTTTAAATTCTATAAAACGGGACTACAATTCCCAGAATTAAAAAGAAAAAACCTTGACTGGAGCACTACATCACGCATGGACCGGGGAAACTTGGCAGCTATGCGTTTTTTAAATGGGACAGGACTGAGTGCCTGCACTTCTTTATTTTGAGAGGAAGAGTACCAGCACTTCTCAGCAGATGCGCAATACTTTAACTTGGAAAGTATCAGCACTTCTAGAAAGCAAGTAGGTAGTCTGGTATAGGGTACCTGCACTTGTATATTTCCATTTCAAGCACTGTCTAAAGTTGAAGTCAGACCTCTGTGAATGTGTCTGCCGTTCACATTGGGTCAATGTGTATGTTCTATGCCATTTCCTTTGTACACTCATGGCGAAGCCTTGCAATGCTAATAGTCAATTCTACTCTATAAAAGTGCCAAATAATAACTGGTCAAACCTTTATCCCATTAAAACTGAGGTCATTACATTTCATCTTGATTTTAGAATTATGACTTTCGTTTATATGGAATCTGTCCAAACTATTAATTGTATGAACAAAAAATAGTTTGCTTGCATTTTCTATTCCCAGGTATTACAAGTTGCTCAGGTTGCTGAGGTATTAAATTTAGTTTTTACCATTTTAAGACTCTAGAACACCTCTTTCTGGAATTTGACTTCTGCTGGGACTGACCTTGTTTTGTGCAACCTTGATTATTTGCATTATTTTTATCTGTAGTTTCTGTGTGGCTCTCCAGCAGCTTCTACACTCTTTCAGTATGGTTAGGGCAGGTAAAACAAGTACTGAGGAGGTATCACTTAAGTATGGGTTAATTTGCAGAAAGTGTGTTTTCAGACATTTGGCTTCCTTTCCAAAGTACACCTTATGGTGGAGAATTCATGGCAGTGATGCTACAACAGGGATAAGCCTTGTGAGTGGCATAACCTCTTACCAAAACATGTCTATCATCATTGCGAAGTGATAACCTGTTCTGGGGCCAGTTGTAACCTTTATTAGGCCTACCAATATCTCATCTGAGGTCGCACATCCAGAATGCTGCAGCCCAGTTGTCACTGATACTTTGATACTTTCTTTGGCTTCTATTGCCAAAAATCAATAATTTGAAGGCGCTATGCATTGTGCACCAAACCAGTATTCAGTGAACTCCTCTCTACTCCCACATCCTCTTCTTGATCTGTGAATTCCTAAGTGGATATAGCCATGAGCTCCAATCCTCAAACAACTTGTTGCTTATGTGCCACTGCAAAACAAGGTGCGGGCAATCCAAAGCCCTTTTTTATTTAACTAAATAAAGATCATTTTAGATTTGGAAAGGCTTTGAAAACAGTTAGTTCCATTTTAAAGTCATACTACTATTTACAATTACTTCTTTTATTGCTGTTTTCTGATAGACGTTGATGCCAAGATGCTACACTTGCAGCAACATGCTCTAAGTGTTCTAACATAAGAAAACCACCATCCTAGTAGCAAACAGTCTGCTGCCGAGTACCTGCATTGGCATGTGTCTGAACAAGCATGGATGTTTGCCCCCAACACATTTTACCTGTGTTTGAAAGGTTTCACAAACTATAAAGCCACCTGTTGGACTGAGAAAATATGTTCTGCTGACTCCTTCTAGCATTGTGCGAGTTAAGTTAGCATTTGCGGCACCATTTTGTATTCAGCCGCCATTTTATGTCATGATCGAAATGAAGCTTCTGTCTCATACTGTCTGCCTCAGCAGAAACGGCAGCCTCGATTGTTTCTTTTATTCAAGGTTGAGCTTCGTTGCACTAATGAATAGCTTGTTCTGTGTTTGCATGCCTTTCCTCGTATGTAGCCCTGCTCCCACTCTCAGAGAGACGGGCACGGGCTGAGATAACCTTGAAGCTAAGATAGTGTGTACCCAGTCTCAGGTTGGTAGCTCATCCTTCTGTACCTCTTTTGTTCATCTGTGCCCAGGCTGGAAAATTTCAGTTTGGGCGTGTCTTAGGGGTGTTGGAAATGTATATCTGACTTTACCTTTTGAACGGGGGTCAGTCCCTCGGCAGCTGTCTATGGAAGCTGGTCAGACTGGACTCCGCTCGAGCAAATACTAATAAATAACTTGGTTTGTATTCTCTACTGTCTGACCGACTCTTCATTTGTATGGAAGGCTGAGAGGTGGTCGTGAGTGACCCGGGTGGCCCAAATTGGGTCACTTCCTTCAGTTGGCGCCCGAACAGGGACCCCATCGGTTGAGTGACCCATCTTTGCCCGCGGACGGGTGAGGAGGACGGGGCCACGTCGGGTCGGACAGGCGGACTGGGGATCCCTGCACAATAGAGTCTCGAACTCGCAGCTGCCCCATCCGTCTGATCGGGCGGTGCCTCGCCCAGTGGTAATCCCAGCTGGGGTCTTGAACGGCGAAACCCTTGGATCTGACCGTTTGGTCCAAAGAGTCGGCAGTGGCGAATAACTTTGTTTGACCTGTGTGCACCAAGTGAGTTTGCTTTGGGCCATGGCGCTGCTTTATTTGAGTTTGGTACGGTCTGAGGATCTTTTTTGGACAAAAGCTTGAATTTGTTTGAATTCTTTGTGAACATGGTGTTGCTTTGATCTGTTTTGGTGAGGTCTGTGGACCGATTCTGGTGAGATATTTGAAATTATCTGCTCAGCATCGTTAGTGCACGTGTTTTCGTTTAAAGATGCCTTGTTTTAGCCGAAGGAAGCTAAGCAGAGGCGAATGAAGGCAGAAAAAGAGGCCCGAAAAGGGAGAATACAGACAGTGACGCAGAAAGCAGTAGCGTATGACAGAGAGAAAGTGGAAAAAGGTATAGAGTGAGCTGATAGAAAGTTTCGATTGCAATGTGACAAATCCTACGTTGCCCGAGAGGAAGGTGATACATTTGTGGAGGAATTGTTAGACTCCCGACCTCCGCCTCCATATGCCCCACAGAGAATATACCCTGCTGTGCCACAGCCCCAGTTGTCTGTCTCTTCTGCCCCCGCTGTTTCTGTCTCATCTGTCATAGACTCAGTTGCTTCAGCCGCTGCACCTCCTGTCAATTCTGTGGCTTCGCCCTCTGCACCAGTTATGACTGTTGGCCTCCCTGCTGCTACGCCTATTGTGTCCATGTCTTCTCTTTCTCCGGCCCTTACGCCCACCACACAGCCAATAACGACATTGGTGCCTGCCCACTCGGTTACTACCCCTTCCCTTTTCCCTCACTCTCCGGTAATACTAGATAGTGGGACACCTGTACGTGGACTGGGGGACGGGGGCTGGGCGACAGCTAGGGAGCGGTTGGGACGAATTTTAATACGATCTGATGTGGGGTAGAAAGGAAAAAAAGGCAGTAGCAAATCAGGCCGCTCAGTGGGCCCATCATCTAATTTGTAGTACTGAAGATGTGTGGAGTGTGATGAGAGATTATGAGCCATTTCTGCAACAGCATGCCCTCAAGCACATGTCGGCTACATTGATTGGATTGTGGGAACAGTGCTTCAGTGCTATGGCGCCCCAGATTATTTATAATATCAGAGATAATGTATACGTTGCTAGTATGGTGCCTGAGGAGGTTTTCGGAAATATTGCAACATTGGTAGCTTACATTGGTAGGCTGTTTGAGAAGAGCCCAAACACAGTATCCCAGTTTCCAATGAGGGAAGTTCATCCCATATATCACCCTGAGGTGCCGGAGATTCGAGATCAGCATAATGCTGTCATTAGACCAAAGGTAGAGAACAGTGGGTCTACACCCCATGGAAGAGGAGTGAGGTGTTATCCCTTAAGACTCAGTTACCTGACCCTAGGAAATATCCTACTGCATATTATAAGGAATTGACAGAAGCCGTTTCATCAACAGTGATGACACTTGCGGATATTGAAATGTTTTTTGGGTTGCTGTTGCCCGTTGACATTTGGAGGCAGGTGCACACTCAGGATCATGCTGTAGAATTGGGTGGTACATGGGATCAGATTAAAGCATGGGATAAGGAAAGGAAGCCTGGAGAGAAGCTGAAGCCTGAGATTTTAGCTTTACCTGGCCGAATTATTACCTATGCACTCCCTTATTCCTCCGAGAAGGGTAGATTGGAACACGTTAGCGGCATGCCGTCAGAAGAAAGATGAGAGTGTGTCCGATTTTTCACACGGTTCTAGGGTGTGTTCTTGGATTTTAGTGGACAAGATTTGTCGGTAGAAGGGGGTGTCCGGCTGTTCGTCAATAGATTTGTTACGAACTTGCTCCCCAAGATTGCAGCTCGGTTGCAGGCTTTGGAGAGCACTTGGACAACATCCTCCTCTTCTGTTATATTGAGTATGGCACAGTATTATGAACACAGGGAGAACGAGGAGAAGGTGGAAAAGAAGCACAAGGAGTTGAAAACGAAGGTGTTGTTACAGCAGGCGTCTAGGGGAAGTGGAAGTGGACATGGTACTGGTCCGGCCCGGCAGCTTCCCCGTTCTAGCAGGAGTGCTGCGCCTGTAGGGCCGAATCAGTGCGCGTACTGCAAAGAGGAGGGACACTGGCACAGCGAGTATCCGGTGTTATTTCAGAAAGTCGCGGTCCCTCGAGGACAGGGTTCTTGAGGATGGGGTCCCGGGGTAAGTGATCGGGACAAGGCTCGGGAGGATGGGGCATCGCAGGTTCGCTCTGATCAGAACTATTTTGATGACCCTCGAGGGAGAAAGCATTATCATGATGATTATGATCTGGACGAGGTGACAGGGATGTCCCACAGCTAGGACAGCCAGGGACAGGGTGAGGGACCTGTTCAGATACCTGTAGATCAGCACGGTCCTTATGTCACAGCAGATTTGCAAGGCTCAGTTCAGAAATTCCTAGTGGACACAGGTGCAATGAATAGCTCTGTTTCTCGTTCGCTGGTCCCCGGGGCAGCTCTGTCCGGCCAAAATTATGTTTTGGTGGCTTTTCAGGTGTACCGGTTGTGAGCCCCATTTCCAAGCCCCTTGCCTTGACTATCGGTCCCTTTACTGTGGATTCGCCCTTTCTATTGACATCAAATTGTGGAGAAAATTTAATGGGTTTAGATTTATTAAAAAAGTTGCATGCAACAATTTTTTGTTCTTCGGGCGGTATGTATATGACAATGGGACCAAACGTAATGAGTTCCAAGCAGTGTTTGTCCAAAGATGCGCCCCTTCCTGCTGAGTTTAAAGATGTGTCACCCACTGGGTGACAGGTGATACGGATGTGGGAATATTGCAAATTCCCCCAGTTTCCATCAAAGTTAAGGACAACGCCGTTTTGCCCGTATTCCTCAGTACAAAATACCACGAGCGGGGGAGCGAGCTTTATTACGCATTATACAGGATCTGATTAAGTCGAGGGTAGTTGAGGAGGCAGCATCAAATGTTTGTAACAGCCCTATTCCTCCTATTCTCAAGAAGACATCCCCAGACTCCCCTGATGACACTGCGGACGTTTATCATTTTGTGATTGATTTGCGCGCAGTTAACAAAATAGTGGTTCCTCAATTCCCGGTGGTCCCTGACATTACTGCCCTTCTCACAATGATTCCTTCCTCTGCCCAATTTTTCTCTGTCATTGATTTGAAAAATGCATTTTTCAGTATTCCAATTCATCCTGATAGCCGTCACCTATTTGGTTTTACACTAGCTGGCAGAAGTTTTAGATTCTGCCGTGCTCCTCAGGGCTATACTTAGAGCCCTAGTATATAGAGCCAAGCCTTAAAAGCCCAATTGGATTCCCTGACGTTTCTCCAGGTAATGTATTGCTTCAGTATGTGGATGACATACTGATAGCTTCTGACACCGAACAGGGATGCAAAGACAGTACGGTTAAGTTGTTGCTACATTTGGCTCACCATGGACATAAAGTGTCCCTTTCTAAATTTCAATATTGTCGACAGGAGGTCACCTATTTAGGTAACCTACTGTCGAAGAAGGGTAGGCGATTGACACCTGAGCGCATTAGCACCATTGTTACAATGCCCATCCCTAAAACTCAGAGGGATGTACGCGCCTTCATTGGCATCACTTCCTACTGTCGGCATTGGATCCCTAATTATTCATTACTGTTGGAAATGGCCCTTTTTGCAGGGTCACCCCTAAACTTTTGCCTGCCTCCTGTATTTTTGCTGACCTGTTTCTGTTGGTTTTATGACTCTGGGCACTTTACCACTGCTGTTCAGTGCTAAAGTGCATATGCTCTCCCTTGGTAAATATGTCTATGTGAATTGGTATATCCCTTATTGGCTTATTTGGTTTACCTGTTAGTCCCTAGTAGTGTGGCCTGTGTGTGCCCAGGGCTGGTAAACCAAATGCTGCTGGTGGGCATGCAGCGCTGGTTTGCGCCACCCACAGAAGCAGCTTTTAAAGTGTGTCTCAGACCTGCCACTGCAGTGTCTGTGTGCAGTCCAGAACTGCCATCTTGGCTGTGAAGTGCACCCACTTCCCAGCCCCTGAACCTTCCCTTGGCATCCTGTAAGTCGCCCCTCGGGTAGGGTGCATTGTATGTGTAAGGTAGGACATGCCTTGGTGTGTGTAGCATGTCCTGGTAGTGAATTATGCACCATTTCGTTTTTCACTACTGTAAGGCTACCTGTTCCTCATAGGCTAGAATGGGCAGTTTGACTATTACATGCTATAGTCCTAACTGACCCCAGGAACATGGTAGAAAAACAATTTAGTATGCCTGAGCTCAGAATATTAAAATACACCTTTTAGTGAAGTTTATTTTTATATTCTGTGTTTGAAAATACCACTTTTAGAAAGTAGGTATTTTCTTGCCTAAACCTTCCAGTGTGCTCTGCCGTTATGTGTATTGGCTGTCTGGTTTTAGAGGGGCAGGACAGGCTGAGTCAGACCTGGGTTGAATAGAGATCTGCATTTAGAGTGTGGGGAGGGGTGGCTCTTTGATCTGAATAGGGCTGTGCCTGGCAAAGTGAATGCTGGCTCCACCTCCCACTGTGTGTCTGCTAGCAGACCCCCTCTTTCTGAAAGGAAGGATGCAGCCTGGTAAACAAAGTGCTCCAGGCCTGAGCAGAACTGGTTCTGGCTAGGTTCAGGGACTGGTAGCTTCAAAGATCAAAGGCTTTTGGGGTATAAATATCTGTGCTCAAGCCCCTACATTTTGTATTGCTTTTGGATCTGGAGAGGAAACTCTGTCCGTGCCACTGGAGGAATCTGCAGGAAGTGACTGTCCTTGTGCTTGTGTGTTGATTCTTGCACTGGCCTGCAGCAGTGACCACTGGACCTTGAAGAAGAGAAAAAGGACTTTTGAGAGAACTTTTATTTTTGTTACAGCAATTACCCAAGGGCTAGGAAAAGAGCTAGCCTCCTGCTGGAGTCTCAGGCACATCAGACTCCACCACCAACCTCCTGCTTCCTCCCTGCGAGGATTGCTATCTGCTGATGAGGCTCCTGTGAGTTCCAGGGCCTCTAGTTTGCTTCAGAGAAAAGAGTGCTGGAAATCGTCGCTAACGCACGTTTGCGAGCCGCTGCAGTCGAGAGCGCTGGAAAAATCATCGCGCTGCTGCCGCTGAGTGCTCGCAACACGAGACCATCGCTAACGCCCCTTTGCGAGCCGCTGCAGCCGAGACGCGCTGGAAAAATCATCGCGCGGCTGTCGCCGGCGCTCGCAACCCCTACAGAATCATTGCTTCAAGACATCGCATTGCGGACGCCGTGCGTCCGCCATTTCATCGCATCGCACCGGATTTCGTCGCTCCCTCGCGGAGCGCCATTTCTTCGCATCGCAACACGATCGCACAACGCAACAGGCTCGTCGCATCGACTTCTCCCTCGCGGCAAGAAAGTCATCGCATCGGCGGCCTAGCGTGCAGAAGTTTGTCGCATCGTCTCCGCACACGCAACAGGATCGTCGCATCGCCTTCGCCCTCGCGGCAAGGTCTCAGCGCATCGGCGGCCTAGCGTGCAGAAGTTGGTCGCATCGTCTCCGCACGCATCAGCAGATCGGCGCATCATCCTCCCTTGCGGCAAGGATTTTAACGCATCGCCGGCCTCGCGTGAGGAAAATCATCGCTACCACTTCTTTGCGACATTTTGTTGGTTTTGCTACTAAACCCAGGTACTTTGTGAGAGAAAGGGTCGCCGAGACCACTGCCTTGAATTTGAACCTTATTTTTGCAACCTTTGAACTATTTTTTGACAGTCCTTCAACCGCCATCCTATTTTTGACAGTCTTATGAGAGAAAGGGTCGCAGAGACCACTGCCTTGAATTTGAACCTTATTTTGCAACCTCTGAGCGAGAAAGGGGCGCAGAGACCCCTGCCTTGAATTTGAACCTTATTCTTGCAACCTTTTGAACTATCTTTGACAGCCCTTCAACAGCTATCCTATTTTTGACAGTATTGTGGCTTTTACAGTTATTGGTCTTGTGATAAATCTGCCTTTATATAAAGATACTTATTTTTATAACTACTTGTGTGGTGTCCCTTTGTAGTGTTCCTCACTGTGTTACTGTGTATGGTCATAAATGCTTCACACACTGCCTCTGAGATAAGCCTACCTGCTCGTGCTACGTTACCACAGGGTTGAGCAGGGGTATTAAAGAGGGTAGCCCTCTCACTCTGACTTAGGAAGAAGGGTCCCTACTTGGACAGTGGCCAGCCATTGCCAACTAGAGACCCCCATTTCTAACATTGGTGGTCAGCGGTGAGGATCTGGACTTGCATTTATGATCGCATACAGTAATTATAGTGTACACTACTAGTGAGTGCAGACCATAACGTACCGCATACATTTTTGAGAATTTTTTTTGCTCCTATATTGTGATTGATATTGCCGGTGATTTTTCACCCGCGCACATTTTCTGAGAGTTTTGGGATCCTATATTGTGATTGATATTGCCGGTGATTCTTCACCCGCGCCCATTTATTGAAAGTTTTGATCCCCTATTGTAATTGATATTGCCGGTGATTTTTCACCCGCGCACATTTCTGAGAGTTTTGGGATCCTATATTGTGATTGATATTGCCGGTGATTTTTCACCCGCGCCCATTTATTGAAAGTTTTTGATCCCCTATTGTGATTGATATTGCTGGTGATTTTTCACCCACGCACATTTCTGAGAGTTTTTAGGATCCTATATTGTGATTGATATTGCCGGTAATTTTTCACCCGCTTACATTTTTGAGAAGTTTTCTTCTATCTTTTATTGATATTGCCCGTGATTGTTACAATGGGCAAGCCTATGTTTTATTGATATTGCCAGGTGATAGTACCCGCATACATTTTTGAGAATTGTTGGATCCTATATTGTAATTGATATTGCCGGTGATTTTTACCCGCATACATTTTCTTGAGAAGTTTTCTTCTATCTTTTATTGATATTGCCCGTGATTGTTACAATGGGCAAGCCTATGTTTTATTGATATTGCCGGTGATTTTTTTACCCGCATACATTTTCTTGAGAAGTTTTCTTCTATCTGTTATTTGATATTGCCCGTGATTGTTACAACGGGCAAGCCTATTTGTTTTATTATTGATATTGCCAGATATTGCTACAATGGGTCTTGCTGAGATGAGACCTACCTTTTATATAGATGATCTGTTAACCTACAGTCTAGAGGAGCTAAGGGGGTTCTGTGAGGAGAAGGGCTTAGCAGTGAGTAGGAAGGAGACTCAGCTATCCCTGCAGACATCCCTGAGACTTTGGCAACAAGACAGATGGAGATTCTTGGAGTCCCAGTACACCTACCAAGAGGGTAGTTGGTCTGAGGGTGGCCCTAGAGAGTCTGAAGAGGAGGAAGAAAGTGTTATGGAATATCTCATAGGTGGGGAGTTCCTTGATGAGCCTAGTGCCTATGTTAGTGCCAGATTCCCCTCATGGTCCCCAGAGGAGTTGGGGGACAAGCGGCAAGGTCCCATAGGTAGGGAGTCCCTTGCTGGATCTAGTGCACAGGGTAGTGCCCAATCCCCTTCATGGTCCCCAGAGGAGTTGGACAGACAGAGGGAGAGGGAGTACCAGCTGGAATTGGAGAGGCTCCAAATAGAGATTGCCCAGCTGGAGGCGCACCTAGCGCAGATAGCAGAAAAGGAGAAGTTAGCTCCAGAGGGAGGTTACCCCTGGAGCGCAGTTTTAATTGTCTGGATTCCCCAGAGAGGGTGGGGTCCAGTGGTGGCAGCAAAATTGAAGTATATAGTGATGACAGTGTAATACACCCACCCAGGGATGTGGCACCTGACTTGAAGGAGGGGTTGATCTACACCAGGGGATTCAAGGACCTGAGATAGCTCCATTGGTGTGCAGTGTCCCTGAGGTGGATTGGGGAACTAGCGCAGGGGCCCATAGTCCTAGTGAAAGGAGGGATACTCTACCGACTCTGGATGAGAGGTGCAGGGAGAGGGTTCCCCCGTGGTTGAAGTCCTGGTGTATGAGTGTGAGGACCGCCCAGAAGAGTGTGGGTTGAGTGATAGAGACAGTCAGTTAATGTCTCGCCCATTTCAAGAGAGTGGTGTGGGGTACGTGTGTGAGGCACTGGATTGTGAGGTAAAGGTTAGCACCTGTGTGGAGCTGTGTAATCCAATTGTGGGAGAGCATATTGTGAGTTCCTATTTTCCAGAGCTAAACCAACATGTGTTAGAGTGCGAGTTCTCTGATCCTAGGGAACTTGCGCAGGAGGCAGACCTCTGGGTGAGTACCAGAGGCTCTGTAGAGGCATTAGGGAATGACCCTAAGAGAAGTGGTTCAGAAGTTTTCCAACCCAGAGTGCTGGGAAAGGTTAGGAGTGTTACAGCTGGGTCCCCTTGTTGTGAGGAGGTTGTAGGGCCTCACATCCTGTCTCGTGGGAGCAGGAGTGAGACTGGGATAGGTCCCGAAGTGCCCCAGTCTCAGTCCCCAGGACTGGATGGTTCCATGAGGGAACACCAGGTGGGGAGCCTAGTCTGTCTGGATGGACCGTCCATTGTGGGGGGTACCCCAGTGTTAGGTGAGCTGGGAGTGCCTGTAGTCAGGCCTCCATCAGTTCTTGTGCCTGGCAGTGCCACTCCTAGGGGGAGGGTATGGAATTCCAGTCTGAGGGATGAAAGGGGAAGGAGTCCCCAGTGGAAGAGCCAGTGGGTCAGGGGCCAGTCAGAAGGGCTGAGCCCCCTAGGAGTGACCATGGTGACACCACTTCAGTGCTGGTTGGCCAGGCAGTTGTTCAGCCTCAGGGGTTGGTCCCTGGGTTGGTAAGTCAGATCCAGGAGTTGTCTGCCCTGGAGGGAGGGACAACTGTAAGCAGTGTCCCCACCATTTTTTCTAAGAGCACCACTCCAGGTGGGAGGGTGCAGTATGCTGGAAGGGGGTGCAGAGGGAGGGAGTCATCGCCTCTGACCCCGGTGCGACCTCCGGGTTTTTCAGGTTGGTAGGTCAGTTGCAGGGTCCAGGCCCTGAACTGGTGGAGGGGTGTGTTTCCCTTGAGGGGGCCTGAGTGCTCCCCAGGAAGTCCTGGTTGGCCAGGCAGTTGTTCAAGCACAGGGGTTGGTCCCTGGGATGGTAAGTCAGGTCCAGGTGTTGTCTGACCTGGAGGAAGGGACAACTGTAAGCAGTGTCCCGACCATTTTCTTTTCTAAAGCACCACTCCAGGTGGGAGGGTGCAGTATGCTGGAAGGGGGTGCAGAGGGAGGGAGTCCTCGCCTCTGACCCCAGTACCACCTGAGGGTTTTCAGGTTGATGGATCAGTTGCAGGGACAAGGCCCTGAACTAGTGGAAGAGTGTATTTTCCTTGGGCGGAATTGGTGTACGCCCCCAGAAGTCCTGGGTTGCCAGGCACAGGCCCAGCCCAAGGGTACAGACCCTAGGTTGGGGGGCCAGGTTCAGGGTGTCCCCCCTGATCTGGAAAAAGGGGCAACTGCTAACAGTGCCCCTCCCGGTTTGTGTTATGGAGGCACCTCTCCAGGTGGGAGGGTGCCGGGCCCCAGTAAAGGGGGCGGGGAGAGGGCAGCCTCACCCCTGACCTCCGCCCAGTCTAAGGGTACAGACCCTATGCTGGGATACCAGTTGCAGGATAGAACCCCTGAACTGGTGGGCGATTTATGCAGGACACCTGCCTCAGGTGCCCTGACAATTCTGGAAGGGGGTATCGCTCCAGGTGGGAGGGTACCGAGCCCCAAAGAGGAGGACCGGGTGTGGGAGAGCCCACCCCAGTCTCTGGCCCAGCCGCTGGGTACAGGCCCAGGGCTGGTGGGTCAGTGTCCGGGTGCTTTGCCTGACCTGACAGGAGGGAGAGTGTACAAAGGTGCCAGGCACCTGGGGTTACTGCCCCTCACTCTCTGATGCCACAAAAGTTTGAGAGCCCTGAGAGGTATAGGGCTTGGATTTCATCACTGACTACTGTCAGTGATTACTGGGAGCTTGTTGTTTATCTGTTGGGACACACCTGGGGGCCAGTTAAGGTTAGATGCTGCACAGGTGGTGTCCACAGGTAAGGGGAAGAGTTCCCCATTGGTTGCCTTAGTGAGCCCTGAGAGGTATAAGGCCTGGGTCTCATCCCTGACTACTGTCAGTGGCTACTGTGGCTTATTGTTTATCTGTTGGGACACACCTGGGGGCCAGTTAAGGTTAGGTGCTGCACAGGTGGTGTCCACAGGTGAGGGGCAGAGTTCCCCATTGGTTATCTTAGTGGGCCCTGGGAGTGTGGACAGAGGGATCCACCAGGGTTCAGATTGGAGTAGAGCGGGCATATGCCCCTGCAGTTGCGGGCCATTTCCGTGTTCTATCGCCCGAAGCAGGAAGCCCATCAAAGTAGTGATTGGTCTACCCTGCGTTTTGGCTGGAAGGGGTTGTGTTGGAAATGGCCCTTTTTGCAGGGTCACCCCTAAACTTTTTGCCTGCCTCCTGTATTTTTGCTGACCTGTTTCTGTTGGTTTTATGACTCTGGGCACTTTACCACTGCTGTTCAGTGCTAAAGTGCATATGCTCTCCCTTGGTAAATATGTCTATGTGAATTGGTATATCCCTTATTGGCTTATTTGGTTTACCTGTTAGTCCCTAGTAGTGTGGCCTGTGTGTGCCCAGGGCTGGTAAACCAAATGCTGCTGGTGGGCATGCAGCGCTGGTTTGCGCCACCCACAGAAGCAGCTTTTAAAGTGTGTCTCAGACCTGCCACTGCAGTGTCTGTGTGCAGTCCAGAACTGCCATCTTGGCTGTGAAGTGCACCCACTTCCCAGCCCCTGAACCTTCCCTTGGCATCCTGTAAGTCGCCCCTCGGGTAGGGTGCATTGTATGTGTAAGGTAGGACATGCCTTGGTGTGTGTAGCATGTCCTGGTAGTGAATTATGCACCATTTCGTTTTCACTACTGTAAGGCTACCTGTTCCTCATAGGCTAGAATGGGCAGTTTGACTATTACATGCTATAGTCCTAACTGACCCCAGGAACATGGTAGAAAAACGAATTTAGTATGCCTGAGCTCAGAATATTAAAATACACCTTTTAGTGAAGTTTATTTTTATATTCTGTGTTTGAAAATACCACTTTTAGAAAGTAGGTATTTTCTTGCCTAAGCCTTCCAGTGTGCTCTGCCGTTATGTGTATTGGCTGTCTGGTTTTAGAGGGGCAGGACAGGCTGAGTCAGACCTGGGTTGAATAGAGAGATCTGCATTTAGAGTGTGGGGAGGGGTGGCTCTTTGATCTGAATAGGGCTGTGCCTGGCAAAGTGAATGCTGGCTCCACCTCCCACTGTGTGTCTGCTAGCAGACCCCTCTTTCTGAAAGGAAGGATGCAGCCTGGTAAACAAAGTGCTCCAGGCCTGAGCAGAACTGGTTCTGGCTAGGTTCAGGGACTGGTAGCTTCAAAGATCAAAGGCTTTTGGGGTATAAATATCTGTGCTCAAGCCCCTACATTTTGTATTGCTTTTGGATCTGGAGAGGAAACTCTGTCCGTGCCACTGGAGGAATCTGCAGGAAGTGACTGTCCTTGTGCTTGTGTGTTGATTCTTGCACTGGCCTGCAGCAGTGACCACTGGACCTTGAAGAAGAGAGAAAGGACTTTTGAGAGAACTTTTATTTTTGTTACAGCAATTACCCAAGGGCTAGGAAAAGAGCTAGCCTCCTGCTGGAGTCTCAGGCACATCAGACTCCACCACCAACCTCCTGCTTCCTCCCTGCGAGGATTGCTATCTGCTGATGAGGCTCCTGTGAGTTCCAGGGCCTCTAGTTTGCTTCAGAGAAAAGAGTGCTGGAAATCGTCGCTAACGCACGTTTGCGAGCCGCTGCAGTCGAGAGCGCTGGAAAAATCATCGCGCTGCTGCCGCTGAGTGCTCGCAACACGAGACCATCGCTAACGCCCCTTTGCGAGCCGCTGCAGCCGAGACGCGCTGGAAAAATCATCGCGCGGCTGTCGCCGGCGCTCGCAACCCCTACAGAATCATTGCTTCAAGACATCGCATTGCGGACGCCGTGCGTCCGCCATGTTCATCGCATCGCACCGGATTTCGTTGCTCCCTCGCGGAGCGTCATTTCTTCGCATCGCAACACGATCGCACAACGCAACAGGCTCGTCGCATCGACTTCTCCCTCGCGGCAAGAAAGTCATCGCATCGGCGGCCTAGCGTGCAGAAGTTTGTCGCATCGTCTCCGCACACGCAACAGGATCGTCGCATCGCCTTGCCCTCGCGGCAAGGTCTCAGCGCATCGGCGGCCTAGCGTGCAGAAGTTGGTCGCATCGTCTCCGCACGCATCAGCAGATCGGCGCATCATCCTCCCTTGCGGCAAGGATTTTAACGCATCGCCGGCCTCGCGTGAGGAAAATCATCGCTACCACTTCTTTGCGACATTTTGTTGGTTTTGCTACTAAACCCAGGTACTTTGTGAGAGAAAGGGTCGCCGAGACCACTGCCTTGAATTTGAACCTTATTTTTGCAACCTTTGAACTATTTTTTGACAGTCCTTCAACCGCCATCCTATTTTTGACAGTCTTATGAGAGAAAGGGTCGCAGAGACCACTGCCTTGAATTTGAACCTTATTTTTGCAACCTCTGAGCGAGAAAGGGCGCAGAGACCCCTGCCTTGAATTTGAACCTTATTCTTGCAACCTTTTGAACTATCTTTGACAGCCCTTCAACAGCTATCCTATTTTTGACAGTATTGTGGCTTTTACAGTTATTGGTCTTGTGATAAATCTGCCTTTATATAAAGATACTTATTTTTTATAACTACTTGTGTGGTGTCCCTTTGTAGTGTTCCTCACTGTGTTACTGTGTATGGTCATAAATGCTTCACACACTGCCTCTGAGATAAGCCTACCTGCTCGTGCTACGTTACCACAGGGTTGAGCAGGGGTATTAAAGAGGGTAGCCCTCTCAGTCTGACTTAGGAAGAAGGGTCCCTACTTGGACAGTGGCCAGCCATTGCCAACTAGAGACCCCCATTTCTAACAATTACTAATAAAGTGTTTGCTAGCACTAACCACTAAAGATGTGCATGAACCCCTGTCATGGACGCATGAATATCAGCAGTCTTTTGAGCAACAAAAAATTGCGCTTTGCTCTGCTCCTGTGCTTGGCACCCCTGACTATGCGTAGCCGTTCGTGTTGTATGTACACGAGACGGCTGGCTGTGCGCTCTCTGTTTTAACACAGGCCTTTGGAGGTAAGCAACCAGCGTTTGCTTATTTTTCCGCTTTGCTTGACCCGGTCGCCAGAGCCCTCCCGAACTGTCTAAGAGCAGTCGCGGCTGTGGCCATCTCTATAAGGCAATCGGCTGGGCTCGTACTTGATACTGACCTCACAGTCATGGTACTGCATGCTGTGGACACCCTTTTGAACAAGACCAAGATGCAGCACCTTACCAGTGCACGTCTGACTGGCTATGAGTTAACTCTTTTCACCCCGCATATTACGATAAAAAGATGTGCCACTCTGAACCCTGCCACGTTACTACCCCTCCCTTCTGAGAGTGAAGAAATAGACATACGTGATTGTCTGTTTCGGACGGAGGAGGAGACGAAGGGACGGGTAGACTTGACTGATGTTCCCTTATCTGACCCCCAAGTGGAACTATATGTCGATGGCTCTTGTTTCAAATTACCAGATGGCACCACCACTGCAGCATATGCACTCACTACGTTGCACATGGTAGTTGAGACATCACAAGTTCCTTATCAGTCCGCCCAGGCAGCTGAGTTGGTCGCCCTTATTAGAGCCTGTGAGTTGAGTGAGGGACTGGCTGTCAATCTCTACACTGACAGCCAGTACGCCTTTGGGGTCGCTCATAATTTTGGGCGGCTCGGGGCAGAGAGAGGGTTCCTCACATCCCATGGGACGCGTATTCAGAATGGGCCCCTTATACATAGGCTTTTTTCTGCCCTGACACTCCCTAGGAAATTGGCTATAGTGAAGTGAAGTGCCCACAAGGCAATTACCGATGATGTGTGTAGGGGAAATTCATTTGCAGGTCAGATAGCTAAGGAGACAGCTCGAACAAAGATGAAAAAGATGTTTGTAGCGGGTCCTGCCAGGTGGGTACCCGAGGCCACCATGTTTGAGGACACTCTGGACAATATCAAAGAGATCCAGAGCGAGGCAATGATTGAGGAGTTAGCAGTATGGCAGGAAAGTACAGCACGTTTGGATGAGGATGGGTGCTGGACTGACAAGTCAGAGAGGCAGAGATGGATGCTACCGGATGCATATGTCCTTCCTGTGGTTACTATGGCGCACGGGCCAGCTCACATTAGTGCGAAGGGAATATGTAAGCCGTTAGACCCTGTATGGCAGAATGGCAACATTCCCAAAGTTGCTGCTCACCTTGTGAAGTACTGTATGGTATGCATGATGTATAATCCTGGAAAAAGCACCCCTACACCTCCTGGTAATTTTGCACCGCCTTCCTTCCCTTTCGAGGTTCTTCAGATGGATTTCATCAAAATGGAACGAGTCAATAATCTGAAATATGTGTTAGTAGTTGTTTGTGCATTCAGTAAATGGATTGAGGCTTACCCCACTAAAGAGAACACAGCCATGGCAATGGCGAAGGCACTCTTGAAAGAGTTCTTCCCGCTTTTTGGTTTGCCACGTTTGATTTGGAGTGACAAAGGAAGTCACTTCAACTCAAAGGTTATTCAGTTGGTGTGCGATGGATTGCACATCAAGCAGAAATTTCATCCTGCAAACCATCCCCAGTCGGCAGGTTTAGTTGAGAAGTACAATGGTACTCTCAAACTGAAGCTGGCAAAGATCAAAGAGAGCACAGGATTGCAATGGCCAGATGCTTTACCATTGGCTTTGTTGTCTACAAGAGCCACGGCTCACACTAGGACAGGGTTGTCCCCGTACGAGGTCGTGTTTGGCTGTTCGGCGAATGTCTGGGGCATCCCCCGACCTCATAGGTTTTCCGAGATAGAATACCCTTTGCTTGTGGATTACTTATATGAGTTGACTAAAAACTTGCGCTCTATTCACCAACAGATTCATTAAGCTTTGCCACCAGCTCCCGAGGGGCCAGGCCACGACATCAGACCCAGTGACTACATCCTGGTGAGGAACTATCAGAGGAAGGCAGTTTGGAGATGCGTTGTAAGGGGGCTCTCCAGGTCCTCCTCGCCACCCAAACGGCAGTGAAGGTAGACGGCCGGAAGAATTGGATTCATTCTAGCCACGGCAGGAGGGTGCCCCTTCCGTTGCCCTATGACCCCTGGGTGCTCGATGGAATCGCCGACTCTGAAACGGAGCAGGTGCCACGCTTCGTTCCCTTCTCAGATGCACGACTGACGTGGGCACCCACCGAGGAGGAGAGAAACACAGTGTTGAATGAGGCGGTGCCACCTGAGATTAAGGCCGCCCAGGAGCCCCAGCTTGTTGGCCCATCTGTGCTTGAGCACCAGCCCATTGAGCCCCAGCCTGCTGGCTCATCTGTGTTTGAGCCCCTGCCCATTGGTCCCTCTGAGTCTGAGCCCCTTTTTGCTGACCCCTCTGTGCCTGGAGTGGTTAGGTACAACAATCTGCATCCCCGACGGAATAACAGTGCACCAAAGGAAAAGTGAGATTAACAGGGATGGACTGCGAGGAAGAAGAATAGGATGTACCTTGCCTGTGGTACCAATGGTAGTTTAGGGAAAAGGAGATTGGTGCATTGTTCAGACATTGGACAGGGTGAATTTGACGTGCTTCCCTGTCCAAGAAGGGGGGGGGGTGTACACTACCCTGAATGATGTGGGATTTCTTCAGAAAAGGGCTGCGATCGCGCAGCTCCACCGAAAGGGCTCAACAGCACCACCGTAGATGAACAATAGGAGTCTGCCAGCGAGACTCTGATGGACGCTGGAACTTTGCCCCCTTTTATTGTTCTATCATCGTTGGCTCCATTGCATGTCCTTTCCTCTGATTCAAAAATGTACCCAGCTGGTCACCCCATTGTGGAGGAAGAACAGCCCTTTGCAGCCCCGCGTTTCTGGCAGAATGGGTCTGGTTGGTCTAGTTGGTCTGTTAAGAGTAAAATTGTTTTTGTAGTAATTATCTTGATCTTTCTGATAACAATGTTGGGAATAGCGTGGTTCCTTGAGGAGAAATATCCTGTGCACTCTTTGATTGGTACAACGCCCGTCCCCCCTGAGCACATGTTTGTTACTTTAGCCCCTCACAAGGGTGAGCACAGAAAAACATATGTAGATAATGTCTTCCTGCAGATGCTCCACCAGGCGCACCACACCTTGAATGCTACTAATTGCTGCATTTGCGGTCTGCTCCCTTCTGTGACACATAGAAATTATGTATTACTGTCCTTGCCGTTTTCCTATCTGGGAAGCTGCGAGGCATCGTTTCAACTGTTTACCATGGTATATATCCATTTCCATGCTGATGCCATGAATATGACTTCTGCTGATTATGATACTGTGTTGGAATATATACTTGTTCACCAAGAGTTTACTCCAGGAGAGCGAGGGGCCCCTGATACATTGTCTCCAACAGCCTGTATGAACATATATGAGAATGAAAAAAATGTAACATGGCTTCAAATGAAATGTTGGATTTTCAGGGTTTTAACGTCACTGAATACTTTAGGTCCTTCCAGATGCGCAATATTACTTAGGATGAAGCAATGCCAGTGCCGGTAGTTAATGCAACAGCTAGTTTTTGTGTCCAGGGTTTTGGAAGTGTTCAAGTGGGACAGAGTAATTGCAACTATACATATGTGTTGAGCACAACGAATAGCCCACCTTTACTTCCACCCCATAATGTTTATTTCGTTTGTGGGTCTCAGGCTTATGTGTGGCTTCCTAGGGGGTGGTCTGGCATATGTTATGTCTCTTTCCTCCTTCCCCCGGTATATATAGCCCCATCCACCTATCATAGGATCACCAATTGAAGCGTAGGGGTGTCCACCTATCCCATATTAGAAGGGTCATCAATACAGAAGACATTGATCAGACAGATCCTACCTTACAGCAGTTCACTGATGCCATGAAGGGTATCGTTCCTTTCTGGGGCCCTATGTCCAATAGCCTTAATATCCGCCGCCTTACTAGGGTGGTGGAAGGGGTCATTAATACGACAGCTGGGATTCTAACAAATATTACAGCTGAGCTCCAGGATACGAGGCTTGTTGCTCTTCAAAAGAGGATGGTGTTAGATGACATCCTTGCTGATCGGGGTGGAGCCTGTCGCGTTATCGGTAGTAGCTGCTGTGTGTACATACCGGACCACGCTCCGAATGTATACGCTGCGATACAGAAGTTGCACAGGCTTGCATCCGACATTCACCAAGAGAATGGTACTTGGACCCTTTCTGGTTGGCTGTGGGGTTTAGTAGTATCCTGGGGTTGGAAGATCCTTCTCTTTCTTGTAGTAATTGCTGGTGTTATTTTCACTTGTTGTTTATGCAATCAATGCCTTCCTGCTTGTTGTGCTTACTGTATTGGGAAGTTAACACCTACATCAAAGGCCCCCGTGCATGATGTTAAGTCATCGGTTATGATGATGCAAGCTGTCCACGACTTAATGGCCATTGAAGAAGGCATTTTTGAGTACTGATAAATGTGTGAATACAAACAGTACTAGTAGTCTTTTTAACGAGATCACTTATTACTATCCTATGCATTAGATAAAAATGGTTAGCAAATGCTAAAAGGAGGGTCTGTTGGACTGAGAAAATATGTTCAGCTGACTCCTTCTAGCATTGTGTGAGTTAAGTTAGCATTTGCGGCACCATTTTGAATTCAGCCGCCATTTTGTGTCATGATCGAAATGAAGCTTCTGTCTCATACTGTCTGCCTCAGCAGAAACGACAGCCTCGATTGTTTCTTTTATTCAAGGTTGAGCTTCGTTGCACTAATGAATAGCTTGTTCTGTGTTTGCATGCCTTTCCTCGTATGTAGCCCTGCTCCCACTCTCAGAGAGACGGGCACGGGCTGAGATCACCTTGAAGCTAAGATAGTGTGTACCCGGTCTCAGGATGGTAGCTCATCCTTCTGTACCTCCTTTGTTCATCTGTGCCCAGGCTGGAAAATTCCAGTTTGGGCGTGTCTTAGGGGTGTTGGAAATGTATATCTGACTTTACCTTGTGAACGGGGGTCAGTCCCTCGGCAGCTGCCTTTGGAAGCTGGTCAGACTGGACTCCACTTGAGCGAATACTTATAAATAACTTGGTTTGTATTCTCTACTGTCTGACCGACTTTTCATTTGTATGGAAGGCTGAGAGGTGGTCGTGAGTGACCTAGGTGGCCCAAATCGGGTCACTTCCTTCACCACCCCTGTTTAGTAGCGTCCTTACCCTTGTCTCGATCTACCCCATCAAAGGTTTGAGGGGGGGCTGGACTCCAAAACATTTTGCTCAAGGGGGACCCTGTGTAACAAAGTTTGAAGACCACTGGTCTAACGCCTGATGCATGGTACTTGGTAGGGCTGAAATGATAAATATATATCGAAGAGCCTGCAGCAAAGATAGCCACCAAACTTGCAAGCTCCAGCGGCCCACACAGAAATAGCAGCAACTTCACCCCTCTTCCCTGGGAAGATAACCCCATTTCACATGTCTTCTACATCTCTCGTGTGACCTGGTTTAATTACGCTGGCCCCGGGCAGTGGGATATGGTGCATTATGTTGGATTTGCAGAGGCAGCCCTGATGCCATGGTGAGCTCCCTTAGTGCGGCCTACCTACTAGTGTGGGACACCCGGCTGTGGCGGGGTGGATTTGCTGCTGGGGGCCGGCCACTGCAGATTGTCACCGGGGTGCTGCAGACCGTAGCTTCTGAGGCTGTGCTTGTCGCTGGAGTGTGTAGCTAGCCCTCCGATCAGGGCCTGTCAATACTCAGTTCCGCCACCGGGCGGCGGATCAGTTCCTGCTCCCGCCCTACCATCCTGTCCACTGCTTCACCCCGGCGGCCCTGGGGGTCTCGGGGGCATAGCTACATACTCCCTCTGTACTGTGAGGCTGGGGGCCCAGATGACATGCTGCTTGGTGTGGCCAGTGCCCCGCTGCTCTCCCATCCTGCCGCGGCCTGCTAAGATTCAGAAAGCATGGGTGGTGCCCTGTCTTGGCCTGCTGCGCCTGCAGGTCGGCCGACGCCCGGGATCTGTGCCTCTTCCCACTGCTGATTTGGTGATTGTTTGACCCCTTTCTGACTCCTGTCGCTTCCAGGTGAGCTTTCTGGTGAGTGTCAGTGTTGCTGGTCTGGGGTGGAGGCAGCTGCCTGGCGGGCCATAATGTGCGCATACAACACAGATAGGCCTCTGTTGGAGCTTGGGTGCCTCTGGGTGGAATTGGAGTTGCTGAGCTTGCTGCTTCCTCTGAACCCCAGTGGCTCCCTGCTCATACTCAAGCTGTGGTAGGTGACTGCTCCTACTTGTTACTTAGATCTGAGAGTACTGTAGCCCATACACATATTTGCCTCTTCTACCACTGCAATATCCCTGCCCCGCTATTGGTTGTTCGCTGATGCTTATACATTACTTGGAGGCTATAACTGCGTGCAATATGGGGAAGACTGAGCACAAACAAGAAAAGCCCCATTTTGACAACAGGTACTTCACATTGCAGATTGAGGGACAGGATGCTGCACCCCTTGACACTCCAGATACGAACATTGCTGCTCTGTTGATGAAATTGAAAGACAGTTTGCGCTCCATTGATAGTGAAATCGATACCCTTACTTCCAGAATGGACAGATTGCAGGAACGAGTTGATAAGTACGACACTAGCTTAACTCCAGCGCTTATGCGTGAATTAAAATCAATAAAAGCCAAAAATTAAGATTTGGAGGGCAGATCCAGTTGCAATAGCGTAGGGATCATAGGTCATCCCGAATCTGTTACAATTGGCAACATGGAATCATTTGTAGAAGAAATGCTGGACAGGCTCTTCGGAAATTATTTGTAAACCGATGTCCTCATAGTTGAGAGAGCGCATTGCGCTCTGGCCCATGATTGTAAGCCCTGACAAAGCCTTATGCCAATCATTGCAAAGTTCCTTAGTTGCAGGGACAGAGACCTCATATTGCACCAAATAGAGCGACCCCTGACATGCAGTAGGAGGGCTGCAACCATTCTATCCAGACTTCACCTCTGCTGTCCAGGAGGGCCGGCAGTCCTTTACAGAGGTCAAGAGAATCCTCAGAGCCAAGTTCAGCCACGGTCTGTGCAGGTAACAGGGGTGGGGCAGTGGGGCTGGGTAAGGGGGGATTTCGAGAGATGATGCGAGGTAAAATTAATTATTTATTTAATTTTCCCTCGGCATCGTCCCTCGAAATCCCCCCTTGCCCGGCCTCACCGCTGTTACCTGCACGGACCACGACTGGCCAAGTTCATCAAGTTCTCCTTGTTGTTTCCAGCCAAGCTCCAGCTGGAGTTTAATGGTAAAACAAATTCCTTTCTGCAAGTGGAGGAGGCACTTGTCTTTATTGAACACCAGATGGCACCGGGGAGGGTGCTGTCATCCAACCGCGCTAGACCTGCTTCCTCCAGGGGTGACAGACTGCACTGAACCTTCGCTGTCAGCGACAATGATTAATCTGCCAACAATGTTTTTCGCTATATTGCGCTTCTGAATGTTGCATGGTTTTTGGTATACTCATGTACCCCAGATGTTTGTAGTATCATTTGAAATATGCTTACGAATCTCCTAAGTAATTACTGGATATTGAGTGTTGTCATTGATTATATAGTATGATAATGCTGTAACCCTCATGTATACTCTCTGGTTATCATGAGAAATGGTCAGTCCACTTGCTTGTTATGTGGTATTAAGTCGAATAGACTACATTTTAATCCAGGTTTGTGCGCCCTGCCTGAGCCTAGCCATGCTCCCTGGTCCCCTCCAATGCGTAAAGCACACAGCTATTTTATGATGGTTGTTCTCTTTATGGGTATTACGGTTAGGGTACTCGCCGACGATTGGGGCCGGTTGGAAGGGGTAAGTGGGATGGTTTATGCGATTAAAATATTTCGTTCTTCCTTCTTCGTCTTTGCACAGCCACTCTGAAGAATACCATCACAATGCCTCTGTTCATAAAATGACCCGTTGGTTTGTGCTCATACTGTTTGATGCAGCTCTTCTCAGTTGACTCACATCTGCGCTTCGATGGTGAATGTGGTCACTTGGTATTTACGAGAAGGGAATAACCCCTGTAAGGAATGGCAGGTATTAACTTACTTGGATAGGCACAGTGTGAATGTTGCTATGCTACAGTAAATGCACTGCTCCCCGATGAGTCAGTACACATTTGCCAACTTCTGGGCCTGCATTGTTATTTTTCCTCATATTCCACTTACTCTCGAGGAGTGGTCACTCTGATTAGAAAAACCCTAAAGTTTATGCTGGTGAAGTGTATTAAGGACACTGCAAGTAGGGTGGTACTGTGGCTTGCACTCTAGACGGACGACAACTCTGGCTAGTGAATATATATGGCCCCAGTATAGACTTCCCTTACTTTTTTGATAAATCAATACAGTTGTGCTCCAAATACAGGGATTGGCCAATGCTATCGGGTGGAGATTTTATTTTGTCATTTTCTATACTATTGAACAGAGCATCTGAGAAAATCCACCTCCCTACCTCCAACAAGCCTGCATGGTACTTACCCAAATAATACAGTTATAAGATTTTGTGGATGCCGCGTGGACCTTACAGCCCAATGCCAAAAACCATATGTTTTACTCTCCAGTGCAACATGTCCTCTCGTATTGACAGGTGGCTGGTATCTCGGGCTCTAATGTGCATGGTCAGTAAGGTTGAGATATTCTCTCGTACCTTATCTGATCACTTCCCAATGGCGATGCTATTAGACTGCCCCACCCACCACATTTCTACAGTTAGCTTCTAAAGGTCACTGAGGTCCTTGGTGCGGTATTCAGGTCTGAAATTAGAGGCACCATAACAGACTCCTGTAACCTAAATGAGGACACTGTTGCAGACATAGGTACTCTTTGGGAAGCTTTTAAAGCACACATTAGGGGAATGCATATATCTAAAAGCACTGGAATTCTCAAGTCGATTGGTAATCGATTGGATCGTCTTGAATCCGAACTCAAATTGTTGGAAAATACTTAAACAAGTACCAATAATAACGTGATCCTAGTCAAGATTCAGGAGGTTCTGTCTGAAATCAGAGAGGAGGTGGAGGCGAGGTCCTCTTTAGGTCAAGGGGCACGCAGCCAATGCTATGGGGATGGTGATAGGCCCGGCAAAACACTTTGTGGAATGACTAGATCTACTCCCTCACACCAAGGAGTTACCAGTATAATTTGTGACAGGGCAGAGCCCATTACAGTGCAGTTATATTCTAGCTGAGTTCCGGCAGTTTTGCGCTCTGCTATATACTCCAGGGTCAGGCCCGAATAGTGTCGATCTTACAGATTACTTGGACCAGGTGGTGCTGCCCTGGCTGGATAATGCAGTTAGGGAGCTGTTAAACTCCCCACTCACACTCAAAGATATAAGATGAGTGATAATGAGTATCCCTAGCGGGCAGGTGCCAAGAGGTGATGGACTGCCAGTAGACTTTTACAAAACATATATTACCTGGTGGCACCACAGCTTTTAGACATTTACAAAGCAGCACTAACTAAAGGTTCTCTACCCCCACCGCAATGGAGGCGGTAATACGTGTACTGTTAAAACCAGAGATCCCATCCGTTGTTCCGCCAACAGGCCATTATCACTATCAAATACAGATAATGAAATCCTTTCCGAAGTATTGTCGCAATGCCTCCAGCCACACATGCGCTTTCTAGTCCTGCCGGAGCAAGACTGTTTTATCCCCCAGAAGTCCACAGCACTTAATGTAACACTGCTGATGGCTGTCCTCCATAGAGTGGATCTAGCCATCTCACAGCAGCGGTGCTTCTGGACACTGAAAAAGAATTTTATTTTATTTATTTATTTATTTATTTAGAGTTTTCTATAGCGCGGACCAGACCCAGTGTAGGGTATCAGAGCGCTTTACAATGAGGGCACAGTACGAATAAGACAATTAGCAAAATATAGCATACATAGAATCAACATGTTTTGACAAAGTTCGGAGGGTCGCAGGCATGAGAGTTGTTCTGAGCAACAGGCCTTAGGGGCGAGGGTGTCCTTAGTGGGAGAGTAGAGGCAAGTTTAAGGATGTAGAACTGGAATGGTCCATGTGAGAGTTTACGGGAGGAATTTGCACATCAGGAATGATTTTGCTTCCCTTTTGAACAGAGGAGTAGAGGAGATTTTTCTGATGTAAGGAGGAAGCAAGTTCCATATTCTTGGTGCTGCTCCGGAGAATGCTCTGTCAGAGGTTTTTTTCTTGTTGAAATGTGAGGGTGTCAGGAGTAAATTATCGACGCTCCTAGAATGTCTGATTCCTCCAGATAAGGTACGTTTTTGGGATAGGTACTGGGGAGTATTGTGGTGAAGCGCTTTGTGAGTGATGCATGCCATTTTTAGGTGGATTCGAGCTTCATAAGGTAGCCAGTTGAGTGCTTTCAGGTGTGGCGATATGTGGTCAAATTTCCTAGATCCTGTTAGGAGTCTTGCTGAGGCGTTGAGACAGGCTTTTAAAGGGGTGGTTGAGATTTTGGGAAGCCCCGCGAGGGTGGTGCATCCGTACTCCAGCCTTGAGATGACTGAGGACTGAACTGCAGTTTTGAGGTCCGGGTTCTCGATGAAAGGTTTCATTTTCCTAAGATAGCTGAGGTGAAAGCGTGCGTTTTTAGCTAACAGGTTGATGTGTGTTTGCATGTTAAGGTTCTTATCTAGTGTAATTCCAAGTGATTTGGTGGAGTCCACCAAAGTTGGCGTGCAATTCAGAGCAGTGATCAACTTGGTCCATTCCTTTGTCTCCAGGGAGTTATTAGGGGAGAGATTAGAAGAAATTCTGTTTTTTGCGAGTTTAGCTTGAGGAAGTTGGTCGTTAGCCAGTGGACGGTCTTTTCGAGTGCCAGGTTCATCGTCTTTATGTCTTCAATGGAGGAGATCTTGATGTAAAGTTGAGTGTCGTCCGCGTACATGTGGTAGGCAATGTTCGCCTGCTGTAGTAGTTCGGTTAGTGGTTCGACATATAGATTGAATAGGGTGGGGGATAGGGTAGAGCCTTGTGGAACTCCTAGAAGGTTTGGTGAGGAGGGAGAAAGATTTTTGTTCACCATGAACGATTGCGTTCTGTTTTCCAGAAAGGATTTGAACCATTCAAGGACTGTGCCAGATAAACCCATCCTATTTTCCAGTCTTCTTAGAATTTTGTCGTGATTGACCCTGTCGAAGGCTGAGGAGAGGTCGAGCAGGACTAGTAGACAGGTTTCGTTGCGGTCAAGAGCTAGGAGGGCGTCGTCAACTATATGCAGAATGGCTGTTTCTGTGCTATGGCCAGGTCTGAAACCCGATTGGTGGATGTTCAGAAGGTTGAAGTCCATGATGTGTTCGTTCAGTTGTTGCTGAACACATTTTTCCAAGACCTTGGCTAGCATGGGAATGTTGGTTATGGGTCGGAAATTATTGGGGCCGGATGTGTTTGCTGTCGGTTTCTTTAGTATAGGGGTGACTTGGCCCGTTTTTAGGCAGTCCGGTATGTGCCCTTGTGCTAGCGAGGCGTTGATGATTTTGGTCCAGAGAGGGGAGATGACTTGGTAGATGTGGGGAAGGCAATTTGAGGGGACTGGGTCATTGAAGTGGTTGTTGAGTTTGGTGGTTGCTAAAGTTTTGGTGATGTCATTAAGATCGTAAAGTTTGAAAGTGGACCAGTGAGAGTTATTTTTTGGCAAAGGTAGCTCGGGTTGTTCAGCGTTTTCAGCTTGAATGTTCTTTGGGGTGGCTGAGTTAGTTGCTGCCGTGTTAAGCTCGAGTTGGAGGGAGTTCGTTTTTGCTGTGAAGAATGAAGAAAATTCTTCACTGCTAAGCTGTGATGGCCGTTTGTGAGGGAGGTACTATGTTGTCTTGGGCTAGGATATTAATTCCTGTCACTGATTAATCTTTTGTACACTTCGCAAATGGCTAGAATTGGGATTAATAAATTAACAGATTGCACTCTGATCCCTTCTGGTTGGGCATGGGGGCCTGACAAGTGTGCCCCTATCCACATTGATCTTTGCCCTGGTCATTAAGTCACTTGTCCTGCTTTGTGCTGAGACACCGAGGCCTGTGGCTATGGGAGTAGTTAATTAAATATTTCACTATACACGATGACGTGCTTCTGTACATCCAGTGACTTGAAGATAACATAGCTCCCATTATTCGAGAAGTTGTGTGTTTTGGTGGGTTTTCAGGATTGCGAATCAATTGGTCCAAATCTGAAGTATTACCCCTTACTGTCTTTTCGGGGCTTCCCGCATTGGATTATCCTTTACAATAGAGCCCGTAGGGAGTCAGATACTTAGGCTTCTGGTTTACCCAAGATTGGGATGAATTTAAAAGGGGTACCTATGGCCCAGTACTGGAGCAGCTGAAGACCTGTGCTGATGGATCCTTCTCCCCCCATTATGGGATGAATATCATTTATTAAGATGGTAGTACTCCCCAAATTCGTATATCTTTTCGCTAACATTCCACTCTGCCTTCCCATGATGTTCTTCACACAGGTATACTTTGGCTTATATGGGGCATTGGTCAACCAAGAGTGTGTTAGGAGGTCTTACCCAACCCCTGAGAGACAGAGGGCTTGTGTCCCAGATGTGTACTTATATTATCTATTGGCTCATGCACACTATCTAAAATGTTGGACCACACCTCAGGCAACTGCTGTGCATGTCAGAGTCTAATGTGCAGTTGGCCACTCCAAGTCGCTGTTAGTGAATGTGTGTCTCCAGCCACATTTGGTGCGGGAGGATGTGGACGTTGTGGCCATGACCTGTTGGGCCTGGTTTCATTTGGCATTGCTGATGGCACTCAATGTGCCATACTCTCCTCTTCTACCTCTTATAGGTAACCCCCAACTCCCTCCTAGTAAGGAAAACGCTATTCAATTTGGGATTGACTACGTTGGGAGACCTCTTTGTTGAGGGCTCCTCCCTCTCACTGCATAGGTTTTGAGAAAGTGGAGGCGATTTACCACAGGTGTTGGTGAGCTATCAAAGATTGCTCTTGTCTGCCAGGGCAGGGTTTGCCACCTTCCCCAATACGCCTCCCGAACCTCCCCTATTAACTGCCTATATACTCCGAACTGACATAGGCCATTCATTTTCCTATTTATACTTCACGGTTTTGTTAAGTACGGTTAATACTCTCTCAGGTGCCAGACGTAGATCGGAAGACTCCTTGGGCCACCAAATCTTTGATAAATCCTGAACCTCCAGCTGTGCGCAAGTAAGGGACACACCATTCACCTAGAAACATAAATTGATACGTTTTAAAAACTTGCTTCAATATTATTACACTCCCAAATGACAGGATAACTGTATGCATGTCTTCGAGTTGGAATAGTTATACTGAGAGACCTGCTGGAAACCCAAATTGTCCCTTCTTCTCAGATTGCTTCACTGGGAGACATGTCAGGTGTTTCTACCGCTACTCTTAGACTGGCTTTGGTGGTACTCCTGCTAGCCAAGACACGGTTGGATTATTATGGATGCAGAAAGGATCACCCATGACAGCTCAATGGATTAAAGACATGTCAAACTGTAACAGCATGATGGAACACTATGCGGAGGGAGTTTATCCTGCAGCTCGTGCGAAAGACATTTGGGACTGATTTCGCTCCTACTTACTGCGTTCCGGTCCTGACTCCCCACCCCGCTCCCTGGGCTCCTCTGAGTAGGTGCCCTCTGATGAACCCTCACTTGAGGCCATCGGTTGTAGACTACTTGATTGAATTATGTCAACCACCATACAGGTATTATGCATTTATATACAAGCTATATCATCTCTGATGCGATTTGATACTGTGCACTGTGTTTGTACAATGCGAAGAAAAACTTAATTAAAAAAAATCTAAGAATATGTTCTCGATTTTTCAATAATTCGCTGTGAGGTTAAAACATTGGCATCAGACGCAGTCTCTGACGTCACGCAAATTCAGAAGTCACCAACGAAGAGGTGAAAATAGAGCACATAAATTAAAAAAATGTAGAAAGAAAGTTATAAGAAGTGAGTTCATGTAGTCGGGATACAAAAACGAGTTTCTAGTGTAATTTACAAAGAAGAAAGACAATGTTAATGTTAGGTTCAAGTTGAACCGTTCAACTCGTAAAGGCAACAAATGGTCCTATGTCGTTTGTGACCATTTCATTCATTCTTTTCTTTTTAGACAACAACATCTGGCAGTTGCGATTTAAGTGTGTACTCACACTGATGAAAAGCGAGAGAAACATCTCCAGGATGCAAATGCAACGTCGTGTTAGCTGAAAAGCTAGGTCCGGTTGAAGGTGCTGCAACTTATCTATGTTCATTCTGTTAAACACTATAGTGTGACTCGCTTTAAATGCAAGGGGGGCAAGTGTGATAGGCTCAAAAGGTGTCTTGTTTAAAGAAGCTGGGGTGATCAACAGCTTTTTGCAGGCGAAAGGAACTCTATTACGCCTGATAAAGAAGTTAGATTGATATACGTAAGCAGTACTTAAATGGGATGAAAAAGCTGGCGGTCTCCGAAAGGGGCATGGCCAAAGAAGTGCAACTAAGGATCCTTTCCAAGAGGCAGGGCCTATGTAGCTAAGGGTGCAGCATGACATTTGAAGCAAAATCCTGAGCTTGACGTAGCCTGCCACCTGACCACTATTTGTGAGCCTTTTGTGAGCTTTCTGTTATTGCATCCAGATATATCACTCAGCAACAAACATAAACCCAAAACCCACCAGACTTATTGGATTTGCGAGTACTTGTTAGCAGTATCAGGTAAATGAGTGACAACAATGGTAATGTTATGCATACATAGAATTGAAAATATTTCAAATCTGAAAATATGAGGCTGTGAATTAAACATTACCAAGGTTTGAGAAGGGTTTATTGATTTTGGGAGTGTCTCAGTCACTCTTGTTCTGCCCTTCACATTACCCTTTTTTCTCTCACATCTTTCTGAAATCCTTCATCTACATAGCTGACACGTCATCTCCTTCCTCTTCAACACCTTTTTTCACTCTGGATTTCTGCATGTACCTCTTTGCATCATCTTCCCTTCACCATTCTCTCACTCTCTCTCTCAGTACCAGCCGGTGTTTGTGACGAATGTCGGGGCGGCATAGTGGGCGTGCGGGGGAAGGGGGGGGGGAGGGGGGGGCAGTGGGGGCATAGGGGTCGGGAAGGCAAGAGGGCAAAATATTTAAAAAAAAATAATAATAAAAAATCAACTACCTTCAGCCGGCCGCATCGCACTCCTCTTCTTCGGCACATGCTCCAAGAATGCCCTGCAGCCAATCCTGAAGCTGCTCTCACATGAGAGCAGCATCAGGATTGGCCTGAGCAGCCTCGATTTTCGCTCCAGGTCAGACTGGGAGCCTGTGCCTGCTTTCTCACTGAGCGTGATGGTTTGGCAGGCCTGAGACGGCTGTCCAAACTTTCATGCGTAGTGAAGGGAGTGCGCTACCACTTCCCTCAGTGCTGTCACCCCCAGGCCCTGCTCCCAAGACTCGGCAGGAAAGGACACCTATTTTATTTTTCCTTTCCTGACGTTTTTTTGGGGGGGGGGCGATGCTCCTCCGCCATAGCTCTCTCTCTCTCCCCCACCTGTAAACACATCATTTTCTTTTCCATTTTCAGACAATATTTTAGCAGCTGTATATACCTTCTTTCACATAAACTGTTAATTAGAATTGGCATATATGTGACTATTTCTCTATTTGCCATGCGGAGAGGCCAGGGATTGGAAAAGATATAGTCTGAACACCTTTTTAACCTACTAAAAGGCAATGTGAGAAACTCACACTACCTTCCACCTCAAAGAGCTCTCAATCAGGCCCTGGCGTCATCAAGTATTTGCACCCTGAAATCACTCAGACACGTTCATGGTATGTGCTATCCAGGGCTTTAAGTGGGCCGGGTCTCACCGGTGCTGAGCACCAGCAGTTTTTTAAAGGGGGCCTCGAATCGGGTCTCTATCGGGCTCTGTTTTGTGCCCTGGCACAGGCAGTCCGTTTTTTTCCGGACTGCAGTGACAGCAGGCACATGATGTCCGCGTGCTCGCACTGCTCACTTATCACTAGTGGAGAAGTTACGGCATGACGTCATGCCAGGTGAGCGTTGTAGGGAAAGGGAAATCCTTTAAAGAGAGTCATTTTCTCTGTGGATTTCCCTTCTCTTTTTTAAACTAAGGAGCAGCAACATTGTCGTGGTGTCACCAGGGCTTAAGTGGAAGCTTTTTCAATATTATATACAAGCCATAGTCGATGCTTATTTATCTTATGCAACTAACAACCATTGACAAAGCCAATAGTCCTGACTTGTAGGTATGATGTTACTTGTTGTATCATATATCTGGATGCAATGACAGAAACAGCAAAATACAAGTCGGGCGGCACACTATGCGAAGCACAGATTTTTAGCTTACGTGTTTTAAGCCACACCCTTAATTACATTGGCCACGCCCCTTTGAGAGACCCCCCAGTTTTTTCATCCCACTTAAAGCCCTGGTGCTATACAATAATTGTATTTTGCATGAAAAATAGTACAGAAATGCAACGTCTGGAAAAAGTCAATACTCTTAGGGAATGCAAAATGAAGTAAAACGTGAAGTGTAAACAGGGACAGACAGCATCACTGACATGGATTAACTTCAGTTTTTTTGCAGTGAAGGTTGAGAAATCGATCTGTGTTTTTGCCTAAGTTAAGTCTAAGACGGTTTTAACTACTGCCAGTTCTGAGACCTGCCAGGACCCGCCCCACCTAAAGCCTTGTATGTAAGAGTAGATTTACTGTAGGAGCAGTGGCGCAATGTAATGTAGCGCCTCCCCATTGAATATGTGTTAGGAGCCGCTGAGATTTCGGCATTTCACAGCTACGTATACAGATTTGGATACATCCGTACTTCTGCTCCCTTCTCCCACCTCATGGCTCCTTCCCCCTCACTCTCAACCTCCGTTGCACAGCAGTGGCTGCAGGGAACTACATCGAGCCCATAGAAAGGAGACGACCAGTGGATTTTTTAATTGCTAACCTAGTTTCAATGGGGAGCGGCAGTTATTGCCTTTTGAATATATGAATATAAGTGATTATTGGGGCAGAATTTAAAAAAAAAAAGTTTTTTTCATACAGAAAAAAACTTTAACAAACCAATCTCATAAGAAAACGATATTTCATTGACGACATGGTAAACACTGACGTAACAAGAAGGTACTATCAGTTTGCAAATTATTGCAAGTCCTCTTTTATATAAGAACTTAAATTATTGCATTAGGCGCCCACTTTCTTCTTTCTCGCCTTCAGTTCAAAGAGCAATGGTTTACGCACGCCAGCATTCAATCCAGTGGGCAGATGGTTAAGAGAACATTACTACAAAACCTGCCACTCAAATTTTAACAGATGACTGTAGCTGCAGAGGAGTGGAGAAGTGCCCCTTTGTTCATCCTGCTAATGAGTGTTCTCATTGCAGTAGAATGGCGAATATTTAGTCATTTGCATTTCTTGTTTGCAACAGATGGTGGAGCTATCGCTTAAGCATTGCTGCACAAAGCTCATGCAGACACATTTACTGCGAAGAAGCTATTGTGCTCTGTTTCATGAATTGCTTTTCCAAGAGTTCCGAATTAAAAATAATACAATTTTAAAATCACCGCATATATATCGTGGCCTTGTTCCACATTCCAAACATTACAAGCTGGTGTATATTAAATGATGCGCAATATATATACTCAGCAAGTCATTTTGAAATTCTGCCAGTGAAAAGCCAACTAACGCCCAATCCTATTAATGTCGGTTACAGTTTTTTAAAGGGCCCTTTGAAATGGTAGATGCCTTGTTCAATTGAATTAAATTCGACAAGGTCAAACAAAACTACCAACTAATCCTCCAAATGCCATGTATTCACTTTAACTAGCGTGTTGGGTTTTTGCGAGTTCAAGACGTGCAGAGTTACATTAACTCATTATCCACATAGCTGGGGTTTGTAATTCCGATCAGTGTTTTGTGTATTGACTTGTAGCTTCATGGAGCTCTATCTCATTTCAGTAATAAAATCATAGCCCTCTCCCAGTCTACCCGCTTCGCAATCCTTTTTAAATATTTTCCAATGTTCACATACACACCTACGTCTTTGTTTTGTTTTTTTAATAATCAGAACATGTTATATCTTTGGTTTTATAATAAAGTTCACGTTATATTGGATTCCGGGGGTTGTGGCTTTTTTTCAAATGATTCCAATAAATGCAAACGTGATAAAAGTTGGGATTTTTAAAAGTATAAACATTTATTTTTCTGAAAATACCACCACAAAACAGTAACAATTTTGAGATGGATAGAAATGTATATTTCTGAAACGAATTTCAATATTTTTGAGGAAAACATTATTGTTGTATATGCGGCAGTTTACATATTTTATGGTAATTAATTGCCAGGAATTAGTTAACAAAAAATAATATCTCTTTTAAGCCCACAAAAAATTCTGATTTCCGGAAAAGGTCTGTCTTGACAGCACATCTGTCTGCACACCAATTGTCACGAGTGCTTTAAAATATACATAGAGTAGGTTTAGGCTTCACCAAAAGGAATATTACTCTCGCCTCATGCTATTGGCTGTTTGGTGTATTATTGCGCCTCCTATGGATTTCTTGCATTTCAGTGCATGAGAGGCTATTTTACAGCATAAAAGTACATTGAATCACCACACATTATATGTGTTTCTCCTAGATGCATTATATACAGATTTTTTTGTTTTTGTTTTTTATTTTCACTGCAGTATGCTTTTTAAATGTTTGGATGTGGACTCAAAATGCAAGACATGCCTATTGGTTTTGCCAGGGCTTGTTATATTTCCTTAGGAAGCTTTATTTAATACCAAAATAATATGAGAATGCAATGAAAGATCATCGTTTAAGGTGAATTTGACCTGATTTCTGTATTTTCTCTGAGGTACCTGCACTGCCATAAACATTTAACCGGTGAATAAAAATAATTTAAATTCCAAGAAAATAAAATAACTTATGAAACGTTCTCGTGGCTGTCTCCCAAACACTGACAATATCCGCACTTCTATATCAATGTACGTTCCTTTTGATAGAATGATTTTTTTGTTAAAGTTCATCCACAGAATCATCCCTGAAAGCACATATCATATGGGATGTCTTTCCGTTCTACATCTCAACACTCCGATTGGGATCAAAATGACTACACATGGCTGACAGTGTGTTCCCACCCTACTTCCTCGCTGTAGGAAATTGGAGTATTAGTTGAGGGAGATTGAGAACCCACGTCAAATAACAACCCCTATCCTTGTCTGGGTGAACCACAAAAGTCATTAAATAAGCCTGTGCTTAGTCCTCTGGTAGCTTGGCACTAAGCAGTCAAGCGTAACTTAGAGGTAATGTGTAAAGTATTTATGAAGCACTCAAGCAGTCATTAAATAGGAATAAAATTCCCAAATCAATTTAGAAAAATAGAGTGAAATTTAATAATTAAAATGTCACCAAAATGACAAAAATGTAATAGGTTGTAGAAAAGATATGAATTTTAAAAGTTTGAAATAAAATTAGCACCAAAAAGCATAAATGTTATCTAGTTGTGCTAAACCAGGTCAAAGTCAAAAGTTAAGGCTGACCGCTATGGTGCATAGGTTGGATACAAAGACCAGGTTCATCCTGGTGGAAACTTTACCTGTGGATTTTGAAACTTTTAATGGGAAAAAGTGGTTGTCGGCGAGTCGTTAGCAAGGCACGCTGCAAGTTGGATCCGAAGCAGGTCTCGACAGCAGCAGGTTGCTGAAAAGTTGGGTCCTGGTGCTGTCATCAACAGCGATGGGAAAGCTTCGGGTGTCCAAAGTCTGTGCATAAGAAGGCCTTGATGTCAACAGGTTGCTACTTGGCATTGGTCCCAATGAAGCCCTATACTATCGCACTTAGAAACGTTTCTGGAAGTCAGATGTTCTTCAGCAGGACAAACCAGGAAGCTGAGGCCGACCGGCAATTAGGTGTCGACGGCTGTTGCTTCGGCAGGCCCTTTTGGCTCAGGCAGAAAAATGACAACTTTCAAAAAAGTGCATTTCTAAAATAGTAGTACAAAATCAGACTTTACAATTGGATTTTAAATTCATTATAAATTAGTCCTTGAATCATGTTTCTAACTGCTCCCATACTGAAATTAAGCACTATACATTTTTATATTGTAACCCAGAGTTTTCCTTTGGGACAGCCAGCCTTGCCACAGTGAAACATGACTTTAAAGATTTTTCAATGCCAGTGTATGTAAAAGAATAAATATACATGCCCCACTTGTAAAATATCATGCACCCTGCCCTATGGGAATTCAGGGCCTACATTTGGGGTGACTTAAGTATTAAAAAGGAAGGTTTAGGCCTGGCAAAATTTTATTTTTGCCAGTCAAAATAGCAATTTAAACTGCACACCTAGGCTGCAGGGGTAGGCCTAGAGACATGATTTATAGTGCTACTTTAATGGAGGGCAGAATGATTGTTGCAGCCCACTAGCAGCATTTAATTTACAGGCCCTGGGTACATGTAGTACCAGATACTGTGCATATATAAGTAAATTAAATATGCCAATCAGGTATATACCAATATTAACATATTTATGGAGAAGAACACAAGCACTTTACTGCTGGTTGTCAGAGTCCTATGGACAACAGAAAGCAAGTTCAACAACAGAAGGCAAAAATCTGTGGTGACCCTGGTGAAAGGGCACATTTCCAACACCCACACTGTAATATAGCCTCCTCTCTAGTTTAGAGAATCTCTGTCAGTTTCTACATGGCTTAATAGTCACATCGTATGCGTACAGACGTCACTGGAACCACATATTGAATTAACTTGTATTTTAAAGTGCTTTATACCACACGTTTGCTATTTGCAAATACTGTAAATAGCAGATGATTACCTGATTTAATGGCACTCAATTTACTGATGTTGGTAGGACAGAAAGCTGAGTGTCCCATACTAACATGCACACTGTTAGACTTGGCATCTTTTGGCGTGTTTCCCCTGACTTTTTGCTTTCTGACCTCCTGGTTTTGACTCTGTTTTTGCTGGTGTAATGATTCTGCGCACTTTTCCTCACTGCTGTCCAGTGGGAAAGTGCAAGTGCTCCTGTATAAAATGTGTTATGGATTGGTGTTTCCATGATTGGCCTATTTGATTTATGTGTCAGTCCCTTGTAAAGTGCACTGAGAGTGCCAGGGCCTATAGATCAAATGCTGTTGGTGGGCTGCAGCACTGGATTGTGCCACCCACGCAAACAGCCCGTAAAGTGTAACTCTGGCCTGCCATTGCAGAGCCTGTGTGCAGCCTGGGGCTGCCATGTCGACTTGGCAAGTGCACACACTTGCAAGTCCCTAAACCTTCCCTTTTCTACATGTTAGTCACCCCTAAGGTAGGCCCAAGGTACCCCTGTGGGCAGGGTGCATTGTATGTGAAAGGTAGGACATGCCCTGGTGTGTGTGGCATGTCCTGATAGTGAATTACAGCCTATTTCGTTTTTCACTATTGCAAGGCTACCTGTTCCCCATAGGCCAGAATGGGCAGTTTTGATTATTACAGCTTATAATCCTAACTGACCCAGGGAACATGGTAGAAATTCGAGTTTAGTATGCCTGGACTCAGAATGATAAAATGCATCTTTTAGTGAAGTTGGTTTTAACATTCTGTGTTTGAAAATACCACTTTTAGAAAGTGGGTATTTTCTTGTCTAACCATCCAAGCCTGCCTCTGCTAGGTTGTGTATTCCTTGTCTGGAGTATGAGTGACAGGGGCTGGGGGATGCCAGGAGACAGGGTGAGTCAGCACAGGGCTGAATAGCAAGATCTACATGTAGATGGGTGGGAGGGGATGCACCTGGGACCTGAATAGGGCTGGGCCTTCCCTCCACAATGCTGGCTCCACCTCCTGTGGTGCGCCTGATGTCCCTGGCCTGCACTGTGAAAGGAAAGAAGGAGACTTGTCAACAAAGTGCTCCAGGACTGACCAGAACTGGTTTGGACTAGGCAAAGGCCTCTCTGCCTTCAGAGAACAAAGAGAAATTGAGGATAAAAGGGGGACCCAAACCCCAGAAAATTGGAACTCTTTTGGATCAAGAAGACTGCCAAGAAGAAGAGCTGGAGAAGCTGTGAGGAGGAACTACCACTTTGCTGTGTGCTTTGCTGTGTTGGCCTACAGTGGCTGCTTCTGTCTTGGGCAGTGAAAGGACTGGAACTGAACTTTCTGCAATCTACTTTGTGAGTGTCTCCAAGAGCTTGAGGTAGAGCATGCCCCCTGTTCAAGAAGTCTCAGGAACAGCAAAGACTTCAAGTTCTTCTGCCCTCAGCACTGGGGACTGTGTGTTTTGTGCTGCAACAGAAGAAAAGCAACTCGACGACGTCGACGATGACGCTGCCGACTCCGTGTCCTGATGGCACCGCAGAGGGCACCGCCGCAACGCCGCACTGCGACCCTGGTCTCACCGACGACGCCTGCTGACACCGCCACCGAGCCGCTGCTCGCACCGCGACCTGTGGGGCACCGCACCGCCTCGCTTCACGACGACGCCGCGGCATTCCCGACGATGCCGCTCCACGCCGGACTCGACGCCGCTGCTTCCACCGTGGTTCGGGGGCACCGCTCATAAGTTACACGACGCACCGCCCTCATCCCGCACCGCAGCCTTGGCCCACCGACGCCGGTGCCATCGACTCCAGTTCGTCAGCCGACGACAGCGCTGCAGCTACGACGACGCCGCTGCTGCACCGTGACCTGTCAGCACCGCGACGAGCACCGCCTTCATCTCACACCGCAACCCTGGTCTCACCGACGACGCCATCCGACCCCGCCACCGAGCCGCTGCTCGCACCGCGACCTGAGGGCACCGCACGCCGCACCGCTGCACTTCACACCGTAGCACCCGACGCCGGCCGACGCCAGCGCTCCTGACTTCAACCGAGAGGAGATCGATCTGCAACGCGTGTGACTCGAGGGCCCCGACGACGCCCGCACCGACCTCCGGAACCGACGCCTGCGGACGCCGTGTGTTCGGAAGCTCACCGCGAGGTCATCGACGCCCTGCATTTCTGAAAGGTACTGTTTGCGGGTCTTCCCGACAACGTAGCTGACCCGCGACGCCGCGGTCAGCCAGAACTGTTTGGATTTGTTTGTTCACGACGCCGTGATAGCCCTGGACGGAGCTATCGACATCAAGGAACTGTTTTTAAAGACATTTTGAGAAGTAACTATTTTTGAAGTACTGCATAGTGGATTTTTATCGTATTTGGTCTTGTTTAAAGTATATAAAAATATTGGATATTTTTCTAAACTGGTGTGGTGTCCGTTTGTAGTGCTTACATTGTATTACTGTTGGTTTTGTGCAAATGCTTTACACACTGCCTCTAGAATAAGCCTGACTGCTCGTGCCAAGCTACCAAGGGGGTGAGCAGGGGTTATTTTAGGAGTGTAACTCCCTTACCCTGACTAGGAAGAAGGGTCCCTACTTGGACAAAGGTGCAAGCCCTTGCCAACTAGAGATCCCATTTCTAACACACACTGATTATTATTAAATCACCAAATCACTGAAGATGTCAGCAGAAAGTCACTGAGCTATATTGACAGCTGTAAATAGGCTGAAAATTATCCTTTTATTGTTATCAGAGAGTGATAGGGCTGCCCTGATGTGAGCCACAGTTAATTCCACATTACGTTTATGAAGCTCCTTTTATTAGACCTGGAAAGTTTTTAATCATTCAATCTCCAGGTTAGATTTGAGCAACTGAACAGCAAAGTGGAGAATGCATGCACCAAATTTATCAAGTGAAAATCTCTCAGTTACATTCAATCATGTATAATAGAAATATATAAATAGTAATTATTACATCTATTTAATTGCAGTACTAATGTTATTGTTCATTCTTCAACAGCTAGGTGTTGTATCTTCGGTCACAATCTAAATCTAGTGAGCATAGACATCACCAGCGATATGCACCGAAAGCCAGTACATGTTTCATCCATGTGGTTGGCATGGGGCTTTTTGAAGGCTGGAGTTATATAATGTAATAATTACATATTATTTTAGAATGCGGTTACTGAGAGGTTTTTTTTGCACCTCAATGGGTTCAATGACCAAAGATGTTTAATAGGTCAAATTACTTCCAATAAACTCAAATCTTAGATTTGAGTTGGCTTTGACCATAAATATAATTTACTAGGTGCTTCCGCTTCCACACCCAGCTCAGCCTTACCAAACTCAATAACTGAAAAAATGTTTTGATGAGGCAGATCTAGGAGCCCACTAAAATGTTTGATGGGTCATCAAATCGCTGATCACCCAGAAATTCAGATGTTTTGAGTTTGATATGATCCCATTGGCATATGGCTATCCTCTACAGATACCTTCTAACTATACCTGTATGATTTCAAGTAATCCAAAAATCTGCAATTTCACTGTTTAGAGGACTGAAAAACGAACCACATTTCTGAGACAGTGAAGCCCTGAATTACTGCTTTCAGAGGGCCTGGTTTAAGAATTCCTGCTTGATTTTCGAATGCAAAATTCTTAACCATCTCTCCCATATGCTCAGGTACTCTGACCAGCTGCAGGCAGCAAGCATCCATAACTAATTTCTAGTAAATAATCAACTCAATCCTCCTTGTCCAATTCCATAGACCCAAACCCTAAATCAAGATAGGATTGTTCTGATCTGTATTTACCACATGATTCAATGCCACTACACAGAGACTGTTCATGCAGTATAATGCATCATTAAATGATAGCTGTTAACTTACCTGTTGCCTCACTGTCAAAATATGGGAAGACCAAGAGTGCTGTCATGTACAGGGTGTTAAAGCAAGTAAGTATCTTCATTCAAATTTTACAATTAACATGTTTGTAAAATCTCACCCAGTATGGCCCAGGCACTATCAAATTCAAGCCACATCATACATTTCTGCCAGATTGACATCATAGGAAAAAAGAAGCTGGGAGTAGTCTTGAGTTGATATTTAGAGCTTACCCTCCTCACATTATATTAGGCACCACAACACTTTCATGCAGCACAGTGCCCGTTTGAGCTTGAAACATGTTGACATCAAGGCTTAATGTGCTGTTTTCAGTTGTGTGAATCAAAGATTTTACACTATTGTGGTCTCCAGGCGAGTTTCCATCACATTCCAGTATAATCGCTCAACTTGCAGAAAAAGTTTCAAAGATATTCAAAAGTTCTTGCAAATCTTTAGATTTTTCCTCATATGAATCAACAGCAGGGGTGGAGCTCACTAGAACTGGTAGGCCCTCATGGTCAAAGATCCACATTTTTCTTGAGTATGAAGCACTTTTTAAATTCTACAATACAATGCAATAAAAGAAAACCAGGCAAACATCAGTTTTCCTCTTCAACTGCCCTTTAGGGTTGTGAGCATGGCATCCCCCATGAGCCTGGTAAGAATGGACATGCAGGTTCTTCAATGGCACTGTCGGGGTAGATGTGCAGGTGTGGACCTGTCCACAACAGAAACGTGGAGGAAGCAGTTCTGGCCTACACGTACTGCCCTATTACTCAGTGATGCACTTTGTTTTCCTGATGGAGAGGACATGGGCAGGCCTCCCAGCTGATGTACTAGTTGGAGAATGGCCGATGCTGCATTCCCCAATACCTTACAATTGATGATCACAGTTTTCCTGGGTCAGAATTATGGATCTTGGGCTTTGCTGACTTTGTACTGCTTACTTCTGAGGTCCTGCATATAATATTTCAATTGCACTCTCACAGCTAAGAAGTCATGTTCTAAATGAGCATGGATTTTGAATAGTCCGTTTGCTGAGGATTTTTTGTGTACTCTGGCATTTATGGCCTAAATCATCTGAGTTGCTTAGAGGTGATGCAATTTGCTGGGGGGACAGTGTGTAAGACAGAGGAGCATGATAGTGGAGACGATTAAACAGCGGTGACTCCTCTACTAATGCAGAGGAGCGTTGCACCACTGCTTCTGAGCAGTGCAAAAAAGGAAAAATAAAATGGTGATAACAACATGTTATCATTTTATTTTTCCGCACTGGGTCGGTTCGTGCCTTTTCTGTCCAGGGGTAGGAGTGGTTGGTGCACGTTCGAAGTGTGCATGACATGGCCGGCAGTCTTGGGCCAGGCAAACCGTCATGCGCACTTAGCATGTTCTCCACCCGGCTGTATTGCAAGGCCGGGTGGAGAACATGCACAGGTTCACAGTACCCGTCTGAGCGCCGAACCACAGCGCTCAGACCAATCATGACGCTGCTGTCATGCTGGTGACAGCAGCTTAAGGATTAGCTAGGGGATTCTGGGCAGAGGCGCAACTAAAGCCAAATTTCAGGGGGGGGCTACTAAAACTTTGGGGGGGGGGGCTAATTCTTCCAGCAATAGGCAGAGTGGAGATGAAGGGGTGAAAAAAACAACAAAGCCTTGTTAACGCGTTAATGGTCTTTTAAAGACCTGTGAAGTACTCGGGTGCGGCTGCGATAAGCTCAAAAACTGTCTGTGTGTGTGCCCGGGAAGCTGTCTCAGCCCGGGCTGACACACACGACGTGGGGCTGAAGCCCTTTGAGCCCAATGGGCGTTGCACGCCTGATTCTGGGAGCCTGTGTGCTTCCGGGACTCGGAGTCAGGAAGAGACAAAGGACAGAAGAGAGGCGGCATCCCAATACTGGTAAGTGATTTTTTTTTTTTATCCTCCCCTCTCCCCCGCCTCACCACCCCCATTCCATAGCAGCCGCCACTGTGATTAAAGGAAATAGAAAGGTAAGCAGACAGTACAGAAAAACGGACAGCACCTATGACAGGAGCAAACTAGTAGGAGAAGCATTAAAGTCGAGGGAAAGGATGCACATAGGAGAGAAAGGGATAGTGTGTAAATCAAAGAGGACCAGGATAGTTGTAGATGTTTAAAAGATGACGAAAACAATAGCAGAGACATGAGAGAAAGAGGGCAATGTCTAAGACAGATAGATGGCAACGCTAGTGAGCGATGTGTAAAGGGGTGGAAAAGAAAGCAGAGGCAGGAGCAATGTGGGGACAGCAGAAGAGCAGAACAGTGTGAAATGTGTAATGGGAAAGGGACGGAGTACAGACAGGATGAAACCAGAAACGGACAAAAGGAGGAACGGGGAGCATAGTGGGAGGTGTCTAAAAGCGCAGGAGGGGAATTAAGGAATAGTTAACTCATTCTGCCTCCGAATCCATGGAATTTGATAGTGTGCTTGCTTGCATGGTAAATCATAACATGTCTTTGATGCATGTAGGCGTAGCTGCAGTGGCAAGAGAATCTTCAATGTCGGACACAGATAGGGCACATTATGTAGAATGCATTATTTTTCGCAAAGAATGCAGTTTTCAAAGGAGGGATGTGATATAAGTATTTGCAGAGCCCAACATATTTGTGTAATGACAGGTGTCTGAATTTGTTTTTGATGTAGTGTATGAATGCTTTCTTTTACTAGCTCAAAAGTTAACGAGGTGATAGTAGAGATGGAATAACGTGTTTAGGAAGTGTTTGAAAACTAGTATCGGTAACAGAAAAGGTGTCTTGTAGTACTTCTTTACCTTTATTCCTAACGAAGTTAGCAGTTTCTTTTTCAGAGTAAGCAGCACTCTCTTGTATCTAACAATGAATTAAAATAGGAATAAAGCTTCTCCTTTTTCATACAGGAACTGGACCTGAGAGAAATTTAGTCAAATTCATATCATCATGTGTTTTTTCACCAAATTAAAGTCAAATATTGACAACCACTCTAAACACAGGTTATTCACAGGTTTTCAACATCCTAGGTGGTAAGAGCAACAAGTAAACAGCTAGGATCAGGACTATTAGCAAAAGGACCAACGTTTTTCAATAAAAAATCATTGCATACACTGATTAGTATGGACTGGCCATAGCTTACTTCATTTAAAAAAAGGATAACACATTAAATGTACCATTTTTCATCAATATATTCATTTAATTATTAGACAAAGTTCTCCCCCATTTCCAATTTAGAGTGTGTGTAATTAGCCTGTGGCGCTAATGGAATTTTCAAATCTTTGAGAGGGAAACCCAAGACATGTAGTTTACTGAACTGTTTCATTAACCTGTTTAGTACTGCCTTCAATGGCTGCACTATCATGGCATTGTGGCCATCGAAACGTGTAAGCTGATGTAAAAGGAAAATGCTTCTTGTAGAATCACCAGAAATATTTTATTTTCAAAATTTCAGGTAGTGATGTGGAGGAAAGGCTTTTGCTGTGACAGGCAGGATGCTCAGCCACACAAATGTGGCATCATTTTTATTGAGCGAGTCTAGAGACACAGACTAGTATAACATTTGTTATTATCAATTGAATTTCTCTCCATTTTGGCTTCCAAATGTAAGCCTATGTTAAAGAAGAACACATTTAGTAAAGTGCCTCCTGAATCACACGATAGTATGAGTAAACAAAAATTCAGAGTGGTACAGATAACCACTAGTCAGTATCTGTGGTACATTAAAAAATGTATAGGTTTTCTTTCATACTGATTTTTCATTAATTAGATTGTACCATATGAATTGCAGTATGTTCGGTACACAATGAAAATTCCTTATAAGCTACAGCTCTGGTTATTCCATGTTTATGAACAGCCAACAAACTCTATATAGTTCTGTGACCAAAAGGGTCTTATGAATGTGACGGTATATTGCTTTGGTAAATCAGTCATTGAGGCAAAAGATTACAGATGAAAACGTTTTCAGCTATTTCTATCTTTTACATTATATTTTATTTTAATGATTGATTTCTTTAGGAAAAACTTGAGCAATCTATACAAATGACTCCTTGGCCAATTTGAGATTTTGCCTAGCTTCAGAAATATATAGCTGTCCGAGTTCACCCCTGTTTTCCCACCTGTTTTACCATAAACTCCAAGTAGGTTATGTGACTACCATTTAGAAATATGCAAACACTTTGGTAGAAAAATATTTCTTACAACTCTGCTTGTTGCTGAAAGATTGGAAGATTGTGATATCAGCACAGCAAATCTTATGTTTATGCCATCTTAAAAAAGAAAATATATGCTTTCTAGCACAGCACTTGTTTCTCAAAATCTAAATCTTGCTAAATGTTGGCTAGTATCTCGTTTTCCACAAGGGTAATCCACAAACCCTGGGTATCTTTAGATATCTCAGCATGTGGGAAGAAAGACAACATTTTAGCCTGGGTACCTTATGGGGAAAAAAGTTTTAAGGCTTAAGTGCGAAGTACCCCTAATAGCAAAATAAGCTCTACACTAGTTTTGGAAAGGCCTTAGCAGGTAAGGGGTTAAGAAAATTAAAATTCATTGAATATAAATGAACAGGAAATAATGTGTCAAATCCCTTCTTTTGCCAAGATTCAGTGCCCCAAATATTTTTAGTGGAATGGTATCCTGCCAATATGTGTAACATTGTTCTAAGACCAGCTCTAAAAATTCAGGGGGTTATATGGCTTTAAGCTGCATAACTAAGACTACTGGCAATAAGTTTGGATCTTGCAAATACAAATAGGCAGATGAATCAGATATTCTATCGATACTAAAATAGCCAGATTTTAATGAGAAGTCCCTCAAGCTATCAACCCAAAAAGTCTCACTAAGGGCTATATGCATGAAAGGAAATTGCATTTCCTAACCGACCAAATTGCAAGTTTGGTACGTTAAGAAATGCAGTACTGCCTTTCCATATGTACAAAGGCCTAAACATGGCCGCAAAAAGAGGGATTTCCTATTTCCTAAGCACATATACAAAGCACTCCTAAATTCGAAGAGGAAATACTGTTACCATTGACTCCAAGCCAATGGTAACCATGTGTAAATTATGAAAGGACACCCAAAACTGCAGCTTTAGTAGTGCCGTAGAGCACCCACATGCCCCTAGGGCATTTGTGCGCTTTATATGTGCACTGCTTTTTTTGGGGTGCATCAAGGGGGGGGCTTAGGCCCATAGGGTCCCTTCGTTTTGCATTTCCAAATTTGGAAATGCAAAACCATTTGCATCTATAGAGAAATGACTGGTTTAGCATTCCCTAAATAGCGATTTCCTAATAGTGATTCAGACTCTGTAGGAATCGCTATTAGGAAATCACAATTTTGTATCTTCCATTTTGCATTTCTTAAATAGAGATTTCTTAGGATTCGCTATTTAGGAAATGTAAACTGGAAAGTATTGTACATATGGCTCTATGTTCTCATTGAATAAAATTATAAAATTCATATCGACCAGTTGATTGATGAATATGTTGGTGTCTATTGCGATGACAGCAAAGCATCTCCTCATAATTATGCATGTCATGAACCATAGGTATTCAAATCATCAAGACATCTCTGCTTTAATGTCCCATGGACTTGAAAAAGAACTTAGCATAACAATGTCATTCAATGAAATGCAAATGTAATTGTGCCCCCTTCATTGGCCCCCGTATTTGATGTGGAACCCTCACCTATAAATGCCATCAGGTAACTGATAAGCAGTGATGTTAACAGCATGATAGCTCCCTGCCACACAATGCGAGGATTAATGCAACTGCAACTCTTGTATCACAGGAGATAGTGGAGAATAGTCGGAAAGATAGTGCCAATGCACCATACTCAAGATGATAATGGTTAACATTGTAATCCACAAAAGGAATGATGAACTTGCTGAAAAAATCCACATATATGACTATGGTGGTGGTTGTACTCCTTACCACCACAGCAAGAAGTGATCATCCATCGAAATCGCTGCCTATTGATTTTCGATGCTGGTGTTCCCAGAAGGCATAGAAGAACAACAACTCTTGTTACTTCAGGATCAAGATCCTCTCTTGGTAGTGCAACTGCTTTCAAAGGGACCACATCTTTTATTAATGGAGATTCTTGTCATGCAGCAGATGCAGTCAATGTTGAAGCAGGTTCAGTTGTTGAAATCACTGCTTACACCAATTCAGGATTGGCCATGAGTAAAGCTGGAGTCTCATCAGTCCTCTTGCTTGGGAAGACTATCTCAGCTTGGTCAATCTTTACTTTTGGTAATGCCAGAACAGGTAAAGGATGCATTGATCTAATGTGGAGGTACTTTGGCATGTGTTGGAGGGGGGGCGGGCACAGAATAGAATCGGCCTCATGATACTTCTTGATCAATTTATACTTTTCTTGCAATGGTGGCAGGCTTATTGTGAGGGTGCCTTCTATTCCAAGAACTGGAACAGGTGATCTGTATCGCAGTGAAAAAGGTACTTTTACAGGAATCCTGTCCTGGAATAGTTCTCCCATTTGTGGGAGCCACTTGTCAGCATTTTTACGTTTGATGGCAGAGTTGGAAGAACTCTTCTTGTTCACAAATGTACCTTTCAACTCTTGGGGATTCTACAACAGATGTACCCATGAATCAGGTAAATCATTTTCTATTTTTATCTTTACAGGGAGCAGCAAGTCACAAACATGCATTGGTATGCCAAAGAGAGGGCTGTACAGTGTGTGACAGACCATCTAATACTCCTCTCAGCAAGTTGTTGAGTGCATACTGAGCCAGATATAGTTGTGGTATTATGAAAATCCTATGTCCAAAACCCTTGCAGTCAAGGGTTGTTTAAGCATATTGTTGGTTCGATCGACAATTCTGTTTCAACTAGATAGAATGGATGTGAGAATAGCAGGGATACTGCCAGAGCAGACAGAGCATCAGCATCAGAGCATTGGCATAGTTGTGAAGGCAGGACCATTGTCTGAATGAAAGGTATGCAGTGTTCCCATCACTACTAGGCACTACAAGTCTTTTGTGACTGTGCAAGCAGTGGCAATCTTTTGTGGCCATACCCTGAAGAATATAGAACACAAATTGACCAAAGTCAATGTATATTTATAATGGTTGCTATTTGGCAACTGACCAATATGATTGAGTTAGATGAGATTAAAAAGTCTATCAGATATTGTTTCTCCTCCTTCTCTTGCAATTTCTCTTCCTGGGCCCATTCCTCCTGTCTCTTCCTCTTCTCTTGTTCCCAGTGAGCTAGTCTTAGCTTTTCCCTCTCAAACTCTCTGGCTTTCTCATCTTCTTCAGCCTTAGCTTTCTAAAGTACCAAATGCAAGCTCAGGGTCTCTGCTGGACTCAACCCACCCAAGGAATTTACTCCTGGAATTGGTAACAATGGTACATAGTAATTTGAGGTGATGTACACCTCTGAGGAATTCTAGAAACTAAAGGTGGTGAATGTCTTGGTGAAACTCTAGAAAATGCATTAGGGACACACTCAGCATGCGAGTGGGATAGATCTGTGATAAAGGGGTCCTAGAGCCTGAATTCACTACGCTCCCTTTGTGGGTTCCTTTCATGGTTCCCTCCCCAAAGTCAGTCACCTACAGCCTCATCCCTTTCACCCAGTATCTCAAACTGGTCCCTATTGAAATTAGCAAGGACCTCTCTGTTCCTACTCCTGGGAATTCTCCATCCTCTGTCGCTACAAAAATCCTTCATCTGATCTATGGACATGGTGCTGACATTAATTCCCAACCCTGTGTTTTCCATTGTCTACACGTGTTGCCTTTGTGTGTAGAATAAACGACTTATTGTACTACTGGCGCCAATATGAAATGACCAATGCCACACCTGGGTCCAGGCACCTAAACGTTAGGCACCCCACCGCTTGCTGCTAATTGTCAGAACCCCTTTCAGAGGGCCAAAAGGCATGCATGGTCTACTGAGCCCAACTGTGGGGGTCGAGGCCTTTTACTCCTGATGTCCCGAGGCCCGACCTACTATGGAAACTGAGCAACTGGACCAGGATAGCGTGGTCCAAGCAGTCCAAGGCTCTCTCAGCGAGGAGATGGATACAGAATAATGAACACAGGCTCACAAGTGAAAATATGCACAGCAGCAGCAATAAATCATTGTCCATCCAAATACTCACTTTTATGAAAAAAGAGAAATATTTCATTTTTACCGCTATCCATGCAAAGGAAAAATACGACATCTACAAACAACTATACAGTCCTCTCCTGAGGTTGTGGCTCTAGTGTTTCTTTGGTGGTTCCCTGTCTCACTCGCTCCTCGCGTTAGTGATCATGGTTATAACCCATTCACTATTGGCATCATTCAGGGTATGCCCCACTAGTAGTCCGTGCATCAAGAGCCCACTACGACTCTAACTGAAAGTCAATATTGTATCAGCTCTATTGCGCTAAATTAGCAGCAAGTTCCCCCGGGGCCGAAACCCCTGGAACCAGTCTTTCCCACACTGGCAGGTGTGAACCGATCAGATTTTCTGAATGTGTCCTGTCCGCGGGTGCTTGCAGCAGCTGCAGCCAAGTTCAGCAGAGTCGGCCGCATGCAACTGCATTCAGTGTGTACAGAGTCTCTCTCTTTCGATTGCGCTCCTCAGGCGTATTGCGACTCTTCCTGCAGGGTAAATATTCATTTGTCTCATGATAGGGGATGGCTCAGAATTTCATGTCTTGGATCCCTCGTCTGGGTGATGGCGTGCAGGTGCTCCCAGGGCATCCTCACATCTCCGGCGGGGTGTAGCAGAACAAGTCGCAGTCCTTGGTGCTTCCAGTGACCCCTTCTTACAAACAGGGTCACTGTAACTCACTGTCCGTGGGCTCTAGCCAGATCAGCACAGTGAAATTTTCCAAGGTGACCACTCTAGGCATATGGGGTCACCCCCTCGCTACCACACAGGGCTATGGGTCTTACCATACAAGTCTTTTCTACAGCAGCCCCCCCTGGCATACTGGGTTGTTGGCTCACTACTATGCACTGGCTCTGGCTCGATCGGCGTACGTCACACAACTAAATCCATGGGGGCCCTGTACTGGCATAAGGGGGTCATCAACTCTCTCCTGCACACGGAAAATGTCCTGATTGGTGCAGCAACCATTTCCTTACACCTTGCACAGGGAGTACACTCAGCAGGGCTCCCCATGGGACCTCGCTCCCTCCAACGTTCTCTTCTCCCTCACGGGACACACTGGTCTTCGCAAGCAGGCATGCGCTGGAGCTCCAGAGCAGGTGGTCTTGTATTCTGTGGGTGATGTCCTCTCACCCAGCAGGGAGACTAGCAGGCCTTGTCCTCCAGCCCTGGTCACAGGCAGAAGTCTTGCAGAGCTTCCGCTTCTCACACAGCCTGTCTGGTTGCTTGGCAGAGGAAAATGTTTGAGGTCTCAAACTCTCTTTCTTATAGTCCATTTCCAAACACCAAATGTGATTTAGGGTCTGAGTCTTCAAAGATTTATTTTGGAGTTTGGCTTCCTTTGAAGTGTCCACTCCTCTGCTCCCTCCTTACCTTGAAAAGCAGTTTGTCACAGCAGGACTGTCTCCAAAGCTGATAGTGCCACAACACAGGCCATGGCAGTGACTAGAGTTCACACCTGGATGTCGTCCACACTGATCTGTGTATCAAAAGGTTAGCCCAGGGCCCCCACCTGTACTCTTTACGATTCTCTTATCAGTCCCATCTCTTTCCTGAGATGAGCCCACAGTCCTTCCTTGTGACTTCTTACTGAATCAAAGAGCTCCCTTTGAAATGCACAGGGGAAGCCTTGCTCTCTCCTGCACAGTATATGTTCCACCCAACTTACGGGAATGCAGCAATACACAATTCTGTCTGGGGGATCTCTGTACCTTCTGTCCATGTTTCACCAGGCAGACCTGGGACTCCCACAATGGTACCCAGGTCCCGCCATATATTATAACATCCACAGGCACACATACACCCAGTGTATGTATACTGCTTACATGCACTGCACAGTACTGCATCCTCCATGTACTGTACTACTCATAGACAAATATACATCCAGCATATGCATTTAACATGCACACACTGCCCATCACTGTATCTTTTATGTCCTGTACTACTCATAGGCACATATTCATCAAGGGCATGCATTTATCATGCACGCACTGCATCCTTCCTGAGTTGTACCACTCACAGGTACACATACACCCAGCACATGCATTTATCATGCATGCACTTCATCCTTCATCTATTGTACCACTCACAGGTACACTTACACCTAGCACATTCATTTATGATGCACGCTGTGCACAGCACTGCATCCTTCAGGTACTGTACCACTCATAGTTACATGTACATCCCGCACATGCATTCACCATGCACGCACTACTCAGTACTGCATTATCCTTGTATTGCATGTGCTGGGTATATGTGTCCCTGTGAGTGGTGTGTCGAGGAGAATTGGAGGGATTGAGACACTCTGAAGACCACTACCCCTTCCACAGTCCGTAGTATTGTTTAATTTATAGTCTGCTTAAAATGTTTAAATGACTTTGTGTGTTTGTTTATATATATATATATATATATATATATATATATATATTTCACAGAGCTACTCGCCGACTTAAACTCCTTTGCGGAGAAATACGAGCGTGGACCACAGTTCTGTGCAGATAAGTTGTTTATTTATCTCCGTCCGCCATAACGCGTTTCGGTCGTTGCCGGCCTTGATCACATGACCTTCCACAGTCCGTAGTATTGTTTAATTTATAGTCTGCTTAAAATATTTAAATGACTTTGTGTGTTTGTATATATATATATATATATATATATATGTATATATATATATATACAAAACCTAGACATTCACTGAAAAAAAGAAACATTAAAGTAATGTTATAGTTAGGTGTGATAAAAAGATCTGTTTTTGTTTTAAAAAAAAGCTTAGAATTCAGTTAAAAGAAACAAAGGTTAAAGTAACATTATAGTTAGATGAATTTGTCAGTGACAACATTAACATTTTGAACTTTTAAAAAAACATAGAAATTCACCGGTTATAGTTAGCAGACCTAACTATAACTTGCGGCCCACCATGCACTGCTTGTAACCTCACATATGACATCACTCATGACATGTTCTATGACATAAATTATGACATCACTCATGACATCTCAAATGACATAATTGATTACATTACAGATGCAATCAACCAAGCTTCTTTTGTACACATTGCTCTATAAACTGGTATACCATTAGAGCTATGAAAGTCAGTAGAAATTAGCTCAGAATAATATATAAAGCATCATTACTGCTAACATACATACAACCCCCATAGGTAAAGTAAACTTGTGCTCTATGCAACATTGACTCTATACCATATACTTCATGGGTAACGGAGTTCATGTCGATTATGAACCACAGATGAAAGGGTAATGTATCCTACACACAGTATGCCATCTGTATCGAGCTGTTCAGGGAAAACCAAGTTCCCCCAGACTCTGAAGCCCTGTTACATTACTAATTACCTACTACAGACAGTTTTTACCTGTATAAAACCCATGCCAGTCACTGAACCTACCTTTACAGATAGCCCATCTTTGAAGCACAACAAGCACCTGTACAAAGGTTAGTACCTAGTGCACACAGTCTTCTATGTTAAGTAGAAATTGTCATACTGAGGGGATTCTGTCTAATAACTCAAGGCTGCTTACAGTACTTAGTATGAAGTACGTAGAATCTGTGTCCTGCTGAAAACCTTTTCTCCCGTACTGAAAAACATGTGTGGAACATAATGAACACAAGTCAACTGTCACATGCACACAGAGATACTTTTCAATAAAAAGATTTATAACGTGTTGAATACCTCTACACACCTATGGTGCATTAGGGGCACATGCGTTTTGTAAACAATTATACCAATTAGTTGGACACAGGCTGTACAAAATTAGAAAGAAAAGTAATATGGTAGTTACCCGCCACTATGTAAATTATAAAACATACTAACACACTCATTAAATGATGTTGTCAGTGATGTAATCATGATGTCATAAATGATGTCATAGAACATTTCATGAGCGAGCTCGTGTGTGAGGTCATAAGCAGTGCATGGCGAGGGCGCAAGTTATAGTTAGCTCTGCTAATTCTAGCTGGTGAATTTCTGTGTTTTTTAGTTAAAAATGTTAACGTCAGTGACAAAATCACCTAACTATAACATTATTTTTGTTTTTTCAGTGAATTTCTAAGTTTAAAAAAAACCAAAAACAGATCTTTTTATCACACCCAACTATAACGTTACTTTATCATTTATTTTTTTCTGTGAATTTCTAGTTTTTTTTAACTAAAGCAATATTTACAACCCCCTTCTTTCGTGTGCAGTGGGGATGGCCTTGCCCTGCGGCTACCCCCTCCACAGGCAGCCAACCCCAAACTGCATGTGACCTTTGGCTGTGCACAGCAGGGGGTTGGCAACAGGGCCTGGCTGTTATAAATGGGAGTAATAAATGTAGTCAATGAATATGTCCTGTGTGATATAATATGCAAGGGTAAAAGCAGTGCATGACGAGGGCGCAAGTTATAATTTCCTTAGGGTACGAGTTATAGTTACTTGAGATAACCATCACTGGTGAATTGCAATGTTTTTGTTAGTTTCAAATGATATGTTTTATGTGACATTTTCGCCTAACTATAACATTCCTTTAATCTTTGTTTTTTCAGGGAATTTCCAAGGTTTTTGTAAATGGAAAGTTAGATATTCTTATATAACGTCACTTTAACATTTGTATTTTTCAGTGAATTTCTAGGATATTTTTAATGTAAAGCAAGATGTTCATTGTAATGCACAGCGGGGGCTTGATACAGGGTCTAGCCAGGCATTGTCTCTTGTCCTACCCCCGGTCAAGTATGCTGCCCCTACCCCCCTCCTCCTTGCCCTCCACTGTTCAAGTCCATACCCTTGCCCCCTCATCCAGCTCTGTGTGACTGTTTTTCTGCCACTGCCCTTCATGCCCTGCACAGTTAATTGCTGCCCCTACCCACCTCCTCCCTGCCCTCTTTTGTCAGAGTCCATGCACCTGCCCCCTCCCTCCTGCCCTGCATGGTCCGATGTATTGGCACTGCCCTTCAGTTAGCTTGATATCCCCGCCCATTCCTACTGCCATTTGTTGCCCCAGTCCATATCCCTATCATTGCCATCCTGCTTAGCCTTAGTGCTTCGCTTGATGCCCCTACCCTCCTTCCCTCTGCCCTCTGATGTCTGTGTGCATGCTCCGGCTCCCTCCCTTTTTGCCCACCATGTTCCATTGACCTGCTGCTGCCCTTTCTGTCTACTCTGAGTGTTCTGTTGAGCTGCCACTGCCACTCCCCAGCATGGTCAGATGGCTGCTGCCTGCCCTGCCCCCTCCACCCTGATTTCCATTGTCCGAGTTCCATGCCCCTAGCCCCTCCTTCCTGTCCCCCATGGTCCATTTGTATGCCACTCCCTTCTGCCCTCCAAGCTCTGTTGTGCTGCAACTGCTCCTCCTGCCCTCCCTGCGTGGTCTGTTGTGGAGCCCCCACGTCTGGGTAATCTTGTCCTACTTAGGACACGACGATAAGTATACAAACAGTGATGGATAGAATGCTTGAATTAATCTTAGCCACTGGTAATCATTTGGGGCCGCATCCCAATTCATCGTTATTTTGCACACCATGCCACCTCAGTTTGGACCCAGCTATATGCAAATCAGTTTTGACCCTGCTGTGATTTTGAATGACATAAAAATTTGAGAATTGTCCACAATATTAGATAAGTCGTCTACCAGTACAGCAGATGCTTTATCAGTGCTTTATCAGTTGTAGATACTGAAATTGTAGCTGTGAGATCCATGGCTTTAAAGAACCGTCTAGCATTAGTGTAAGACTGTGGCGCGACCACTTACCTGAACTCCATGTTGTCTGCAGGAGCGATGAATGTTCCTCTCTCCTTCTAGAACACCTCTCATCACTACTGATTGACTACAGGTGTCCCGGCAGGTGTCCCAAAAGGAAAGGGGAATGGGACGAGAAAAAGAGAGAGAGAGAACACTGCTACTTCACACAGCCTGGTCCAGCCTGACACCCTTGAGGGGATCTGTCTGTGGAGTAGTGTTGTTTTCTTGAGGACTTGACTTATCTATGAGAATAAGAAGTTCAACAGATGAGTACACGGACACTTCTGGGCCACCGATCCACACTCAACATAAAACACACACTTTACATATGGGTTACTTTAATCACCTGGTTCTCAAGAGCTTTCATTGTACTCTCTTATTCCTATTCACTGGATTCCAATAGGATCGTCATGTCTTGTGGTTTAGGTAACATATGTGCAAAACCCAAACAATCATACACTAAAATACCAATGATGCCAAAAGGAATCACTGGCTTATGATTAATCGTCATCAAAAGCCAGTTAAACAAATATATCTCTGATTGGTGCCTTGGCAATTCTTTTCTGCACAAAAGCGTTTTTGAGTTGTCCAACTCGTAATACGCACATTATCAGATATTCACATCTATGCACAAAACTCTATGGTCTAATTAAACCAGCGTACATACACATCTACAAAGGTTTCATGCGTCAAATGCAACAATCAGGAGAACAGTAATACACAGAGTCCTTTCATACGCTGAGCGCAACAATAATTATGCAAATATTGCTTTAAATAGAAATCGCTCTATGCGCATAGCTCAACAGTACTCATGCCATTAGTTCTTTAGGTCCATAGGAAATTCTCTCCAGAAGCCGGTAATTAGTTTCTAAAGAAAATATACGCTGAACGTGATAACAAATATGCAAAGTACAAGAGTTCCGACTAGTATGCCAACAATGCAAAGTACAAGAGTTCCGACTCGTATTTCAATCGTAAATGTTGTCAACGTAGAAAGAAATGCAGAAAGTCAAGCAGCCTTTCACATCACACACGCAGCCTGAAAGCGCGCTGCACTTAGCTGACAGAATCTGAAGAGTCCGATGAAGAGTAAGTTCCAGTCCGCTTCGTGCTCCTGTCTGATGCCTCCGATGAAAGAGATTTCCCCGTGGGAGACTCCTGAAGAGAAGAGGCGCTGGAAAACTCCAGCTGACATCGAGAACCAGGAACTAGGCCAAGCACTGTCATGTGCGAGGCCTGGTCTTTTATAGCCAATAAGTGGCAGTTAGTCCACACGAGGCTAACCACGCTGTTAGAAATGGGTGTCTCTAGTTGGCAATGGTTTGCAACTTCGTCCAAATAGGAACCCTTCTTCCTAGTCAGGGTAAGGGGGATACACTTCTAAAATAACCCCTGCTCACCCCCTCGGTAGCTTGTTACGAGCAGACAGGCTTATCTCAGAGGCAGTGTGTAAAGCATTTGTGCACACATACAGTAATACAGTGAAAACACAATAAATGGACACCACACCAGTTTAGAAAAATAAGTACTCTTTATCTAAACCAAACAAGACCAAAATGACAAAAATCCTCAATACAGTTATCAAAATATGACTTTTAAAAGGTAGAAACAGTTCTGTCCATAGCAAACTATAGTTGCAACACTTTCAACACAAACTACATTGGATGAGTCACAATCACAAACAAAAACAGCCACAGGTAAGGTGATGGGTCGGTTCCTTACACCCAGGGAAAGTGATGCGTTGGTTCCTTACTTCAGGGGAGGTGATGCGTTGGTTCCTTACTTCAGGGGAGGTGATGCGTTGGTTCCTTACTGCCATGCAGGGGAGTTCATGCGTCGGTTCCTTACCGTACAGGGAGGTGATGCGTCGGTTTCTTACTGTGCGGGAAGGTGATGCGTCGGTTTCTTACTGCACCCCGGCATTCTTATAGACTTGGCACCTGTTAGAAATGGGATTTTTGGTAGGCTAGGGCATGTGCCAAAGCCAGGCAGAAACCACCACCCTAGTCAGGATAAGGGAGTTACACTCCTAAAATAACCCCTGCTCACCCCCTTGGTAGCTTGGCACGAGCAGTCAGGCTTATCTTAGAGGCAGTGTGTAAAGCATTTGCACATAACCAACAGTAATACAGTATAAGCACTACAAAAGGACACCACACCAGTTTGGAAAATTTCCAATATTTTTATATACTTAAGACAAGACCAAAAACAATACAAATCCACAATACAGTACTTAAAAAGACCAAAAACAATACAAATCCACAATACAGTACTTAAAAATCTTCAGTTATCAAAATATGCTTGAAAAACAGTTCCTTGATGTCGATAGCTCCGTCCGGGGCTATCACGGCGTCGTGAACAAACAAATCCAAACAGTTCTGGCTGACCGCGGCGTCGCGGGCCAGCTACGGTGTCGGGAAGACTTGCAAACAGTACCTTTTAGAAATGCAGGGCGTCGGTGACCTCTCGTTGAGCTTCCGAAAGCACGGCGTCCGCAGGCGTCGGTTCCGGAGGTCGGTGCAGGAGTCGTCGGGGCCCTCGAAGTCACACGCGTTGCAGATCGAACTCCTCTCTGTTGAAGTCAGGAGCGCTGGCGTTGGCAGGCGTCGGGTGCTGCGGTGCAAAGTGCAGCGGTGCGGCGTGCGGTGCCCTCAGGTCGGGGTGCGAGCAGCGGCTCGGTGGCGGCATCAGATGGCGTCGTCGGTAAGACCAGGGTCGCGGTGCGAAGTGAATGCAGTGCTCGTCGCGGTGCTGGCAGGTCACGGTGCAAGCAGCAGCAATGTCGTTGCTGAAGCGCTGTCGTCGGCTGACAAACTGGAGTCGATGGCGCCGGCGTCGGTAGGCCAAGGCTGCGGTGCGGGATGAGGGTGGTGCGTCGTGTAACTTTACGAGCGGTGCCCTTGAACCACGGTGCAAGCAGGGGCGTAGATTTCAGCGTGGAGCGGCGTCATTGGGGATACCAAGGCGTTGTCGTGAAGCGAGGCGGTACGGAATGCGGTGCCCACAAGTCACGGTGCGAGCAGTGGCTCGGTGGCAGCGTCAGTGAGATAAGGGTCGCGGTGCGGCATTGCGGCGGTGCCCTCTGTGGTGCCGTCAGGACACGGAGTCGGCAGCGGTGTCGTAGACGGCGTCGAGTTGCTTTTTCTTCTGTTGCTGCACAAAACACACAGTTCCCAGTGCTGAGGGCAGAAGAGCTTGAAGTCTTTGCTGTTCCTGAGACTTCTTGAACAGGGGGCAAGCTCTACCTCAAGCCCCTGGAGAAAATCACAAAAGTAGATTGCAGAAAGTTCGGGTCCAGTCCTTTCACTGCCCAAGACAGAAGCAGCCACTGCTGGCCAACACAGCAAAGTGGTAGCTCTTCTTCTTGGCAGTCTTCTTGGTCCAAAAGAGTTCTAAAGTTCAGGGGTCTGGACCCCAATATTTATATCCCAAAATCCTTTGATCTCTTAGGCAGAGAGTGTCTGTGCCCAGCCAGAACCAGTTCTGCCTTCTCTGGTGTGACTTCCTGGCAGGAGGTGGAGACGGCATTGTCAGAGGCAGACCAGGCCCTTTGAGGTGCAAGGAAATCTCCTCCCCCTTCCCCAATTGCAGCCCAGGTCTATTCAGCCCTTTGCTGACCCACCTAGACTATCTGGAGCCACTCCTGCTCCCCAGCCTTCTGTCATCCAAAACCCAGACAGGCAACCCACATTCCAGCAGAGGCACACGGGATGACTGAGAAAGAAAATACCTACTTTCTAAGAGTTCAGGCATACTAAACTTTATTTCCCTACCTAATTCCCCAGGCCAGTTATGTTTATAAGATGTTATAAACAAACTCCCCATTTTGTCCTATGGGGAACAGGTAGCCTTGCAATAGTGAAAAACTAAATTGGCCGTAATTCACTATCAGGACATGCCACACACACCAGGGCATGTCCTACCTTTCACATACACTGCACCCCGCCCACAGGGGTACCTTGGGCCTACCTTAGGGGTGCCTGACATGTAATAAAAGGAAAGGTTAGGGACTGGCAAGTGTGTGCACTGGCCAAGTCGACATGGCAGTTACAAACTGCGAGCAGACTCTGCAATGGCAGGTCTGAGTTACCTTTTCAGGGCTACTTACTTGGGTGGCACAATCAGTGCTGCAGGCCCACTAGTAGCATTTGATTTACAGGCCCTGGCACACTCAGTGCACTTTACTAGGGACTAACAAGTAAATCAAATATCCAATCATGGAAACACCAATCCATAACACAATTTACACAGAGAGCATATGCACTTTAGCACTGATTAGCAGTGGTAAAGTGCCCAGAGTCCTAAAACCAACACAAACAGGTCAGGAAAAAATAGGAGGAAGAAGCAAAAGGTTTGGGGATAACCCTGCAAAACCCTCCAACAGCGCCCCGGTGCGATGTGTGTTGATCGGGGTTGCGTCGGTTCTCTATGCGGCGGCAATGGGGCTGCGTTGGTTTCTTCAGCCACGGCTCCACGATGCATTGTTTCTTGCAGCTGCACTGCAGGGCCTGTGTCGGAATCGGTGTAGTGATCTCGTACTTCGGAGATGGGTGAGGGGATTCGGCGTGCAGCAATTTCTCCAGCCGCGGGCAGGTGCAGCATCGGTTTCTTCGGTGATGTGTCGTAAACAGGTATGGATGCATCGCGCTTTTCGTAGTTGCGTTACTTTTCCAGCTCCCAATAGCAGGAACAACCTCCAGAGACCCAACACAGTCACAGGCACCTTCTGGCAGGTCAGAACTTCCAGCAAGGAAGTTCAGGGGAGCTGGTGGTGAAGTCTTTGTATCCCTGAGACTTCAAAACAGGAGGCAAGCTCTACTTCAAGCCCTTGGAAATCTTCCTCAAGCAGGAGACACAGCACACAGCAAAGTCTTTATCCTCTCCTTGGCAGAAACAGTTGCTTCAGGCCAACCCCAAACAGCACATAGCAAAGGGGCAGTACTTCTTCAGTTTCTCCAGCTCTTCTCCTTGACAAAGGTTCCTCTTCAATTCCAGAAGTAATCTAAAGGTCTGGGCCCCACTTTTTATAGCACAAATACCTTTGTTCTCTGGTGGCCGAGAAGCTCTGTGCCCAGCCAAAACCAGTTCTGTCCTCTCTGGTGAAGCTTCCCGGCAGGAGGTGGAGACAGCATTGTCCAAGGCAGACCAGGCCCAATCAGGTGTGAAAGAAATCTCCCCCCCCTACTCTGAATGCAACCTAGGTCTATTCATCCCAGCCCTGACTCACCCTGGAAAGGCAGGACACACCTCACCCTCCCAAGTGGCTGTCTGAACAGGATGCACATCCCCAGGCCCTGTCACTGCAAAGCCAGACAGTCAATACACAAACCTAGCAGAGGCACACTGGATGGCTAAGCAAGAAAATATCCACTTTCTAAAAGTGGTATTTTCAAACCCAGTATATAAAAATCATCCTTATTAAGCGATGCATCTTTATATTCTGCATTAAGGCATACCAAACTCCACTTTCCCATCTTGTTCCCATGGGCAGTTATACTTATAAGATGTTATAAGTAAACTCCCCATTCTATCCTATGGGACAGATAGCCTTTCAATAGTGAAAAACGAAATTGGCAGTATTTCACTATCAGGACACGCCACAAACATCAGGGTATGTCCTACCTTTCACATACATTGCACCCTGTCCACAGGGGTACCTTGGGCCTACCTTAGGGGTGACATGTAAGAAAAGGGAAGGTTAGGGCCTGGCAAGTGGGTGTACTTGCCAGGTCGACATGGCAGTACTAGACTGCGCACAGGCACTGCAATGGCAGGCCTGAGACCGTTTTGCAAGGCTGCTTGTGTGGGTGGCAGAATCAGTGCTTCAAGCCCACTAGCAGCATTTGGTTTACAGGCCTTGGGCACACGCAGTGCATTGTACTAGGGACTTAACAGTAAACCAAATAAGCCAATTATGGAAACACTAATCCATGACAACAATTTACAGGGAGCGCATAATCACTTTAGCGCTGATCAGAAGTGGTAAAGTGCTCAGAGTCATAAAACCAACAAAAACAGGGTCCAAAAAGCAAAGTCTGGGGATAAACCCACTGAAAAAGCCAGGTCTAACACACGCCTACAAAAATGACTGCTCCCTAGCAACCAATACTTGCTCAGCAACGTGACACCATTGTAGCCAAGCACAGAACAAGCATTGCCGACAACAAACATACAAACATAACAAGCATTTGCAATGCAATAGGTCTCGCCTTTGGGACCTTATAGGTGTTTAGTTATGCAGCATATTATTGATTATATTACATTAGCCATTAAATATATTAAGGTTTGTGGTAAAATAGGACAACTGAGAGCACTTATATACCACCGCTCTCAGAATCCTCAGACTATCAGTGTACTTAAGTGCTGGTAAAGTATTTAAGGGTTGACTTCACTGCAGAATAATCAAAGTATGTACAGTCAGCAGGCTTGCCTTTACAAAATGCAAAGGTCCTTTCATTCAGTAACTTGGCTAGATGTTCAAGTACATGAATCAGCTTGTACGCAGTCACACCAATGCGAGATCTTGCCATACAGACACTGGACTCATGTGCAACAGTACATGATCCTGTGGGCTTCTGCTTGGCCTGCATAAATCAGCACAAGGTCGTACAATACATAGTCACTTGAACTGCACATGATGGTATAATTTCTTAACATGCAGTCACACACCCTGTATGTAATGATACGTGCGCGTTCTGTGGTGCACAGTAACTGGGACTGTACCAGTAAGTGGAAGATCCTGCCATGCACAAGGCACTGTCAACGTCCTCCTTCCATGTACATACAGAAAGAGGAGAGTAAGGGAAGACCTGTTTTTATAGAACGGATTTCTTAATGTCCTAAGAACCACTGTTCTTTCCAATACAACTGACGTTAGAGAAGCCAGGTATGACACTTCAAAGACTGCTTGCTGTCAGTGCAGGGGGGGGGGGGAGGGTTGGACTGAAAACGGGGCAGGTGATCACCTCTGCCAACCCTACCATTCGATAGTAAAGGGCAGTAGGGTCAAAGGCTTAAAGAACAGTCAGTCTGTAACAGAAACCACAACCTTGTGCTATAAAGACAGCCTACCCAAGGACGAATCACCAGGCCCATCAAGGAGAGCGCTCCATTTTCAAAATGTAAATCAGGCTGCCCAAAACAACTAGAAAATGTCCTGCCCCCTCTAATCCTAAACAAATGGCTTTATCCAGTGTCAGGCGTCACAGCTAAGGACTTCAGGACACCAAAAGCATTCTTCAGCAAGTGTTTGATGACAGCACCGGGTGACGAAAAAAAGGACTCTATCTAGGGACATAAAACTTGAGTAAAAAAAAAAATTGTTTAAGCAGCAGGACATTATAAATACTAAAGTGTAAAGAAAGGCAGATAGATAAAATCACCAACCTTAACATCCATAATATGCAGAGGTAAACCAAGCGCCGTGGGAACTTAAACAAGCATTGGCATAGCCAATAGGTCTCGCCTTTGGGACCTTATAAGTGTTTAGTTATCTAGCACAATATCCTTGGTGCAACAACATCAAGTGTTGCATGGCTAAACACTTATATGGTCCCAAAGGCGAGACCTATTGGCTATGCCAATGCTTGATCAATGCACAGTATGAGAACCTGCAATTCACTCACAGTTCCCAGCAGAAACAACCCAAATCACTGAGCTATCTTCCCAAAATCATTCACTCAGCATCCCCTAAATAAATTTAGCATAAAAGGATCAACGAAAACGTGATTTAAGAATCTGTTGTTCAGGTTTGTTTTGTATGGAAAAACCACAAGTTGGTTTTTGAACAACAGTTAAAACTAAACCCATAGGAAGCTGGCCTATGTTCTAGACCGTACTGTGGTTCAAGCCACCAGTTTGGTTCAGAAAATGTCTCTAACACATGTTTGACGGCCTGATGTGTGACTGGTGTTGTGCCTTACTGACCTGAGAGGCTCCCGCAATCATACAAAATGTTCCTATTCACCATTCCTCCTAATATGTGACTAACTGCCCAGATCCTATACGCCTTTCAAGAGCACAAGCCTGTTTTGAAATCCTCAGCTTTGTCTAAAGGCCTGCCACCCTCTGCTATGAAAGGATGCAGGTCACGTGACACACAAACTGCATCTGAGAGTACAATTATTTGTTTTAAGAGTAAGTGAGGACGGGGAGGGCTGCTGGGAGAATAAGACTGGGACATATTTGTAGCATTGTGCAGTAAAGCCTACACTGCTGCCCCTCACAGGTATTAATCACAAAGCTGCGAGTAGATATGCTAAGTTAAAACCAAGTTTGAAAGAAAAAAAAACGCTTCTCTGTACAATGACGATTCTTCTGCGAAGTGAACTGCTTGGAGGTCACACTATTAATAACGCACTTCGCAGAAAAATAATCGAGCCCGCCTTCAAACTGGATTCGGGAGACACTGTTCTTTACCATACATGCATGCTACCAATCTTTACTAGCAATTTTCAAGGACATTTTTAAACAATGCACAATGAATTATTGCCACGAATTTTGGCTAAATGACTGAAATGAAAATACAGCACCTTAGGGTCAAACTTACAAGAGGATAGGAAAACAACTTAACAAACGTGCCAAAAATACTTAAAAGCTACAGGCCGTGCAACTCTGGCAAACAAAGCAGGCACGAGCGTCACGGCATAATAAATAAATTATGCCTGCATACTCTTTTCACATCATTGCCTTTTACTTAAGGATGAAGGCTCTATTTGTGTGCCACGAAACAAGCATAAATTATGGTGAATTACAGTGCCGGTTTGCGATTAAAAATAAAGTCAATTGTGGGTTCGCAGGCACAGTGATTTTTTTGGCTGGCCAAATAACTGTATTTCAAGCTGTCTGTAAAATCATATTTAAAAACTTAAAGTGGATGACGAAAAATTCTGAATGAACGCAGTCAACAACTACGAGGCCCGGTGCTGCCAGCAGTTTCTCAATCTGTACTCTGTGAACGCTGATGTGCAAACAGACAGAAGTGGATGCCTGCTTGTGCCCCGGGGGAACTGCAGGTCAGCAAAAAGACAGAAGTGGATGCCTGCTTGTGCCCCGGGGGAACTGCAGGGTGCGCGCTGGTTCGGAGCTATGAGCGAAGCGGCATTTTCGTTGCTATAGCAACAAAATGGCGTGGGACTGTCCACAGTCCCTACGGACACGCGCATGCTGTCTGCTATGGACAAATGGCAAGAGCAGCCATGTTTGTCCATGCAGGCGAGACCTAAAAAAACAAGCGCGCGCGCCTAAAAAAGTGTCGGCAAAAGTGAAAGCGTTTCCCTTGCGGGAGCGAGCCACGGGCACCATGTGTTTGCAAGTTAATTACAAACATATGGTGTCAAGCTCGCTCCTGCAAGGGAATCGCCAAACGTGCACGCGTTGCCATTGAAGGCAATGCAACACGTGCACGTTTTTGGGACAAAAGCCGTAGCGATTGCTACAGGTCTTTTTCCTAAGCAGCGCATTGCGCGCTGCGTAGGCGAGACCTAAAAGCCACTGTGACAAACAAGCTTTCATCTTATCAAAGCAGTGTGCGCTACAAGACTGTATGTAGAGTGACCAACATCGTTCAAACAGGCAGCTTCTTCTTCCTTATTATGTAGTCTCAATAAACAACGGAGAAGTATTCTATTTTAAGACAGACTACGGAAACAGGAGGTCAAAGTTGTTACAATGCTTCTGGCCGATAATACCTTACTTGCAAGTTGTTTCACGAACTGCCTGAAACAACCTTTTTGTAGCCATTAGTGGATTATTGCGTTCAAATGAATATGCTATATGTTATGAAATCAAAAACTCATATTTAAATCGCCATATCCTACAACATTGTACAAATGTTTAAGAAACAACGGACAACTCACCTGAAATAATTGCTGGCTGCTGCCTGGACTACACGGCGGCAACAGAATTCCTTGCTATCCGCACATAGGACCACATCCGTGAGTGAGTTCTCCAACTGAAGGTTCTCCAGACCATTCTGAAGGAGAAGCGAAAGTCCGGTAATCTAACTGTTTGCGCACCCCCGTCTGTTTGTGCTTCTCTGACGTCAGAGGGAAGCTTAAAAATACCCTGCATTCTGTATATTTGTGCCTGCACGTCTGTCTATGCCTCTCCGAAAGCACCGCCTGAGCCTGCCCGAAATCTAATATGGAATGCATGGAGAGGCACAGACAGACTGCATTAAGCAATATACACACGAGGAGGAGGCACAGCCAGACGGGGACCTGGAAACAACAGGAACACCAACATCATAAAAAGACAGCTTCTCCAGACTGAACGCTCTACGACTTTATGAATGTTTTGGGGACATTCCTGCGTCATAGACACTGGGTGCGCTTCAGAGCTTTTCTCCACCGTGTCTTCCATGTGAATAAGGCTGGGGCTTTTCTAGCTGCTTTGTGTTTTGGCTCCAGTGAAAGAACTCATCAGTTTCTGTTGGGTTGCATTGAAAGGGATGCAAGCTTCCTGTCGCTGACAGTCAAAGTGATCTACAGCTATCTCAGGCAAAACAGGAAACCTTGCACTCTCACTCAGTAATTGTAAAAACAAGGAGACGAGAGGGGATTCCGAGCACCGACTTGATTGAAAGTCGTAAATTGAAATGATGCGCCAGTGACACATTTTCCGGCTCCACTGACGTGATTCTCTTTTCCGAGAAATGAGATGCTTGGTGTAAACGCACAAGCTGTTGTATAGAGCAACGGAGTCATGTCAGGATATCTATCAAGAGGCAGAGGCAGACTTTTGGCGCGCATGCGTACGATGTATAGCATCGCACGCATGTGAGAGGGACAGGTCAGGAAAATAGAGTGCGAATGCAGCCAGCCAATCAGAGGGGAAAAAAAGCATTTACAAATGCAATAGGACTCGTATTTACGCGAGACCTATTGCATTGTAAATAAAAATGCAGGCGTCCAAGAAGGCAGGAACGGGAGTGGGTGGGGGGGTTGTGGTGGGCAGAGAAGTGACGGACTGCGGGAGGGAACAGGGGGGAGGCAGGGGAACAAAACAGTTTTAAAAGTAAAGGGGCCGATAGCTATGGAAGGAGAAAAATGACGACATGGCTGTCAGGAGGCGGGCTTAAGTTGAGGAAAACCAATCAGATTGCAGCATTTAGGAATTCAGCCAATCAAAAAGATAGGCGGAAAGTGGGCGGAGCTTCCCCCACTATACTGTATACAGCATCTCTCGACGAGACAGCGCATGCGCTGCCTAGCCGAGACCTAAAAAGGAACAAACATTGGTACCCACAAGGAAGAGGGAAAACAAATGATAATAACAGCAAATGATAGAACAGAAAGAAACTAAGAACATTAATAACTTAGGGAACATGAATGTGAGCAATCAGAGACCCCTGAGGGTGCTGACAGACCAGACAGGACAGGGATTTCCTGACAGTTAGACAGCCTTCTTGCAAAACAGGGCAGAGTCTGTCAGATGTTTAAAGTTCAACCATGTTGTACTTAGATCCCTGACAAAAGTCAGGACTTGAATTAGTTCATCAAAAACATTACTGAGTTGATGGGAGATTTGAAGGAATTAGAAGCAACAGGTGCTTGGGAAGCAGTTGGAAATTGATTTTCTGCTATAGGTAGAAGGTTTGCAAACCTAGGGAGTGGAATTGTTGGAAGTATCTTAAAGCCCCTTGTGATAATTGCTCTCTGTGGATTATTCCTGTGTGCAATCTTTAAGGGATACAAATGGGCCCAAGTGAAGAAGGGAACCAAAAGAAAAAGAGCAGATCTAGAGCTACAAGACAGACAGAGCTGATACTAAGATGACATGAAACAGCTGGAGGAATCCAGACGAAAATTTATGAACTCCATGAGATTTTAAATGGTCAATCTGATAAGAGATTATTACCTTAATATGATGGCTTGATTTGCCACTAGAGGGGGGGTTGGAGCAGCGTATTTTTGACTCCACCCTTACACGTCACAAATGCACAATATATATGTGCACTTAGCACTACATACTTGTGTGTCCTAATGTTGTTAATGTAAAGAGTCGCACTTAAATTCAGTACTGAAGTGCATTCGCTGTAGAACTAGAGAATCATATACACTGTGTGCCTTAACTTTATTAAAATGAAATATAGGCTTTAGAGATGTAATAAACCATCTTCACACTGTTGAAATGTATTTACATTAGAAACAAGAGAAATTTATGTAAACATGTGCACTAATGTTTTCACTTTGGGTTTCATAATGTAGTTCTTAGATACACTTGTATTTGTGCTTTCAAAGTTGCTTTACATTTGCCTTAAGTGCAACGTAAATTTATATTTACATACATGTTATTCATTTGTAGTTGTATGTGCAATAAAAAACATGTATTAATGCGCACTATTGAAAAAGATACTTCCTTGACTTAACTAGGCCTGTATTTCTTTCTGCATAAAATACTGTTTTTCCATTTCTACTTGCGTGTCTTTTTTTTGCAGGTACATTCACATGGGTATGTTAGTTAGTTAGTTTGATAATAGATATGACTCCGTACTAGCGATAAAGAAGATCTTGACAAAGAACATGGAGATCCAAAGCGTTGACTGACAGTCTCTATTCAGTAATGTTGCGAGGAACTGAAGGTACCCAAGGATGATGTCCTTCTCAGGACTGACATGGGAGAGTATGCTTATGCTGCAGTTCACAACATGGGAATGGAAAGGACAATGGAATCCCTGGTGGTGTTACCCAGATGATTCTTCTGGTATTAACTAGTGTTCTCAAAGGTTGATGTTGGCCACTTGTTCTTTGGACTTTGAGAGGTACAGACCTCTATGCTTACCCCTTTGATTCTTTGCTGAATGTGGCTTAGGCTAACACTTATTGCCATATCCCTAGAAGACTATTGATCGAGTTTCTGAAATGCTGACACCGTCCCACTACTTCCTGTATACTTCCCAACTTTCTGAGATCCTTTTAGACTTAACCATTCTCATTAGTTTTAGATACTAAATTAGGGGACTTTAGATATTACTCACGTTTAGGAGAGAAGATCAAACACTCTTCTCTGAGCACCGGATTCTGCTTTTAATTCTTTGCATTGCTGTGACTGAACTTCTCATTTGTCTCATACTAATGAGCCTGAACTTCTTTAGGATGTTTGGCTATCCAGTTGGTATTCTTTATCTTTAAAGCATGGTGTTGATATTGATTTACATTAACCTGACTGCTAACTTATAATAAAACTTCTTGACTTTATTTACCGATGCCTGGTCCTTTTTGTGTACCTAAATTGGCTACACTGTTAATTATATGTGTTTAACCAAATGCTAACTCCCATCACCTCTCAGTCGCACAAAAAGACCCATTGGCAAGAGGTGGCCCAGTTGTACTAGCTTTGTCTCTCCCTACTGTCCTCAATGGTCTATTGTATTGCCACAGCCTCTCCTTCCTGTCCTGCATGGTTGCTTTGATGCCCCTGCCCCTCTTTCCCCTGCTGTCCATGGTCTGTTGTGCGGCCACTGCCCCTCATGCCTGCCAAGCTTGGTCAACTTGCTGCCTCTGCCCCCTCCTCCATGTCCTCCATTGTCCGAGTCCATGCGCCTGACCTCAGCCTCCCCACAGTGTTCTAATGAACAACTAGATCGCTAACATTCTACATTTATTACAAAAGTGTGGCACACCTGAAGTCATCTTGATGTAATCAAAACTGTAATACCTAAAGCATTTCCTTTAGAATTATAAAAAGTGAGGGGGTCGTTTTCCCATAGAAATTATGGTTAGTGCTCTAAAAAACTAAAATGAGGACACATTTTCTGAGCTCTCAAATAGTGACAAAGCGCTTTTAAATTATTTGCTATCTTTATGTTTTTTTGCCAGTTGATCACTTGATTATTTGTTGCACTTAGGGGAGAGGGTGTGGCACTACGACCAGAGCAGCCGACTTTGCAACTGGGGAACCAGGTTTGAGTTTCGACGTTGGCTCAACTTCCTGTGATTTTGGGAAATCACTTAATCTGCCCATGCCTAAAACCAAAATGAATGTGTCCATGTGTAATGTAGCTGATGCTCATTTAAAGCACTCCAGTACCTTTGGGTTGAGTCCACGCTATTTAAAACTGCAAAAAAAAGAAAACAACAACAATAAAGAAAGAAATTATGTGTTTTACCCAATTCTGTCATTGGGCTACATTTAAGTGATATTTATGCTTTTTTCTCTGGTGGCCGTCTTGGGAAACCTTTGTTATGTAGCTCCCTATTTTCCTCATTTACTGCAGTATCCTAGGTAGAAAATGCTTTCAGTTTTCCACTTTGATTCCATCTAGATGGTGTTGAGATGTGCCACATTTTTGACATAAATTCAGAATGTTGGCACTCTAGTTGCTCAGTAGAACACTGTGGTAAAGCTGCTGATCATCAGGGAGTTAACTGGCAGTCTGCTGCTGGTGATGAAAGTGCATGTTTCAGTCTACATGTCAGAATGTTTTAATGAAATAGAAGAGTAAGATATTTGAGAGCTCATTTAAAATGTATCCTAATTTTGCTTTCTACCTCACAAACCATAATTTCTGTGACAAAAATAAAACCCCTCACTTTGTTCTTTTCTAACTTACGAGTTTGATTCAATCAAGGTGGCTTCAAGTGGGCCACACTGCTGTCATAAGTAAGACTGTTAGAGCTCTAGTTGTTCTTTAGAACACTCTGGAAGCAGTGTTGCCAGATTGGGCTATTTCCCGTACAAATGGGTGACATTTTTCCCATTTGTGCGGGGGAAAAAACCCATGTGGCGGGTGACTTATTTTTGGGCTGGACTTGGCCCTGTGTGCGGAATTTTTTTAAGGGGCGGCAGCGCCCCTTTTAATGCATCTGATTGCATCCAAGGTGTATGCATGATTTCGCTGGCTGGTTTCTTTTTCTTGAGCAAACTAAGGCTCTTCTTAACCTGCTCCTCCCGGCCTCCCCCAGGTCAGCCCCCACCCTCTCTGATGAGGCAGCAGGCTCACACACACAAATGATACAAATAGTTACTTTAAGGGATGATGGAACGCGCCTTGCGCTAAATATTTGTTTCGTTATTGACAGTGCCCCACAGTGCTGTTTGTCTGCAGGGCCGTCAATATATTAGAGTGCGAGAAAGCGCTTGCAATGACAGCCCTGTCTAAACATCGAGAAAAGTGCTGCTGACCGGCTGAAGCTCGAATCCTGTGCTTGAAGTTGCGCTAAGAGAGAATGGGTCAGGGATGCCTGCTCCCTCAGCTTGAATTAGGTGATAACCTCTGCTAGTCTGTCAGTTCCTTCATCCCAGATCTCGGAGCAGTGGAATTCCCTGTGCCACATCATGTTCATGTAGGGTCTAAGCTATTATTTCCAATTGCATCGGATCGAGACACAGAAAGGCTACACAACTTTGGAGGATGATCCACCAATGCCGATGATCATGCTCCTGCCTGCTACGGACCAGGAGGACTATGGCTTGGTGGGTGAGTCCCAGAGCTTGCAAGAAACTGCCGACAGATGGGTTCATAACACCCAGTGGTTGAAGTGGGTGGGATTGGCAGGGCACGGCGTGCGCCAACTTTTTAAATTTAATTGAATCTGTTCCCCTGCTTTCCTTTTTTAAAAATGCCTCCCATGATGGCCGAAATAGCCAAGGTCTATAGATAAGGCTCAGCCGTTCATTGCCGTTCGGGGATGGGCGGGGTGGGCAGAGAAGGAAAAGGACTCTGTCTCTTCCTTCTTGTCCAGAGAAGACAAGGACCTTGTTCGCTTCTCCTGCTCTGCCGCTGGCAGCTGCCCCCTCTCTCTCTTTCTTCCTCTTATTCCCTCTCTTTCTGTCTCTGTCTCGCTCCTCCTCACTTGCTGAATGAAAACCATGACTTCAAGAACTGGCGCTTACCCTATCTTTCCTCTCCTTTGCTTCATTTGTTCTCCTGTGAAATGGATCCAAAAAGAAGAAACACTTTTGCTGGAAATGTTATCTTTTTCTGACATTTTTCTATTCCAATGTGCAGCCTCAGGACGGAGAAAAAAAATGGTTCAAAATACGAAAAGTAAATAAGTAACTAAAAAAAAGCAAGACAGAGTGGTTGCAAAGTGGCCAAATTGGATTTATTCACACCCAAATACATTAATGCCACTTTACAGAGTTTGCCAGTGAAGCGCTACTTTTGTTTTCTTGTTTTTCTTCGAACAGCATTGTTTTCCCGGGGTGTGGAAGTGCACCATTCCTGGAGGTCCTACAATACCTGGTTGATGCGTGGAGTCGTAAACGTTTAATGTGATCCTTATCAGCTGTTTTCCTTATTTTAAATGATAAAATGTGTACCGCGGCTCTGTGTTCACAGATGTGGTCTTTTTTAAACCATACTGCTTACGTTTTGTAAGGATATAAGCAATGGACATTGAAACAGGTCCCTTCCGGGCCCTGAGTCATGTCCTTAACTTTTCAGGCAAAAATACTCATTGATTTCTGAATAATGAGTGTACAAGCGTTAAGATAACCATGTTGTTCCTGCTAACATTTCACATACTTTACTTAGTCTTGCATTCCCTATGAGTTTTACTTTTTCCAGGATGTTGTTACTTTTTTTTTCAAGCAGCATATTACTCTTGTTCATAATTTGAATTGAGTCGCATCCAGGTGTTTATAGTGGGGCACAATTGGGTTGTAGCTGAACGCAGTGTGAGTTTCTCTCAGTGGGGCAGTATGGTGTTCAGTGGGGGAGAGGATGTGGCACTATGGCCAGAGCTGCCGAATTTGGAACTAGGGAACCAGGTTCAGCCTTCATGACCAGTCCACCAGACCACTCTCCTGAGGGAGTATATTCCCATGCTAGACCTTGGAAGGCCCCTCTAGACCTTAGAAGCCCTGGTGTCTTAGCACCAGCAGGTGGACCCTAGTGGTGTCAAGTGTGGGTTAACCTTGAAGACTTGGCCACAACAGTCCATACTGAAGTTCACTTCCAGTCTTGTGGGCCGACCTACGAAGCAGCACACCCTAGAGCAACAGTGACTGTCACTGAGGTCACATGACCCTGAAGGCCAGTCCACCTCACCCATTGGTACCTCCATTGGCCTTTTTTTAGCTGTAGTAGTGCAACTCACCAGGGATTGGTAATGCAGGATTTGCACACACACCAAACTAAGTTTGCAAGCTTCATGGTCTCTCTGCTTCAGGCACAAGCACTTTTAACGTGTGCTGTCTGCTTTGGGGCCACTGGAATTATGCAGAAATAGAGGACAAAATTATGTTGAAGTGTTGACTAAATTATGCAGCAAAAAAAAGGCTGCAGCGTGATGCAGTACATTTTCTGATACTTTATTATTTTGACATTTTTACACATACTAACAGTCTCTGCAATGATTTTGCCTCATTAACACCAGTGTAACATACAAATGCAGCAGTTAGAAAGGTGACCAGTCAACCTTTGCAAAGGGCCCTCCACTTTGCAGTAACACAAGTCACATTTTTTTATTAAAATTGTCAGATTATGCAGCAGATGATGTATTATGTGGCAAATATGGCATAGCCATATGTGGAAAACATTTGCAAACTAGGATATTTTGCCATTCATGTTTGAAGTGCTCTTGCGGAAAAAGGGAGGAGAAGTGCTGATGACAAATGGCTTGTGATTCCACTTTTAAGCATATTTGTGACATTCTGTGATTGGAAACGTATCCCACATTGTGAATGTATTTTAATGTCAATAAGTAATATTAAACTTTAAATAAACCTGTGTATCCATTGGTTGAATTAAATAACGTAATAAGCTGTAATTGGTCAGTAAAATGCCAAACAAATACTAATAATTGGGATGTTTTGCTCTTTCTGGCCACACCTCTGACTCTGCCCGCTGAACCAATCCTCGGGTTATTCCTGCCTTCTAATTCTCCACCCACAGTTCCCCTACTTTTTTCCCTCCACTTCGACCACGGATAACACCCTTCAGTCCGACGGAGTGTAGAGCCTGATCGTATTGTGTTTGTGTTGTTTTTTTTGCACATGAGAGCTTCTCTTTGGTCCAGATGCTACGACCTCACCACTTCTTTGATCCAGGTCTAGCAGCTAGTGCCAGGATGAGTCAGGGAGTTGCTGTGCTCCTCAGACAGCCAGATGTAGGGACCCCATCTGTAGCAAATACTGGGTGATCATCTGGACACTGATGCAGTGACATACATGTACCGAATGGCTTACTTCCCAGTGCAGTGTGGGATGCAGTGTCCCTCGGCCAAAAGAACTTTAGGGGTTATTATTTTTTATTATATATGGGGTTATTTAGCAGCTATAGGTACTGTATGCAGGGACACAGATGCACAAAGTGGCAAGGTGCACTTTCGTGTGGCATACATTTGAATGTGGATCGCCTCTTGAAGCTAGTGTTGTGTAGTTCCTATAAATCTATATAGGATGTGTGTGTTTAGACGACATAGACTGTGGGCTGGTGTCCAGACTGATTCCAGACACCCCCACCGGGTATGTTCGCCTGTATACCAGCTAGCTCCCAGTGCCACTGTAAACACCTCTTACCAAGTAGAGAATAGTTCTTGGCAACTATCGAACATGACAACCCAGTCCCATTAGGGATCGTGGAAACAGTACAGTACTTTTCGCTCAGTCATTCGTGCTCACTTTGTCTCAGAGAGATACACAGAATAAACGGTGGGGACGTTTTTCAATAAGCATTCATTGAACCAGCGTCATTCTAGTGTAAAATAGGTGTGCTGAAACAACCATAATACAGAAACAGATATAAATGATTATAAGCACCAATAGAGTAAATGGATGGTAGATTCCTACCATAGTGCTAAAACAATGAATACAGGCAGGTATATAAATATATGACAATAAAAATGCGTACTCCTTCGATGCAATCGTAACTAGATGTACCTACGTGTACTTGGCATATATGTAGGTGTAGAGCCAAGAATCCCCCTAGGCTGAAGCCAACCCCATTACCTGAAGTGAGAGACTGTAGGACCCGGTCTTGGTCTCGAGATGGACACCCCGAGAGGGACGTCAAACCACTGCAAGCTGGAGTCTCTGCGTGCAGGAACCTAAGCGTCTTGCGTCAGTGTGTCAGCATGGAAGTCTTTCTCCTCTGCCTGCCCCAGCAAAGATATGGTGTGTATATATACCCAAAAGGTACCCTCAGGGGTTCTACCTTGCTGTGTCATGGGGGCCGAGGATGACGAAAGGGATGACCCTTTTACATAGTTATTATACAGAAGATGGTAATCCGCCTGTGATTCTGAGAATCCTCATGCATAATAAATGAGGCTAGTTTTCTGGGAAAACCACACATTTATGCAGCACCTTAACTAGGTAAAAGGTCAATACTAAAAACCCTTATGTAGTACAATGGCAGGGAAAATGTAGGTGAAATGTTAGGTGACTACCCAAGCCTAGATTTGGGTACATTACAAAACATAACACTAGGTCGTCCACACTTGCAGATGGTGTTGAACTGAGCCACCTGAAGGTTGTTTGCTGCTGGGTACAGAATCCTGCAGGCTGCTTTCTGTGCTTTGTGAAACGAAATGGAGCTGTGGTTCATATGGAACTTTCTGTGGGATATTTTTCGGGTAATCGTTGACCTTTGGTGGTGATTTCCATTTGTGTAACCACATTTTGAGTGTGCAGCAATGATGCTAGTGACTTTAAACATCTTTGACCGCTTCCATCCCTAACATAGCAATTAGAGGGACAGGGCATGTGGGTATTCAGACAAAATATCGAAATTTTAATATCGACCTACAGAAATATTGAGTTGACAAGAATATCGATTTTAAGGTAAGTAATATCGAAGTTAGAAATATAGAAAGTGTTAATATCAATTACAGAAATATCTATATTGTTAATATCGCTGTTAAAAATATTATTGCTAATATTATCGATTTTTAATTGTTTTGTTTTTTACTACATATTTTAATTGAATATGTTATAAATTGTTTGTAGAAATATTGTTAATGTTTGTAATATAGTTTGTGGATTTTTTAGTACTTTTTAAATTTTATGTAATAGATTTTTCTAATGTTTAGTACCATAGTGGGTTGTGGGGTTTTTAGGGGTTCAGGGTGGGAAGTAAATTAATTATAATTCATTAATAATTAACTTTTAATTAATTATTTAATTGATAATTATTTATGTTAAATGTATAATTCTTTTTAATTTAAATTTAAGTGTGGGTTTTTTAGGGGTAGAGGGTGGGAAATAAATTAATTATAATTAATTGATAATGAATTTTAATTCATATTAATAATTTAATTGATAATTGTTAATGTTAATTGTATATTTTTTTAATTTAGGTTTTAGTTGCAGGTTGTGGGCTTTGTAGGAGTATAGGGTGAAAAGTAAATTTATTATAATGATTTAATAATGATTTAATATTATAATTACTTTAATAATTGATAATTAATTATGTAAATTGGGTACTCATTTTTGTTGTATATTTTGTTGTTTTTGTAAGGGTAAAGGTTGTGCAGGAAATTAATTATAGTATTTAGTTAATGTTCATACATAAAAATTATTTAATTTCTAATTAAATTTGTAAATTGTGTAATTAAGAAATTGTTTGTGTTATATATTAGGTGTCAGTTATATTTGTAGGGGTAAAGGGTGGGGAGTTAATTAAATATTATGAATTTGTTATTAGTTAATTATTAATTGTTTAATTGATAATTAATCATGTAAATTATGAAATTAACATTTTTGTAAATATATGTATTCGGTACGGGTTGTTTGTTTTCTAAGGATAAAGGGTGGGAAGGGAAATAAATATAATTAATTTACTATTAGATCATTATTAATATTTTAATTGATAAATAATTATTATAAATATCATTCATTTACTATTAGATTATTATTATTAATATTTTAATTGTTAAATGTTAGAAGGTGGTTCTGACACTATGGGCCGCCCGGATTTTTCGCTTTTTGAGCACCTATGTGTTGAGTTGTTACTGTGGGAAAGCCTCATAAATTGGCACTCATCCACAGTGAACTCAGGCTGAAGGAGACTGCATGTGGATTTTACTGGTGTCCCCCTAGCTTGACTAGGCCGCTGCGCAGCAGCTGGAGTAAGGGGCACTGGACTGGTTACATGCAGACACCTGTGTACACGCGTGTGCACCCGTGTAGGGGCTGCGCAGGGGAGATTCTTGGCGTGCGCAGTCCGGGAGCAGCTACAAAGTGAATGGTGTGGCAGGACTTATGCAGAATTAGGTGGTGACACGGAATAGGCCTTACACGCTAGGAAGGAACATGCCAGGGAAAGTCAGTGTGCTTTACTGTGTTTTTCACTTCATTATTCCCCTATGGGGATGTGGAGCCCCTGTGCTAGATTAACTTCCATAAGGCCTACAGATTCCAGACACGCACTAAAGTCCACTGTAGAGGATGTGAAAAGGAGTATTCTGCAGAGTCCCAAGTCATATTTGTACTGCTTTTAGGTCATCCAGAAATGTCATATTTCTCTGAGTCCCTGGCTGGGGTCTGGCCCTGGCAGGTTAGATTAATGACCTTTCTTCCCAGAGCGAAGATCTTCTCTCCAAGGAGAGAAGATAGGTGGAGCTACAGGCTAATCCATCAGCAGCTGTCGCTGGGTGCCAGGCACCAAGCTGAACCAAGGTGAAGGCAGCACTGGGGAAAGGGTCTTGTTTCAGAGACCATGTGGCCAGAGACCCTGGACGACGCCATTTTGAACAAACCCAGAGGCTGGACAAGGAGGAGGGAGCAGGGGCAGGGAAGTGATGTGTCGCTGGTTGATAGGACAAACAGAGACTTCCTGCCAGCCCCCTACTCAACTTTTAAAAACCACTGGAAGAGGAAGAGAGCTCTCTCTGGGGTGTGGTCTGCGGAGGCTGAAGGTGCTGGAGCCTGGCGCAATGGGCAGTTGGAAGGAGGAACCCCCTGACTGTCCCCCAGGGCCCTGCCAGCACCAGAAGAAGAGCCCAGGACCAGTGCGCAGAAGCAGGGGCCTCTGCGCAGGGAGAAGAGAGGCCAAGGAGGAGAGACAGGCGAAAGGCTGGCGCAGGGAGCCAGTGAAGACAGCTCCCTGCCGAATCCCCCCTCTCAGAGACCCCGAGGGCGAAGGAGAGTGTTCCCCGTGGCTGGGGCTGGCCACCAGGAGCAAGAGGACGCGAAAATGGGGCAGATCGGACCCCCAGGGGCTGAGATATGGCCCCCGGAAGGTGAGCGACCTTTGACCCCTGGGGAGGAAGGGAAGCCGGGGAGCGCCGTCGCGCTCCCCGTGAAGGTGACCCAAGAGGGGCCCGGGACCCCATCCCCGGGCCCCGAAGCAAAGCCGGGGAGCGCCATCGCGCTCCCCGTGAAGATGTCCCCCTACACCGGGTGCCAGGAGCCCACCCTGGCCCACGCTGAGCAAGTGAAGACGGGGGCGGGGGAGCGCCGTCGTACCCCCCCACGAAGAAAGGCGGGGGAGCGTTGTCGCGCCCCCGTAAAGAGTGGCCATAGGGGGCCCGGGACCCCATCCCCGGGCCCCGAAGTCAAGTCGGAGAGCGCCGTCGCGCCCCCCCGTGAAGATATTCCCCCGCGGGGGTCCAGGAGTCCACCCTGGCCCCCACCGAAGCAGAGCAGTCGGGGAGCGCCGTCGCGCTCCCCGTGACGAGGAGGCTGTGCCCGGGACCCCATCTCCGGGCCCCGAAGACCGCAAGATGGAGGGGAGCGCCGTCGCGCCCCCCCCTAAGATGTCCGGGGGCCCGGGACCCCATCCCCGGGCCCCGAAAAGCAGGCGGAGGCTGGGGGAGTGCAGCCGCACTCCCCCCGAGGTCCGGCACGTCTGCCCGCTGGAGCGGGCAGGCCAGAAATGCCTTGCCGGCTCCCGCGGCAGCACACGAGGGTGCTGGCCGGGCGGGGAGCCGGCGGGGGCAGCCGGGGGTGGGCTCCCCGGGCTGCCCTCCAACGCGGAGGTCCTGCGGGGGTCCCGGGTGGGACCGGGACCCCGTACAAGGGAGGAGGGGCCCGGGTGGGACCGGGCCCCGAAAATTGGCAGGAGCAGCCGGGGGTGGGCTGCCCTCCAACGCGGAGGTCCTGCGGGGGTCCCGGGTGGGACCGGGACCCCGTACGAGGGAGGAGGGGCCCGGGTGGGACCGGGCCCCGAAAATTGGCAGGAGCGGCCGGGGGTGGGCTCCCCGAGCCGTATCCCTTACCTGGGGGTCCGGGTGGGACCGGGCCCCCCACCGAGGCCAGAAGATGCGGCGCGAAGCGCCAGATCAATCGCGGCTCTCCCCGGCACAGCGGGAGAGCCGCTCATACGATATTCATTCAAAGGAGCACGAAGCGCCCCATAATGCCTTGCAAGGCATGGGGAAAGGATCGTTTTTGGTGCTTGGTGGCCCCCAGAGGAGGGGGTCACCCTCAAGAGTGAAAAAGGGTGCTGGGGGAGCTGCTGGAGAAGCGCAGTCTCCCCCCAGCACGAAGTTAAGTCCCACCCTAAGTTTCCTAGGGATTTGAACAGGATAACCCCTCAAGGGCTCAGCCTGCTTTAATACACCTTCTGGGCTGGAACCTTTGTTCTACAGCTGAGGGTGTTTTGCAAAGTGCTTCATGGAGTGAGGGGCTGAGTTGGGGATGTCTGGAAAAGGGCATCCCCTGGAGGTGAAGAGGTGTAATTGCACCAGAACTGCATTTACTAACGGTTATTCCTTTTTAGAGGGACTGAAGGTCACATATGTAATGTGAAGTACCTGTGTAAGGTGATGTCATAAGCAAAGTGGGTTATGTTGCCAGACACTCCTGCTAGGGTATCTGGCTGGATATGCGTAATCCTGTGATTTCATCTGTGATGCCTTTAGGGGCTGTAATTGCAACGCATTTTTAATGTCCAACAAATGTGCTGAGTACTGTCATTCTAAAGTGTGCGTAAACATGTATTTTTGCTGCTGCGCTTAAGTGAGGAAGAACCCAGACTGTTAGCCCTGAATATGTAGGGGTGCATACTGTATGGTCAATATAAGATGCTCAGTCAGGGTTATGGGTCACTAGGGCAGGTGAACCTATTTTTAATGCGTGTTGAGGTAAAGGGGTGGGTCGCCACTGGGATGGTGCCAGTGCGCAGAGCCCTCGCTCCAGGTTATGCTCAACACACTGCATTAGGGGGCAAGATGATGTGCATACATGGGAGTGGTGGTACTAGACCCCACCCCTCCCCTTTTGGGAGGGGTGGAGATGTTACGCAATGTCACAAAGTAATTCCAACAGCTTATGTATATTTGTAAATTGGTGCATAGTATTGAGTAGTATGTATGTTTAATAAATGTACTCTTACTTTTATAAAGCAAAGTACAGACTGGACAATCAATTATTGAGTGTTATTTCTGCGCACCTGCAAATGGCGATTACTAGCCCACACCACCTCCCTTGAGTAAAGCCTCAGACTGCTCTGCAACGCTACCCTCTGAGAGTCAGGCGCTACAATTGTTTGGTTCCCAGTGAAGGACAAATGTAGTCATGTTATTTGTGCAGGCCTCACAGATACTGCCTCGTTTTCCAACATTGGTGGCAGCGGTGGGATACATAGTATCCCATTCTGGTGCGCATTTATAGCAGTTGATAAGTCCAGTTTTGCCACACATTACCTATGCAGTAATGAGCAAATGGAAGAGCGCAAGGCTCTGAGAAGGGTTCAAAGTTTTGGTTATGTGAACTAAAAGTATGGGAAAGGAAAGCCCCGCGCACATATGTGTCATGTGAAGAGATTATGGTTTAAATGTGAACTGTATTGATATGACCGCGCTATGTTGATTATCATGTGCTAGCTGGATGGTGCTTTCCAGGAAATGATTGCATACAAATGTTCTAAGCCATATTGTACACCTTTGAACCCTAACACTACACACACTACACCTGCATGAGGAGGGTGTCTCCTCAAGAGATAGGGACAGCAACTGATACCTACATCACAGGTGGGGGTGTAGGGGTGGATTGACCTTGTGGGGGACAGGAGATTCCAGCGCTTTTTAAGGGCAGGGTGGGTTTCCACAGAAGGGGCCCCAGGTATCCTTCCCCCGCTGAAAGTTTACTTGCCATTGGCGCAGGCCAAAACCACTGGAAGGGTGGGGCAGGAGGTTTCTTTACCCCGGGTAGTAACGCCCCAGGGGTTCCCATGGTGGGGGACCCCCAGGAACTTTTCCCACGGTGGGAGGAGGGTGTGGTAGAGTTGGGTGTCCGGCAGGCCCCCAGGTTAACTGGTGGGGAGGTGAGCAACCCAGGGGTGGCCCCTGGTAGTGGGTGGCCCCAAAGGAGGGTAGTTCTTGAGTGATGGTGTGTAGTGGTAGCCCCTAGGTACCCTAGGTGGGCTAGGTAACTGACCCAGTGGAGATCTGAGTGGGGGTGATGTACTCCCTGGTTTCCAGGTGAAGGGTTGGTGGCGGACCCTGAGGTGTCAGTGTCCGGTGAGTGGTTACCCCGGGGTGGCCCATGGTGATGGGTGGCCCCAAAGGTGGGGTAGTGCTCGAGCTAGGATGTCACCCTGGAGCTTGTGTGGTGAGCCTGAGGTGGTGGCTGGGGCGATGCCTGGCCAGGTGACCAGTCAGGTAGGTCCTAGGGGACTTGTATCCCAGGACCGGAAGCATGAGGGTGATCCCCAGCTCGATGCAGGAGGTGGACTTCTGCAAGGTAGTACCACCCTGAACACAGGTGGGGCCTATCTTAAGTGACGGGACCCTGTGTTTCGCAAAGTGGTGGTGCAGGCCAAGCCGGGATCCTTAGGGTCCCTGGCTTGGTTTGGTCGTACTACCCTGAAGGCAGGTGGGGCCTATCTTAGGGAGGGGACCCTGCTCTTCATAAGGGGTGGTGCAGGCCATCCAGGGACCATGTAGGTCCCTGGGCGGTCTCCCAAGGTGCTGCTGGGAGATCGGGGAGGGCCGTGAGAGGTGGGCCTGGGTCTAGCTAACTCGGGGCCCACAGGCTCTCTAAGGGTACTCTGGGAGGAGAGCGCGCCTCTCGGAGGGAAGGGTGCATAGGCCCTGTTCTCGCAGCGGAGAACAAGGAAGGGGTCTAGGTTCCCGGGGTAGTTTCCGTGTGGAGCTACTGATGGGGGAATGAGCTGTAGGATGTCTGACGGGGCACCCTCAGTGTTCCTCCCTGGCACTGCCAGTGTGGTAGTGAGGCCGGTCTGAGGTCCTATCAGGGAGCCAGGCCAGTGGCCAAAGGGTGCTTTTCTGTGTGGGGAAAGCACGAGTGGCTGTGCTTTCTTTAGGGAAGCCAGTCATCCCGAAAGGGTGGTGGCAGCAGAATGACCTCAGCGGCAGGCTGAGGGTGAGGGTCCAGAGAGGTTGCATCTTTGGGGTGCAAGGACCAAACGGAGAGAGGGTACTGGTTGGAACAAACTCCAGAAGGGAGACCAGCTAGTGACCCAGGGGATGGGATGTAGACCTGTCCCGGAAGACCGCAACGGTACTGAGGCACTGGACCCTTGTCCAGAGAAGGGGTAGGCATAGTGTTGCATGCCCAAGGGCAAAGGTGGGCCTAGTGAGGCCAAGTCCATGTAGACCATGAGTGACCTAGAGGTATCTAACCTAGAGCCCGGAGGGTTCTTAGGGTAGTCTGGGATCCCTGTCATGGGTGGAGATTTCATGGATGGGAGGAGTAGGTGGTCTGAGCGGATAACTGGTGAGTAAGGGGAGTCTGGTCAGAACCCCTTATAACTAGTTATCGCTGACTACGGGAAGAATACCCATGTAGGGTGGCTACTTCTTCCCTGTAGGAATCAGCTGGGCGCGGCGTGTGTTAGAAGGTGGTTCTGACACTATGGGCCGCCCGGATTTTTCGCTTTTTGAGCACCTATGTGTTGAGTTGTTACTGTGGGAAAGCCTCATAAATTGGGACTCATCCACAGTGAACTCAGGCTGAAGGAGACTGCATGTGGATTTTACTGGTGTCCCCCTAGCTTGACTAGGCCGCTGCGCAGCAGCTGGAGTAAGGGGCCCCGGACTGGTTACATGCAGACACCTGTGTACACGCGTGTGCACCCGTGTAGGGGCTGCGCAGGGGAGATTCTTGGCGTGCGCAGTCCGGGAGCAGCTACAAAGTGAATGGTGTGGCAGGACATATGCAGAATTAGGTGGTGACACGGAATAGGCCTTACACGCTAGGAAGGAACATGCCAGGGAAAGTCAGTGTGCTTTACTGTGTTTTTCACTTCATTATTCCCCTATGGGGATGTGGAGCCCCTGTGCTAGATTAACTTCCATAAGGCCTACAGATTCCAGACACGCACTAAAGTCCACTGTAGAGGATGTGAAAAGGAGTATTCTGCAGAGTCCCAAGTCATATTTGTACTGCTTTTGGGTCATCCAGAAATGTCATATTTCTCTGAGTCCCTGGCTGGGGTCTGGCCCTGGCAGGTTAGATTAATGACCTTTCTTCCCAGAGCGAATATTTTCTCTCCAAGGAGAGAAGATAGGTGGAGCTACAGGCTAATCCATCAGCAGCTGTCGCTGGGTGCCAGGCACCAAGCTGAACCAAGGTGAAGGCAGCACTGGGGAAAGGGTCTTGTTTCAGAGACCATGTGGCCAGAGACCCTGGACGACGCCATTTTGAACAAACCCAGAGGCTGGACAAGGAGGAGGGAGCAGGGGCAGGGAAGTGATGTGTCGCTGGTTGATAGGACAAACAGAGACTTCCTGCCAGCCCCCTACTCAACTTTTAAAAACCACTGGAAGAGGAAGAGAGCTCTCTCTGGGGTGTGGTCTGCGGAGGCTGAAGGTGCTGGAGCCTGGCGCAATGGGCAGTTGGAAGGAGAAACCCCCTGACTGTCCCCCAGGGCCCTGCCAGCACCAGAAGAAGAGCCCAGGACCAGTGCGCAGAAGCAGGGGCCTCTGCGCAGGGAGAAGAGAGGCCAAGGAGGAGAGACAGGCGAAAGGCTGGCGCAGGGAGCCAGTGAAGACAGCTCCCTGCCGAATCCCCCCTCTCAGAGACCCCGAGGGCGAAGGAGAGTGTTCCCCGTGGCTGGGGCTGGCCACCAGGAGCAAGAGGATGCGAAAATGGGGCAGATCGGACCCCCAGGGGCTGAGATATGGCCCCCAGAAGGTGAGCGACCTTTGACCCCTGGGGAGGAAGTGAAGCGGGGAGCGCCATCGCGCTCCCCGTGAAGGTGACCCAAGAGGGGCCCGGGACCCCATCCCCGGGCCCCGAAGCAAAGCCGGGGAGCGCCGTCGCGCTCCCCGTGAAGATGACCCCCTACACGGGGTGCCAGGAGCCCACCCTGGCCCCCGCCGAGCAAGTGAAGACGGGGGCGGGGGAGCGCCGTCGCGCCCCCCATAAAGAGTGGCCATAGGGGGCCCGGGACCCCATCCCCGGGCCCCGAAGTCAAGTCGGGGAGCGCCGTCGCGCTTCCCGTGAAGATATTCCCCCACGGGGGTCCAGGAGCCCACCCTGGCCCCCACCGAAGCAGAGCAGTCGGGGAGCGCCGTCGCGCTTCCCGTGACGAGGAGGCAGGGCCCGGGACCCTATCTCCGGGCCCCGAAGACCGTAAGATGGAGGGGAGCGCCGTCGCGCCCCCCCCAAAGATGTCCGGGGGCCCGGGACCCCATCCCCGGGCCCCGAAAAGCAGGTGGAGGCTGGGGGAGTGCAGCCGCACTCCCCCCGAGGTCCGGCACGTCTGTCCGCTGGAGCGGGCAGGCCAGAAATGCCTTGCCGGCTCCCGCGGCAGCACACAAGGGTGCTGGCCGGGCGGGGAGCCGGCGGGGGCAGCCGGGGGTGGGCTGCCCTCCAACGCGGAGGTCCTGCGGGGGTCCCGGGTGGGACCGGGACCCCGTACGAGGGAGGAGGGGCCCGGGTGGGACCGGGCCCCGAAAATTGGCAGGAGCGGCCGGGGGTGGGCTCCCCGAGCCGTATCCCTTACCTGGGGGTCCGGGTGGGACCGGGCCCCCCACCGAGGCCAAAAGATGCGGCGCGAAGCGCCAGATCAATCGCGGCTCTCCCCGGCACAGCGGGAGAGCCGCTCATACGATATTCACTCAAAGGAGCACGAAGCGCCCCATAATGCCTTGCAAGGCATGGGGAAAGGATCGTTTTTGGTGCTTGGTGGCCCCCAGAGGAGGGGGTCACCCTCAAGAGTGAAAAAGGGTGCTGGGGGAGCTGCTGGAGAAGCGCAGTCTCCCCCCAGCACGAAGTTAAGTCCCACCCTAAGTTTCCTAGGGATTTGAACAGGATAACCCCTCAAGGGCTCAGCCTGCTTTAATACACCTTCTGGGCTGGAACTTTTGTTCTACAGCTGAGGGTGTTTTGCAAAGTGCTTCATGGAGTGAGGGGCTGAGTTGGGCATCCCCGGAGAAGGGCATCCCCGGAGAAGGGCATCCCCTGGAGGTGAAGAGGTGTAATTGCACCAGAACTGCATTTACTAACGGTTATTCCTTTTTAGAGGGACTGAAGGTCACATATGTAATGTGAAGTACCTGTGTAAGGTGATGTCATAAGCAAAGTGGGTTATGTTGCCAGACACTCCTGCTAGGGTGTCTGGCTGGATATGCGTAATCCTGTGATTTCATCTGTGATGCCTTTAGGGGCTGTAATTGCAACGCATTTTTAATGTCCAACAAATGTGCTGAGTACTGTCATTCTAAAGTGTGCGTAAACATGTATTTTTGCTGCTGCGCTTAAGTGAGGAACAACCCAGACTGTTAGCCCTGAATATGTAGGGGTGCATACTGTATGGTCAATATAAGATGCTCAGTCAGGGTTATGGGTCACTAGGGCAGGTGAACCTATTTTTAATGCGTGTTGAGGTAAAGGGGTGGGTCGCCACTGGTATGGTGCCAGTGCGCAGAGCCCTTGCTCCAGGTTATGCTCAACACACTGCATTAGGGGGCAAGATGATGTGCATACATGGGAGTGGTGGTACTTGACCCCACCCCTTTTGGGAGGGGTGGAGATGTTACGCAATGTCACAAAGTAATTCCAACAGCTTATGTATATTTGTAAATTGGTGCATAGGATTGAGAAGTATGTGTGTTTAATAAATGTACTCTTACTTTTATAAAGCAAAGTACAGACTGGACAATCAATTATTGAGTGTTATTTCTGCGCACCTGCAAATGGCGATTACTAGCCCACACCACCTCCCTTGAGTAAAGCCTCAGACTGCTCTGCAACGCTACCCTCTGAGAGTCAGGCGCTACAATTGGGTGTTTGGTTCCCAGTGAAGGACAAATGTAGTCATGTTATTTGTGCAGGCCTCACAGATACAGCCTCGTTTTCCAACATTAAATAATTATGTAAAATCTGTAAATGTTATAATTTAATAAATATATTTTAGGTGTGTGTTGTGTAGTCTGTATAGGTATATGGTAGAAAGTTACTTAAGTAATAAAACGTTTAAAAATATTTTTTAAATTTGTTTTTTAAATTGGGTTTTTTATTATGTTATGTGTTAATTATTTTGTACTTTTTTATTTAAAAAATATTGTATTTATTTGTTGTTATTATTTTGAGAATATATTTTGGTATTTTAAATATAATTATAATATTTGTATTAATTTATAATATGTATTAAAGATTGTAATAAATATGTTATTTGTTTACTTTTTAAATATAATTATATTTATAGATTTTCTATTTAATTATTAAAAACTGTTGTTATTTAACATGTTTTTACATTTTTTTTAAAGTGAACTACTGTGTGTGTAATGTTGCTGAGAGTGACTGGAGTGGAAATAGTAAATTTTACCCCTCCACAATCCAACACTTTCCCTACTGTTGCACTGATTAGAGTTGGAATAGTAAATGTAACCTCTCAGCAATCCAACACTTTCCCTACTGTAGCATTAACTGGAGTGAGAATAGGGAATTTTACTCCTTTGCAATCCAACACTTTCAATTCTGTTGCACTGACTCGAGTGGGAACAGTAAATGTTACCCTTCCACAATCCAACACTTTCCCCACTGTTGCATTAACTGGAGTGAGAATAGTGAATTTTACTCCTTTGCAATCTCGAGTGGGAATAGTAAATGTTATCCTTCTGCAATCCAACACTTCTCCTACTGTTGAACTGATTGTAGTGGGAATAGTACATTTTACCCCTCTGCCATCCAACACTTTCCCTACTGTTGTTATGTCTGGAGTGGGAATAGTAATTTTAAACCCTCCGCAGTCCAACATTTTCCCTACTGTTGCATTGACTTGAGTGGGAATAGTAAATTTTACCTCGCTGCAATCCAACACTTTCTCTACTGTTGCATTTATTGTTGTGGGAATAGTAATTTGTTCTTTTCCGGACTTAAATTTTTTTTGCACTGTTTTATAATTTGGGGTGGTTATACTATATGTTTTATTTGTGGAATTTTATAGTTTCGTTTTTATTAATTACATTTATATCATTATGTTTTTTCTAGTTAAAATTATAATATTTTTCATTAGTAATTTTTTTATATGTAATATATGTTTAGTAAATTTACATTTTTGGTTTATTTTTATTATAAAAACGATATTTTTGACAACTATATTAGGGACATTGATATTTTTGTTTCGATATTTTTGTCATTTACATTTTAAGTATAGAATGTCGATATTTTTGTGGTCGATTTTTTGTGTCGATAATTTTGTATGTCGATGTTAGTGGCCTCGGTATTCTGTCAGTGAACCGGGCATGTGTGCTGAAGCAGATGTAGTAGAAACGTAGGTAGAAATGCACCATTGTCTACTCACCAGAAAATGAGGAATTATATTAATTGTTAATCTTAACAGGGAGGATATCCCCAATACCTATTCTTGCATGAGTTTGTGCAGTGTTCTTTTTGCACCTCAGCAAGGTTTGTGTTATTTCAGGAGCTCTACATACATCGAAAAGACACTGCGCATAAAGAGGTAAAATGCACTGTGAAAAGACTGCATGAGTAATACATTGCATTATTATGGCATCTTGGCCCTCAGAAATATATATCCATGTCAGCTTTGTGTATCCACTCAGAAAGGAAAATGTTTCCTGAAGGCTACATATGTGTTATTTGAGAGTTGGAGCTTTGGGCCGCTTTTTGGGCTGACACTGGTCTGCATTGGGCTGAATTTGGGCTATTACTTTGACTGCTTTGGGCTTGGGACAGGTCTCAAAATCTGACAACACTGTCTGGGAGGCTGCAGTAGAACACAGGGGGAATCAACTGAAACCTACTGCTGCTGCTGGAAGTACACGTTTTACTGAGAATGTCAGACTTTACTCTCACATGGCTGAGTAAGATAGTGTGAATTTACTGAAAATATGTTCTAATTCTAACTTCTTGGGCACCTTCCATAACCTCTAGGAGAAAATCATGAGAGAAACAATTTTCTCTCAAACATGATTCCTGAAATCTTAGCAGAGGGTCAGCATTTTCCACAGGGTAAAATCACGTTAGACACACCACAATTCCTAAAATGAGTATGGTACCACCAACTATTGATTTATATTGTAAATAAAACCTGTTTTCACCCTGTATACGTGCTTCTTTTTGTGACCCTCAAGACCAGCCATTCACCACAATGCATTTCAATGGGAACCATGTCACAGAGTCCTGTAAGTGCTGCCACAGCATATTGTCCATGTTGTGGCCAGCCAATTAAGTATGGGGGGGTCCCTACATGCCCGTTGGGGTCTGAGTGTGCTCACCATGCCCCCTTAAATATTTTTTTTAATTCATTATCAGGACACAGGGACCAAGTCCCTGAATCTTGTAATGGCTGCCAAAACACATTGTTCAGGTTGAAACCAACCAATCAGGATTGACTAGTCCCCTTTAAATTCGCTAATCAGAGCATATCTGGACACCAACTGTCCAGATATGCAAATATTTGTTAACCTTAATGTCTCACAAACTGCTGAACGCATTTACACCAAATCACAAACAAATTTGGTGTAATTCTTTTCAGCAGTTTTTGCTGAAGGCTAGTCCAAAGAAGTCTATGGAAAATGCATCGGATTTTGCATTTTGGGGCCACTATTTTTTCTTGGCCCCTGCTTGACGGATGACCCGCAACCTTCCAGGAAGGAGCTGAGGTGGATGCACTTTTTTTGTAAAGTTTTGTGAAGATTTGTCAAACGGGGCCAAAGTTATTATCAAACCAAAAAACACTCTTTCAATGGAAAAGCAGACCAAATTATAATTACCTACTGGCGACCACCACTAGTTAATATCTATCTATCTATCTATCTATCTATCTATCTATCTATCTATCTATATATTAACAAAAAAACACAGGTTTCAGGGACGTTATAGTTAGGAATTAGCATTTAAAAAACCTTAGAAATTCACGGAAAAAAACACAGGTTACAGAGACGTTATAGTTAGGCTGGCATTTCACTCATACAAAACCAGATGATTTCAGCCGTTATAGTTAGCTGAGCTAACTATAACTCATGCCCCCACAATGCACTGCTGATAACGTCACATATTACATCACTCATGACATGGTCAGTGACATCACTGATGACATCTCAAATGGCATCACTCATGACATCACAGTGGGATGGCTGAGAGGTAGTTGCAGGCCACGCCCCCTTTCTCCACCACTCTGAAAACGCGCCTCCTGGCACGCTCTCGGTTGGGGGATGAAGTCCTCTTGCCTCTTGAGGGTCCCTGGGGGCCAACTAGCCCTACTGTTAGCTCTAGTAAGCCCCACACAGCTGGATTACTGAGAGGTGGTTAGAGGCCACACCCACTTTCTCCACTCTGCAAGCGTGCCTCCTGGCGCACTGCTGCTTGGGGATGAAGTCCACTTTAGTCCTTTCGACTTCTTGCAGAGTAGTGGAGAAAGGGGGTGGGGCCTCCGGCGAGTTGCCAGCTTCCGATTTTTTTTTGTATTTTAGGAAGGAAGGCTGTGTGGCCACCCTTCCCTTTATCCTTTTGGGCCCCAGAACCCCATACCCCGGGGCCAGACCTATTTTTTTTTATTTTGAAATAAAAAAGATGGCCCCCATCCTGATGCCATTTTCGGCCCGGGGACCCCATCCCCCGGGGCATGGGCAGCTGGTTGGGGACCGGGGGGGAGCCTGAAGTTCCCCACGGTCCCGGCTGGCTACCACCTCCTGAGGGAGCCGGCATGGCTTTTTACCCCCAGGGAGCAGCTGACATGCTGCTCTTTGGGGGTAAAATGCAAAGTGTGCTCGCTTTGAACAAGCGAGAGCAAAGTGCGCATTGATCTTTGTTAATATAGCCCCATGGAGGTGGCATCACCAGGGCTGTGGGGTGGGGCCTCGTAGCCCCCCTGCATTGATTGTATAAGCCCCAGGGAGGTGGCGGTCCCCGGGGCTGCAGGGGCCCCCGCATCTCATTTGTTCTTCATTGCCTCCGGGACCTGGTCCACCCGGGGGCTTGAAGGAAATGAAGCGCGGGAGCCCGGGCTTCATTTTTAAAAATAATTCCGGTCGGATTCGCGGATCCACCGCGAATCCCGCCGAAAATTTAAACAAAAAATGCTTTTTTTTGCCCAGGCAAGCCTAGGGGGTCAGGGTGTTTCTACCCTGACGCCTTCTCTTGTTTTTTCACGTTTTTTGAACCTTTTTTCTTGTGACATCACAAGATGGCTTCCATCCTTCCTGGTTTGAAGTGTTGGCAGCCAATCAGATTGCAGGCACAAGATCGGGAGGGTTCGCGCATCCTCCGTGTCCCCAGTTGTATATCTGAGAAATGTTTACATTTCTCAGGAACTACTGAATGGATTTACACCATTTAACAAAAAGAGTGCTTTCTGAACCACAAGCTACCTTTTTGCCAAATTTGGTGTAATTCTGTTCAGCAGTTCGGGCTGTAGCCGTGTCTAAAGTTTCCTAAGAAAATTAACATGGAGAAAACGCGTTTTGGGACCCCCCTTTTTCTTGGCCCCCACTTGACAAATCACCCCGAAACTTTCAACACAGCAGCTGACCTGACCGCCCCATTAGTTTTGAAAATTTCACGAAGATTCGTCAAACGACGGCAAAGATATTGGCAAATCAATAAACGCTTTTCCTATGGAAACTAGGTCCTAACTATATTTACCTACTGGCGGCTGTCAGTAGCTATTATATATATATATATATCTCGTTACAAAGAAATGATCACCACACACAATTCATCATGTGACAGATGAGAGAGGGTGTGGCTTAACGGCTAGAACAGCCGTCCTCGAAGCTGGGGAACCGGGTTCGAGTCTCAGCAGCGACGCTAAATATCCAGTGATAACTGGGCAAATCACTTAATATCTCCGCGCCTAACAAAATGAATGTGCCCGTCTGTAACGCAACTGATGCTCATGTAAAGCGCTCTGATACCTTCGGTCAAGTTTGCTCTATATAAACCCCCCCCCCAAAAAAAAATGTAGCGAATACAAATTAATTAAATTATATAGTGTACAGACTCTAGCCACATTTTTCCAAAAAGGTTCATTTATACACATTTTCTTTAAAAAACTCTTTCTCCTGTGTGGCCAACGTGTTTCGTCTCTTGAAAGAGACTTCTTCAGGGCTACAAAATAGGGACAAATGCAAAAAGAACAGATGATGGACGGAATGCTGAATTAATCAAACATTCACCCCCAGTCACAGATCTGGGTTAAATCCATCAATTTTTTGCACACAACGCCATTCCAGTTTAGACCCAGCCATCTGCAAATCAGTCTTGACCCTGTTCCCCATGTGAACAGTCCAGACTGAACTGCCAGGCCAGGTCCTCCCTGGACCCGAAACAAGCATCCTGGGACCAGTTTCGGGGTAACACCCCTCATCAACCAGGCTAGCTTGAATCTGGCGACGTAGCGAGCACGGGACCCACGTCTGGGCATACCCTTCCCACTTAGAGCGACAAATGCAAAAAGAACAGATGATGGACGGAATGCTGAATTAATCAAACATTCACCCCCAGTCACAGATCTGGGTTAAATCCATTGTTTTTTTGCACGCCACTCCATTCCAGTTTAGACCCAGCCATATGCAAATTGTCTTGACCCTGTTCCCCATGGGAACAGTCCAGCCCAAACTGCCAGGCCAGGTCCTCCCTGGACCAGAAACAAGCATTCTGGGACAGGTTTCGGGGTAACACCCCTAATACGCCAGGCTAGCTTGAATCTGGTGGCATAGCGAGCACAGGACCTACGCCTGGGCATACCCTTCCCACTTAGGGCGACAAATGCAAAAAGAACAGATGATGGACGGAATGCTGAATTAATCAAACATTCACCACTAGTCACAGATCTGGGTTAAATCCATTGTTTTTTGGCACGCCACTCCATTCCAGTTTAGACCCAGCCATATGCAAATTGTCTTGACCCTGTTCCCCATGGGAACAGTCCAGCCCAAACTGCCAGGCCAGGTCCTCCCTGGACCAGAAACAAGCATTCTGGGACAGGTTTCAGGGTAACACCCCTAATACGCCAGGCTAGCTTGAATCTGGTGGCATAGCGAGCACAGGACCTACGCCTGGGCATACCCTTCCCACTTAGGGCGACAAATGCAAAAAGAACAGATGATGGACGGAATATTGAATTAATCAAACATTCACCACTAGTCACAGATCTGGGTTAAATCCATTGTTTTTTTTGCATGCCACGCCATTCCAGTTTAGACCCAGCCATATGCAAATCAGTCTTGACCCTGTTCCCAGTGGGAACAGTCCCCTCACCCTTCCCAACCAGCTCTAACTGTTGTGACAGACGCATCACTCCTGGGCTGGGGGGGCCATCTGGGAGAAGTGGAGATCAGAGGTTTCTGCTCTCCAGTGGAATCCGGACTCCTTATCAACCTGTTGGAGCTTTGAGTGATCAGATTGCCATTGAAAACCTTTCTTCCATCCATCAAGGGGAGGCTAGTGCAGGTGTTAATGGACAATACCACCACTATGTTGTACTGCAACAAACAGGGCGGGGTGGGGTCGTGGATCCTCTGTCAAGAGGTCCTGCATCTCTGGACATGGCTGGAACGTCAGGGCATTTCCCTGGATGTCAACACCTGGCTGGCTTTCTGAACGGCACGGCGGACGAACTCAGCCATCAATATCTACCGCATCAAGAGTAGTGTCTCCATCTGCAGGTTGTGCAAGGCCTTTTCCAAGAGTGGGGAGAGCCTTGGTTAGATCTGTTCGCCACTGCCAAAAAATGCACAATGTCAAAAGTTCTGCGCACTGGATTTCCAAGGCAGCTCTTGCTCGGCGACACTTTTGTCTCGAGTGGAGCTTAGGCCTCCTCTATGCCTTTCCACCAAAACCACTCCTGCCCAGAGTTCTCAAAAAGATCAGGAATGACTGGGCTAAAGTCATTCTTGTGGCTCCAGATTGGGTATGGAGAGTCTGGTTTCCCACGCTGTTGAGCATGTCCATCGGTCCTCCGATCAGGCTGCCTCTTCGGGAGGATCTTCTGTCGCAGCAGTAGGGGAGGGTCCTGCACTCGAACCTGTCAACGCTACGCCTTCATGCATGGAGAATGAGCAGCGATAGTTGACAGCCTTTCACCTTCCACCTGAAGTCTGCAATGTCATTATGGCAGCCAGGTGTCCCTCCACCAAGACGGTGCATGCCTGCCATTGGTGCAAGTTTGTGGCATGGTGTGCAGAAAAATAGGTTGACCCTCAATCTGCTCCTCTTTCACAAGTTCTCTTGTTTATTCTCACCCTGGTCCAGCAGGGCTCTACATTGGGCACATTGAATAGTTATTTGTCTGTCATACCAGCATTCCTGTCGTTGCCAGATCAACTTTCTCTTTTCAATTCGCCTATTGTAAATAGTTTTCTGAAAGGTCTTCTACATATGTTTCCCCCAGGCCTCTTCATTATACCTCAGTGGCACCTCAACCTGGTTCTTACCTTTCTGATGTGCGCTCCCTTTGAACTGCTCCATAACTGTTTAATCAGACTACTTACTATTAAGACAGACTTTTATGTGCCAGTAACATATGCCAGGAGTGTTAGTTATTTACAGGTGCTATTGGCAAACTTTCCTTATGTTACATTCTACCCGGACAAGCTAGTCCTTCGGACTTGAGTGTCCTTCATACCGAAGGTGGTGACTCTGTGACATGTAGGCCAGTCTATCACTCTCCCTACCTTTTACACTCTGCCTCATCCCTCTAAAGAAGAGGAGCAACTTCACCGACTGGACCAAAAAAGACTGTTGCATTCTACCTTGAAGGCATAAAAGAGGTCTGGATGGATGACCAACTCTTCATGGGGTATGTCGGAGCTCAAGAAGGGAAGCCAGTACAGAAATGGATCATCTCATGAAGGATCTTGCTCTGTATCAAAATCTCCTTTGCACTGGCCAAGAAGCAACCTCCTGAGGGCTTATGTACTCATTCCACCAGAGCCAAGACTGCAAACACTGCTTTAGCGTGCGGAGTTCCAGTCCTGGGCATCTGCCAGGCAGCAATGTGGGCATCTCTGCACACTTTTACCAAGCACTAATACCTGGACAGTCAGGTCAATAAGGACGGGCACTTTGACCATTTGGTTCTGCAAGACTTTCTAGTGTAAATTTGTTTTGCAGACCCACCTAAGGAATCTGTGGCTAGAAGTCTCCATCAGATGAATAAGTTACTTATCTTTGGTAACAACTTATCTGGTAGAGACTATATCAGCCACAGATTCCTTACCGTCTCACCCAGTCTCCCCGCTCTGCGAACTGATTTTTAGATTCAGGGCTGCTCTCCTTTCAGGGCCCTAGTTTCACATGCCATGGGTCAGTACTCTACGTGACTCCGCACTTCTGGCGTGGAAAGTTGCGAAAAGAAACTGACGTCAGCGCTCTAGGGTGGCACCTATATTGGCACTGCGCAGGTTTCTTCTGGCACAAACAACTCCATGCAGAACTGAATGGCACCACCTACCGGCACGCAGGGGTACTGCTCCCAAAAACTTTCCAGATCCAATCCGACCCCTCTGGATAATTTTAAGGTAAGGAATCTGTGGCTAGATAGAGTCTCTACCAGATAAGGCATTACTGAAGGTAAGTAACTTGTCCTTTAAGGAATATTAATTTTAATGATACACAGCTTCCTCATTTTCAGGATGTTTCTCTCGCAAATGGCATTTATGAATGCACCAGAATATGTATAATATACATTTAGGGGCTTTCAGCCACCTCTCTTCATCCATTGGCCTATTGTTGTGTCATTCACATTTTGCTTCCGCCCACTACATCATATAGCATGGGGCAGTAGGTCAGCCTACTTAGGCCACTTGTTGACTTCACTTTGAGTGACTGCAGTTTGCTCTCTCAGAAAGAGCTCATCCTCACACAAGCTAGTTTCTTTCAGGGTCAGTGTTTTTGTTTTTACTTTATAAATACTTTAATGTTTCATTTGTGTTTAGAGCCTGATGTGATCGCAGAACGCTTCTGATGCCCAATCCATCTTTATCAGATCCTGTCTCCTGACAGCGCTGTTGTAAACACTTTTTGGACTGTTTTGCTTTTCTGACTGCTGGTACTTCACTAAAGTATACAAAAAAGTGATAGATAGAAAGCTTGAATTAATCTCAGCGAATGTTAATGACTTGGACATCATGCCTCCTCAGGTTGGAACCAGCCATATGCAAATCAGTCTTGACCCTTCTTCAATAGGAACAGTACAGCCCAAAGTGCCATGCCTGGTCGTCCCTGACCCAGAACACAAGCAACCTAGGACCAGTTTCACCCTGACTAGGGCTCATCAGCCAGGTATAACTTGGTTCCATTGACAGATTGTGCATGGGATCCACGTCTGGGCACCCCCATCCCCATCAAATTGAGGTGGCTTGGTGTGCAAAATAGCGATGGACTAGGTTGTGACCCCAAGTGATTACCAGTGGCTGAGATCAATTCAAGCATTCCATCCATCACTTTTTTTATACTTCAGTGTGTCGGCTCAAGTGGGGTGGATATGCCCAGATGTGGGTCATGTGTACACGGTAATGTGTGATTTTGCCTAGACCCCAAAAACTTTTTTGCCTGGTTTTTTTTTTTAGCTTGATGAGGGCCCAGCATATTCGCAAACAATACATTTTTTTTCAAAAACCAATGCAAAACAAAATAACAATTCCCAGAAGGCTGTCAGCCAAAGCCAGACCTATTGGCTTTGCCACTGCTTTTTTAATCAGGATGTAAGCGGATTGGCATCCTCTGAGGGACAAATGTGATGCAAATGCACAGTGCGCCATATTTCTGAATATGCAAATTTCCATCTGATGGAAATTAGCTAATAATAAATTTAATCTGTTTACTAGTCGTCTAAAACGAACACTTTCGTTGACCCCATGGTGTACTGCTGCAATTGTTTGCGGACCCCAGAAATGTGTAGCAATTGAAGGAGCAATGCTAAGAAAAGATTTTGCCACATTTCAAACCTGCCCCTTTTTAAATCATCTGCAAGTTTGTAGCTGTTAAAATAAGTCAAAAAGTGCTAAGGCCCAGTAAAAAAGTCTAGCATGTGTAGAAATACCCCTTTTATACATTTCTCAAAATCGTATTCGCTCTGATGAATTTCATATTAGTATAAATCAAGGCCCTACTTGTAGAACAGCTGCATTTTTTCAAAATATATTTGCTCGTGGCTTTTGAAAATCTTTTTTTTTAAATATCATAGATCATTACTTTGATTGCAAGTATCCTCCTATGTGTAATTAAAATCGGAATTCATGATTTATTAACGATTCTCTCGTAGTAAAGAAACTATATTTATTTTTCCTTGAATGTAAATAAATAGAACATGCTAAATTAAAAAGATACAAATTATATACGGCTGATAACAGCTATTGTACGTTGGGGGAACACAACTTTTGTTGGCTTCTGAAATTATTTGTTGCTAATAAATCCAATAGATGAGGCGAAAGAGTTTTCTCTAATAGAATGAGCTAAAGAGCCGCAAAGAGAAGGAACATACAACAAATTAAAATTAGCTTGCTTTACTAACGCTGTAACTTGAAAGTCTTTTGTTGGACGTAATCCTGAAATCGCCTTACAAGTTAATCGCTGTTTGCATAGAGATTTGTTGTGGTGTGTTCAATAGTATTAAACTTCTGCGCAGTCTCTATGTGACAGGCATGCAAAGCCATTTTAATGCTCAGAATATGAATTGCCTCCGGGTGGCTGCGGCTCGAAGGAGAAAGCCAACTGTGCTGGTATCAGAGAGCCTGATGGACACCATGCGGCTTCCAGCCTGGAAACTTCACCTCTTTTGACGTGTGATGTGCTCCTCATGGCACCGGCAGTACTGTCACTGAAAAATGGCACAATGGCCGCACGCCCCCCTCCTCAGCCATGCACTTTGCAACCCCCTGGTGCTGACCATCCTCAACCTCCCTCGCCTGCTTAGTTACGGACAGCCATTTCTTAACAAATAGAGGGGAAAGTGGGTAGATAGGCCGCAGCTGCTTCCCCCAGCACAGTTTCCATAATAACTTGACCTGAAAGACGAGGGCCTACACAAACGGTATGATATGTATTATCCCTGTCAAAAATGTCTCAATGTGTTATGGCCTTTGTGTATAGTGTACTGCCTCCTTTCTTGCTGCTCCGTCCTTTGGAGACCCCCTTCCCGCTTTCTATTCATATTTTAAATATATAGGATATGATATGATCGCTGTGCTGTGTAAAATGATGTGCCTACTTGGCATACGTGCCACTTTTGTTCATAGCTTTTCAATAACGGTTGGGCTTAATCTTTCAGATTATTTATGAACCGGAATATGACCTAGAAAAAGATTTAATGCTAGAAGAAAATAAAAAATTCAAAGAGAAAATTAAAATGATGAAGAATAGCATTGTGGGCCTGGAAGACCAACTGGCAATGAAAAGAAAAGAATCCCATGCATTAGGTAAATATTTTTATGCCTCTGCACAGCTAAATGAATTGTGGGTAGAACTTTATTCACGCAATATGCTACTGCACTGTTATACTCTAAACATAGGGTTGCAAATACACGTGATTTATTTTTTCATTTCTTATTTGTTTACAAATGCACGACGAATAAAAACAACAGAAACTCTTTAAAGATTTCTAAGATCATTACTCCTTTGGAACAGTGAAAAATATTTATTCACCAACAAGTTTCTGGTGTTATGTGGAAAAGTGATATGTTTGGTCTATTGTCGAGGCTTGTTTTAAAATGTCCTACCGTACACGGCAAACAATAATATAACAAGGCAGATGCTCACAAAAATTTGAGGTCTTGTGAATATTAAAAATAAAGATATGACCATGTGTCTTTTAACAGCCACATTTAAAATAGTCTTGTATTTTCTATGTTTTTGGTTTTTCAATACTCTTCTTTCTATGTAGCAGTGCTTTGTGGTTTTGAGAGAAACACTATTTGGACTTTTTTCCAGCCTATCTTTTTGGTCTTTTACATGTCTGTTGATCATCATTAACTTTCACTGCAGGTTACTATTTCTTTATTGTATGATTAGTTAAAATCTTATACAATATTTTGACCACCAGAAAGCAATATTTAAAATACAATTAGACCGACAATAGTGCCTGGTCAAATAATTTTAAAAGATTATACAATCAACTAAAATAGAAAAATGCTTCATATTGAATTCCACCATTATTTACTAACAACAATAATGTCAACCTTTTAATTCCACAGTTTACTGTAAATTGCATAATTATTTGTAAGATATAGTCCATAATATTAGCAGTGTGTTTATAGATACTAAAGTGTTACTGCCGGGAAAAAGTGCAAGTAAAGTATCTAGCAGAATTAATACCACTCCGGGATCCGAGGGTAAATATAGTATACTAATTAAACATCTTAGCATGACCCATTCCATGCATAGTAGCCTATCGGCTGGTATCATCATCATTCGGCAACCTTTGAATCATCTCTGCTCAGAGAGAGCCTACATGTTCATCCATCCCAAATAAGACATAATACACCCACTGTCCTTGTACAGCCTCGATCCCCACCGGATGATAGGATAGCCGGGCTAGTCCTAATGTTATCCATTCTCCGCTAGCAGCCTGTCAAACCTTATTTACCTATTTTAGATGTTTTTGTATGAGGCTGATAATTTACCAAATTTGGTCAACTCGCTGGGCTCGGAGATAGAGAACACCAAGTTCCTTGCATAATTGCAGGTGTGAATCCCATGCACATAATACAGAGGTTTCAACAGAGTACATTGTAATTGCAAAAGTGCCAGGCAGCAACAAAGAAGATGGCTAAAGGACTCATATTTATAGGTGTAAAGTCGGCAACTTGCAATTTTGGAAAGAGAGGTCCATTTAGGATTCAGTTCTTTTATTGTAGTCCCATCAGACTAGCAACCATTATTTGTTTAAGGCAGGTTTTACGGAGTGGGCAGAGGAGTTATGGCTGCCTTTTTGTGTCAACATATGATTTTTCCAGGGCCCATAATGGCCAAAAGTCCTTAAGTTTTCCGAGGTCACTTGTTTTTGAGAGTATCCTCATCTACTTTTTTGCAATTGTTTTTAGTTCTACATGTGAGAGGTGGAGCCTTATTAACTCCATTTGATCGATTAGGAGAAAGATAATTGTTCTTTGAAGGTAGCTTTACTATGGATTCTTTCCCACGCCTCGAAGATGATCTAAAGGACGTCTTTCAGCGAGTTAGGGGGGCTTTTATGATCCTATAGTAATACTTTAGAAACGCAGCCATGCTGGCCCAGGATTGACCCTCTAGACAAAATTCCAGCCTGATCAGGCTCCCGCATATCAATGAGGCTAGTCTTAAAATCCTTTTATAGGCCTTGAGCTGATATTTTTCCAAGGTTTTGACAAGTTGACCAGGATATGCTTTGTGGCCATTGTTAATCATCGGGAAGAGTGTTGCACCTATTACACGTCTTATTGGCTTGGTGGAGGGGCTTTCAAGAGAATTATTTAATTGGCACATTCTAAAGATCATAAATTCCGCCTTCGCCTCTAAGTGTCTCAGGTGTTCTTTAGCTTTCCTCTTTGACAATAGCCAAACTCCTAGGTAGGTGTATGATTCAGCACCTTTGATCTTAAGTGGTCCCAGACTCCAAACATGACTCGTTTTCTTTTGAGGTCTACTACTTTTTTCTTGGAACAATTGGCTACCATGTTGTTGACTATATTATACTTGTGAAGAGCATTTAGTGCTTTCTGGATTCCTACTTTAGAATGATCCAACAGGATGATATCTTCTGCATGTTATAGAATAGTAACTGTGTGGGCTCCAATTTTGCCGGGATTAGGTTAGCCTTTCTCTGGGCGGGAACCATATAAGCAGTGTAGAGATTAAATAACAAGGGTGCAAGCACACGCCCCGTTATTTGTATAAATTTGCCCTGTTACCAGGGTCTGCGATAGCTTAACCCTAACCCAGGTGGAGGTGTGTAATGATATAATTGATTGTAGTAGAGTATTTGGAATACCCCACCCTCTGAGTTTGTTTCATAAGATGTTCCGGTCAACAGAATCAATTATGGTAGAATAGTCAACAAAACACGCAAAGAGGGGGGGTTGTTCCTGACTGGTGGTCTGATATATTTAATAGGAGAGTACTACTATGTTGTCCAAAGTAGATGATTTTACCTTAAACCCGGTTAGATAAAGTGGGATTATATCGTTTGCCTCAACCCAGTGCTCCAGTTCTTTCTGGAGAGTGGAGGCATACGCCTTTGCTTCGATGTCCAGGAGGGTGATGAGACGATAATTTGCTGAGCCTGTTTCTCGCCTTTCTTAAATATAGGATGTAGAATCGAACCACTCCAACTCTGTGTGACCAGCTGAGAAGATAAGCAGGATTGGTACAGTGGCAGTAACATTGCTGACCACAGGTCAGTATTATCTTTAAAGACCTGTGCAGGAATGCCATTGGGGCCAGGAGCACTGGAAGGTCTGATTTTTCTTAGGATTTTACATATTCTTTCAGTGGTTAATGACACCTCTAAGTTTGGAGCTTCCAGTATGGTGCCTAGCAGGCCCGTTTCGTCCTTGCTTGCTGCTATGTCTGTAGATAGATTTTTTACTTGTATTGTCCACTGATATTCATCAGTGACATTGACTTTGTCCAGTTCTGGACATATGTTATGTCTGATGTACTTCCATAAGTCAGTTTGATTCTGTTTGCCCAGTAGGGTATCTCCTCTTTATCCATTTGCTCACGTTTTGCAACCCAAACTAGATGTTTGTTGTTTGTTTAAAGTCCATAATCTTGTCTTTAGTTCCGCTTTGGCTGATTTTTGGTACTACTTTTGAAGAATTTTATAGGTTCCGTTAACTTTCTGGGATTTTTCAGTTTAAGATTGTAGGGCCTTTTTTGGGTGGAGGCTTTATAGGCATCTGTTGGGGCCATTGAGTATTTGTTGAGTATTAAAAGTGCCTGGTAGATTTCATTGTTGATTTTCTCCCAATTTTCAAAGAGATATTTGCCAGTTTGATTCTTAAGATGTAAGCCTCTTGTTAGTTTCCAAGACATTAATTTCTGCATGCAAACTAAGCACCATTTCACTCTCCTGATTAACTGCTGACTCTCATCTCCAAGTGAATCACCCACTGCCTTCAGCTCTTTTCATTTGGTGGGTCTTGCTTTTATGGTGGTACGCAGGGGAAGGTGGTCACGCTTCCTGTGAATGGGAATTTCAAATATCTCTAAGGCCTTTAAGACGAAGTCAGTGACAAACACATGGTCAAAGGTGCTTATTCCCTTAAAACTATTTTGAAATTTTGGAACAGAGGGCTTAGCTTCTAATATGTGCTGGATAGATTTAAGATTGCAATTTGTAAGAAGGGAGTATAGCATGTTTTTATCATGGCCCACCAAAGTGGAGCCCATCAGTGCCATCCCAAATTTCGCAAGTTAAAGTCGCCACATAGTATGGCTTACTACTTGGAATATTCACCGAGCACGGATTCTAAGAACTCGCACAGTTGAGTCAGTCTTGCAGCTCGTCCTGAGCCGAACCAGTTGAAGTAGACATTAGCTATTAATTTTTTGTCGACTGATCGTTTATATTAAGATCTTCCAGGGTGACAACTTGAATCATTTCATCGCATGCATCAACCTTCCTTAAATTCCATCCTTACCTCCCAACAGGCCAGCATCTTGGGCATGTCCTCATCTTCTGTCTGAGATTGTGTTATGTACAGTTTAAATGGGTCCCATATATCTCTGGGTTGGGAGGTGTGGGGGGGTAGTTCTGCATACATATTGAGTTGTTCATTGCAGTAGGTCATTGCTTGTAACCATTGTTTAAGTTTCGGGCAGCGGCCCGTTCCCCAGTTGCAAGCTACTTGGCCAGCAGTAAAGCCAGTGGCAGTAGTTTTTTATGGGTCGTAGTGGTTTTCTCAGTGCAGCAAAGCAGGGACACTTTGCAATCCAGTAGAATATCACAAATAAGCATTAGCTTTAATGTGGCAATTATCTCATTCCAATAGGCCAGCAGCACCGGGCAAGACCACACCAGGTGTAGGAAGTTCGCCTCTGGTGTACCACACCTTAGAAAGTTGGAATCTGCTCGGAGACCGAATCAGTGTAATATGACCAGTGTACAAATTTCAAATGGATAATCTTCAGTCTATTGCTGGAAGATGTCATGCTTGTTTGTGTACAGCGGAATTTCCAGTCATTTCCATTCCCATTTCAGCCTCCCAGCCTATCTTTGCTGACTGCTCTTTTTACAGGAGGTCCTCAAACATAGCTTGGTATAAATATGTTATTAAATGTTTAGTGGAAGTGTTGATACGTTGTGTGTCTAATGCTGGAAGGGACTTCGGCTCGAAAGGTAATCCAGGGTCAGTTAGGCGACTCGCTCAATCAGAAATATCAGAATATATCTAAGGGGCTAGGTGAGCTGCCAAACTCTGCGAGTGTCAGGAATGTCTAATTTTTTTATAGACCACCCTTTTATGTAAGTCCCAATCTACAGAATTCCATCCATGCTTTAAGTTTAAGTTCCTGTGTTGCTGTCAAGAGCGGATGGTCCCACGGTGAGCATTGCGGTGACTACATGATATTAAGTGCGGTTTGCTTCTGTATTTCCTCCCAGGCCTTTACAGTGCAGGCCGCTGCGGAATATTTATCAGGGAATTGCTCAAGAGGTTTTACTATTAGTGAGGTGTGTGGAGTTGGGCTGACTCTATCCACCTCACCTGCCACATGCGCTACATACAGGGTGGCATGATGCCAGTAGGGTGCAAAATGGACCTAGGCACTCAAATGGTATGATTCTGGGTGCGGTGCTTCAAACCCACCAAGGTGGTATGGAAGTATAAGCGTGTCTCTGCTCCCTGCCTCTTCATATGAGGCAATCACCATTGCTTCCTCAATTCAGGAAGGACCTCAAGACCTGGTTCTTCGACCGAACCGCAGATCCACCCTACCCTCCCCCCCAACACACCTCTCTACTCAGTGCCATGAGACCCTAACAGGTGAATAGTTGCGCTTTACAAGAAGCCTGATTGATTGATTGGTCCCAGGTCACTCTCACTCGCTTACCCGCCCATACTATGAATATCAGTTTTAATGTTTGGAAAAAGGCTTTGTTAAGCAGAAGAGGCATGTTAATGAAGAGATATGGCAATTTGGGCAGTATAACCATTTTTATAAGGCTGATGCACCCTGCTGCAGGTAACGTTAGGGCGATCCAATGATTTAACTGGTCAGTGATCGGGGTTAGTGCTACTCCGTAATTTTCTCTAATCACTTGTTGTGGATCACGAATAATGTGAATGCTCAAATATTTAATGGTATCATCGTACCATTCTAAAGGGTAGTCCGCATAATCGTTTGTGTCGCAGATGTGAGCAGAAAGATCTGGTATTTAGCCCAGTTTATTTGTATACCAGAGTGTCAAAGCGAACTCACTCCCTCATTACGAGGTGGAGACTTTTGTCAGGGTTCCAGAGGTACAGTGTCATATCATCAGCATGTAGGGATATGAGTTTGTATCGGTTGTGTTAACGTAATGGTTAGTCACTGTAGTGTTGCCTAAGTTTTGCTGAAAGGGGTTCAAGAGCAAGAGCGAAAAGTATCAGGGATAGTGGACACCACTGGGGAGTGCCCTGGGCTAAGGCAAGGGTGGGGAAGTGACGTTGTTAACTTGCAAGCAAGATGCTGGGGTGGTATATAGTAGCCTGATCCAGTCGACAAAGGTACTGGGCTGTCCCCTGTGAGCAAAGACCGTGAAGAGGTATTCCCATTTCAGGGAATCAATTGCCTTCGTAGCGTCTAGTCTATGAAGACAGCCATGGTGGGAATACTAGTGTCCAGGTCTTTGAGTAGTGCAAACAGAGTGCGTAAGTTATGTGATGTGGAGCGGACCGGGATGAATCCAGACTGGTCAGGTTGGAGCAAGTCTGGTAGTATCAAGGTAAGCCAATTGGCAATACGTTTGACTAAGATTATGGTGTCTCATTTGGTCAGTGAAAGTTGACTGTAGGATTCACATTGATGAGGGGGCTTACCTGGTTTCAGTAAGGTTGTTATGGATAGTTTTCCCATGGACGGAGGTAGTATTTTCCATATGTGGGCCCCTTCAAATATATCCAGTTAATACAGGCTTAGTATATCTATGTATCTCTTTTAGAATTCAGCCAGGAAGCCATTTGGCCACGGGGCTCTACCAGTCTGCAGGCCCATTATTGCAGCCTGGATTTCGTCGAGTTCGACTGGCTGCACAAGAAAAGTTCTACATTCATCTCCTAGCCATGCTACGGCAGTGTGTTCAAGATAGTCTGCCACTTGTGTGGGGGAGGTAGGGTGTTGTGCAGAGTATAAAGAAGCATAATATCTATTAAACACTGCTATTATGTGATCAAGATTTTGCTGGTAATTCCCTGCTTCGTCTTCAATCTCCAAGATATCATTTGCAGTCCAGAGGCGTTTCAACATGAGCGTTAGTGATTTCCCTGGCCTTTCACCTTCACCATAGGAGTGGGTTTGCAATATTTGCCTATCAAATTACTTTCTTTCTCCGCTAAGTCATTGTAAACTGAAATTAAGGGGCAGATCTTTGCCAGCACTGCTATAGGTTTCGGGCCCCTTAGTCCATCCTCCAGGGTTTTAACCTTGCGTTCTAACCTGTCAAGTTGTTGCTGAAGTGTTTTATGTAACCCATACTGCTTTGCTATGCAGAGTCCTCTTAGTGTAGCATTGAATGCTCCACCATGCCAAAGTTATGCCTGAAGTACTCTAGAATACCCAACGCACCTCCTCATAGAACTCCTGGTCCATCAGGAGTTCCGGGTTGAGCTGCCATTGTCCCTCGAATCGTATGGAGTCTGACTGGCGGTGTATCACTAAGACAAGCGAGTAGTCTTAGAGGTGTCTCATCTAGACCACCCTGTTGCTCATATAAGTGATGAGCCAAAAGTCTATTCTGGACCACATATTATGGATAGATGAGTAAAATGTGCCTTCCTTATCTAAAGGAATCTAAAAGCTTTTGCCTATGTCTTGTGTCCATTTTGGGCCTGGGGGCTGTTGGGTGTCCGTCCAGGCTTCCATTAAGAATACGATTAAAATCCCTGCCCCATCACAGTGACTCCAGTGCTGGCAATCGTGTCCAATAGGGTGGTGTAGAAGTCAGGGTCCTCTATAATGGGACCATAGCAGTTCACTATTGTAATCCATGTCGGTCGCAGTCGGCACAGAGCAGGACATGTCTGCCCTGATCATCAGTTATGGAACCGTGAAGGTGAACATTGGTAACCGTTTTGATTAGTATAATGACACCTCTGGCATACGTAGAGAAGGAGGACGCCATTCCATGTTCTGCCCAGCTCCCAGAAAGTGAAGTGGCGTCTTAGGGTTCAGGTGGGTTTCTTGTAGCAGGGCTATATGAATGTGATGTCTGTTGAGGAATGCAAGGATCTGGTAAGCTTTATGGGGGTTATTAAGGTCTCTCACATTCCACGTGAGACAGCAAATCTCAGCTCTATCTGCGCTCATGGCGGTCAATAAGAATAGTATCTGCAGGCCTGGATGGGAAGTCGTAAATGATTGTCCAGTGAGGGGAGTTTGTAATCTGGTGGCACAGCTGTTATATGTGTTGTGTGTGAGTCGTGTTGTGAACCTGAGAACTGACCCCCAACTTCCTGTCCCCCACACTCGTGCTAAAGGGCATCAGCCACACCCACCCCTAACTGGAAACTAAAATAGAAACATGCAATTGAAATGTTCAATCTCTGCCTTAAGAAAGTAAATCTTGGGGTGAAACCTGTGAGGGGTACCAAGTGGGCTGGCTAAAACACCCACTCTCTTTATAACGAGAGGGCGTTGGGGTATGATATGGAATAGCCCATGTTATTCGGATCTAAATGTAAGTCAATTTATATTCAGCAGGGATCTAATCAGGTGTGTCCCATCTGCACCAAGCTTATGTGGGATTGTCAGTAGGATTTTGCAGGCTGCAATGATTCCTAATGGCGCTTTTATGGGGTTGGTGCTGTCTATCGTTCAGTCCGAATCATTGTGTGCGGACCATCGAGATGAAGTGTCGTTCTTTTCTCTCGGGGCTCCCTCCGTTGTACTTCATAAGATAGTCTGCCTCCTGTTGCTGGCTTTGGAAGATGCGCTTTTTCCCTCCGTTTGTGATATTTAGCAAGGCTGGATAGAGCATAGCATATAGGATTTTATCTTTGATAAAAATGTTGTTTGATCTGTGCATATTTCCATAGCGCTTCTTGTACAGCAGTTGTAAAATCCAGCTTCTGTGCCAGCTGGAATGCTGTACCCCGGATAGAGAAACTGAGAAGGCATGCTATAATTGGCCTCGCTGCCAGGGCCCTGTGTGCTCTCTCTGCTATCAGTAGTTTTGAGTATGCCTCAGAACCAAACAGGGTGGTCAGCATGCGCTCTATATAATCTTCCAAGGATGCGGAAGTTCGTTCAGCGAGAGCGGGTCTTTAAATCTTCGTTTTTGCCTGCAGTAATTGGAGGACTTTTTCCATGGTGCGAATACTAGCTCTGTCCTTCTTTATGCCACCTTCCATTTGAGAGATCCTCTGCTCTGCTTCCTTCAGGCATCCATCATGTGGTCGATTATTTTTCGTGCCTTGGTGGCCATGCAGGTATTGAGGGTGTCCATTTTTTAGTCGATGGATTGTAGGCTGTCCTGAATCGCCCGGAGCAGGGTGCGCACATTTTCCTCACCCTCTTTTCGTGGTAAGATGTGGTCCGTGGAGCTATCACCGCCACCAGTCCCCTTAGAGCCACTTTTTGCAGCACATAGAAGTTTGGATTGGTGGGCATCCGTTTTTCCCATTATGAAGTGGTGAGTGTTTTACAATGCCTGCAGGTAGTCCCAGCACGGAGGCCTTTCCGCAATAGTATTTTGTTCCAAATCTGTGGGGTTTATGGTGATTTTCATGATTTTACTGTATTTGCAGTGGTAACTGACGACCTCCACTGATTCATTGGTGCTATGTATGCCTGTTTGAGGAGTCCCTTTTCTTCTGGTGCTCCAGTTGCAATTGTGATTTCTTGTTGACACTTTTAATCCCATGGGTTGAACACCCACTGTGCATTTGTAATGAGGGCTTGACCACACCATAAAACTAGTGAGGTGGTAAGAGCTGGTTTCACCATCTGCAGTCGATCGTATCTGGGCATGGGCGGGTTGCTACTGGTATGCTCGTAGGACTATCTGATCGTTCACTGTAACCAGTTACCCAGAAGCCCGATGTTGTGCTGAGTGACAAGGAGGAGAGTCCCCTCACATGCAGCACTAGAGCTTTGCCGTCTCACTCCACAGTGTGCTATTGTGTGCCAAAGGGGGGCTCCGCATCAGTGTTTCCCAGGTGTGGCCCTGAGTTTAAGCATTTTTCTATGCAATATCCTTCATTGTGCAGCTCTGTTTCACTCTTTGCTCCTCGAGCAAGGTCTCTACCGTCCTTCCCCCCGTACTGTCTCCATCCTGTACAGGACAATGGGGAGGCACAAGGAGGTCTCACCAGTCCCGATGGGCCACTGCAGGTGGCCGGACTAAAGCATCCATAATTATGGGAGGGTCTCCATGTTCCACCCACCAGGTGAATCACTATGGTGCCTGTTGGACAGAGGTCAGGGGGCCTCCCATGGTCTGTCGCCAGCGTTGTTGGGCTGCATCCATCAGTTCACCTGCAGCCAGCATGCTCCACCACTTCAGGGATGCCTTGCTCGTCCCACCCGGCAGAGCAGCTGTCTCACCCGAAACCAGCACAGAACAGCAGTGCCACCGCCTGCGCAGGCTCCCCCAAAGTGCACTCGCCAGGTCACCGTTGCGCCCACACTCACCTCCCTCGGTTCCACCCACCACCGTGTGCTATGGCGCAACTGCATCTGGGTACCTCTCCGCCAGCCTGGGCCAGGCAGCTCGACCCTCTTTTGCTAACCTTCGGTTATAGGCTCAAGGTTGATATCTTGAAGACCTGTGGCCCGCTGAGCGCTGGTGATCGTTCTCTGCTCGTATTAGTTTGCCAAGGCTAATACGTGCATGTCATTATAGAGGATCTTTTACCTTTGCCGGGTCCAGAGGAATCTGAGCTGTATGTGAGGCTATATTCAGCAGATTATGGTGGATATTCGGCTCTGACTGCAAGAGCCTCACTACAGTGCAACCATTTTGCACTCCTGCTCTCTGGCGCCCCCACACATAACTATTTTATATGCAAAATGTATTTATATGTGCAAATAAAAGGCACTAGTATAGATGCCACTTTTGCCTCTAGTGTGGCAAAACTGTCGAGCATTTGAGAAGAAAGCCATCAACTCAGCTGTTATCTATCTATCTATCTATAGATATATATTAATACATATTAACTATATGAAAACGATTTAGACAGCATGTTTTAATAAACTATTTTATTGTTATTTCCAGGGATTACATTTAATACTAAACAGCATGTTTTTCTTTTATTTGAGAGTTAATTTAGAAGTGTTAGATGGCTTCAAAAACTTGTTAGAGGCAGACAGTAAACACCTGAAGTTCAGCCTCGAGACGTACAATACATGGACCATTTTACAGATAACATTGAAAGATGGACTACTTTGTACAGACATATGTAAACAGACTTACAGTAATACTGTCCCAATCCTCGCTACGATTGCGCTGTCCAAGAAGGGGACGTGGCAAAGACTTCCGCATTTCAAGTTCCCGCTAGAGCACTGTAGTTTAGGAAGTAAGGCAAATTAAGGGAGCCTAGAAGTGGCAGACACCTGCTTGTCCTCAAAACTAATTTCTATGCTTGGAGTTCCTGCTTGCTGCTCTCCAAGCTGGCTACCGTCAAAGAGTGCTTACTCCCGAGTTGCCTTGTAACTGATTATATTGATTTTTTCCTGATTTGCCCTGCACTTGGATGTGATTATTTCTGCACCTAATCTTCTGGCATCTGAAGTTTTGAACTTTTCTCCATGTTTTGTTGTGTACTTAGATAAGGATCTATATTTGGATCTTGCTGTGTGTGGAACCACCTAGCCTAACTAAAAAAACACACAAATTATGAAAGCCTAAAATTGAACTTACAAACTGTGTTTACTGTGTTGAGAGTTGGGATTTGTGGGAAACGGTCCCATTATTCCTTTGAGTGGCACTGCTGGAAACAGTGATGTAAATATTGGATGAGCTTTCATCAAGGGAAAACTTTAGGATTATAGTGCAATTGAGGACGATATTGTTTCTTGTAGGTGGTAACACACAGTTAACAGAAAACATCATGACATATCTAGTTGCTTAATATTTCATTAATGTTGAACGCTTTATCTTTGCAGTCATCCATTTGCCTAAACACGTGTTGGGCTAAATTTTGAAGGTAATTTTTTATGAACATTCACCAACCCTACAGGTATATTTTTCTGTAGCACTGCGAGATTGAACCACATAGTAATCTTGATATGATTGTTCAATTTGGATTTGGATTTTTCGGTATGCTTGCTAGTCCTGACCAGTCAGTACTAGTTACAGGAATTGTTGAGGAAAAAGTCCCAGATAACAGAAGACTATTAATATCAGTACTACAGTAATATTTAATATTGTAGTATGCATTAATAATTAACCCTATTGTTCAAGAAACAGGATGAACAAAGGGATAGGAGCGAGTCAAGCCATTAGAATCACAGAAGATTCCATGGTCCTTCTTTTATCCAATTTCCCTTTCCTCCATTGGTCAGTTCTCTCTTCATCTTGTGGAGTTGACAAATGTGTGGCTGGACAGTGTTTGGGACGGAAGGTACCAGCTTTAGTGATGAAATCCATTTCTGCTACTCAGGATCTATTCCCAGGTATTGTGTTGAACCTTGAGATACGCTTTACAAATACTCTACTCCACTTTAACAACATTCATCTGAATCATTTGAAATTGAACCTCTGATTTGGGCTGTTCTCCACCACGGTCCCACCATCTTCCCTTCACAGTCACCTGTGTTTTTGCTTTCCTATTTAGGAGTCACCTGGGTGGAAGAGCATACCAGCTTTGTGTTCTTTTTTAAATTTTTAAAAAAAATTGTATGTATTTATTGGCATTTCAACAGAGAACAAACATAAAGTACCCAATAGGTTCAAGTACATTCATAATATCTTGGTATCAGTTACAAACTTATTGATACATTTACTTGGTTCCAGTCAAGCACACGTACAGTCCCATATAATCTTTGCTGGTCTACTAGCCTAGCGTTGCTTTGTGTTTAATGAGGTAGCCTCTCATGTTTCTTATCTAATTGATGCAGTGCAGGCGCCTCATAATTGGTGTAGTGTCAGGGGGAGTTATCTAGACTTTGGGTCACCGCCGGGGTCGCCATGAAGGGTCTGTGCTGTTGGTTAGTTAGGAGGGGGAGCCTGGCAGCTCTTCCAGCGTCTCCGGGTTTGTGAGCAGGTACGCACGTAATGGGTCCCAAATATCTCTAGGCCTAGAAGGTGTGGGTAGCAGTTCTGCGTATGTGAGTGTCTGTTCCTGCAGTTCCTGAGGGGGAGAAGGGGAGGCGAGATCCCAAGAAGGAATTCACAGGTATCTTACGAAAGGAGGTGGGGAATCCTTCCTTTCGGAATGAGGGCCCTCACACACCCAGACTGCTGGGTGTCATGCTTCATCATCGGGCATGCTCCTCGTCGGGTCGGCGCTGCAATACCCGACGGGCACCCTATGCAGAGGCTCTTTGGCGGAGATCTTTTATTCCATGCCGTTTGGTGCAGTGGGTGTAAGGGGCCTATAGAGTGTAGAAGTGTGAATGTGTTGGTCAAATAGACCACGTGAGTTAAAACAGGGAAATGGAAGAGTCAGGCAAAATAGTTTTAATGACCCTGCCTTCCACCCTGATTAAAAAATGGAGTGGCGACTCTCTGCATTAATGCTGCAGGTTATTGTGTTCAATCTCATGCTGTCGACATGTTTCTTGCCTAATAGTCAGGTGGATCTACCGGCAATTCCTCAGGACCTAGTGAAAATGTGGTGAATCTACACTAAAAACAATGGTAATGTGGTGTCCTAACCTAATATTACCATGTGTAGCACCTAGAGGTGTAGTACCTGTTGATGCGGCAGCCAATCTACAAGGAAAATGAAAAATTAATTGCATCAATAGAGTGAAAACAATCTTTCTTCTGGGAGCACAACGTCATACTCCCCTATATCTCACCATAATGTGCACACGCGCAACTCAGGTGAGCCTCACATCGTGAAGGTGGCTGAGAAGGGTCTGTAATCAGCCATTCTCACATCACAATGGTAAAACACAATTCGTGAAACAGTCAAACCAAGTGAAATAGTAAAACGTAATTAAAACAGTAGCAGAGTGGTGAGATAAATCAACTCACCTAAAAACTAATAGCAATTGGCCCCATCAAATCACGGCAAGTGAAAGACACGTAATAGTAACAAGTGTCCTGGAAATAGGGCCAAAAGATATTAATGGTTAAAATAAACAAGTGGCGGTAATGGTACCCACTTAGAAAAAGGAAACGAATTGCAGCCTCTAATGCTCCGAGTGTCAACAGTGAGGCGGCTATCAGTCAGGACCCCATGTAGGGACCCGTCACTTACGGTCTATGTGGCATGTTGTCAACAAGGACCCGCCACCCGAAAGCGTAACGGCCCAAAAGGCCAGATCCACCATGCGGGCCGCTGGGGAGCGAGCGGGGATGTACCGTCACTAGCATAAACTCGTATAGTTGGAGCCCCATGTAGGTGGTGTGCTGTAGTTATCGAGGAGCGATATCGTAGCCAAGGACCTCAACAACTCACCTCGTTCAAGAAGAACACCGCAGGACGTCCTGACGAAAAGGAAAGTTGGGATACTCACAGTTGTATTGCGCCAAGGTGACGGCAGACCTACCCCGCATTGCCGGATCCGGGAGGTAAATACAGATCATAGTTTGGCGGCTAAATACTCGCGGAGTTGGCGCGCTTAGCGGTTCGTCATCACTGGCGGCAAAGAACACTGGAATGTAACCTTGCCTCGAGGGGGAGGAGGAGGCAGTGACGGCGGCCATGTTGGAAGTACACATAATGCGGAAACCGCCACGAGCTCCATTATGGAAGGGGCAATTGAGCAAGGGGGAGCTGCTAAATACCATAAAAGGCCTAGGATGCTAGTGATGGGGCCAGGTTCGTACAACAGAATGTGGTAGCCTACGTGATTACCATAGTTGGAGGTGCACAAGGATTGCTCAGGTTAGAAAAGGCCACAAATAAAGCAATTAGAATGAAGTAAAAACGCCATATTTAAAGGGGCCAAAAGCATACCTACAATAGGAAATATTCTAGACCCGGTGGTGCATGTGGTAAAATTAGGATCTATTCAGGGTACTCCAGGGGATGTCTTCATTAAGACCGTGTTTGTCAGTGGCCAAACGATAGACCCACCTTTGTTCAATCTTAAATAATGCCCCTGGGGTTATAGATGGATGAGCTTCCAATATTACCCATCTCAGGGTGTCCCAGGCATGTTTTTCTGTCTCAAAATGTGTGTACAGTTTCGTGGTCACTCTATGGCATCTGATGTTACTTTTATGTTCAGTAATGCGTGTTTTAACAGTTCTGGTGGTCATGCCCACATAGCGGAGATTGCAGGGGCAAGAGATCAAGTAGATGCAGTTAGTGTTATTGCAGTTTGTATGTTTTGTCAATTTCCAGGTGAAATTATTGGAAAAGGGTATTTCTTTCGTTGGTGTAGTCAAAGGGCATATTGCACACGAGCCACATGGATAGTGGCCCATGACGGGTGGGAGGTCCCACAGAGATCTCTGTGTCTGGGAAATTTTGGTTCTAGGTCTCGTATGGATAAACATATCCTTCTGATTGCTGGTGCGCTTAAACGCAAACCTAGGTGTGGGGAGTTGTAATTCTCCCGTGTTGAGGATACCCCAATGTTTTCTTATGATGTTCCTGATCCTGTTTGAATCTGGTGTGAAGGAGGTAACGCATGTTAGTGCCTCCGTGGGTTCTTTCCGATTAGTTTCTAACAAGGCCTCCCTGTTATTGTTCATTGCCCTTTTCATGGCGTGTGCTATTTTTTGTCGTGGATACTCTCGTTTGGACAGGTTCTCTGCTAAGTTATTAGCTTCTGATTTGTAATCTTCAAGAGAGCTACAATTTCTCCTGATACGGAGAAATTGGCCGAAGGGCAAGTTCTCTTTGAGGGCCCTCAGGTGGTGACTACTGAACAGTAAGACACTATTGCTGTCAGTCGATTTTTTGTATAGTGTAGTGTTCAATTGCCCTCCTGCGAGTCTGATGTTAAGCTCAAGGAAGGAAACCATAGAGTCAGAAATTGTGTGGGTGAATTTGAGGTAGGGGTTTAAGGTGTTAATCCATCTACAGAAGTCATCGCAACTAGTTCTGTCACCCTTCCAAAAAATCAGAATGTCGTCGATGTACCTTCTGCATAGTATAAGGTTGGTTGTGTATGGATTGTTGGAGTTCAAGATTATTCTCGCCTCAAAGGCAGCCACATACAAACAGGCTACACTCGGGGCGAATGTGCTACCCATGGAAGTTCCCTGAGTTTGATGGTAGAGTTTGTTGTTATACTCGAAAAAGTTTTCTGTAAGGGCAAGGGTAGCACACTCCATGATAAAGGGGACTGGTGTTGGTGAGTGCCATTCGGAGGAGCCAAGGGCATCCTCAATCACTTCCAGAGTAGCCAGTTGAGGGATGTTCGTGTAGAGTGCCTCTACGTCCAAGGTGACCAAAAGATTGATCTCCTGCTGGTGTTGGAACCCCTCGATAAGGCATAGCACGTCGGTTGTGTCCAGTAGAAATGAGGGTGTCTCCTTTACTAGAGGCTGGAGGAAGTGGTCACAGAATCTGGACAATGGTTCCAACAGTGAGCCAATCCCAGATACAATGGGTCTCCCTGGGACTGGGCTGATGTCCTTGTGTATTTTGGGCAAGATGTAGAAGTAGGGTGTCTTGGGATCTTTAGTAATCAGGAAGTCTGCCTCCTTCCTGCTGATCCAGCCTTCTGTTTCTGCTGTGAAAACCATCGTAGATATTAAGGTGGTGAGTCTTTTAGTGGGGTTCTCAGTGATGGGTGTGTAGTACCTGCCATTTCCTAGTTGACGTAGGCATTCGGTGTCATAGTCACTAGTAGACATGATTACAGTAGCACCACCTTTGTCGGCCTGCTTGATGGTTATATTGGGATCGTCAGCCAAGGATCTTATTGCCGACCATTCTGCTGTGGAAAAGTTGTGGAATGGGGCGTCAGACCAGTCATTAGCTAAATCCTTGAGCACAGCTTGCTCAAAAGTTAGTATTTCATTCGGCACCATGCTGCTGTTGGGGGTGAAGGTTGATGGATTGTGTAACCCTGTGTCGTCTCTAGGTGGTGCGGGTCTGTCTTTGAAGAATGCATTAAGCCGCACCTTCCGAAAGAAGTTATGGATTTCGCATTGGTCTCGAAATATGTCAGTTCTGGGAGTAGGAACGTAACCTAGGCCTTTCCGTAGGACTCTTAGTTCAGTCTTGGTAAGGTTCCTAGGAGAAAGATTGACAACTAATTTTTCTTCCCCCTGGTCATGCTCCTCGTTTCTGCAGAGTTCTGGGTCTGTTCTTGCCAATGTACTTGTTTGGCGTTCCCTCTTCTTCGCCCTCTTCCTCTGCCCCAACCTCTCCCTAAAAGAGGTGGGTTGTTCCACAACATTTCCACAGCAGAATGGTCGGCAGTAAGATCCTTGGCTGACGATCCCAAAATAACCATCAAGCAGGCTGACAAACGTGGTGCTACTGTAATCATGTCTACTAGTGACTATGACACCGAATGCCCACGTCAACTAGGAAATGGCAGGTACTACACACCCATCACTGAGAACCCCACTAAAAGACTCACCACCTTAATATCTACGATGGTTTTCACAGCAGAAACAGAAGGCTGGATCAGCAGGAAGGAGGCAGACTTCCTGATTACTAAAGATCCCAAGACACCCTACTTCTACATCTTGCCCAAAATACACAAGGGCATCAGCCCAGTCCCAGGGAGACCCATTGTATCTGGGATTGGCTCACTGTTGGAACCATTGTCCAGATTCTGTGACCACTTCCTCCAGCCTCTAGTAAAGGAGACACCCTCATTTCTACTGGACACAACCGACGTGCTACGCCTTATCAAGGGGTTCCAACACCAGGAGGAGATCAATTTTTTGGTCACCTTGGACGTAGAGGCACTCTACACGAACATCCCTCAACGGGCTACTCTGGAAGTGATTGAGGATGCCCTTGGCTCCTCCGAATGGCACTCACCAACACCGGTCCCCTTTATCATGGAGTGTGCTACCCTTGCCCTTACAGATAACTTTTTCGAGTATAACAACAAACTCTACCATCAAACTCAGGGAACTTCCATGGGTAGCACATTCGACCCGAGTGTAGCCTGTTTGTATGTGGCTGCCTTTGAGGCGAGATTAATCTTCAACTCCAACAATCCCTACACAACCAACCTTATACTGTGGAGAAGGTACATCGACGACATTCTAATTTTTTGGAAGGCTGACAGAACTAGTTGCGATGACTTCTGTAGATGGATTAACACCTTAAACCCCTACCTCAAATTCACCCACACAATTTCTGACTCTATGGTTTCCTTCCTTGATCTTAACGTCAGACTCGCAGGAGGGCAATTGAACACTACACTATACAAAAAACCAACTGACAGCAATAGTCTCTTACTGTTCAGTAGTCACCACCGGAGGGCCCTCAAAGAGAACTTGCCTTTTGGCCAATTTCTCCGTATCAGGAGAAATTGTAGCTCTCTTGAAGATTACAAATCAGAAGCTAATAACTTAGCAGAGAACCTGTCCAAACGAGAGTATCCACGACAAAAAATAGCACAGGCTATGAAAAGGGCAAGGAACAATAACAGGGAGGCCTTGTTAGAAACCAATCGGAAAGAACCCACGGAAGCACTAACATGCGTTGCCTCCTTCACACCAGATTCAAACAGGATCAGGAACATCATAAGAAAACATTGGGGTATCCTCAACACGGGAGAATTACAACTCCCCACACCTAGGTTTGCGTTTAAGCGCACCAGCAATCTGAAGGATATGTTAATCCATACGAGACCTAGAACCAAAATTTCCCCGACACAGAGATCTCTGTGGGACCTTCCACCCGTCATGGGCCACTATCCATGTGGCTCGTGTGCAGAATGCCCTTTGACTACACCAACGAAAGAAATACCCTTTTCCAATAATTTCACCTGGAAATTGACAAAACATACAAACTGCAATACCACTAACTGCATCTACTTGATCTCTTGCCCCTGCAATCTCCGCTATGTGGGCATGACCATCAGAACTGTTAAAACACGCATTACCGAACATAAAAGTAACATCACATGCCATAGAGTGACCACGAAACTGTACACACATTTTGAGACAGAAAAACATGCCTGGGACACCCTGAGATGGGTAATATTGGAAGCTCATCCATCTATAACCCCTGGGGCATTATTTAAGATTGAACAAAGGTGGGTCTATCTTTTGGCCACTGACAAACACGGTCTTAATGAAGACATCCCCTGGAGTACCCTGAATAGATCCTAATTTTACCACATGCACCACCGGGTCTAGAATATTTCCTATTGTAGGTATGCTTTTGGCCCCTTTAAATATGGCGTTTTTACTTAATTCTAATTGCTTTATTTGGGGCCTTTTCTAACCTGAGCAATCCTTATGCACCTCCAACTATGGTGCTCACATAGGCTCCACATTCTGTTGTACGAACCTGGCCCCATCACTAGCATCCTGGGCCTTTTATGGTATTTAGTAGCTCCCCCTTGCTCAATTGCCCCTTCCATAATGGCGCTTGTGGCGGTTTCCGCATTACGTGTACTTCCAACATGGCCACCGTCACTGCCTCCTCCTCCTCCTCCTCGAGGTGGGGTTACATTCCAGTGTTCTTTGCCGCCAGTGATGACGAAGCGCTAAGCGCGCCAACTCCGCGAGTATTTAGCCGCCAAACTATGATCGGCATTTACCTCCCGGATCCGGCAATGCGGGGTAGGTCTGCCGTCACCTTGGCGCAATACAACTGTGAGTATCCCAACTTTCCTCTTCGACAGGACGTCCTGTGGTGTTCTTCTTGCACAAGGTGAGTTGTTGAGGTCCTTGGCTACGATATCGCTCCTTGATAACTATAGCACACCACCTACATGGGGCTCTAACTCTACGAGTCTATGCTAGTGACGGTACTTCCCGCTCGCTCCCCAGCGGCCCGCACGGTGTAGCTGGCCTTTTGGGCCGTTACGCTTTCGGGTGGCGGGTCCTTGCGGGCAACATGCCACATAGACCGTAAGTGACGGGTCCCTACATGGGGTCCTGACTGATAGCCGCCTCACTGTTGACACTCGGCGCATTAGAGGCTGCAATTCGTTTCCTTTTTCTAAGTGGGGACCATTACCGCCACTTGTTTATTTTAACCATTAATATCTTTTGGCCCTTTTTCCAGGACACTTGTTACTATTACGTGTCTTTCACTTGCCGTGATTTGATGGGGCCAATTGCTATTAGTTTTTAGGTGAGTTGATTTATCTCACCACTCTGCTACTGTTTTAATCACGTTTTACTATTTCACTTGGTTCGACTGTTTCACAAATTGTGTTTTATCATTGTGATGTGAGAATGGCTGATTCCCGACCCTTCTCAGCCACCTTCACGATGTGAGGCTCACCTGAGTTGCGCGTGTGCACATTATGGTGAGATAAAGGGGAGTATGACGTTGTGATCCCAGAAGAAAGATTGTTTTCACTCTATTGATGCAATGAATTTTTCATTTTCCTTATAAATTGGCTGCCGCATCAACAGGTACTACACCTCTAGGTGCCACACGTGGTAATATTAGGTTAGGACACCACATTACCATTGTTTTTAGTGTAGACTCACCACATTTTCACTAGGTCCTGAGGAATTGCCGCTAGATCCACCTGACTATTAGGCAAGAAACATGTCGACCGCATGAGATTGAGCGCAATACCCTGCAGCATTAATGCAGAGAGTCGCCACTCCATTTTTTAATCAGGGTGGAAGGCAGGGTCATTAAAACTATTTTGCCTGACTCTTCCATTTCCCTGTTTTAACTCACGTGGTCTATTTGACCAACACATTCACACTTCTACACTCTATAGGCCCCTTACACCCACTGCACCAAACGGCATGGAATAAAAGATCTCCGCCAAAGAGCCCCTGCATAGGGTGCCCGTCGGGTATTGCAGCGCCGACCCGACGAGGAGCATGCCCGATGATGAAGCATGACACCCAGCGGGATGGGTGTGTGAGGGCCCTCATTCAGAAAGGAAGGATTTCCCCCCTCCTTTTGTAAGATAACTGTGAATTCCTTCTTGGGATCTCGCCTCCCCTTCTCCCCCTCAGGAACTGCATACCCATTTTTTTGTACTTTGAGCAGGGCATGTATGCTGGACCTCCCTTGAAAGCCCTTAGTCCCCCTTTTTTTGATAGCAGTGTCTGTTCCTGCCAGAATAGGAGGTCACGGATCCCTTCTTTGAACTTAGGCGCTCGGCCCCTGCCCCATCTGCATGCCACCCTCCGTTTGGCCAAGTGTAGTCCCAGTGTCACATATCGTCGATATGCTGCGGGTATGTCTGCCGTGTACCCTAAAAGCGCCACAACGGGTGTTTGTGTTAGTGTTGCAGAAGTCATCTGAGCCAGCGCCTCGAAGACTTGACCCCAAAATAACTGGATCTCCGCGCATTCCCAGGCTAAGTGCAGAAAATCCGCCGCCTCCCGTCCGCATCTATTCCAAGCGTCATTGTTTCTTAATTTCAATTTGCAGAGTTTGACAGGGGTATAGTATAATCTCTGAAGATATTTAAAATGTATAATTCGGATCCGGCTGCTGGCCGACACTTTACTTGTCTGCTGGCAGCAATAGAACCATTTCTCATCCTCTATGGGTTCCCCCAGTTCACGCTCCCAGTTTTCTCTGGCCGTCCCCGTATGTGCCTGCATTGTCATCTGCGTAGTATGATATAGTAAGGATACTGCGTGAGTAGGGCTTGTGGTCTGTAGTAGTCGGTGCAGTGGAGTGGTCGTGTGGGGTTCAGCCGGGAAGTCAGTGGTAGCAGCCCTAACGCTCTTTCTCAATCGTACGTACATAAACAGGTCCATCGCCCTGGGATCGGTATCCATAAAGATTTTCTCTCTAGTGCGGAATATCCCTCCCATGTATAGGTCTCCCCAGTTCGTAATCCCTACTCTCGCGAGGAGCTGGCGGCATTGCGTCTCTTGGGTTACCTCCAGGTCTGGGTGCCCAACCACCGGGAGTAGGGGTGAGTAAAGCATTGCCGTATCCAACCTCTGCGCGATCTTCTTCCATGCAGCTACAGTGCACGCCACAGTACTGGAGCATACCTCTCTCCTTCTAGCTTGCGTAGCTATGAATCCAGACAGAGGTGTAGGTTGCATATAATATTGCTCCACCACCAAATGCGGCACGAAGGGCGGGGGGTTGAACCAGTAGGTTGCATAGTGTGCCTGCGCACTAAGGTAATAGAGTTCAAAGTCAGGGGCTTCAAATCCTCCCTGCCCGTAAGGCAGGGTCAGGATCTCCCATTTCAATCTGGGTTGTTTCCCTCCCCAGGCGAGCCGTTTGATCTGAGTTTTAAGAGTTTTGAAGAATGTTGGTCCTGGTGCATGGGGGATATTAGCGAATAGATACAATAGTTTAGGCAGGACCACCATCTTCATCAGGGAAATTCTCTCCGCCATAGATAAGGGTAGGGCCACCCATCTCGTCACCGAGTCTGTTATGTGTACCATTGTTTTCCCATAGTTCGCCCGAAGGAGCTCCGCGCTGTCCCTGGTGACTACTATTCCCAGGTGCTTCACTTCCCTGGAGCACCATTCTATGGGGTAGTCTAAATGATATGGGTGGGTAGCAGCGGTGAGAGGGAACATCTGGGACTTTTCCCTGTTTTTTTTGACTCCCGACAGTTCCCCGAAGGCAATAAACTCCCTCAAAATTGGATTGAGGCTGGTCTGGGGTTCGGGCACATACAGCGTGATGTCATCTGCATATAGTGAAAGTAGTACATGCCTAGTGAGATATTCCAGGGCCCAGTCTCGATGATGCTGCCTAAGGTTGGCTGCCAGCGGTTCAATGGCAAGAGCGAATAAGAGCGGCGATAGCGGGCATCCTTGGCGTGTGCCCCTGGTAATGGCAAAAGGGGAAGAGGTGGCTCCATTTATGATCACTCTTGCACACAGCAGAGTGTAGAGCAGCTGTATCCATGATAGAAAGCTGCGTGGCATTCCCATCCTCTGCAGGATGCCAAACAGATAGTCCCACTCCACCAAGTCGAATGCCTTGGTGGCATCCAAAAAAAACGCAGCTGCCTCAAGATCTGGGTCAATGTCCTGCATTACTGCAAACAGGTTTCTAAGGTTATGAGAAGTAGCGCGTCCTGGCACAAAGCCCGCTTGGTCAGGCAGGACCAGCGCTGTCATGAGAAGACTCAGCCGGTTCGCAATTAGTTTAGCTAATATTTTCGCATCACAGTTAATCATGGAGAGCGGTCTATAGGATTCGCATCTGTTAGCCGGCTTCCCAGGTTTAAGTATGGATAATATTGTAGCCTCCCTCATGGTGGGTGGCAGTTCCCCCAGCTCGAAGGCCTCTTCGTACACCTGTTTGAGTATTGTGGCAAGTTCATCTAAGTATGCTTTATGAAAATCCGCTGGTATGCCATCTGGGCCGGGGGCCCTACCAGACCGGAGCTGCATAATTGCTTAGCGGATTTTGTCTAGCTCGAAGTCAGCAGAGAGGAATTTCCTCTGAGAGTCTCCCAGCCAGCCTAATGCAATTGGTTCCAAATACTGCTGCAGAATTAGTGGATGCTGACGCGCGGAAGTATATAGCGAGGAATAGAATGTCTGGAAGGTTTGGAGTATACTCGACGTGTCTTTGACTGTATCCCCTTCTGGTGTTTGCAGTTCCAGGACATAATTTGAGCATCGTGGCCTATGGATCTGTTCGGCTAGCGCTTTCCCCAGTCTTTCACCCTCTCCATATCGGCGAGCCTTAAAATATTTGCCCCGGAATCGACATTCTCTGTATGCTGTTTCTTGATACTCAGTTATTTTATCTCTGAGATCAATAAGTTTCGGCGAGGTTGGCGAGCGGTTAGTGTCTGTCTCTAGGTGCTTGATCTCTTTCTCTAATCTAATAAAGTGATGTGCGTAGGTCCCTGAGTACCCCTCCCCCCTTGGCAATGCATAGTCCCCTAGCAGTAACTTTAAACGCCTCCCATACCATCGTCATGTGTTGGACCAAGCCTGTATTGCGCTGGAAGAAGTCTTGGACTTCCTGGTCCATTTCAGCTCCCCACGCCGTATCTAAGAGCGTGGTGGGGTTCAGGCACCAGTTCACGTAGGGGGAGTAGTCAACCAGTGGTGAGAGACACATGAGCACTGGGGAGTGGTCCGAGTAAGTGCGAGCTAAATGTTCCACCCTGGGCAGCCAGGTGCCCATCCCTCTAGTGATTACCCAATAATCCAGTCTCGACCATGACCCATGTGCCGCAGTGTAGCATGTGTCCTCCCTCCTCTCCGGGTATGTGTGTCGCCATGCATCCAATAAACCATGTTCTGTCAATATGTCGCACATTAGGTGCTGGGTGCGGGTGTAGTGATGTGGTTGCGGTCGTGATCTATCTAACGTCGGGTTGAATCCAGTGTTAAAGTCTCCCCCCCACATTACATGCGTGGATCCCAAGTCTGTGATTTTCCGCCATAAGGTGGCAAAGAAGGTCTGATCATCGGTGTTAGGTCCATAGCAGCTGACCAGCGTGACTGAGCGGGAGGCCAGCATTCCCCACGTCAAGCTAAAGCGGCCTTGTGAGTCAAAGATCATGCCTGCAGGCACGTACGGAGTGTTCTTTTTGACTAGATTCGCTGTGCCTCAGGAATAGGTGGAATAGGATACGAAGCAGCTATACCTTGCCCATTTAGCAGCAAATTTCTGTGGGCGCCGAGGATCGAGGTGGGTCTCCTGCAGCATCGCCACTTGTATGCAGTGCCTTTCGAGGTATGCTAGTATTTGCCTACATTTACGTGGGTTTCCCAGCCCCCTAATATTACAGGTAAGGAAGCTTATGTCAAGGGGTCTGCCGGTATTCGTCATTTGGCTCTTGTGTCTTATTTATACACTCTCGGGGCTCCTTATATGCTAGGGTCTGCGCCTGTCGGGCTAGTCCGCTAGTGTTTAGCAATGTGCCTACTCTGTGTGCCATCTGGAAATTCTGATACATATAGCATATTGTTATACATTGAACTTGTACTCAAACAGTCACTTAGACCTCCCCCCACCCACATCGACAACCCAAACTTGTCGTGAGTACAATACCCTCCCATATATTCCAATAAAATCAACCTTGCAATACAGAAAAAAAACAGCAATGAAATCCCATCAGGTTATCTCCACAGAGATTTGTTCCCCTGTAGGGTGTAGAGAGGGGGGGGAAGGTAACAGTGATCTGGGGGTACACCCTGTGGGATAACATCAGAGGGTGCGTCTACCCACCTCCACCCTTCCCTTGGACTAGGACTGGGCAGGGGCAGGGTGCCCGGGGATTCGAATTTGCACGCTCCCTAGATTCCCAGGATATATGCAGGTGTAGATAATTAACTCGAACAGTCACAGTGTATTTCTGCGTGCATACTTACAGATTTAATTAAGCCCAATCTATGTATACAAAGTTCGCATTAAATTGCGTCAGTTGCATGGTACTCACGGCCAGTCTCAAATGTTTATGATTAGTCATTGTCAGACAATTGCGAAGGGGATCTGGTCTCCGTGTCGTCGATCTCTTGATTCAGTTTCTGTTTCTTCAGTTTCTTTAGATAGTCCTCGACCTGCTGTGGATTAGTGTAGAAGTGTTGTTTCACTTGATGTTTGATCCGGAGACGCGCAGGGTACATCATCGCTTAATCAATTTGCGCTTGCATCAATTTCCGCTTGACCAGTGCAAACTTCTTCCGGGCCTCTTGGACAGCAGTCGTAAAATCCGAGTACAGTGCAATGGTGTGTCCATCAAACGTCAGTAGCTGCTTCGTTCTTGCCAGCCGCAGTGCTGTGTCGCGGTCCCGAAAATTGAGCAATCTGGTGATTATAGGTCTAGGCGGCGCTCCCGGGGGCGGTCTGGGGCTCAGGGAGCGGTGCGCCCTCTCCACCGTCATTTGGGCCGAGAAAGCGTCCGCGCCAAATAGGCCACTAAGCAGTTTCTCGATGTAGTCCTCCATTTTGCCAGTATTGGCGCTTTCGGGCACCTCTAAAACGCGGATATTGTTGCGCCGCGAGCACGCTTCGAGGCTCTCGTTTTTGTCCGCTATAACTTTTAACAACCTGTCCATTTGCAACAGTTGTGTTTCCCTGGCATTCACTGCATCTTCCAGGTCTGAGACTCGCTGTTCCACTTCCCTTATACGTGCGTCTCTAGTTTTTGGGCCATGAAGTCTATGCGATTGCACATAGTGTCCATCTTGGATTCAATGGAAGTTAGACTATTTTTCATAGTGAAAAGAAGGGCTTTTAAGTCCTCTTCCACAAGTTGTAGGGCCCCATCTTGTTTGTCTGTACCCATTTGCGCGGCGTCTTACGGGGCTCAAAGGGTAGTTTAGCCTGCTTGGTCTCTGTCCTGCCCATAGTGCTTGTGGTGGGTTCACCTGCACCCGTTCACGCAGCCAGGTGTGCTGTCTGGCTTCTACCTCATCCAGGGGGGGTTTTGCGGATATATAGAGGCCGTGAGTCCTCTCCGCCGTTCCATGGCAGGAGGCAGTCACTCTGCGCTTCGTGGTCGAAGCAGTGTGTCGCGAGGCCCTCCGGTAGTCGCTCTGAAGAAGGGGGGGGGCAAAGCAATCTTTAGACCCCCCTCTCCTCCCAGTCAACAAGTGGATCTTGGCAGTTTCTTCGGCCGTGCCTCTCCCTCACTCGCGCAAAGCCATGGAGCTCCTCTCCTAGCCTCAAAGGTGCGTGCGCCTAACCCCAATGCACTTCAAGCTTTACCTCAAGGCCTCAGTTACCTCTCTGTCCGTTGGGTCCCGCATGCACTGTCTGTAGCGTGTCGCAGGTTGTTAGGACCAGTTCGTAGGCCACAGCGTTCGCTCAGGCCCCGCTTCTCCTTTTGCCTCTATTCCGCATTTCCGGAGGGGCCGGCTGCTCCGCACTCCGTGGCCCCAGTGCACCGCACAGGCGCAGTGGCGCTCTTTGTTGCCCTCACGGTCTCTGAGTCTGTTGGGGCAGGGAGCACCTCAGCTCTAGTCTTTGCTCCGGAGGTCCGGGGCCGTCGCGGCTCTCCGTGCCTCTCTCAGTCACTTGTGGCAGGGCCCCTGTCACTTCGCCCTCTGAGACCGTCACGCAGGGCAGGATTCTCGCTACCCCTCGCTGCGGTGCATCACAGCGCAGTCAATCAGCCTCCGGGTCCACTCCCGCGCCGCGCACCAGGGCCCCGCGCTAGGCCGGAGCAGGCCGGTCGCGTGGATTCCAAAGGCCTGACAGGCCGCAGTCCTGCACCAGCTGCTTTCCCTATATTGTTCGGCCTCAGATGCCCAGCCGCTCGGCGCCTCCCAGCGTCTCGTTCATTCGCTCTCACAGCAGGGTGCTACCTCCCTCTCTATCTCTCACGCATGCGGTGCGGGCGTACCTCTGTAGTTTAGAGGCCTGCTGATTTTAATCTGGAGATGAGCGGCTCCGCTGCTACGTTGCCCAATCTGCGGTTCAGGGGCCTCCCTCGGCCCATCGCTAACTTGCTCGGAGTTGCGCGGCCGGAGCACAGTCGCTCAGCACTTTGTTGTCACCGCTTGGTACTGGTGGCGTCTTCTTTGCTGCAGCAGCTGACAGCGCGGCTCGCCCGGCTCCAGCCCAGCTCCCACCTCCTGGTAGGGCCTAGCGAGGAGCCGCTTCAATCTGCCGCGCCCAGCGGTTCTTTCATGCGCTCGGCCCCGTACTCCACAGCAGGGTATTTTCTGGCATTGATTCCACTTTTCCTGGTCGAGCAATTATGTAGTGGGAGCAGGATAATGCCGGATAATGTCGTCCGGGCCGCCAGAGCCTCACACAGGATGCCATCTTGCTTGCGCGCCCCCCAGCTTTGTGTTCTTTTCTTATCTCACAGAAAGCCTAATTAGTGCCACCTAGTAGATATTGAGGTTGTTGACCTACAGCAAAATATTATATCCACTTTAGGCATAAGAAAATTCTGGGATGAGGTAAATGCACACCCAGTGGAAGGTAAACCATGCCTCCTGGGAGCACGTGTAACATGGACACTTGTCCTAGTCTCCTTCACTTGGGGTGTCCACAATAGCCCACAGATCCTGTTGTACATGTGCAGCAGGCTGCCAGAGCAATCTCTGGTGCTCTCTGTGAGTCACTGAGAGTATTAAAATATATGCCACCAACTTTAAGCTGATGGAGACATCCACCGCCCCTTTTCCACCACCCTTCCCTGGTTGACAACGTCTGAACTGGACAGCAGGCACCTCAAACTGACTCCGACATGGTGGATGCCTGCCAGCCCACTAGCATAGGTAGAGGCAGGGATTGTGCCAGAAGATGTTAGGATCACTGGCTGAACCTGGCTCTTAATCAGGTAGAAAAGGTTTGGGTGATGGGGTCTAGTCTAAAGTCTAATTCATACTATTGAACCAACAAGCACATATATAAATACATAAACTCTTACAATGTGCAAAGAAATCCAGGTAAGCATATTTCTGCTTTTCATACTACTAGTAAGATAGTGAAAACAATGCACATCTTGCACACTATAATCAGTTATGCTAACCCAAGTTAGTTTTCCCCCAAATGGAACTAGATGACAAAGCACTTTTGAATGCTGCGATTTCATGTAATTGGTGATAAATTAGGGCAGAGCTTGGTGCAAACGACTTTTTCTACCAAATTATGAAAGCAGGTTTCTGGTGGTTGTTGGACTTGGCTGTCTCTGCAGGGTGAACCCCAAACCTTTTGCCTTTATAATTCCAGTTTTTTAAAACTTTTTTGTTGGCTTTTTGGACTCTGTGCACTTTACCACTGCTAACCAGTGCTAAGGTTTTTGTGCTCACTCCTTAAAACATGGTAAAATTGACTTACACCCATTTGGCACATTAATTGTACTTACAGGTCCCTAGAACAATGGTACTACATCTACCAGGGCTTATAAATTAAATGCTACTAGGAGCCTGCAGCACTTATTGTGCCACTCATTTAAGTAGCCCTTTAAAGGATGCCTCATGACTATTCGACGTGGCAAATTAAACCTTTGCCAGGTCTAAACCTTCCTTTTTAATACATTTAAGTCACTCCTAAAGTAGGCCTTAAACAGCTTCTAGAGGAGGGTGCATTGTATTTAAACCTTTGGACATGTAATTTTAAGTTTTACATGTGATGGTAGTGAAAAACTCCTATAAATTAAATGCTACTAGGAGCCTGAAGCACTTATTGTACCACCTATTTAAGTAGCCCTTTAAAGCATGCCTCATGCCTATTCGACCTGGCAAAATAAACCTTTGCCAGGCCTAAACCTTCCCTTTTTAATACATATAAGCCACTCTTAAAGTAGGGTTTAAACAGCCCATATGGGAGGGTGCATTGTATTTAAACCTATGGACATGTAGTTTCAAGTTTTACATGTGCTGGTAGTGACGACAGTATAGTATAGAATAGATGGTGACAGTATTTGAATGGGGGGGTCTGAGGGTAGCGTGGATCAGGTCTATGTAGTGAAAACCCTGAAGTAGTATTCATGAAACGCGAATGACAAACATCAGTGTCCACCGACCACAAAGCCCACCCAGCTGGATTCACTGTAGAGGAATTAAATGTACCATTTCTTATCATGGAATTAAGTTGATCTTCAGTATAATTTGTATAAGTCTGCCAGTTATCATAAAAGACCAGTGATGGAATAGTGGAAGAGTTTAATTCTTTAATTTTAGCCAATTCCAGACAAGTAGTTTGTTGGACTGTGTCATTGAGAAAGATGATTTGGGTCGGTATTAGACATGCACGGGACAAGGACTCAGTGTCTTGCACTTGCCAAGGCTTAGTGCCCCATACTGATTTTAATTCAATGTTACCTTTCCAATAATCGTATCCCTTTAGCGCCACATTTTCAATAAAAGAAGAGTAGATTAACTTGGTTTGGGTAAGCATATACTTTTTTGAAGAATTGGGAACTAATTAAAAAAATATGAAGCCGGTTCTGAAAGGTTATAACCTGTAAAGTAAGTGTATTTTCGCTTTTGCATATTTGAACTACCCTGAGTTGGAGTAGGGCAATGTTCCCATTGAGTATAATTAAAAAGGGGACGCTGTCCGTTAGTTCTGTGCAGAAAATGATGTCCACAGTGTTGGTAACTAAATAACTCTGCATAGTTAGCAGAATTAAAATATAAATCTCCTGTATCAAAGACAGTGCAATCTTGTAATTCAGAAAACAAAGAATTCACAGCATTGACATCGCAATCATCTGACTGTAACCCAGGTATAATCACATCACCCATAGAAACACGGAATACATATGGTATCTGTACGGTCTCCGTAGGACCATATACATCGAATGGTACTTTATCCCACACAATTCCTTCGGAAACTGGGACAGCTGAAATGTTAACAAGAGACTGGTCTCTTTTCATTCTATGTGAGGAAGAATGTGGGGCCAACACACCATCGACTGATTCCACGTAGGAGCGCTCGGGAAGGTAGTGGTCATTAATTAGAAGGAAGAACAGAGTCACAAATCCAATCCACATGAACAGGAACACCGTGGAAAACACGACCCAGACATATATCCATGGGGGAACCCGATAAGTGTGTTTCAACCAAGAAATAAGAACACAAATCCTTCCAGTGTCGGGCAGAGGACTGTAGACAAAGAAGAACTGTTGGAAGAAAAATTATCCTGATCGATATAGTAACCAGAAGAATTCAGCTGAAACAGCGGAGGCTGAGAGTCCGAATCCAGAACAGAGGCGTGCCGGTCCGCAGGGCTCTCAACAGGTGGATCAGAATAAAAATTTCGGTTCTAGAACTTGAGGAAGGTAAACCTGACAATTGGTCAACTGAAGACTCAACATCCCCCTCCGGCAGCTGGGGAGAATCAGAACGAACGAAGCTCACAGGCTATAAAGAAATATCCTGTCTTGGGACACTCCTTGGCATACTATTGAGAATCGGCCATATGGTGTAACTTGACATGTTTAATAGAGATAAAGTGATTATCTTTGCATCCAGGTAGTGGAGGTAAAATCACAGTTCGGGTGCCCTTAAAACTAAGGACAGGGACAGGAGCACGGTACGAGGGACCGATTTCTTTCTTGATCGCCACTTTCTCACTAACCAGATCACCAACTTTGGGGAGCCAGCCAGAAACAGTAATCAGAACAGCTGCATCCGCTGGTGAGGTGGAGAGAAAATGTGTTTTTGCCAGAGCATCACAAGTCTTTTGTAGTTCCTGTAATACAGCACAGTAGTTATCTACATCAAATTTAGTGGCAGCCGCCACAACATATAGACCCTCAAGGTCTGGAACAAACATCTTAATGCCAAAGAGCATTTCATATGGGGTCCGCCCACCCAGAGATCTTCGAGGGAGATTATTAAGTGCACTTTGAACCGCATTGAGGTGAGTTAACCAGCCAGGGCCCGTACCTAATACCCTTGCTGTTAAAGACTGCTTTAAGTCACGGTTCATCTGCTCCACAACAGGCCTATATGGAGATGAGAAATGCACCTGCACCCCCATAGACTTCATCGCATCACGGTATGCCTCAGAGGCAAAAAGCTGACCTTGGTCTGAATGGAAGGTGCTACAGGCATAAGTCCCGACAAAGACATGCAAATCTTTTATAACAGTACAAGTGTCAGCAGAGCGCTGTGGGCAAACTCAGAGGAACCTAGTGCAAGAATCCACTGCAACCAAAATATATTTGAAAGCATTATCAGATGTCAAAAGACCGCAATGATCAAGATAATACACCCTCACGGATGGTTAGAAATGAATAAGTGAGTCTGAGGTGGACACGGGACAGTAGAACTCTTAATTTGTTGACAAACTTCACAACAAAGCACATATCCTTGGACGCGGCTATAACCGCTAAAATGTCATTGTCAATTTTAGTCATGGACCTAGTATCTGCGGCTACTTTAACTGTGGCTATTGCAGATTTGGCTGCTCAATCAGCCATTGGATTTTCAACAGCATGCGCACCCGCACGTTGATGTCCCAAAGTATGGACAACATGAGTAAGTGACAAAAGTTCTTTATGAGCAGCCACTCGGACCCAAAGCAGTTTATGCTTGATTGTGCTACCTTTAGAATCCCGAAAATCATTCTGTTTCCAGAAAAACAAATTGTCATTGTAAGACTGTACACAATAAAAGGAGTCACTCACAATAAGTGTGGACAAATCAGGATTAGCAAATTCAAGAGCCAAAAGTAGAGCTCGCAACTCAGCCAATTGAGCCGTGTAGTCACCCAGGGACAGCGTTTGAACTAATGAAAGCCTGAAAAGCTCCGTCTACTACTGCACCTACCACAATAGCGCAAGCTGCAGAATAAGCTTGCTTAGAACCAATGGCCGGTTGAGCCAAACCATCAGTGTAGATGATGCATTTGTACTGATTAAGAGGAAGAACAGTCGAAGGGAGAGGGTGAACGTGTTCATAGTGAAGAAACTCTTGAGTTTTCAAGGATGGGTCAAAAACAAAATTGACATCAGCTGACGTCAATGAAGTAGCCCATTTTATCCAACAAGGATGCAGAGCTTTAGAGTTAGGAACACTCGCTCTCTTGACTGCCTCTGAGGCAGGCACGGGATAAACGACAAAAATGCGTTTTCCTTGTGCAAGAGAACATTCTTTTAGAATCGCCATCTGCACAGCAGTAAGACTTTCTCAGTAGAAGAGAAACGTAACTTCGCAGGATTATACAGATGTGATTTATAGGATATGGGAACTGTGTCACCCTCATTAAAAGTCACATAAGTGAAAACAATTGAACTGGGCAATATCCGGATGATTACGTTGGTAGTATTGACGCTAGTTTGAAAATATTGTGTTGCAAGTAAATCCGATTGTAAGGCATGCAACACTGCGGTGTGTTCCGGAAGCAGAAAAGGAAGGGCGTATCAATGCGTAGAGTGGCTTGATATGCTGAGCATAGTCAGGAATGTAAGTTCTGCCAAAATTTAAAAAAAACAGCAGAGACTGTCATTTTTTAATGGTAGATGGAGGTTGCAATTGAGCACACTTCTCCAGAAAGTGGGGTGCTAAACCCCTACCCTCATTTGTCAGTTCAAAACCAAGGAAAAGTACAGCCAAAAAGGCTATATGCGATTTTGCAAAGTTGAATTTGTACCGTAAGGTTGCGAAACGAGTGATGATGCGATCTACTCGCGCAAGATGAGGATTTAATTCATCATCAGTCAGGTAAATGTCATCAACATATGAAAAAGCATCTGGATCAATTTACTTTAAAAGGAACGCGATACATGCCGCAAAAACCCCGGGGCTATTCTTATACCCCATAGGCAATCTCGCATAGCGCTTCTGAGAGCTGAGAGTGCTGAATGCGGACAAGTCACGGCTCTCCGGAGCCAAATTGTGACTGAAAAATCCATTTTAAATATCTAAAGTAGTTTAAACTTTTTACGTACGATATTAGTAACCAGTGCTGTAGCATGCGTATTTTGTACGGCAAAGGTATGGGTATAACTATTTAAATGTCTGTAATCTAAAACAGTGCCATATGAACCATCAGGTTTCAAATATGAAAAAGAGGATTATTCATTGCAGAAATAGAGGGTTCAATTACACCCTGGTATTCCAATTGAGTAAGAATTTCTTTAACGGATGCTTTTGCGTCATGTTTAATTGGATATTGAGTTTGAGGCTGAGGAGTTGAGCGAACAGGCACAACATGGAAAGGTGAATCATTATCCCAACCTGTTTGGTTGCGGTTTAAGGCAGGAGCTAAGGCAAGAGCCCACTCCAAAGCTTAAGCATGCTTAGTCTCATCTGGGACATTTTGAGAAAAACAAGGAACAATCACCTCCTTGCTTCGAGGACAAGCAAGAACAAATTGGGGAGGCCAATCCACTTTCGCTAGTAAAATGTCATATGAAGACGTCAAGTTGTCCCAAAAAACAGCGTTTATGGTGTGGTTAATAACACCTTCAATTTGAAGGTTCACATGATAAAGTCTAGCAGGGGGAGCTGCGCGGGTGTCCACGGTTTTTACAGTTACAAATGTGTCAGTTGCTTTTGCCTCCAAAAACTGGTGGAGTGTCTGCCACACTACGGTAACTTGCGCTGTCGAGGAGAGTCACCACCCAACTCTTGTCTAGGAGAAGGGTTCTCACCGTCTGGGGCATACTTTGCAATCAAAGCGGCAACTTTCTTCTTCTGAAAAGGGGCTCGATACGGAGGTGGCTCCTCCCGTTTGACTTTTACGTCAAACTGGCGCTGTGGGTCCCGCTTAGATTGCGTGGACTTGCCTTGTCTGCGATCCTGTCGTCCCCCTCCGCCAAATTGTTGATCTGACTATTCCTGAAAGGAAGGAGGAGAACGAGGATCAGGAACCTGAAACCTCTCAGGAGTTAGAAGATTAGAGTGATCAAGTAAATCATATTTACGTTCAGAAGTGGCAGTGATGACCCAGCACAAAATGTAAGGCTTCTGTTGCTGTTTATTTCTGTCCCATGTCTTTTTAGGAAAGACCGGACGTCCCTTCTTGTCAGGAGGTGGTTTACCCTGAGACTGGGTAGAAGGCTTGACCCCTAAATTATTGCAACCAAAGGATGTATGCACATCGGCAATAATAATCGCAACTCACGTTCCCGATCAATGTTGGCCACCGCCGAAAGGCGTTGGTGAACCTGTAAGCAAACTGCCTCACCCTTAATATTAGAAAGAATCATTTCAAAGACAACAGGAAAAATACCCACTAATTTCCTCCCCAGATCCAGGGCTGGACCCGCCCCGTGTTCATTCTGTATTTGTTTCAGAACGCTCTTGGAGGGGGTGCCAAAACAAAGTTAATACACTGAGGCAAACACCGTCCCCCAGGTGTTGCAATCTGCCTGTGGAGGAATCAGACCACTAGGTAAACACAGGACCAGTGTGAGGGAAGACAGCATCAAGCTGTTCAATCTTCTGAGCAATCCAAAATGGAATGTCCTCATGAGCCTGAGGACGTTTACCCATGACTGAATTGATAAGGAATGGGCTAATTACAAGGGCCACACCATGCGCCTGCACTGGAGGCGCAGTTCCAGGTGGAGCCACCAAAAAGGCACGTGAAATAAACTGAATCAGGCGTCTGTATAGAAGACAGACCTGCCCATACAGTAAACGAACTTCAACCAAATTAGCATTAAGATAATTGGGATGTGGAGTAAAACCGGCCAATACTGGCCATGTGGCCCCGTCAATGCTTAAGGGGCCCATGCGAACGAAAGAAAGAGTGTGGGGAAGGGCGCCATTAAACCAAATCTGGTGCTCCCAGGCTATAAGAGGAACTTCAACCACTGCATAGGGATGATATGCCGCTGGAACCGTAGCAGCTGTATAAGAATGAAAGGTATTGTCATTCGCATCTACTGCGGGAAACGCAATCCATAAACAAAAAAACCTCATAGTGGTATGCTGCATCCGCTTCAACCACAAAAATGATAGGAGACCCCGCATTGGGGACCCCATGTTGTAACAAATGTTAAGTAACCATTGCGTGTCAATGTGCCGAAAACGCAACCGGTTGAGCCATAACAAAAAGTTTGTAAGGGAACAATCGGTAGCACAAAAACGGGTCAAAAGCCTTTTAAAGAATTCAAGCTTGAATAACCTTCAGCAATAGGTGTACCCTATCAACTGAGGAGGCAAAGCCCTCCCACCACGGATGTCTCCGGAAACCGGTGTGAAGATATTTTGGACCAGAACAAGCGCTGCTCAGGCATCCTGTTAATCAGTACCAGACCAAACGTTGGTGGCGCCATGTTGCAGGGATTCTGCGGAGTCACAGAACTATGCTTGGGATCATGGAACCTTAGTAGGCAGGGACTGAGTCATCCTACCACCTGAGTACCCATGAGCCAGGGGACCGACTACCTATAGTGTTTCACTTGCCCTCCTACTCACTCACAGAGGAGCAAGTGGTTAGACACCCCAGAACACAAAAACTCCCGACCCTCTCAGGAATCGCGATTGCAGGACACACCCTTTCACTCTCACTCTCGTACTAGTCCACAATAAGATTAGACAGAGACATGAGAAAAGTTTAAAAAGTTTATTTTAACTAACATGCTCTAGTTTGCAGTATACGTGCCACAACAAGTAGAAAAATGCCTAACACAAATATGGTTAGCCTAGCAAGTAGTCCGTAAATCATAAAAGGTGCTGTCATTATATCAACAGTGGGGCCTAATCCCCTCCCCTGATTATATATTAGAAGATATCTGGGTGTTTAGCAGCAGACCCCGTACCTCAGTCTATAGATGGAGGATCTACATCACAGGTGCTGTCACGCTCCCTTCTCTGGAAAGATCCCCCACCAACTTTGCGTTACCCACCCGTGTATACCTGTATGACTAAAGTACATGTTCCCAAACAACAACTGCAACTGCGTGTTTTGTCTAGGTGCTAGGGTCTGACCAGAACAGAATAACAAGGGGCATTGTTGTTCGACCTTGTCTGCAGTATTCATACTAAATCCCAGGAAAGAACAGAATGTAAAAACAACAGCAGGTTCGGTGTGAAAGTTGCAGTGTGGCACAAGGCAAAATATGTTTGTATAGTAAACATGTGCAAAGCAGAAGACAATCTGCCATGGGCTCATGCTAACATAGGGAAAACAACAATGGCCACCCGGACCACGTGACAGTGAAAAACTCCTAAATTTGTTTTTCACTACCGTGAGGTCTACCTCTCCCATTGGATAACATTGGGTTACCTTATTACATTTAATAAGTGCTAACGTTTGATTGGGAGCAGGAAGAAATGTCCTGTTTGGACTCAAATTAATTGTAATTTAAAATCCTCTTTAATGGTAAAGTCGAATTTGAGATTACAATTTTGAAAATGCCACTTTTAGAAAGATGGCATTTTCGTGCCCTAAACATTCCAAGGCCTTCTAGGAGTTTCCAGCTGTCTGGGCCTGTTAATTGCTCCCCCGTCAGGAATGCGTGTTGGGCCCAGACAGTGAGCAATAGGACCTGGGTGTAGCTAGGAGAGGGACGGAACTGTTACCTGCCTCATTTACATTTCAACGGAGCTGCCTCAGCACACTCACAAAGAACTTGGCACCAGTCTTTTGTCACCCCAGACATCTTGGACCTGGGCAGGAGGAAGGAAATTCCAGAACCATCTGTTGGGGGGAAATTCCAGGAGTTTCTTCCACTTCAAAGCTGGCACTTGGTGTATATATAGTGGACCCTTTGACCTACTCTTCAGTACAATCCTGGACCAGTGGAAGAATAAAGGACAGCCTGGTACTCCAAGGACTGCCCTGCTGCTTGAGGACTGCCTTATTTCTCAGAGGACTATCCTGCTTTTTCCAGGGGACTGCCCTACTGCTTGAGGCCTGCCTTGTTCTTCAGAGGACAACCCTGCTGCTTGAGGCCTACCTGGCTGCTTGAAGAAGAAAAGACCATCTCCTTGAAACCGAACTACCAGAGTGACTTCAAGGGCCAGTTGGCTGACATCCACTTCTGAACTACAAAGTGCACAACAAGCTTCTGAGTCCTCCCTGCAATTACCCAGCTGATCTGCCTCAACTGGACCTGCAACTCAACCTGCTTGAGCCCTCCTGGCCTCTGCTGGAGTGAGTTCCTGATCCACAAGAGGTGCCTCCCCAGGTCCTTGACCCTTGGTTGGCATCAGTGGAGCACCTCCTGTAAAATCCTGAAGATTTGAACTCTGTGCACCGAACTTTAAGATGCTAACATTTTCACCGGGGCTATCCTGGTTCCTGTATCCCACCGGCACTCCATCGCGGTTGCCCTGAACTTGTACTTTGTCCTGGTCTACCACGACCACATCGACCAGATACCCACAGTTAGCGCCTTCTGCTTCTTGGCACTATTTTTACTTAAACCTTTAAAATTGCATATCTCTGAGTCTACTGATTGGAATTTTGTCATTTTGGTATCATTTAGTTATTAAAACTGTCTCTATTTTTCTAAATCTCTTTGGAATTTTTCTTGTGTTGTGTTTCACACTATTACTGTTTGTGTGCTGCATAAATACTTAACACAGTGCCTCTAAGTTACGCCTGACTGCTTGCCTGCCAAGCTACTAGAGGGTTAAGCACAGATTTGTTTTGTGACTTTTGTGGTTCACCCTGACAAAGATTGTGGTTGTTGCTTGTGGTTTTCATCCCCCTCAATCAAAAACCCAGTTTCTCACACGGCGGTAAAATGTGACAAGAATGTTCTTGCATCTTTATTGTGTGGCATTTTCTTGTGGTATGATGTGTTCTGGTGTTCTTATGTTGCTTTGCTTTTGTGCTCCATTTTTCAATGTGTAGTTATTGTTGTGTAATTTGGATGTTGTGTTTTGAATATTTTGTTATGCCCTGTTATATTTTAATTGCGATGTTATGTTATTATGTTGTGTTTTATTGCTTACTTTAGATGTGTCAACAAATGCTGCTACATTTCCATCCAAAAGCAGGACATGCCTTTAAAGTTATGTGACAAGCAACCATTTACCACTGTGTAAGGCGGTAAAATCATCCAGATTTTCATCTATTTAGGACACCAGTTTGCCTAAAACTGTGGAAGAGAATTTGTCTTAAATTAGCACTTACAGCGCTCACTATGTGATATTGTTCTAGATATGTATTATGTGCCCTCATAACCTTAGCATCACAGTCCTGTTTGTATAACATACAGTTATTAACCATACTGGTGCTAAATACACGATGGACCAGTCACAAAAAAAGTGCATGTACATTCAGAGATTTTCTCTGATGCTTGAACTTACTTTTACGTTTTTGTGGCAGTCACAAAACCTTCCAGTACTACGCCTGGAAAGGTGTATCAGCTGCAGGTTTACAGCCACAATCCTGGGAACATCATGTGACTAATTTGTGTGCATTTCTACAATATGACATTCTACCCACAGAACAGTTCTGCACTTGGGAAAAAGGCAAGCACTGTTGAACAGTTGTTTTTTTTTTTCTGTATGGGTGAATTATTCGTAAAAACCCCTATCCCTTCCGTTCCAGCAAGCTTCTGGGTATTCTGTTCCCCTCAATGCCCTGCAAAGGGATATACTCCGGCACTTGACTGGTCATTTTCAGAATGGGAACAGGTCTGGGAGGAGTTTGTGAATGCTTGCAAAGATAGTTGGTTGTGGGTGTTCACAAACTTACAAAGCAACCCATGCCTTGATCTGCAAACCCTCCAATTGTAGAATTTACTCCTGTGTATGGTATAATTATCCAGTATTAGGGTATCTTTCATAGATTCACATGCCTGAATCATTCCCCGTCGTCGGGATGGGAGTCCCCGGTACATAAATAAAGTAATGTCTCATTAGACATATAGAGTAATAGGCCAAGAGCCTTACATTAGTAACATATCCATGTCTTTTTGTAAAAAGGACCAAACTCTAGAAAAGAACCAATCAGCTATCACCACCCTGTGGAACCTTCCTGGAAGGAGCTCTAGTCCCTCAGATTTTCTACCGCACGTCGTGCTATGGGAGTCTCCACTGAGCTCTGCTCAGTTTTCCTTGTTTCTGGATTTCCAGTGATTTTTTCTCCACCATTCCTTCTTCTGTGTGAAGTTCTCAGTATCTTCATGGCAGATTCTCCTAAGAAAGGCCTTTTTAGGCCCTGTGCTTCCTGTGGTAAAAAGAGGCTTCATGTCGACGATCAACACAAGGACTGCCTCTACTGTCTTTACCCGGATCACTCTTCAAAGGACTGTAAGGTATGTCGTACCTTTTCTTCAAAGACCCTCAGAGACCGGGAGGGACGCCTTTTAATTTGGCTGCAGAGACTTAAGGACAAAGACCAAGCTTTGTCTTCTGAAGAGAGTGAGGCCTCCTCCAAATCTTCAAAAATCCTCTCAAAAAAGGCCCAGAGTTACATCTCCAGGACCTTCGTCGCAGCCCCCTCAAAAGAAGACGCACAAAAAGTCTTCAGAGGCACACCATAAGGCTTTACCAGCGAAGGTTTCTCACAGGAGGTTCTACACACCTTTAAAAAGCCTGCTTCCACCTCGTCGACGACTGCCTCGTCGACGGTGGCTTCAACGACGAGAAAATGCCCATCTACAGCCCTGTGAGTGACCTCGTTGACGACGACTGTCTCTACCTCTTTGGAGTCCTCTGCATCGTCCACGTCGACGACGACGACTTCATCGTCGACAGCGGTTAAACCTGTATCGTCGACGATAAAAATTAAGAAATCATCGTCGACGACCAAGCCAGCGTCGACGCTACAATCGCCGACGAGCGCGTCGACACCTGCGTCGACGAGGAATGTTCCGTCGACGGTTACCCCGTCGACGACGAGGGCTCCGCCGACGACGACACCGTTGACGAGGGCTCCGTCGAAGACGACCACACCGTCGACGAGGGCTCCGTCGACGACAACAACACCGTCGACGACGGTTCCGTCACTGGGAGCTTCGTCGATGTTACCCTCTATTGTGTCCGTCGGTGCTTCACAGTCGACGACTACACCGACGACGGACTCGTCGACGACACCAGAGTCCAAAGTGGAAAGTGCGTATGTCCATCTTAAAATAACAAAACGCACGTTGACACCTGTCCTGACTTCTCCTAGCAGGGTCCAGCCATTACCTCCGACTCACCTTTTGGAAGAGGAGGAAGACTCAGACGATGGCAGTATGTTCGGAACGGCTACAAGTCCTTCTGAACTTCATGTCAAATACCATGAGAGTTCGGACTATGACGAACAAGGACCACAAGACCAGACATACTATCCTGACGACAGCCATCCTCCCCAACCTCCAATGGTTTGTCTACCTGCGTCTTTGGTTTCTGACCTCCAATTTCTAATTACTGACTACAAGCAGAGATTTCCTACTTCTGCTACGTCTCCTGCTCCAGTTGCCTCTCCACCGCCAAGGCCACAACCTCCACCTCTACCTCCACAGTCTGTGCATGGCACGCTACCACCTCCACCATCCACGGATGATGAGGAGGATGATCAACAAGAGGAAGGAGAACTCCATGATTCCCAATCGACTCATGATGAGTGGGATGACTACGTTATCCCGTGTCCAGCGTCCCCGGTGCCTACTCAAGCTGATTCGCCTCCTGAGGATATCGGGGGTTTTCATAATGTCTTGGAAAGGGCTGCACAACGTTTCCAGATCCCTATGCCTTCTCTCCAACAGGATTGTTTCCTTTATGACTTTAAGGAACCTTTTAAAAAGTCTGTAAGATCTGTGCCCATTATAGACTACATCTGGAATCAGGGTGTTAAAATAATGCACAATCCATCTTCGGTTGCCCCAGTGTTACCTCGACTAGACAAAAAATACAAAGCTCCGGACACCACTCCGGCCTGCCTTACCGGACATCCCAAGCCTGATTCCGTCATCACTCAGGCTGCTCAGCGGAAATCTAAAAACCCTTCTGCTCCGCTGTCCGCTCCTCCAGACAAGGAAGGCAGACGACTTGACAATATTGGGAAACGTTTTTCTTCCATGTCTGCATTAACAGTACGTGCGTCTAATTCCTTAGCGTTATTAGGGCGCTATAACAGGCAGATGTGGGCGGACATTGCTCCATACTTGGGAGCCTTGCCGGACGAATCGAAGGAAGAAGCAAAGAAGATCTTGCTAGAGGGCGAATGTTCGGCTTCCGAGATCATCGATTGTGCGATGGATATCGCCTCTACTGGTTTCCGCCAACTAGCTGGCGCTGCCGTACTACGACGCCAAGGTTGGCTGAAGGCGACTTCTTTCCGGCCGGAGGTCCAGACAAAAATTCTGGACATGCCCTACGATGGTCAGCTTCTTTTTGCACGCATATTGATGAAGCTCTTCAGGGCATAAAAAAGGATACCGACACAGCTAGGGCTCTGGGTACCCTTCAATTTAAAAACCCCCTTTTCGTGGCTCAAGGGGCAGAGGTCAATCTACCTCCAGGGGAGACTACCAACACTATTGGTCTTCCTATTCCTCCTCCAACCAATATCGGCCACAATACCAGCAACGTCAACAACAGCAATCATCTTACACTAAGACCTCCTTTCGAGGAAAAGGAGGACGACAGAAGGACACTACTCGGCGGCAATGACTTTTCTCTACCGCCGGTCTCCATTTCCTCTCCACCCTCCAAAATAGGAGGAAGGATTTCCCATTTCTTACACAATTGGAAACAAATAACAACGGACCGTTGGGTTCTTCAACTGATACAATTTGGACATTCCCTGGAGTTCATTCAAATTCCTCCCCAGGCCCCTCCTCGACCCATGATTCACAAACATCTACGCCTTTTACTCCTGGAACTTTCACTTATGCTCCAGAAGGGAGCTATAGAAAAAGTTCCTCTTCATCAACGTGGGAAGGGGTTTTACTCCCGTTTTTTCCTTGTACGCAAAAAGGAGAAGAAATGGAGACCAATCCTAGACTTGAGAGCTCTCAACAAGTTTTTAAAGAAACAGTCGTTTCGCATGGTTACCATCCAAGAAGTACTGCAACTTCTCAACGCAAACGACTACATGGTGTCTTTGGATCTTCAAGACGCCTATTTCCATATCCCTATCCACCGGAATCACAAAAAGTTTCTGAGGTTCGCCGTGGCAGGCAGACATTACCAATTTCGAGTCCCGCCCTTCGGACTCAAGTCAGCTCCACGCATTTTTACGAAATGCCTTTCTCCAGTGGCTGCATACCTCAGGCAACAACACCATCAGGTCTTTCCCTATCTCGACGACTGGCTCGTCAAGGCACCTTCTCTAGACGGCGCGACCAGGTCTTCCAATGCCTGTCTACAGCTTTTCAGTCGCCTGGGACTCACTCTCAATCAGGACAAGTCTGTCCTCCACCCTTCTCAGCGGATATCCTTTCTGGGTGCTACTCTCGACACAACCCAAAAGAAAGCTTTCCCATCACAGGAGCGACAGAACAAACTACTTCATTTGGCAAACCACATAAAAGCCAAGAAGTCCCTCTCAGTACGCCTCTTCAAATGCCTTCTCGGAATGATGTCGTCCTGTATTCTGCTAGTTCCTTACTGTTGCCTCCACATGCGCCCTCTCCAAGAAGCACTGCCGGCTCAATGGATTCAATCCGAAGGATCCTTCGATGATGTCATTCAGGTGACCCCTCAGATGGTCACTGCTCTGCAGTGGTGGACTCGTCCACGGAATCTTTCTCAAGGCCTGCCCTTCTTGCTCCAAGCTTCTCCACAAATCATCACAACAGATGCGTCCCTGGAGGGTTGGGGAGCTTTCCTCCAAGAGCTCCGAATCAGCGGAAAGTGGTCTCCTTCCGAACGGAGACTTCACATAAACCTCCTCGAGCTGCGAGCTGTCTATCTGGTTCTCCTGGCGTTCCTTCCCAGGATCAAACGTTCTTTAGTGCTTGTCCGGACGGACAATACTACAACAATGCACTACCTGAACAAGCAGGGAGGTGCTCATTCACTAACACTCTCTCACGAATCTCAAAAGATCTGGAACTGGCTACTTCTCCACAACATTTCCCTTCGGGCGGAATATGTTCCAGGAACAGATAACGTACTGGCCGATTCACTTTGCAGGCAACAAACAACATGTCACGAATGGGAGTTGAACCAGCGGACTTTCGACCGCATATTCTCCCAATGGGGCATTCCTCTCTTGGACCTATTTGCTACCAAGCAGAACGCCAAATGGCAAAACTTCGCAAGCTGGCATCCCCAACGAGGATCTCTAGGGAATGCATTTTCGATCGCATGGTTCAACGTCTTTGCATACGCTTTTCCACCGATTCCTCTAATTCCCAGGGTCCTCAGGAAGTTGAAGGCAGAACCCTGCACGCTCATCCTGATAGCTCCTGCGTGGCCACGCCAGCATTGGTTCACGGAGCTCCATCTTCTCTCCCTGGAGCCGCCGATCCCTTTGAAACCGTTTCCCTCTCTCCTCACAATGAACCGGGAACAAGTCCAACATCCGGATCCAGCATCTCTCAGGTTATCGGCTTGGCTCCTGAGTTCCGAGAGTTCCATGGCCTAAACATTCCTCCGGACTGAAGGGCAGTTCTGGCTCGGGCTCGAGCCGAAAGTACTAACAAAACATATTCCTTAAAATGGAAGAGGTTCTGTATTTGGTGTAAGTCGGCGAACATACACCCTCTTTCGTCTTCTCCAGAACAAATATTGCCTTACCTTCTCCATCTGGCGACTTCAGGTCTTGCTCATGCCTCTATTAAAGTTCACCTGGCAGCTATATCCCGTTTCAGGAGATCTTCTGCAGGTCCTTCTCTTTGGTCTAGTAGACTGATTAAACAATTTCTCAAAGGCCTATTCAGGACTTTTCCTCCCGTCAAATCTCTGCCTCCCACTTGGCAACTCAACACAGTTCTTGCTCAGATCATGAAACACCCTTTTGAGCCGATCCACAGAGCTGATCTTAAATATCTTTCTTGGAAGACGGCACTCCTTCTAGCCCTTACCTCTGCAAGGCGAGTAAGTGAGCTTCAGGCATTTTCAATTCAAGACCCTTTCCTTCAGTTCAAACATGACAGGGTTATATTGCGAACTAATCCTAAATTTGTGCCCAAAGTCCCGTCAGACTTTCGCCTCAATGAGCCCATAGTCTTACGGACCTTTTTTCCAAATCCTCAAACGCCGGCAGAAAGAGCTCTGCACTCTCTAGACCTTAAACGCTGCCTTAAATTCTACCTTGACAGGACAAAGTCGTTCCGCAAATCCAACCAACTCTTTGTGGCTTACAGTCGACCTAGGAAAGATCTTCCACTTACTAAACAAAGTATCTCTCGGTGGATCTCTGGAGCTATTACTTTCTGTCACCAGCAAGCGGATCAACCCTTGCGTTCCAAGGTTCGAGCCCATTCCACTAGGGCGGTTTCTACCTCCATGGCACTCTTTGCAGGTGTGCCTATCACAGACATTTGCAGAGCGGCAACATGGAAGACGCCGCATACATTTACCAAGCATTACTGCTTGGATACGGAACTCATGAAGGATGCTGCAGTGGGACAGGCAGTGCTACGTCATCTATTCCAATAGAGGTGAGCCTTCTTCTCTTCCCACCATCCTTGCTTTTATACGCACATTTCTTTATTGTGTTCTTTGATGGTTTTTCTTTGATTGCAGTTTGGTACTTTCTATGTTTCACATTGATATGTTATTGTCTAGTGAATTTGTATATGCTGTACCATCCAAAATGTGCTTATCATTGCTTACTACTCTGATTCAGGCATGTGAATCTATGAAAGATACCCTAATACTGGATAAGAAATGCGTTACTTACCTGTAACTGCAGTTATCCAGTATTGGTATCTTTCATAGATTCACATGCAACCCACCCACCTCCCCTGGAAGGGCTCACCTCATTCTCTCAGTAATATACCTACTTAGCACTGTGCTTACGAAAATCTGAGGGACTAGAGCTCCTTCCAGGAAGGTTCCAGAGGGTGGTGATAGCTGATTGGTTCTTTTCTAGAGTTTGGTCCTTTTTACAAAAGGACATGGATATGTTACTAATGTAAGGCTCTTGGCCTATTACTCTATATGTCTAATGAGACATTACTTTATTTATGTACCGGGGACTCCCATCCCGCGACGGGGAATGATTCAGGCATGTGAATCTATGAAAGATACCAATACTGGATAACAGCAGTTACAGGTAAGTAACGCATTTCTTACGCTGAAGTGACCGGACCTACACCTGTAAGATTATCTTTTCTGAATGCGTTGCTGAAGTAAACCCAGACTTGCTTGATAAAAGTACTTTTATGCTCAAAAACGGCTTTGTTCTAAATGTATACGTTGTATCAGTTAGTGTTTAGAGATGTAGTTGTAGTCCACATACCACCGTCTCTACTTTTTTTTCTCATAAAACTAGATCTAAAGGACGCTACTGTTAGAAGGTGGTTATGACCATCTGAGCTGCCCGGATTTTTTGCTTTTTGAACACCTATTTGTTGAGCTTTTACTGTGGGAGAGCCTCATAAGTTGGGACTCACCCACAGTAAACTCATGAGGAAAGAGACTGCATGTGCATTTTACAGGTGTCCCCCTGGTGAGAGTAGGCCGCTGCGCTGCAGCCCGAGTATAGGGCACCAGGCTGGTTACATGCAGACACGTGTGTACCTGCGTGTGCACACGTGTTGGGGCTGCGCAGGGGATATTCCTGGCTGCGCAGCCCAGGAGCAGGTGCAGATAGAATGGTGTGGCAGGAATTATGCAGAGCTGGGTGGTGACATGGAATAGGCTTATACAATGGGAAGAAACATGTAAGGGAAAGTCAGTGTGCTTTACTGTTTTCACTGAAGGACCACTCCATTATTCTCCTATTAGGAGGGGGATCACATGGGATAGTTTCACTTCCCTAGGGCCTACAAATTCCAGACACGCACTAAAGTCCACTGTAACTTGTGTGAAAATAAGTATTCTGTTAATTCCAAAACCATATATGTACTGCTTATGGGTCATCCAGAAATGTCATATTCCTCTGACTCAGCTCATAACCAGAGTAGGCCTGGGTGTAGTTCGCGGAGTTTTGCTATGCGGAACTCCGCGAAGTTACAAAAAAACTCTGCGAAGTTCCGCGAGTGGCGGAGTGCAGTGCGAACTGCAGTTTGTGCTGGTATTCCTGCCGCTCGGGTAGAAATTCCACCCGAGCGGCAGCTCGCGCTCGCGAACTTACCGTTCGCGATCGCGAACTTACTGTACGCGATCGCGAGTGGGGAAAAAACTCTGCTGCACATCGCGAAGCGGAGTTTTCTGCACTCCGCAAACTCCGCGGAGTGCGGAGTGCAGAAAACTCCGCAAACTCCGCGAACGGAGCGAAGTTCACCGCCCAGGCCTAAACCAGAGCCTGGCTGGGTGTGACCCTGCCAGGCTGGATTAATGACCTTCCTCCCCAAACTGAAGCATCAGAGGCCTAGCCCTTCACAGCAAGCATTCTAAGGGCAAAGGTCTCCTCTCCAAGAGGGAGAGAAGATGGGTGGAGCTGCCAGTCATCCATCAGCAGCTGTCACCTGGTGCCAGGCACCAAGCTGCTCTGGAGAGGAGGCGGCAAGGGGGGTAGGTGCTTTTCAGAGACCATGTGGCATGAGACCCCTGGACGACGCCATTTTGAACTATCCCAGAGGCCTGGGCAGGAAGGAGGGAGCAGGGGCAGAGAGGTGATGTGTCGCTGCCTGATTGGGCAAGCGGAGCCCCCTGCCAGCCCCCTCCAAATTCTTTTAAAAGGTCTTGCACAGGAAGCGGAACTCTCTCTGGGGTGTGGTCTGCTGAGGAAGACTGGTGCTGGAGCCTGGCGCCATGGGCAGTTGGAACGAGAAACCCCCTGACTGTCCCAGTATTCTGCATTGCGCCAGGAGGGGAGTCCAGGACCAGGGAGCAGAAGCCTGGGCCTCTGCACAAGGAGAAGAGAGGCCCAGGAGGAGAGCCAGGTCAAAGACTGGCGCAGGGAGCCAGTGAAGACAGCTCCCTGCTGAATTCACCCTCCTTGAGACCAAAAGGGCAGAGGAAAGTGCTCCCAGTGGATGGGGCGCGCCACCAGGAGCAGGAAGAGGCCAAAATGGTGAAGATCGGTCCCCGGGGGCTGAGATATGCCCCCCAGAAGGTAGGCGACTTTTGACCTCTGATAAGACCGACGACGAAGCACGTGGGGCTCTGCCGCCGGCCTCGAATGGGTCCCCGGGGTGGATAAGGTCCCTGGGGCTGCCCCCGCAAGAAGTTAAGTTGGGGAGCGCCGTCGTGCTCCCCGTGAAACTGCCCAAAAGGGGTGCCAGGAGCCCACCCTGGCCCCTGGTGAGACTGGAGGGAGGGGAGCGCCGTCGTGCCCCCCCTCACGTGAGAAAAGAAGCCGAGGAGCGCCGTCGTGCTCCCCGCAAAGAATTCCCCGATGCCCGGGACCCCAACTCCGGGCCCCGTCGCTCAGAAGACAAGTCGGGGAGCGCAGTCGCGCTCCCCGTGAAGTATGCCTCTGGGGCCCGGGATCCCAACTCCAGGCCCCAAAGACCAGAAGCCGAAGCCGGGGAGCGCCGTCTCGCTCCCCGTGAAGACCTCTCTGGGGGCCCGGGATCCCCAACTCCGGGCCCCGGTGTGCCCCCAAGAGGGGGGAGTGTCGCCGCACTCCCCTGCTGCAGGAGGAAGGCGGGGGGAGTGCCGTCGCACTCCCCCGAGGTCCGGCCGGTCCGGCGGGAGTCTTTGAGTCTGCCTGCAGAAGCGGGCAGACCAGAACCGAGGTGCAGGCTCCCACGCCAGCACGCGAGGGTGCTGGCCAGACGGGGAGCCACCGGGAGCCGCCGGGGGTGGGATCCCCGAGTGGCTCTCCAGCGAGCCAGCAGTGCGGGGTTCTCGGGTGGGACTGGGACCCCGAAGAGCGCGGCAGCCCTCTGGGGTGTGGTCTGCTGAGGAAGACTGGTGCTGGAGCCTGGCGCCCTGGGCAGTTGGAAGGAGGAACAGGATTCTGAATTGCGCCAGGAGGGGAGTCCAGGACCAGGGAGCCAAAGCCCAGGCCTCTGCGCAAGGAGAAGAGAGGCCCAGGAGGAGAGCCAGGTGAAAGACTGGCGCAGGGAGCCAGTGAAGACAGCTCCCTGCTGAATTCACCCTCCTTGAGACCAAAAGGGCAGAGGAAAGTGCTCCCAGTGGATGGGGCGCGCCACCAGGAGCAGGAAGAGGCCAAAATGGTGAAGATCGGTCCCCGGGGGCTGAGATATGCCCCCCAGAAGGTAGGCGACTTTTGACCTCTGATAAGACCGACGACGAAGCACGTGGGGCTCTGCCGCTGGCCTCGAATGGGCCCCCGGGGTGGATAAGGTCCCTGGGGCTGCCCCCGCAAGAAGTTAAGTTGGGGAGCGCCGTCGTGCTCCCTGTGAAACTGCCCAAAAGGGGTGCCAGGAGCCCACCCTGGCCCCTGGTGAGACTGGAGGGAGGGGAGCGCCGTCGTGCCCCCCCTCGCGTGAGAAAAGAAGCCGAGGAGCGCCATCGTGCTCCCCGCAAAGAATTCCCCGATGCCCGGGACCCCAACTCCGGGCCCCGTCGCTCAGAAGACAAGTCGGGGAGCGCAGTTGTGCTCCCCATGAAGTATGCCTCTGGGGCCCGGGATCCCAACTCCGGGCCCCGAAGACCAGAAGCCGAAGCCGGGGAGCGCCGTCGCGCTCCCTGTGAAGACCTCCCTTGGGGCCCGGGATCCCCTACTCCGGGCCCCGGTGTACCCCCGAGAGGGGGGGGGAGTGGCGCCACACTCCCCTGCCTCAGGAGGAAGGCGGGGGAGTGCCATCGCACTCCCCCGAGGTCCGGCCGGACCGGCGGGAGTCTTCGAGTCTGCCTGCAGGAGCGGGCAGACCAGAACCGAGGTGCCGGCTCCCACGGCAGCACTCGAGGGTGCTGGCCAGATGGGGAGCCGGCGGGAGCCGCCGGGGGTGGGCTCCCCGAGTGGCTCTCCAGCGAGCCAGCAGTGCGGGGTTCCCGGGTGGGACCGGGACTCCAAAGAGCGCGGCAGCCACAGCGGCCGGGGGTGGTCTCCCCGAGCTGCTCTAGGAGTTCTCACCTGGCAACAAGGGGTCCGGGTGGGACCGGGCCCCCAACGGCATGAAGACGCGGCGTGAGGCCGCCAGCTGTGCTGCGCGGCTTTCCCTGGAGCAGCGGGAGAGCCGCTGCTATAATATTCACGGGCAAGAGAGAATCGCCCCAAAATGCCTTGCAGGCCCGGACCGGCCTGCAAGGAAAGGAGGATGGCTCTCTGTGTGTGGTGACCCCAGGAGGACGGGGTCACCGCCAAGTGAGTGAAAAGGTGGTGGGGGAGCTGCAGGAGCAATGCAGTCTCCCCCAGCATGAAGATGTTACGTCCCCCCCCCCCTAAGTCTCTCGGGACTCCATAGAAGTAACCCCTCAAGGGCTCACCCAGCAGTCATCAGCATCCTGGTGCTGGAACTTTTGTTCTACAGCTGGGGGTGCGTTAGGGACTGCACCAAGGTATGAAGGGCTGAGCTGGGGATGTCTGGAGAAGGGCATCCCCTGGAGGTGAAGAGGTGCAATGGCACGAGAAGTGCATTTATCAATGTTATTTCTATTGAGGGACTGAAAGTCACGTGTGTAATGTGAAGTCATAAGCAAAGTGGGGTTATGTTGCTGGTCATTCCTGCTAGGGTGTCTGGCTGTATATACTTAATCCTGTGATGCCTTTTAGGGGCTTTTATTGCAATGCATTTTAATGGTTATCAGCTATGATAAGTACTGTCATTGTAAGTGATGCTTAAACATGTATTCTTGCTGCTGCGTTAGGTGAAGAACAACCCAGACTGTTAGCCCCTAAGATGTAGAGGTGTATACTGTAGGGTCAGTATGAGATGCTCAGTCAAGGTTATGTGTCACCAGGGCAGGTGTGCCCATTTTAAATGCTTGTTGAGATAATGGGGTGGGTCGCCACTGGGATGGTGCCAGTGAGCAAGGCCCTCGCTCCAGGTTATGTTCAACCCACTGCATTAGGGGGCAAGATGATGTGCATTCATGGGAGTGGTGGTACTAGACCCCCCCCCCCCCTGCGGGAGGGGTGGGAATGTTATGCAAGGTCACAAAGTAATTCCAACAGCTTATGTATATTTGTAAATTGGGGCATAGTTTTGAGAAGTGTGTCTGTTTCAAGTTCAAGTTCAAAAAAACTTTATTCGGATAGCTTAGTATCCATAAAAGCACAGCAGTATGACAAATTGTTTAACAAAAGAGAGTAGTAATAAAATCCATTAGTGATCAACAATTTATAATTATATAAAATACCAGTTCATACATCAATTTAATAAAATAATCATACACAAATATAAAAGCTCAGGGATTGGACATCATCTTACGTGCACGGGTGGCAATTTTCAAAAACATGCTAGTTCGGAAGACCAACTCTTTGTCGGCCAAAGCGAGTAACCACGAATAAGCATTGTCCAAGTTAATAGGCCTCTGTTTTTAAAAAAATGGAGTTAAAAGCCACTTAGTATATTTCAAATAGTATTTACAAAGAAACAAAAAATGTAAAATGGATTGTCCACTCACACCATCACATGGACAAGGTACATGATCAAGATTGGAGTGGTAGCCAAGGGGAAAACATAGCACAAATTTAACAGTACCTGCTCTTAAACGAAATAGGAGACTCCTATCCCAGTGGGTCATAGGTAAAGTGAGATAGATGGGTAGGGAATGCCTGTGCTGTTCTAGTCATATAGCTTGAGGCAAGAGATTTTTTAGATTCCATAGCAATCCTTTCTGTGTTATATAATAAATAGAGTGCACTTTTGAGCTCATTTTTATGCAATGTTTCGGCTGTGTTGGGGTTTAAGAAAATACGGCCTTTATTAACACTACATAAACTTTGGTACACTCCAGACAGCCATGGAATGTCCATTCCTTTCTCACATTTAACACAGTCGCTGATAATCTCTCTAGTTAAAGAAGCAGCCTGATTCTTCCAAACCGATAGCCAAAAAAGAGCAGGACGAGCACGTATGAAATCATCAATATAATTTAAGTTAAGTTCCCTATGGCAAATGTATTGTGGAGTAGAGATTGGGACACCCAACAGCTTCCTGCAAAACCTGTTCTCTTCCTGCTGAATGCAGGAGCTGTTGGCATTACCCCAAATCTCAGCTCCATACGTGGCTACTGGGACACATTGTAATTTAAATTTTTTTAAAATAACTAAAATAGCACCTGTGTTCTTTGGGCGAGGAAGACTAAGGATGGAATTAATGGCCTTTGAGAACTTGCTCCTGGAATGAGCCATATGCTCAGTCCATGAGCCGTTCGCAGCAAAGACCACCCCAAGATAGGGGAAGGTACTGGTACTTGTCAGCTTCTGACTACCCGCAGTAATAGAGCTAAGGTGGCGCTTCCCAGGGCCACATGACATTATAGATGATTTTTTTAAATTAACGCATAGGTCTAGACTACCCATATAGTTAACAAAAGTCTGTACTAAGATGCGCAGAGAGTTCGGAGTGCGGCCTATAAGGACCGCATCATCTGCGTATAATAGTACCGGGAGTGTTTTCCCATTGATTTTGGGGACGTCCTGGGTCGTAGATTTTAACGATTTATTCAGTCCATTAATGTAGATAATAAAAAGGAGGGGTGCCAGAACACATCCCTGTCTAACACCCCTACCTACCTTAATGGCTCCAGAGACCTCACCACCACAACCAATCCTCACCTGGGCCTGAAGATCTTTGTGGAGATGCGCTAAAAAATGTACCAAGGGCTCATCCAGTCCATAGGCCAGAAGGATAGACCAGAGCTTTGACCTATTAACAAGGTCAAAAGCAGAGGATAAATCCATAAAGGCCAAATAGACTGGGGAGGACCGCGCAATGGTATATTTTCCAATGACCAGATTAAGATTTAAACACTGTTCATTGGTGTGTCTGTTTAATAAATGTACTCTTCCTTTTATAAAGCAAAGTACAGACTGGACAATCAATTATTGAGTGTTATTTCTGCGTACTGGTAAATGGCGATTACTAGCCCACACCACCTCCCTTGAGTAAGCCTTAGACTGCTCTGCAACGCTACCCTCTGAGAGTCAAGCTCTACAATGGGGTGTTTGGTTCCCAGTGAAGGACAAATGTAGTCATGTTATTTGTGCAGGCCTCACAGATACTGCCTCGTTTTCCAACATACAAACCTTTGTGCCAGAATGATCATCATCTTGGCACCAGCATAAAATATGTTTAGTTATTAGTCTTTAAAAAACAGAATAGCGAGATTTGGCGGCATCAATGCAAGAACATCCAACAATTGACCCAGCATTGAGTAAGTAGGGCAAACCCCTTAGCACTTCATGGGTTTACTTGCCTGAGCCAGAGTGCCAAGATACTGCTTCAACGTGAAAGATAGCATGCACCTTCACACTGTAAGAGTGCAGCCTTCCTGTGTTTGTCCCGTCACTCACGTGTGTCTTTGTAAGGAACCGCAAGGCGTGCTCTGGAGGCCTCACACATTACTTCAAAATATAAGCAAATGATTGTTGCTGTCTGTTCACTAGTCGTGTATGTGAGACCACCTTTCAAGTGCTCACATGCAGCAGTTTTTTTTTTTAGAACTCCAACCCAGATTCCGGGAGTAATGAAGTGGTTTGCGTTTGGTCCGGCAGTTGCAAATAACATCATTACAATGTACATCGTTCCAAAAAGCGGGGCACCTACTGTAAAAGTGGTACAGGTCAAGGTGTTCCCTCGTGCACAACCATTACATAGAATGCTTCACGCTTTACAGATCAAGTGATGCAGTGAACGAATATCAAACGATAAAGGTTTTCTGAAGTGCATCCGCACTAATAATGTTTATTGTTAAATTCATTGATCCTGCCACAAATATAACATTTAACAAAAAAACACAGCAAAGGGTAAAATCGTTTATCACGAGATTGCTTGCAAGAAAAACGGTAAATAAACATCTGTGCACTGCGAAATCTTTAGTGAATATTCTTTTGAGATTGTAGTGAGGGCATCCTTTACTCTCTCTTCCATCTGAAGTGTGAATAAGAGAGTGAGTGACATAACCTGTGGTTTGATATGTGAGAGCTTAAATGATTCAGAAATTCCACTGAGTCATAGATGAAGTGAATAGGTAATTGAACAAAACTTTGTCAGTATAAATATTAACAAGGCATGTAGTTTTGTAACAGGGCATGGGTGTTTGACATCTTAAAGATGTGTTATTGTAGGTCGATTCAGTAAAATCATTGTTATATTACATTAAAGGCACTTTAAGATATTTGGCTTTGTATGCTATGCTGTTGTTGCACTTTTTCTTATGAAAGTGTAATTCCATTTTATATAACTGCGTTTCTGAAGTGAAATAGTTCTGACATGTCAAATACTTAGCAAATTGTGTCAACATGAGTAATGTCATTATTGATGCCCTTATTATACCATCATTGATGCACATGATGAGTGATGTTTTGTTTGAAGTTACAAGTACAGACTAGCAGGAAGAGAGAGAGTTGCATTTGTACATAAACGTGTGACTTACACATCCCTTTTGTTGTCAGTTTTTTTTACTATGAGTTTATCCTTGGTAGCACTCATTTGGTTTAGGTGCACTACTGCTGCCAGGATTCATTGACTGCCATATTACAGTAATCGGATGAACGCTGTCATTTTGGGTGTGCCGAGAGCAGACCGATGTGGCAGCGCCTACTTACAAAAAAACGCCGCTGTCCCCAGTGCACTCTTGAAGTCAGAGAGGTTACACGCGCCATGGGAGAGCACATCAGTGAATGATGGGATATTGGTTTCAAGTTGCCTTTTGCATTTCGCCGCAGGTGATCTGAAATGACTTTTGAAACTGAGCAGCCCCCCCCCCCGCAAGATGTGCAGTTTGAGACTCAACCCCATTTATGGAGGTATATGTGGGTGTCCCTGTGACCCCCCAATTTCCTCTCCCAAATGACTCCCGTCAGGTGCATACTAGCTGTGTGCCACTTCCTAGGTGGTGTCCAATTTGTGCACCTCCAGAGACCTGTTTGCCCCTACGCCTTCTTCTGTAAGACGCATAGGGCCTGATTACGAGTTTGACAGTGTGGGAGAGGACCGCCACCCCGGCGGCCCGCTCCCGCACTGCCAAACCTGTATGTGCACCGCCCACCAAATTACGAGTTTCCTCGTGCCTGGCGGGTTGTTTTTGGCAGTCCCACTGCGGTGCCTCTGAAAATGGGCACTGCAGTGGGAACACCAAAAACAGTTTCTTCACGGCATGGACTATAAAGTAAGGGTGGGCGGAATTTGCGGAATTGCGTTCCGCAAAATTCCGCGAAACGGCAAAAAATCTCCGCGAGCACGCGGAATTTCGCGTGCTCGCGGAGATTTTGCTGCGCCCTTTATATCTGTGAGTGCTTCCTGTTGAGGTTTAATTTTTGTGACAGGAGCATCGTGCCAGCCCAGAATGAATCTTGCCCTGCATATTATTTATCCAAGAAGATGAGTCCGTTTTGTGCAATACCTCTACTCAACTCAACACGAGGATTGCGCTCGAGAAAATCAAGGATGCAAAGACCTCCATCAAGGATTACAGCTAACTTTTCACGTTGGAAATGGAGAGAAGGCACGTCTGCTTAACCACGCTCACGAATTCTGCACGAGGATTGCGCTCTGGAAAATGAAGGATGCAAAGACCTCCATCAAGGATTACAGCTAACTTTTCACGTTGGAAATGGAGAGACGGCACATCTGCTTAACAACGCTCACGAATTCTGCACACCTGCCCTGCATATTTATCCACGAAGATGCCTCCGTTTTGTGCAATACCTCTACTCAGCTGGAGTACTTTCTACTGGCTAATCAGTAAGTTCTACCTCGTTGGGTAAATGTATAGTGCCTTTCCTACACTACAGCTGCGTACAGGACCTGAAGAATTTTCCCCAGTGACCTGTGTGTCTGTAACTTTGCCACCGCACCGAAAGCACCGGGGTCCTTTGATTAAGCTGCCCATCAGCGGCAGACGAGGAGAAGGAACCTCCTGGTCACAGGAACTACACGAGGATTACAGCTAACTTTTCACGTTGGAAATGGAGAGAAGGCACGTCTGCTTAACCACGCTCACGAATTCTGCACGAGTATTGCGCTCGGGAAAATCAAGGATACAAAGACCTCCATCAGGGATTACAGCTAATGTTTGGCGGTAGATCTGGGCAGAAAGCACTCCTGCTGAGCCTCGCCCTTGCTCACAAATTTTTTGTGCTGATTAATGCGTTACAGAATTTGAGCTTCAACTCGGGCACCTGCTTTATTGAAATCTGTAAGTGCTTCATGCACCCGAATTCCGTTCCGCCGCGGATCGCGGAAGTTTCGACATTTCCGCGTTCCGCGCGGAACGCGGAAATGCCGAAATTTCGCAAGTTCCGCGAGCGGAACGGAATTTGCCGCCCACCCTTACTATAAAGTCCATGCCATGCAGGAACTGGGGTACATGCACACAGGAGGGTACATGTTGTGCCCCCCTGCATGTATTCAAATGCACATGGCCAACAGGGGGGCCTGTAGGACCCCTCTTTGTTTCAGGACCGCCAGCCTTTTCATGGAGTAAATACCTCCATTACACCGCTGGCGGTCCTGAAACTCATAATATGCATGGCAGTGCCGTAGTGGCACTACCAGCATATTGCTGAGCCCCTGACCACTGTGCAACTGCCAAAGTTGTAATAGGAAGGTCGGACTGCCACCGCTGCGCCTGCGCAAGTCTGGTGGTCATCGGATCGCAAGGCTCATAATTAGGCCCATAGCGTAAGGCAAATGCAGTCCCCCGTTTGCATGGAGTCACATCCATATGCAAATGAGTATGCCTCCTTTAGAATGTGCGGGTGCAAAATATGTCCCTGCACAGTAAGTATTACAGAAGTCAGGCTGCAAACGCCTGCTGCTCCCCAGGGCACTTCCGTAATCTGGTTCGGGGTGTTCATTAGTGAGTAGAGCAAGAAGTGTTGTTCCCTGAGAAGAGAAGGAGTAATACCTGTAGATGTATCAGCATAGGGTAGGAAACGGTATACGGACTACTGGACATGAAACCTCTGGACAGATTAGCTGCACCTCAGCAACTAATTATGAATGAAATGGTATGCTGCGTTTTACTTTTTGCTTGAGGATTTGTGCAAGACAGTTTGGCGTTGTATCTTGAGCAAAACTATATGCATAAGTTCTTTAATTGCAGTGCTTTGCTAAAAACTGTCCTTACTCTTATGTGAAGTACCCGTATTTCTGTCGCATGGGAATCCGGGTGTATTTACTGTTTTTTTTGTCACAACAGTTGTGAAATCACACCATGATATAGTATGTTTTAGAAACTGCGCTAGGGTCACAGGGCATCCAAAACACAAGCTATGGTGTGTTATTCTGTGCTACAAAGTGCTAAGCCCGTGGTTCTTAAATACGAAAATAAACGAACCTGACCTCGAGCGATAGGCCTACTGACAGGGTGTAATTTGATTCATTGGTGAGCCTCATCGACGAGCACAATATGTTTTTAGCCATAAAGAGCCACCTGCTAAAGCACTTTGTATTGGCTGTGACTAACAGTGAGAATGGCCAGCGATGGCATTGTTGAAAAGCCGTGGTCACTCTATACCACACTTGAATGTTGAACTTAGGTCTCCGTCTGGACCTGACCAGCCGGCTTAACAGCGGGGTGAGGGCCGTGAATGCCAAGGGCGGCCGTGAAGGTCGCAGCCTGGCCCGGACTCTCATCCTCTGCGCATTCCGCCGTGCTCTGCCGGCTGACCCGAGCGCCCCACATGAATGCACGAGGGGAGGCCCGCCATTTCATGCCCTGCTTTTCTTTTGTTCTTCTTTCAGAAATGGACGTGAGACATATGAAAGAGAAATTCGAAGTGGACCAGAAGACCATTGAGAAGGTACTCTGATGTTTGACGTTAAATAATGACTTTCCAAAGCACACTGATGACTTTCTCGTCTCAGTTCAGTCAGTGTACAACCCCAGAGCTCCTAAGGCATGGAACAAAGGGCAAAGCTGTTATTAGATGTTTAGCGCATCCCATTTACATTTCCTATTTATACTTACAAGTGTACTCTCCTCTACTCTCTCTGGTATTTAGAACAGCGGCGAAGACGCTTCAGTGACAAACTGTTAGCAAATAGGTTTTTCTTTTTCACAAAAATATGTAAGTGATATAGAACCTACCACAGTGACTAAATTTTTTTTTCAAACGAACCCCTCCCTCCCCCACCACCACTGTTGACCTTCGCTCCCTCCACCAACAACAAAACGCTACTAAACCTCTCTATGATCTGAAATGGTTTGTTCTGTTAATTGTTTGATTCTTGTGATATTTTACCAGTTGAAACGTTGTTATGCCGTCATGCAGGGGAACAACTATGTCATTAGTGCAGCAAGTAGAGTGGCACCGGGGACCGTTTTCCTTCGTTGCCTTCGGGACCATGGCCTTCTTCTCACTAGGCCTTTACGTCTGTGAACAGTTGGGCTAAATGAACCTATGAATGCATTTTGAAAAGCCACGCATGGCCATTATGTTTAATATATTTTTCTTTTGTATACTGCAACGGATTAAGACAACTGTGGTAATTTGAGTTACCAGTCTAGAAGGGGATACGATATAGTGCTCATTTGTAGACTTAATCGCACTCTGAGCAGTCGATTTAGACTGCTACTAATTGCGCAGGCTAGAAATCCCATGCCAGTCTCTACCAGTGCAGTGTTACAGAACAATACATTAATGCTAGCACACAGGGAATGCGAAGGAAAACTTCTATAGCTGGCAAGGTACTCATGCCTGGATGTGTTGCAGCACACGGGGTTGTAAACAGGATGCGTGGCGGTGGAGCTAAGACAGGAAAAAAGCCTAGCACAGGTGAACGGCAAGACAGAATGCATCTTTGGAACGTAATATCTTGTTCTAAACAATATAAAAGAGTTACCCTTGGAAGGCAAAGCAAAAGCATGAAAAAGTGAATGGTTCCATTGGACACATTTTTAAATAATATAATGATACAAATAGAGGTTCACCGCAATCAATATTTTCATATGAAAAAAGTCCCATACAAATTCCAGAATATTTCAGTTCTTCACTTTATTCTCTTTGTTAAAATACGAAAATCAAATGTTACAGTAAAGACAGCCAACTCGTTTCGTCCATATAAATGGAATTCTTCAGGGCTGTAATACAATAGATTCAAACAATATATAAATCTAAATATACTGACACAATGTGAACTAAGACATACAACAAGCACATAAACAACACACAATTGCAAAAAAAGGGCAATACAAATGACATATTTCCTAAGCACAGGAAATAGCTGTCATAGTGATTTGTAACTAGAAAAGATACAAACATAAAAAGTAACATACATTCTAAAAAGCGAATGTACAGATTTGGGAGTGGATGCTGATAGATTTACTTATTCTAGAGGATTAGATATTCTAATAGAATATGGTATGTATTGGATGATGTATATTTTACTGCCCTTTTAGGCATAATGCGATGCCCCCCTAGGCACTTAGGTTTCATTTTTTGCCAATTTGTGGGACACGGGTACAGACAGCCTATAATATGAATATATGACTACGTGTCTTAATGATTTCCTTCTCTCCACATCACTTTATTGTTGCTATTAATTATGACATATATAACGGCAAAATAAATAGAATGCACACTTTTTCTTACCATTCCACTGCTTACATTCACTTTGATATAATAAGAATAAGAAATGTATCATGCATAATGAATTATGATATGTTGGTGATCAATACACTTGTGTCATAGGTTTCTGAAAGTCTTTATGATTAAGTGGTTATTGGTAATGTTCCAATTCTCTTTTAAGAAAAGCCGCATCTTCTGTACATTAGTTATTTAGAATGTATGTTGTTGGGGGCGTGGCTTGATGCTGATCGAAGATGGCCGCTCACTGAGGGGGCTCCGTGGCGGCTCGGAGGGAGTGTCGGCTTCTTCGACAGACCTCTACCTTGTAGCCGCACACTGAAGCAATATTGGATGTTGTGAAGGCCTCTGGAGACGTTTTCCGCCATGTTTCTGCTCCGGTGAGCATTCTCTCCCGTCAACTGCGGCCGGCGCATTTTTCTCCAAGAGACTAGCGCCCGCCATTTTGTTTCATCCCACTCTACTGCGCATTATCTTGAGGGGTAAAAAAAAAAACCTGCAAATCTTCACTCAAAACTGCAAATCTTTATTCATTTCTCTACTCCTACTGTAATCAACCAGTAAATGAACATTATTTATTTATATGGGATGCAAAGACAGGGAGTATTATAATGAGATTCTTCTAACCATCCCTAAATGCGCATAATATACTCAAGGCTGAAATGAATACGGCGTGGGATGATATGACACTGTGAATCTCAGTTTGACAAAGCGAGTGTAATAAATTTGTTTGTTTGGAGAGTATTAATTTGCTACGGACGGTACTTTTCCCCTCACAAGTTTAATGCCTGTCATTATGGTCATTATGGTCATTGTGCTAACATGTTGCTCTACGGCGAAGTAGGAATTCACTGAACTTGGCGCATCTTGACCTCCTGGAAAATGCTTCTGATACTTCAATGGCGGTAATTCCTAACTGTTGAGAAAGACATATCAATTATATCTCCACACACTTTTGTGTCCTTGCACTGATGCTATATTTTTCATATCCTCCTGTTGCTGTGCTCTCACTAATATCAAATCTTACCCAGAGTTTTATGGGGAGAACGAAATCCACACATTGCGTTGTTGGCTCTCCCTTACCGTTTTCATCTTTGGCAGACCACAACCCTTATTCTGTTATCTCAGCAAATATGGAAAACTCTGAAGGCAATATTCCACACCCTCAGATGGGAACATCGACAACGTCATCCAGTATTCCACTTTCCACCAACAATCTTACTCCTAAACCGACCACCTCGTCTACGCTATCTTCTGGTAAGCGTGTAAAAAAAGACCCTCCTTCACCTGCTACGTCTCCTCCACCGAATGCTATGGATGTGCTTCTTGAGGAAATACGTGCTCTTCGACCATACATGGAGGAAACTAATAAACAACTTCAAGCCTTAGATGACAGGTGGTCTACTATGGAAAACAAATTTATGCAAATTGAGCAGCAAGTAGACTCTGTCCAGGTTGTGAAGAACCAAGTCCCTTCGATGAAATCTGATATTTCATTTCTCAAAAACAAGTGGAAAATCTTGAGAACCGCAATCGACGCAACAACTTACGCATATATGGTGTGACTGAAGGCTTGGAAGGCTCAGACCCCATTTCATTTTTTGAATCATTCCTCCCACAAGTTCTTGATATCTTCAATTCCCCTGTCTTGAACTTTCAAAGAGCACATCGTTTGGGTCGCAGTCCAACTATAGCGACTTCTTCAATCAAACCTAGAGGAGTCATCATATATTTCTTGGAGTATACAGACTTATTGAGGGTCTTACAAGCAGCTAAACTCAAAGGCTGTATCTCGTGGCAAGGTTCTAATCTCTTTTTTACTCAACCTTACGCCAAAGAAACAGCAGATCGAAGAAAGAAATTCCTGGATTTGAGACCAGCTCTCCGTTCTCTTAATGCTAGATTTGGCCTCTTCCATCCTTGCCTTTTCAAAGTCACATATAAAAACAGAACTATGAATTACGAGTATCCTGTCTTACTACAAAGATTCTTATATCAGTGCAGAGAAGAGGATATGCATGTGTCTAGACTCGCCTCTACTTAACTTTGGGATTATGCGAAGGAAACAGCTGATCGAAGAAAGAAATTCCTGGATATGAGACCAACACTTCGTACTCTCAGTGCCAGATTTGGTCTCTTTCATTCATGTCTTTTCAAAGTGACATACAAGAATAGAAATATGAATTACGAAGATCCTGCTTTACTACAACTGTTCTTAGAGCAGTGCAGAGAAAAAGATATGGATGTGTCCAGACACGCTACTGGTTCATTTTGTGATGTTATTGGTTTAATATGCTCTGTTGTTCAGACACTGTTGTTTTTGTTCCCGTCTAGTTAAGTTTCTCGGATTTCCCTATGTTATACTTACCTGTCATGTTTTTCACTTTGATTAGTTGCGGTCTTTCCTTCATATATATTTTCTGATATCCCTGGTATGCTTGGATGGTTTCCTCCCTCCCCGGTCCGCCCTGAGTTACCTGGTTCTCTTCCAGGGGGTCCTCATCAAAGTCATAAGCACTTAATATTCCCGCCCACGTGCGGGGACCCCGGAAATATAAAAATTATATATGGAAATCACATATATATAGCTCTACATATATGCATATACATATATCATTTTTCTCATACCAATGCAGCTCTCAATAGGAGGCTAAACAATGTAATTACACACATAAAAAACTACATTTGCCAATATATAAAAACACCAGAGGACAATTAGTACTTGAACTCTGTTTTTTAATGAGCAAAATACTCATAAAGAGTAAAACTGCAAATTAAGTAGACATTGTTAGCCTACAGGCTGCATTGTAAACCAATAGCATAGAAAATGAAAGCATTTTCAACAAAAACTGGCACCGTGCCTTTAAGGCAGCCATGACCCCTAGCTTCCCATCATGCCTCAGGGGTGACAGTTAGGTCCTTCAGTCAAGACCCTGGATTTTCAGCTCTTGCTTTTTTGACTTTCTGTCAAAAAATATCTGTAAAAATCTAGTTTTTTCTACTTTCACTCGACGTCTTTTGGTCCTAGAGTGCAAGTAACACCTTTTTTGTGTTACAGAAAAGTTTATTTTTGGATAAAATGCCTTCTTTATTCGATCCTTGCCCATCCTGTGGCAAGAAGAAGGCCAGAACAGATACACATCCTGTGTGTATTCTCTGCCTCCCCGAGTCCCACTCTTCTGACAACTGCCAGCATTGTAAGAAGTTATCAAGAAGGACTATCAAGGAGAGGGACAGGATTCGTCTCTATGGCCTCTCTGAAAGAGGTAGGTCTCCTGTGAGGCAGAAGAAGAGGAGAACTCGGTCGACGTCGAGAGGAAAAGTCCCGACCTGTTCTCCGTCGGCGTCGGGATCGACGTCGAAGAAATCGGCGGCGAAGAAATCTGCGTTGAAGACTTCGGTGATGCCGGCGCATCATCATTCGACAACGAAATCTTCGTCGACGAAGGTAACAGGTCCTCCGTTGACGTCAACCAGGCGGCGCTCAACGTCGAGATACAGGTCTCCGTCGGCGCCGGGTGGGCGTTCGACGTCGAGGCAGATCACTCCGTCGTCGCAGCCGCGTTCGACGTCGAGGCAGATCGCTCCGTCGTTGCAGGCGCGATCGACGTCGAGGCACAGCGCTCCGTCGTCGCCTCATCAACGGCGATCGACGTCGAAGCACGTCTCGTCGGCGACGATCGACATCGAGGCGCATCTCTCCGTCGTCGCCTCATCATCGGCGATCGACGTCGAGGCGCAGATCTCCGCCGGGATCAAGGCAACGATCTTCGGCGTCGAGACACAGGACACCTACTTCGGCGTCGAAGCAGACTCCAATGTCGATCCATCATTCCACGCCGTCGAGACCGACGACACCGCCGAGTGGATCTTCGGCGTCGAGACCAAGACCTCCGTCGCCGGCAGTCCAACGCCGGTCGATGTCGAGACAGCAATCCCCTGAGAGGGTTCAGGGAATGTCGAAGCATGACACTGCATCAGTGTTGGAGAGACGTTCGACGTCGAGAAGTCCACCTTCTAAGAGAAGAAAGTCAACGTCGAGACATACGTCTCCGTTGAGAGGGCAGTCGACGCATAGACGCTCCAGATCAACGTCAAAGCGCCCTTCTGGAGACGCCTCACCTCCAGTGAGCCTGTCTTCGTCACCTTCAGGTTCGCCCAGTTCTCACCGAGGGTCAACGTCCAGATCCCCGGAGGTGGTGATCTCGACGTCCAGCAGTCCAGTGTCAGGGGGTCACCAAGATTCCCCAACAAGGCATGAAGAGGTGAGCTTCACTCCTCCTGCTCAGTCTCCTAAGGGAAGCGAGAGACGCAGATCGCCTTCCATCCATTTATCACCACAATGGTACAGGCCTCTACATCACTGGGCTACGGACAAGAATTACTCGAGCCCTCAGAACAGATCCCCGTTGGCTCGTTTAACTCAGGATAAAGAGCGATCTCCTTCAAGAGCCAGAGCTCGCAGCCGCACTTCTGTGCACTCACACAGGAGGAGGTCTAGATCAAGAAGCAGGAGGAGAGCACACAGATCGCCTACTCCGTCCTCTTCTTCCACTCATACATCCCATAGAGACTATTCGCCGACTTTGACTGACAGTCCACCGTCGAGGGTCTCTCCGGTGGATGACATCTACACTTTTCAGGACATTCTTGGCAGAGGAGCTGTAAAACTGGGTATCCCTATGCCAACTCGTCAAAGCAAGTCCTCTGTGATTTTTGAAACTCTACACCAAAGAGCAGCAGCTAAACCTCTGCTTCCCTTGGTACCAGGCATCATAGAGCCAGTGAAGGATATCTTTCTCACGCCAGCGAGTGTTAAGATCGCTCCAGCGAGGATCTTAAAAAAGTACCGTTCACCAGAGGACGACCCACTCTTCCTCAGGGCTGATCCTCCTCCGGATTCAGTCATAATTGCTGCGGCAAAGAAGACCCATGCGGTGGCATCCTCCTCCACTGTCCCACCAGACAAGGAGAGCAAGACGCAGGATTCCTGGGAAAGGAAGGTTTGTGGCACTTCGGCCTCCATCTTGAAGGTCTCCAATGCAACGGCACTCCTGGGCCGCTACGACAGATCTCTGTGGGACTCACTACAGAGATTCACTGAAAAGTTGCCGCAGGAAGACCGTAAAGATTTTGAAGAAATCCTAACCGAGGGCAGTCAGGTGTCTAACCAGGTCATCAGTGCTGCGGCGGATGGAGCTACCCTTTCGGCACATGCTTATGCTCATGGGGTATGCGCAAGAAGAACATCATGGCTACGTCTTACAGCGCTCAAGCCAGAAGCGCAGTCACGCATCCTAAATCTTCCGTTCTCTTTGTTTGGGACTCACACGGATGAAGAGATGACACGGATGAAAACGGAACTGGACACGCTTAAAGCAGTGGGCCTGGAGAAAAGAAAAGAATTCCGTAAGAGATTCCGTCCTTACAATAGACGATCCTCCCAACAGAGGGTTCAAACCCCTCATTGGCAGAGAAATCAGGATCAGCAAGGCCAGCAAAAAATGCAGTATCGGGGCAGACGTCCCTCCAGAGGAGGAAGAAACCAGCATCAAGGCAACAACTCCGCCAAGACGCAGTCAAAACAATGAGTACTCACTTCCCCTGTCGCCGTTCACCACTCCAGTGGGGGGAAGTATCGCGAATCATCTCGAAGAGTGGCGAGCTATCACAAAAGATCGGTGGGTGCTAGCCACGCTGCGGAATGGGTACTCTCTACGTTTTCAACATCGTCCACCATCAATCCCTCCAGTTCCTCCATCGTGTCACCAGTTAAAACTCTTGCAGAAAGAGGTTGCCACCCTTCTCAGAAAGTCAGCCATCGAGAGGGTGCCAGTATCTCAAAGAGGGAAAGGGGTTTACTCAAGATATTTTTTGGTGAAGAAAAAAGGCCAAAAAGCAGAGTACAGACCCATTCTGGACTTGCGGTCACTCAACCTATCCATCAAAAAGGAAAAGTTTCGCATGTTGGCTCTCCATCAAATATATCCACATCTCAGGCAGGGGGATTGGATGTGTTCGCTGGATCTGCAAGATGCATACTTTCACGTCCCGATCAATCAGTATCACAGACAGTACTTGCGATTCCTGGTGGGATCCGCTCATTACCAGTTCAAGGTTCTACCCTTCGGGTTGAAGTCAGCCCCCAGAGTGTTCACGAAGTGCATGGTGGGGGGGGTAGCCGCATTGCGCCGCAGGGGCATCTTCGTATACCCGTACTTGGACGACTGGCTGTTGAAAGGTCCTTCCCCAGACAGTGTGAGGAGTCATTTCTTGAGCTGTCTCGAGCTGTGTCACCGGCTGGGCCTGCATGTGAATTTCGCCAAATCAACTTCACAGCCAATGCAGAAAATACATTTCTTAGGAGCTCTGCTAGACTCCACGGTAGGAAAAGTGTTTCCTTCGGAGGAGAGACAGTGTTCCCTCATACAGAAATGCCAGCTGGTTCTGCGCAACAGAAAACTGCCTGTACGTCGGATTGCCTCCCTGCTAGGGTTGATGGCATCCTGCATCTTCCTGGTTCCCAATGCCAGACTACGAATGTGTCCTCTTCAGCAGGATCTGGAGGACAAGTGGGACCAGCAGACAGCTCGCTGGGACGAAAAAATAAGTCCATCAAACGCGGCTCGAGCTTCCATACCTTGGTGGATGAGAAAACGAAATATGCAAGTCGGAATTCCTTTCCATCAACCTCCGCCTGCTCAGACACTGATCACGGACGCCTCGCTGCAGGGTTGGGGGGCCCACATGGGTCCGCTCCAGACTCAAGGACTGTGGTCTCCAAAAGAGCGATCCTATCACATCAACATGCTAGAGCTGAAAGCAGTTCACCTAGCCCTCAAAGCTTTCCTCCCTCGATTCAGGCAACCTCAGTGTTAGTACAGACGGACAACACCACCACCATATACTACCTGAACAAACAGGGGGAACTCGCTCACGCACACTTTCCCTGGAGGCTGAAACACTCTGGCATTAGCTCCTGGCTCGGAATCTGGCAGTCACAGCAGTCCACCTGCCAGGAAAACAGAATGTGAGAGCGGATGCGCTCAGCCGTCACTTCGAAGACAGAGAAGACTGGGTACTCAACGACGAGGTCGTCGAAGACATGTTCCAGGCATGGGGTCGTCCCACCATCGACCTCTTCGCGGACGACGAAAATACCAAATGCCGAGACTTCGCCTCACCGTTCTACCGACCAGGATCGAAAGGGAATGCCCTTTTGATAGACTGGTCAGGGGCATTTGTGTACGCCTTTCCACCTCTTCCGCTGATCCCGAAGGTGGTGACCAAGCTGTCCCATTCGTGCACGAGGATGATACTAATTGCCCCGGACTGGCCGAGGCAATGGTGGTACCCGGACCTTCTGCACCTATCAGAGTGCCCTCACAAGAAGCTGCCGTGCAGACCGGACCTGCTGTCCAAGATGAACGGGAGGATTCATCACCCCAACCTTCCCTCACTGAACTTGGCAGCATGGCTCCTGAGGTCCTCCAGTATGGCCACTTAGGACTACCGCAGGACTGCATGTCCATCTTGAAGGAAGCAAGAAGACCGTCCACGAGGCATTCGTATGCATGCAAGTGGAAACGGTTTTACATATGGTGTATGCAGAACAATTGTAACCCAATCAAGGGTCAGGAAGAGGTCATCCTTCCTTACCTACTTTATCTGGCGAAAGCAGGTTTGAAGTTTTCTTCCATTAAGGTGCATTTAGCAGCTATAACTGCATATAGACGTTCACCTTCCCAACCTTCCTTCTTCCAGTTACAGGCTGTTAAGGATTTTTTGCAGGGTTTAAAGAAGGTCTACCCTCCGGTACGGCCTCCTTCACCACCCTGGGAGCTAAACCTGGTGCTATCAAAATTGATGGGTCTGCCTTTTGAACCCATACATAAAGCAACCTTACAACATCTTTCTTGAAAGGCGGCTTTCTTGGTAGCGATCACGTCAGCTCGCAGAGTGAGTGAAATACAGGCTCTCTGCTCTAAAGAACCTTATACAGTCTTCCATCTTAACAGGGTTGTGTTGAGGACGCACCCATCTTTCCTTCCAAAGGTGGTGTCAGATTTTCATGTGAATCAGACCATCTCTCTACCCACCTTTTTCCCAATCCCTCCACTCCAGCTGAGAGGGCTTTGCATTCTCTGGACCTCAAAAGGGTTTTAAAATTCTATCTGGATCGGTCCAAGTTTATAAGAAAATCTGATCAACTATTTGTTAACTATGGGTCGATCAGATCTGGGTTCGCAGCTTCAAAGCACTCCATCTCCAGATGGATAGTTTCATGTATCAAGCTTGCTTATCAATTAGCGCAGAAGCCCCTGGGTTTTACTCCCAGAGCGCATTCTACTAGAGGAAAGGCGGCTACTACTGCTTTTCTTCATAATGTGCCCATGTCTGAAATCTGTAAGGCGGCAACTTGGAGGTCCGTCCATACATTTATGAGGCACTACTGTCTGGAATCAGACACCAGAGCAGACACCCAAGTAGGTCAGGCCTCCTTGCGGAATCTGTTCAACAGCTGATTTCGGCTGTTATGTTTTTTGTTGGGTCACTTTACTCTCATTTACCTGCAGGTGGTTGATGGGCTTGCTATTCTATTCAGTGCTAATGACTATTGATGAGGATCCCCTGGAAGAGAAGGATAAGTTACTTACCTGTAATCCTAGTTCTCTTCCAGGGGTATCCTCATCAAAGTCATAAGCAACCCACCCGCCTCCCCAGGTAAATGAGGGATTTCTAAAGTGTTAAAGGATATCTTTGTGCCCTGACCTTCAGGGTTATGCAAAGAACAACTGACCTAACTGTCACCCCTGAGGCATGATGGGAAGCTAGGGGTCATGGCTGCCTTAAAGGCACGGTGCCAGTTTTTGTTGAAAATGCTTTCATTTTCTATGCTATTGGTTTACAATGCAGCCTGTAGGCTAACAATGTCTACTTAATTTGCAGTTTTACTCTTTATGAGTATGTTGCTCATTAAAAAACAGAGTTCAAGTACTAATTGTCCTCTGGTGTTTTTATATATTGGCAAATGTAGTTTTTTATGTGTATAATTACATTGTTTAGCCTCTTATTGAGAGCTGCATTGGTATGAGAAAAAATGATATATGTATATGCATATATGTAGAGCTGTATATATGTGATTTCCATATATAATTTTTATATTTCCGGGGTCCCCGCACGTGGGCGGGAATAATCAGTGCTTATGACTTTGATGAGGATACCCCTGGAAGAGAACTAGGATTACAGGTAAGTAACTTATCCTTAGTTGTGCCATTTTCCTCATGTGGCTTCACCACCCTCATCTTGTTCATGTTTTTTGTAGTCGGTTATTATGTTTTGGAATTTATGGTGTATGTTTCTTGTTTGTTGTATTTGTTTCTTTTTATTTTCTCCAATTTCTCTGTCTTTTTTCAGACACCTTTTTCCCTTCGCTATTGATTTTTTCTTTTTTCTCTTCTTTCTTTACACTTTTTCCTTCTTCCCTGCTTATACCCGTCTTTCTTATTTTCTCGTTTTTCATACCTACTTATTTCCTCCTCTATGCTATTCATCTTTGCTGGTACGGTTTTGCAAATTTTTTGCTGAATACTCTTACTTATATCATATTGTCAATTTTTAGCTGTTTTAATTATTGTTACATAAACTTTATGTCTTATCGATTAATATAAATGGCTTTAAAGGTTGTTTCATGGAATGTTAAGGGTTTGGGTACTCCTATAAAACGTCAACGGGTATTCTCTCATTTATCTAATTTAAAGTGTGATATAGCTTTATCACAGGAAATTCATGTTTTAGAAAAAGAAATTCCTAAACTTAAAAGACAATGGGTTGGTCATGTTTTTGCCTCTCCGGGAACGGATAATCGTTATGGTGTAGCCATTTTATGTCATAAACGTCTTGACTTACAAATTCTCTCACAAGATACTGATGATGTGGGTAGGTGGGTTTCTGTTTCACTTTTATTGAATAATATCCCCATGACTCTCTTTAATTTGTATGCACCTACTGCCCCAGATGTTGCTTTTTGGACTACAATATTATCTAAATTGATGTCCTTTCAAGATCAATACTGGTTAGTTGGTGGGGATTGTAATTTGGTTATCGACCCTATTATCGACAGTAACTCTCAATCTAAATTAATTCTCTCTCCTTTGCACTCTCAATTCACATCCACTATTCAACAAAGATCACTAGTGGATGCTTGGCGATTATGCAATCCTACACTTCAGATTACTCTTTCTTTTCTCCAGTACACTCTTCCCAATCTCGCTTAGATTATTTATTCACTTCTAAAGCACTCACACAACATATCACTCATTCTGATATTGGTTCTATATTAATTTCTGATCATGCCCCTGTTACTTTAGATTTGGACCTTCTTCCTCCTATTCAGGGTACAAGAAGATGGAGATTCAACAACTCCCTCCTCTTAGACTCCAAGTTTACCCAGCAATTTGAAGCCTTTATCACCACTTTCTTTCTTGAGAATGAAACTCCACTCATGCCTCCACAGATTATCTGGGAGGCTTTTAAAGCAGCTTCTAGAGACTTTATTATTTCTTTTGTATCTCAGCGAAAGAAATCTTCTTTACTTACTTTGCAATCACTCACGGCACGCATTAAACAATTAGAACACTCCTTTTTCCTCACAAATTCTAAAACTTGCTTGGATGAGCTTGTCAGATCCAAATTCGAATTCAATAAAATATCTAGTGAAAACGCTAACTCATTTCTGCTCAAATCCTCAGCCAAATACTATGGGGGTCAAAAGAAAGCAGGGAAACTTTTCGCCAATTATCTTAAAGTTAAAAAAGAACGCACCATGATTAGTTCTGTCCTTTCTTCTAACAATCACATGGTTTACAGAAATGAAGATATTCTATCAGAATTCACTCAATTCTTTCAAACTCTTTACACTCCTGAATCCTCGGTTCCTCAGGAAGATATATGTCAATACATATCCTCTATTAATCCACCTTCTTCTTCCGATCTGGATTTTTCAGTGTTAGATGAAGATATCCGAGAACTAGATATCATTACTGCTATTAAACGCAGTAAAGCCCCAGGACGTGATGGTTTCACGATTGAATTTTATTCTTATTTTCCTCGAGTTCTTATTCCTAAATTGCATCAATTATTTCACTTCTTTATTTCCTCAGAAAAATCCAGCGGCTCTTTTTAAGAGGCTTTGATATGCCTTCTTCCCAAGGAAGGTAAGGATCATACTTCATGTAAAAATTACAGACCTATTTCTTTAATTAATTTAGACTAACATTTTTGCAAAAATTCTAGCTTTACGCTTAGAGAAATTTTTACCCCTATTAATTGGACGAGAACAATGTGGTTTTATTAAAGATAGACATCTCTCAGACAACACTAGACTTTTCTTTAATGTCCTTACCAAGGCCAATTCGAGTAAAGATTCCTTAGCGGCCATCTCTTTGGATGCTGAGAAGGCTTTTGATAGAGTTGGTTGGTCATATATCTTCTCCACTTTGTCCTGGTTTGGTTTTGGTCACAAGTTTATAAATTATATCTCCTTACTGTATTCTTCTCCTGTTTCCTCCATCTTTTCTAATGGTCTTATCTCTTCATCTTTTCCTTTATATCGTGGAGTAAGGCAGGGATGTCCTCTTTCTCCTCTTCTCTTTGTACTTGCTCTCAAACCCTTCCTAATTAAGATTCGTTCAAACTCTCAAAGTACAGGCTTTAAATATGGCACCAATCAATTAAAACTTTCTGTTTATGCGGATGATATTTTGCATTTTCTATCACAACCACAGACCTCTTTGCCAGCTTTCTCACCTGAAGTACAATCTTTTGCCTCTGTGTCTGGTTATAAATTAAATGGCGACAAATGTGAAATCCTCCCATTAAACAAATTATGCTTTTCCGTGGATTATATTTCTTCGGGTTTTCGTTGGGCCTCGGATAAAATTAAGTACTTGGGTTTATGGTTTAAATCTTCTATTAAAGAATCCATGTTAATAAATTTAAGAGAATTACAGACGCTCTTGAAAACTACTACGTCCAGATGGAATCCCATGTTTTTATCTTGGTGGGGCCGTCTTGACACGATAAAAATGATGTTGGTACCTATAATACTTTTTTATATCTCTAATATTCCTGTAAATATTCCTAAATCACATTTTAAAACAATTTATTCTATCCTGTCGAAAATTTCTGTGGAATAATAAGAAACCTCGTATGTCTTTACATAAACTTAAACGACCAAAACAGTTGGGCGGTGTCAATTTCCCAGATTTTCAAACTTACCATACCGCGTTCTCTCTTAAACAATCCTCTCTATTACTCCAGGATGATAACGAGGATTCATCATTACCGTTATGTACTAGTACAGAAAAAACTTTCTTCAACCTTTCTCCTTCCAAGAATTTTTATCCTTTACAGTACACACCGTCCTTTGTCACTTTCTCTTCCCATTTTTAATAACAGCTGCAGATTTCTCCAACCGTTACTCACAAATCACCTTTCTCCTAAAGATCAATTTTTGCAATCTTCAATATGGTACAATAAACATCTTAAAATCAATAATAGAATTATTTTTTGGAAGGATTGGCATGTTAAAGGGCTTCACTGGGTACATCAACTTTATCAAGATAATGCATGTATGATATTTACAGTTGCCCAAGCACGATTTTCTTTACCTGCCTCGTGTGCATCTAAATACACAACCTTAATTTCATTGATTTAGTCAATTTATAATCATTTGGCACTCATTACTACCTTGTCATCTTCGCCTCCTACGGTTCTTTCCGTCTTATCTCTTTCTCCATCTGCGTCTCAAGTTTATAAACATTTATCCTCTTCTTCAGTTACTCGAGATAAAACAGAGGTGGAACTCTCATGAGAAACTGATCTCCAATTGTCCCTCTCTAATCCTACCTGGAATAAGGTCTGGATTAAAATTAGGAAATCTTCCAGGGCTGCTAATACTACCCAATCTTTATTTAACATTTATAACAGACTTTTACTGACTCCTGTCTCATTACATAAAATAAACCCTACTCTCTCTCCCTCTTGCTGGTCCTGTAATACATCCCCAGCAGATTTACAACACATGTTATTTACATGCCCCCATGTTCATAACTTCTGGAAACAAGTTTGGAGACAAATCAATAATATCTTTCACACACAAATCCCCTTCACGTTTGTTAATATATTTCTAGGTAGTGTATCTTCGGAATGGGAATCACACTTAAACAATTTTCATATTATAGACCTACTCCTTGCAGTTGCTTTCCAACAGATTACCAGGGCATGGAAGAATGCCACCAATATTTCTTATCAAGCCTGGTGGTATGGGGTTTGTTATAACCAAAGGCTAGATAGAGCTTATGTTCACCCCTTTTCCCTTGCAATGAAACGAGAATACCTATGGTCACCTATTACTCATTTTCTAGATGTATCTGCAAATACAGCATGAATCCATAATCCCCGAGTTGAAGAAGTACTAAACCTCCCTGATTTCATTTAGTTGTTTATATATCTGTTTTTTATATCAATACTATTTATTTTTCGTCCATCTTCCTTTCATTATTCAATTCAGTAGACATTAATAATTATATAAGTGGTTAAATAATAATAACTGAATGTCATTTCCTCCCCTCTTCCCTTCCCCTCTTTTCTCGCCCCCTCCTATCCCATATTACCTTAACAGATTATACAGTTAAGATTGTATTTCCGATTTCTATATTTTATTGAGATGTTTTATATTATATCAATAATATCAATAAATTCCCTTTTCAACTAAAATAAATTACAGAATGTATGTTGTTTTTAATGTTTGTAACTTTTCTAGTTACAGATCACTTTTGGCAACATTTTCCTGTCCTTGGGGAATGTCATTTGTATTGCCTTTTTTTGTGCTGTTATGTGTTGTTTATGTGCTTGTTGTATGTCTTTGTTCACATTGTGTCAATATATTTAGGTTTCTATATTGTTTGTATCTATTGTATTACAGCCCTGAAGAAGTTTATTTATTTGGACGAAATGCGTTGGCTGTCTTCACTGTAACATTTGATGTTCAGTTTTTAGCAAAGAGAATAAAGTGAAGAACTGAAATATTATGGAATTTGAATGGGCCTTTTTTTATATGAAAATATTTGTTGGAGTCTACCTCTATTTGTATCACTATATGTTTTTAACCAAAAGGGTGCACCATGGCAGTAGGTGCTTATAGTGAATGCACACTGATATGAATTGAACTGTTGATACTCACTTTCACTGGAACACAGGATAGGTGCGGCCATCTCCGGTCCACTGCCTTGCACTTCTGTTGTAACATTTTTAAATAATGTTGATGTTAAAATGATGTTACCAATTTACAATAACACACGTAGTTCATTCTTTGGTATGGTTTTTATTTTGTGATGTATGGCCTCCCAATTTCTCTAAATTATCATGGGTTTATACTTGCAAGAAAACTACATCTATCACGGTAATCTGAAGTTGCTATCTATGTGTAATTCTTTTTTATTATGAACAATAAGGAGCATCTGCTACCATATTGTCGAAACAGGCAGCGGTTATGGGAGCTGAAGAAGATAAAAACACTGCGCTTCATATCCTGTTCAGGTGTCTGACTCCACATAGTTGGTTATGCCCTTAACAGCTATGGTCTGTATGATCAGTAATGTCATTGGCAATGTCATTATTGATGCCATTATTTATTGGTGAGCCAGTATTACTATTGACAGTAATAGAACATGTATATTGCCTATTAATCATGCTTTGTGTGTCCTGGGTACAGAATACTGCTAAGGGTGAGGCCCTGTGCCTTGTAGAGATGCCTGCATTACCTGCAGTGTAATCCTAGTTTTATGCCATTTGCATAATAGTACCCAGGGCTGGTTTTAGCGCTGGTGGTGCCCGGTGTGACAATCTTTGTGCCCCTCATATCTCCGTAGCCCCTCTTTCACTGTCTTACATATATTTAATTTATTTTATAGTGCTAAACAAACAAATGGAGGGTGTCAGAGCACTTTACATCACACACTCATTATACAGAGATACTGAATCAGACAAGTCTGTAAATCAACATATAGGAAACATTATACAAACAATGAAGACTACAAGGTGTAGGAGTCAAGTGACATCCACATTGATAGGCAGTATATTTGAAGAGTGCTTGGTCTGGAGTAACACAGAGATTGGCGTTGGTTTTACTAAAAATAATTTATTTCTACCTAAACAATCCTTTTTAGCAACGTCAGGATAGCGAAATACTGGGGAAAAACATAAGGTTCTAAACCTATGCCATGCAGTTTGTATGCAGCTCTTTGATGCCAGTTCATAGCTCACTGTTCTATATCAGAATGATTGTAACTTATGAACTGCAAGTGACAAAAGTATCTCTGTGAAAAAAGCAGTAACCCACTGAGCTATGGACATAAAATATAATTGTGTGACCTGCATGTTACTCGTTATTTGCATCAGGCACATTAAGCCTCTGCACTACTCTGCACTATTTTATGATGAGTCAAAACTGCTGTTAGACAAAACTTGAAGCTCTCTAGAAGGTACAATATTCACCAGAGTTACCTTGACATACTTATTATTGCCTTAACATTGCTGAGCGCCCAAAGAACTCTGAAGCAGGCGCTTTTAAACCCATAAGATATTTCAGAATGCAGTGTCCCCTGAGCTCAACAACCAGTGCAACAGCACCGGTCGCACCGCCCTAAAGCCGGCACTGATAGTACCCTTATTTTATTTTTGCAAGTCCCGAGGTTTGCGTAATATATCCTTGAAATCTGAGGTAATAGGGATGAAATTGCTCAGTAGAAAGTTTGCATTAACTAGCTTTTGAAGAGGTTAAATAGCATGTTGTGTAAGAGAGTGTGAGGTCATTGTAAACATAGTGTTGGAATGCTGGTAGGGGATTGGAGGGTGATATTTCCTCCTTGGTATGTCAGTTTGATCATGTTGAAAGGAGGAGCACTAGGACTTTATCACTGGTTAGCAGGAATAAAGTGCACAGATTTCTATAGCCAGCAAAAATCTGGTTCAGTAAAAAGACAAAACAATTGGGACAACCTTGCCAAAAGGGTAGATTTCCAACAGAGCTCCCACCCACCAACGAAAACCTAGGGTAGACTAATCAATATTTTGATGGGGACGCCAAAACAGGCTATGTGAGGCCCGCAATGTAACTTTGCCGCTCCATCCTCCCGCTGGGGTGGGACTCTGTCTCCCAGCCTGCACCTGTGATTGGGAGGGGCCTCGCAGCAGTAAAACCAGCGTGGGTCTCCCGCAGTGCGGAATGCCAAAACAGGCTGTGCGAAGCTTGAAACATAACTTTGCAGCTCTATCCTCCTGCTGGGGTGGGACTCGGTCCCCCAGCCTGCATCTGTGATTGGGAGGGGCCTCACAGCAGTAGAAGCGGTGTGGGTCTCCCGCAGCGCAGGACACGCGCAGGTGAAGCCTGGGCCAAAGGCGTACCCATCTGCGCCCGTCAGCGACTGGAAGCGGCTGGGCTGGGCCCAGACTCTTGGCCCCAGCATTTTTACCCATCAGCAGGCTAATTTGGATCGAATGCCCATGGAGAAGTGTTCCCCAGCTCTGCCAAGTATCATTAAGGTTAATCTGTTGATTTGTGAACCCTAAGATGGGGAAGAGAAAGGGGAGTACCCAAGGCCCAAGCGGGGAAAGGGGCGAGGCGCAATCCAACTCCATCAAAAGTTATTTGACATCTGTCATGGGCGCCACTGAAAAAGAGATCGACTGAGTCGAGGCAAGGATGGGTTCAGCAATAAAAAAAGACTATCTCCCCTGTTTCCAAAACCACATCTGTTGATTTAATTGAAACCACGCAGAAAGAATCTGTTAGTCAGATTCCATCCCAGGCCCTAAAGAATGCAAAATTACCATCTTTCTCTAAGAATACTGACCGTACTCTCGACCCTACTTTTAATTCTTCGTGGTTACAGACACACAAGCGATATCATCACTTTAAGCCGTATCTCGGTTGGACAGCCCCCCATGTAAGAAAAGCAGACAAGAGCTGACTAAAGTTGCACTAAATAATTCTACCCATCCTGAATCTAACTCCCGCTCCCTGTCAAATCAAGGTCCAAACAAAAAGAATAATTCAAGTAAAAAGCATACAAAGAAGATTCTTAAAGGTGACTGTGATATTAAGAAACCTGGCACAAATTATTTGGGCAGATCTGATCAATTTGGGGAACAGTTAAATTCTATAGCTCACTCATGTTCTCCGGCTATTGCAAAATTAACCCTCTTAGAGGGAAAGATTGATAATATATCTCTGGCCCAAGAAAAGCTTATACACAGAGTGGCTGCCTTAGAAGATCAAGGGAAGCTTTAAGGCGTCCGAAGGGTAAATGCGGGGTTACCCAACTCAGAACATGTTACTCGGCACAGTGAAGAATTAATACATATGTCAGTTCTAGATTATGAAACACCTTTGTCTACCTTGCAGCCCAATGTAAAACAAGTGGTACCAGAATTACGGGACATTGACAACAGGGTGCCTCGGGCAATAAATAGTGACAATTGATCTGACCTAAAGGATATACGACCCCACATTCCCCCGACATGTACACCCTATATAATAGGATTAGAGAATGTCCCCATACTCCGGCAAGCGCAGACTGAATTTCATGTATCCTTATTGAATAAAGTCTCTTTCTGGCTGAAGAAAAACTAAAACTGGCCAAGTGATTTATCCAAGGAAATTATCACCACAAGAAGAGCCACCTGGGTGGGTTTAGCCCCAAAGTCATCCCCAGGTGACTGTATAATCATAAATTTTAGGAATCTGGGTTTGGTTAGAGCTTTATTACAATGCCTCCCCAAAACAATTTTCCTCTCAGAGGGCATTAGACCACAACCTCTAAGATATTTTCACCAGCCGAAAATCCTCAAACTTCCAGACTATCAAAACAGACCATCACAGTTAAGCTCCATAACGGATGATATTGTTCCACCAAGATCACAAAACAATCTACCCTTGTCTAATAGATTTGAGGTTTTGTCAACCCTGGAATTACAAGATTGACAGCCACAGACAACAGGAAGTAGAACCTTACAAAATGACCTTTCATCATTATCAGTTTCGACTCATTGTGTGTCCAATCTGGGAATTATCCAGGGTGAGGCTTTTAGTGTGATTTCATGGAACATTGCAGGACTTCACTCTAAGATAGACAACCCAGACTGAAAATACTGGCAGAGCAATATTCAATCATCTGCTGCCAAGAGACCTGGCTAATAGACTCACCCTATATTGATGGATACGCCTCCTATTGTGTTCCAGCAATTCCCTCAAGGTCAGATCGAGCAAAAGGAGGGTTGGTTACCTTTATTTCAGTGACCTGATGGACATTACTGTTAGAGAACTCTTTATATCCCCTTATTATCAGCTGCTCTTAATTACCTTACAAAAGTAAATTGATCTGCTTTTAATTAATTATTTATACAATGTAGTTAACCCAACCGTGACCAAGATCATAGATGGCCTAGAGGATGCAATATCTCAAGCCCAATATGATCATGTAAAGGATCTCCAAATTATTTGGGTTGGAGACTTTAATATAGGATTATGTGATCCTAGAGTACAGCCATCATTTGGAATCTGTGATGAGAAGGATCAGCCCTTGACGCATTTTAAACATACCCCATATGGGGACTCGTTGAATAGAGTTGCTTTTGCTAAAAAATTGATATTTGCTCAAGAATCTGACATGACAAATTTTCTCCAGGTTCCATCATATGTGGGAGCAACATCAAATTCAATTATTGATCACATTTTAATTGATAATGAATTGACCCAGTTCGTTAAAGGTTGTGCGGTAATGGTTAGTTGTATAAGTGATCATAATCCCCTAACATTAACTCTAAACTTAGTTTTGAGTAATAAGTTGGGAAACAAATCTCAATATAGTGCTTCATATAACAAGAATAGGGGTGTGAGCATTAAATGGGGGGGAATTGACAAGGAGGCCTTTTTTAGAGACCTTATAGTAAACAATCAGGCACAAATTGAGGTAGCTCTAATAGATTCCTCTACCCCAGATGATGTCATACAGGCTTTTACATCTCTTAATGGCTATATGGCAGATAAATTAACAAAATGTGCCAGAAACTACCTCACACCCCCAAATGGTTTAACAGTGCTTGGTCAGAAGCACATAGATCATTAAGGCGAGCCTTGGAAAAAATCCAGAGGACTAAGGATGAAGTAGCAAAAGCCAGAAAAGGTGTATAAAGAAATAATTAGGGAAAGCAAAGCTTATTTGAATGAGAAGGCCTGGGAAGACTTAAAAATCGCCTCTACAGCAAAAGATTTACGAGCCTTTTGGGAGGTTGCAAATTCTATTACCTTGCTGGGAGATGAAACACTCAAACTAGAGACTATTGTGTTAGCTAAAGATTGGGTAGAATACTTCTCAAAAATATTTTCCGCAACTCCCAGAACGTCAACGTGGTTTTGGACCTAAAAGCTCCCTTTGACATGAGAACAGCTCAGGCCCTGAGTAATTCAGTCGAGGTAGTTGATGTAACATTAGCTATAGAGAATGGGCGGTCTGAGAAAGCTCCGGGTCCAGATAGAATTCCAATAGATTTGTATAAACATCTACCAGATTTTTGGGCCCTGTTAATAACCAACGTAATAAAAGCTGGTATAGTGGGACCCCTAGTTAAGACATGGCAGGAAGCCATTATAGTTCCTATTTTCAAAAAGGGGGACAAGAGCCAACCTCATTGTTATCGCCCTATTTCTTTGCTGGATGGTACAATTGAAACCTTGGGCAGGGTTATTTTGGCCAAATTAGAACTATGGGCGTCCGAGTCTCAGGCGCTCTTGATCTTTCAATTTGGGTTTCGGCCAGTGCTTAGAACTGTGTAGCAGTCGTTAAACCTTGCCCTAATTGTCCCAAAATATACAAAGGCTCAAAAAGGCTGTGTGCACCTAGCCTTTATGGATATAACGTGTACCTTTGATACAGTGGGCCGTCCTATACTATGCTCTGCAATGGCCCAGTTAGGGATTGATGGAGCAATTATCACCTTGCTCAGCAGGCTCCACGAATATACATCAGCTAGAGTGGGATATAAACGGAGGGAGACCTAACAGAAGAACTTTCTTCTGATATTGGGGTCAGGCAGGGGTATGTTCTGGCCCCATTTCTTTTTCTATTATATATCAACTGGTTAGGAGAACATTTATGTTGGGTGGGGGAACGACTCCCCGATGGCCAATTTCTGCCGAATTCCGGTGTTACTATATGCATACGATGCTGTCCTCATAGCAAGGACAGCTAATGGCCTAAAAGCTTTGCTTGATACCTTTAGTGTTTTTATGAATAATTTAGGACTCAAGACCAATTGCTCCAAATCATATATAATGAAATGCTGGCCAAAAAATGCTAAGACAAGGGCATTTTTACTCGAAGGTGATGAGATCCGGGAAAGTCCCCCATTTTACCTATCTGGGAGTCCCATTTGATGTGGATTTTAGCTGGAAGTTTTTACTAAATGTCAGAGCTATGCAATTTCAAAAGTCGAGTGATGCCGTCTTTAGACTTGCCAAGGGACTGGGCCATAAGCCAATCAAAGACATTTTTAAGAGTAAATGTCTCTCAGTAGTACCTTTTGGGGCTGGTGTCTGGGGATATGTAAATTGTAACTCGCTTCAAGTAGTAGAAAATAAGTTTATAAGGAGACTACTTGCAGTGCCCCAGACTACCTCTGTTTCTTTTGTACCTCTACACAGTACCTCTACACAGGCACACAGGTGAATCCCAGGAGAGCGTGTCAGCTCGTTGGCTCAAGGGAGCCTTTTGAACACAAGGGGGGAGGGAGCACACTGCCTAACATCCCAGCACACTCCCTCCCCCCTTGTGTTCAAAAGGCTCCCTTGAGCCAACGAGCTGACGAGCTCTCCTGGGATGCACCTGTGTGCCTGTGGAGAGGTACTGTGACCTGTGAAGACTTGGGCACCATTTCAGCAACCCCTGATTACTTTTCTCTGCTCCTTACTACTGTTTGCTCTCTACTGATGACGGGCTAAACCCAGAAACACGTGTCTAGAGATAACAGCACTATCTGCACCAACTTTGGTGAAAGATTACAGCAACTTTGAAAGTAAGCGTACTGCATTTACCAGGATGCAATGGGGTGAACTGTGCTGGGATGTTAGGCAGTGTGCTCCCTCCCCCCTTGTGTTCAAAAGGCTCCCTTGAGCCAACGAGCTGACGAGCTCGCCTGGGATGCACCTGTGTGCCTGTGAAGAGGTACTGTGACCTGTGAAGACTTGGGCACCATTTCAGCAACCCCTGATGACTTTTCTCTGCTCCTTACTACTTTTTGCTCTCTACTGATGACGGGCTAAACCCAGAAACACGTGTCTAGAGATAACAGCACTATCTGCACCAACTTTGGTGAAAGACTACAGCAACTTTGAAAGTAAGCGTACTGCATTTACCAGGATGCAATGGGGTGAACTGTGCTGGGATGTTAGGCAGTGTGCTCCCTCCCCCCTTGTGTTCAAAAGGCTCCCTTGAGCCAACGAGCTGACGAACTCTCCTGGGATGCACCTGTGTGGCTGTGCAGAGGTACTGTGACCTGTGAAGACTTGGGCACCATTTCAGCAACCCCTGATGACTTTTCTCTGCTCCTTACTACTTTTTGCTCTCTACTGATGACGGGCTAAACCCAGAAACACGTGTCTAGAGATAACAGCACTATCTGCACTAACTTTGGTGAAAGACTACAACAACTTTGAAAGTAAGCGTACTGCATTTACCAGGATGCAATGAGGTGAACTGTGCTGGGATGTTAGGCAGTGTGCTCCCTCCCCCTTGTGTTCAAAAGGCTCCCTTGAGCCAACGAGCTGACGAGCTCTCCTGGGATGCACCTGTGTGCCTGTGGAGAGGTACTGTGACCTGTGAAGACTTGGGCACCATTTCAGCAACCCCTGATGACTTTTCTCTGCTCCTTACTACTTTTTGCTCTCTACTGATGACGGGCTAAACCCAGAAACACGTGTCTAGAGATAACAGCACTATCTGCACCAACTTTGGTGAAAGACTACAGCAACTTCGAAAGTAAGCGTACTGCATTTACCAGGATGCAATGGGGTGAACTGTGCTGGGATGTTAGGCAGTGTGCTCCCTCCCCCCTTGTGTTCAAAAGGCTCCCTTGAGCCAACGAGCTGACAAGCTCTCCTGGGATGCACCTGTGTGCCTGTGGAGAGGTACTGTGACCTGTGAAGACTTGGGCACCATTTCAGCAACCCCTGATGACTTTTCTCTGCTCCTTACTACTTTTTGCTCTTTACTGATGACGGGCTAAACCCAGAAACACGTGTCTAGAGATAACAGCACTATCTGCACCAACTTTGGTGAAAGACTACAGCAACTTTGAAAGTAAGCGTACTGCATTTACCAGGATGCAATGGGGTGAACTGTGCTGGGATGTTAGGCAGTGTGCTCCCTCCCCCCTTGAATTGTTTCGATATACCCTGGTTTAGATTCATCAAAACGAGTTTTTCCAGGATGGGCACCCTAGAATATTTTACAAACCCTGACACCCTGAGAAATGTTTCATCTGCTACAATTAAAACACTTTTTTATCAATTTTTTTCCTTTTTTTTTGGACTTATATTCCACCTTGCTCTTCATTTAATTGCAGCAATGGTAGAACCTTTTAAGGAAATTTATGGAAATCTCAATCTTCAGTACTTTTTTCAAACATGACAGCAAAAAACACAAAGAGATCAACAACCCGTGCAGTACATTACAGTACACATCTCAGTAAATAACATCTACTTAGCGAAGAGCGCTGCCCATCAACACCCCCACCCATCAAGTTATCAACCACCCCGCATATCAATACTGGACCGCTATATACATTGTAACAGTTATAGCATCTCGGGGTGTTCTAATAAAAATGTCGCCACCGGGGCCTTGGGTCTAGATGATTCTGGTAATTCTTCTGCATAAATATCCAATTGTTCTCTGCAGTAGACAAAATCCTTTAGCCACTGCGCCACCGTAGGAGCCATTTTCCCTCCCCAAAATTTTGCTACCAGTCTCTTAGCTAGCAGCATAGTGATGGCCACCAATTTGCGGTTACACGGCTTAAGCGGTTTGACCAGTCCAAGCAGGCATAGTTGCGGAGTGCACCCCACCCTTTCCATTACCATTATTGACAGAATTTTGTCACCTGGGTCCAAAGTCTGTAAACAGGCCTACAGCTCCAAGCAAGATGTTTAAAGTCGGCGGCAGCGCCACCACATCGTTCACACCATGAATCATCCCTGAGCCCATATCTATGGAGCTGTGCAGGAGTGTAATACGTTTGTTGTAGGTGCTTGAAGTGAATTATCCTAAGGTTGCAATTGGCTGTGAGGTGCCCGGTGAGAGCACAACATGCCTCCCAATCTTCCTGAGTCAGTGGCGTATCTAGCACTCCATTCCACCTGTCTAGTGCCACAGTTCTGTCCTCTTGGTTTTCTCTGAGGGATATGTTATATAATCTAGTTATTAACCCTTTTTGCGCCCCATTAGTCAGCACCATCTGCAGTGCTTTTAACGTCGTTGGCTCTTTCGGGAACTTGGGATATAAGGACCTTACCACCGCTCGGAGCCTAGCATTTACGAATCCTAACATCGCCGTATAAGGCTGTTTAGTGGTGTGTGACTCTAATGCTAGAAAGTGCCCACCAGTATACAGGTCTCCTAGCGTATTCGCCCCAGCTGTCCTCAGTATCGCTAATGCCCCAGACTCATGAGTGACAGATATGTTTGGGTGAGCAGCGAGAGTCATAGCCGGTGCGTAAATATAGGCCCTACCTGCCCTATCATCCAACCCCTCCAAGGCTTTGAAGTGCTAGTTACAGTGTTTTTCTCTAGTCGAGAAATTTCAGGCCTGATATGTAGCACCATGGCAGTGAGCGGAACAAGGTGAGCATCATCGGCTTCTACCGCCAGGTGCAGCAAATACGGGTGTGGGAAATGCCAATCAAGTGCACATTGAGCTTGCGCACATAGATAATTTAAGCGCCTATCTGGGGCACCAAACCATCCCCTCTCATACAGCTGTGTTAAGATGTCCCAGCTGCATCTTGGCTGCTTACCCACCCAAGCCAAGGTTATCATGCATGTTTTGATGGTTTTAAATATTGCCTTGTTTAAGACTATGTGTATATTTACAAACATATATAAAAATTTGGGCAGTACTGAAATTTTCATTACTGCTATGCAGTCCGCCAAAGACAGTGGTAGCTGTATCTATCGGGCCACTTGGTCTGTCAGTTTTGCAATTGCTCATCCATAATTCATACGGACCACAACCTCCGGATCTCTATGTATCCATATGCCCAAATACTTGACAGGTTCCGTAACCCAAGTCAGTGGAAACTCCAGGTGATGTGGGGTAGTACATTGTGTGAGGGGGAATACAGTGTATTGATCCCAATTTATACTGAGGCCCGAATATCTTTTGAACCTCACATACTCCTGTATCAGCGGTGCCGGATGTATCTTAGGGTCCCTCACATACAGTAGCATATCATCTGCATAGAGGGATATGATGAGGGGGCGCTGTCGAAACCTTAGCTCAGCCTGTGCATACCTCTGCCTGATTATGCACGCCAAAGGCTCCAGAACAAGGGAGAACAACATTGGGGATAGTGGTCATCCCTGTCTAGTGCCCCTGCAAATCTATATCGGATCAGATATGAACTTACTGATTTATATCCTTGCTACTGGATTGGAATACAACAGGCGCATCCACCTCAGAAATGCTAGCGGCATCGCCATGCAGTGCAATACCACAAATATATGCCCCAAGTGTATGGAGTCAAAAGCTTTGTTGGCGTCTAATAACACTGCTGCTACCTTTATCTCTGGGTTTAGCTGGAGCAATACTGCAAACAGGGTTCTTAGGTTATGTGCTGTGGAGCGCTCAGCCACGAATCCCGATTGGTCCGGTAGGACCAGATTGGGCACGAGAGGTTGCAGTCTGGTGGTGATTTTTTTTGCCAGGATTTTGGTGTCTATGTTTAAAAGTGACAGCAGCCTATATGATTCACATCTGCTTGGGACCTTATCTGTCTTTAGCAGCGTAACTATGAGGGCTTCACATAGGGTGGGAGGTAGCGTGCCACTTTCATATGCTTCTGCATACACAGCAAGCAGGTGCGGGGCCAGGCTGTCTGCATAGGTTTTGTAGAATTCACTAGGTAGCCCGTCCCCACCTGCCGCTTTCCCAATCAGTGGCTGCGTCAGGTATTCTCTCTGGCCCAGGGACAGCCAGCCCAAGGCCACATCATCCAGGTAGCCAGCTAATTCAGATTCAGAGGCAGAATGACATGGCCTGTATAGCCCAGCGTAGAAATCCGAAAATACTGTGAGGATATCCGGTGTCATGTGACCGAGTTTTGATCTACAGTCTCTACGATGTGTGCCTGCGTCTTCGGTTTCACCAATTTGGAGGCCATCATGCGTCCAGGTCTACCACCCTCCCCATATGCCCTCGCCTTCCACCTTCTGAATCTATGTCGCACCTCCTGCTTGGCAATGTGTGTGTGTTATGTAATCAGGTCCCTTATCTGAGCTAATATATCCTGGGTGGGGCACTGTTCATATCTTCTCTCAAGGGTATGTAAACCACTCTCAATGTCCTGCAGTTTATTACGAAGTGCGTTCAATATACCCGTTTGAACCCCCCTGCACTTACCCCGGATAGGGGCCTTAAAGGCTTCCCATAACGTCCCGGCCCCTTCCACCGATCCCTCGTTTTCCTGAAAAAAGTGTGTAATGGCCGTACCTATACTTCCCTTAAACACTGGATCTAGCAATGATGTGGGCTGCAGCCTCCATTGGAACAGGGGTCTAGCGTATGTCTGTTTCTTAAGTTCCAGCAAAACAGGAGCACTTTCGGATAACGTCCTGGCCAAATGTGACACCCCCAGCGCCCAAGTGCCACCCTCCCTAGAGACCAGCCAATAATCCAGCCGGGACCATGAGCTGTGAACTGATGAGACATAAGTCCCCTCCTTGGAATTGTGGTTCCTAATTCTTCATAAATCTACCAGCCCTTCGGCCTCCATCATTTCCTTTACTGACCTAGCCGCTTGCTTCCCATGCAATTCCGTAGTGGCCGAGCGGTCCAATAAGGGATCCGGATAAACATTTAGGTTTCCCCCCAATATAACTACTGAAGAGTGCAGGGACTCCAGGCATCTCCATATCATATTATAAAATGCAGGATCATCCACATTAGGACCATATGTATTTACTAGCATCACCCTCGTGCCACTCAAATATCCATGTACCAGCAGAAATCTGCCATGGTCGTCGGTCTCTGTGTGGAGGAGAGTGAATGGGGTCCCTTTCTTCACTAGTAGCAGCACACCTCTGGAATATGAGGAGTAGGACGAGGCCACCCTCACTGCCGCCCATCTATTCCCGACACTATGCCCTGTTACTTTCGTGTGGTGCATTTCTTGCAGCAACCCCACTTGGACCCCATGCCTGTCAAGATATGTGAAAACCTGCCTTATTTTTGGGGGGTTATTTAGACCCTGCACGTTCCATGTTAACAATTTAATTAGGCCCCCATGTCTCGACATTTCCCATGTATATCTTTATATATCCAGTGGGTGAGACCCTCCTCCGGGTGGGCAGCAATATACTCAGCATTGTACATGACATCCACTGCGTCTGCATCTGGAAACAAACATTAGGCCCCCCCACTCACTTCAGCATTCCCAACTTGCTAAAGCCATCCCGATGTAACATAAACTCATACAAAAAGAAAACAATTACAAACATCTGTCGTAGGGGTATACCCTTCAGGGATCGCCAGCGCCAGTAATCCCTCCCGATGGTCGGGGGTGGCTGAGTGTCATCTTTGAGACGGTAGTTTCTAAACACATTTTATGTGGGGGCCAAATATCCTTGGTATCAGGGACCCCGTACCTAGGGATCTATACAGTTAACTTGAGGTACCTCCGTTGGAGCCCCCCTTTTTGGGCGGCTACCTACAGCACATCCCTCCTCGTGTAGCCAACCAGTTCGGAAAGCAGTCAGTCAATGTCCCACATGGTTGGGTCGGCCCTCATTCCACAGTCTTACCACTATCGGACGGCTTCATACACAAGATATCTCCTCTGCTCCGGTGAATCCAACCTAGTCCCCGTCAGATGCGCCTTTCAGCTTGATCTTTCCGGCTTTTCGGTGGTCTTGATGTAGTCCATAGCCGCTTTTGGTGAGTTGAAAATCTTGTCCTTTCCCCCGATCTCTATGCGCAGCCGGGCCGGGTATAGCATGGCGTATTGAATATGTTCGGCCTGAAGTTTTTTCTTGACTGACAGAAATTCTCTTCACGCCTCCTGAACTGAGGCAGTAAAATCGGGATAGAAAGCAATGTCATTCCCTTGGTAGCTGATGGTCTGTTTCTCCCTAGAGAGACGCAGCACAGCATCATGATCCCAATAGTTTAGAAACTTTGCAATATTCGGTCATGGGAGAGAACCAGGGACAGGCCGCAACGCCAAAGATCTTTGTGCTCTTTCCACTATCAGGACAGCGGACAGGTTTTCAGGCCCGAAAATTGCCTTTAGGATTGTCTCGATATACAGCTCCAGTCTTCCTGTATCCGTAGATTCTGGCTGTCCAGTAATCTGAAGGTTATTGCGGCGAGACCGCACCTCCAAATCCTAATTTTTAGCTTGGATCACCGCCAGCACCTTCTCCATATTTAGACATTTAGAAGTTACATTTTGTAAGCCATCCTCCACATTGGATATGTGCTGCTCTGCCTCACACAGCCTGGCACCCTGCTTGTCTAATTTAGCCGCCATATGATCCATCTGTAGGTTAAGCGCATCTATCTTCCCGTCTATAGATTGCAGACTGGTCCACATTGCCAGGAGCGTTGCTTACAGCGCCATGGCGCCCTTCTCCGGGGGCTCCTGCTCCGAGAGAGCATGCTGCTGGGTCCTAGCAAGCCTATGCGCTTCAAAGGTAAGGCATGCCTGCTGCTTATCCTTTTTACCCATGCGGCAATGCAGCAGAGCCCCCAGCAGGCCAGGATCTGTACTATACTTTCCGACTAGATCTTGAGGCCCACGTGCCTCAGTCCACACACTATCTGCTATCACTGAAACTATGCAAGATCACCAGTACCTTCTCTTAGTGGGCCAGGCTATTCTGTTCTCCCATCTATTGGGAGCAATTTGTTCTCCAGGTGCGGGCTCCTCACCCTGCCTCCTCCAGCACATTTTTGCCGTGCACTGCAATCCAAGGCCTCCTGCACTCCAGACTAGGCCCACGTCACCAATCACGCCAAGCCGGGCAGCTCCGGCAATTCTTTCAGCCTCTGCACTAACGTCGCAGCAGCTGCGTCCCAGCTAGCGGTCCCAGAAGCCACCGCTACGCCACAGAATCAGCCTGCCGCACTCACAGTTTAAGCATCGTCTTTGAGGGAGGCACCTGTTCACCACTTGGCCTGCCACCTGCATAGCAGTGCACCACCTCGTCTCCCATCACGGGGTCCACTGCAAGGCTGTCTCAATCCACAGTGCCCTTCAGTTCGCCACCAGTCTCCACCGCGTCCGCAGCCCCACCTCTCGGTAATCACACAGCGGATCATGGCAACGCTCGCACAGCTATTGCGTTCCACTTAGCTTTTTCTCTATGGCTGTTTGGACGCCTTCAGCATAGTCAGGCGGCCGCCATTTTACCACTCCGTACTCCACAATTGTGGCTGCATCTGGACTGGAAATCAGCTCACAGCGCTGACTGTCACGTTACACGACAGGCAAACCTCAGTCTTGCCGTTCTTTTGCAATCCCATCCCAGGATTATTGACGGATCTCTGCACTTGGCCGGCAGAGCAGCGCTAGAGCGTGGCCATCTTGCCATGGGCTCTCTAGCGTCCCCCTTTTTTAATAATGTTTTGAATGGTCAAGGGAAACATTTAATATCACTGGACAATTGGAGTTTTTCGACAGCCCACCCTCTAATTGCAGTTAAACCTGAGTAAGAGGCAAAAATTCTTGCTGACCAGGTTTTGATTAAAAACTATACACTTCCTGGCTGTTTTTCCAACCCAGGGCACATGGTTTCCCTCACTCCCTGTTTTCCTTGTGACGGCTCTACACCCAAAATCACTAAGCACCTTATTCTATTTTGTAACTTTCACACCCCCCAGAGGAGGCACTTTCTTCGCTTGTTATTACTAGCATCAGGGATTAGAGCTCATGAGTTGGTGATGGCTTACTTGCTGTCTTTGGGGAGCACAGACATTATATATGGAGTTTTAAACTATATTTTTACAGTGTTCAAGACTCGTAGCAAATATTAGCCTGTTTTTTTAAAAGCCTTCTATGAATGCACACTTTTACTGATTTGAATGTTTATTCATTTTGTATCATGGAAATGTATATGATTTTATGTAAACGTTTATGGCTCTGTAGAGTCGAATAAAGTATTCTGAATATCTTGCTGGACTTCACTGCTTAGGCAATAGAATGTGGACAAACTGCCTCTTCTGTAGTGGCACTTGTTTGTTCTCTGTCTCTCTGAACCTATCAGTAGCCCACTGTCACCATCCTCTGGGGCCAATGTACTGGACCATGGGGAAACCTTCCCCTCATCTACAGGCCCCTATCTGTGAAGCTCCTACCTTATCTTTGTCAACGATGTATCCCAGTAGGCAGACCGTACCACCATGGTCAACAAGGTGATGTGACCCATTCTGACCCCTCAGTCAGACATCTGCCCCACCCCTGGGAAAACTGTGTTCACAAGACAAATAGCAAGCAAAGGCCACCGATAGTTGTCAGTGCCAAGTTGGAGGGACCAATCAGGGTCTTGGCAGGCCTCCCTTCCAGCCTTGGGGCTGGTAAGGAGCCCCCACTTGCTCCTGACGTTTCTTCACGTATTAGGTTTCTCATAGTGGGGACTACACCCTCAGGTGATGGACACCCTCTTCCACTCTCACTCCTGCCCTCTCATTGGTGATATCCTGAAACTGGCTTTTCAGCCCAATGGCTGTACCCATAGGCTGAACAAGTGCCTTGCAGTCCAGGACTCCCAGAGGGGAACCACAGCTCCCATCAAGGGGAACACACTCTGTGTCATGTTGGGGTCTAGCTGGGGTAGGTCTCCTGTCCTCTGTCTCTTTCACAGCACAAGCAGCACCTCAAGGTCAGGAGGAGACTTACCAAGGTCTGTCATGGCATGCTTGGCTCTCAGAGCAGGTACCCCTGACCTACTGGTCCTCCCACTGTGGATGTCCTCCACCTCCTACCTCTTAATCTCCATTTGGCCACTGTACTCTCCATTTGGGAGCAGTACCTCCAGAAATCTGTTTTCTTGGGGCACGATAACCAGCTTATCTGATAAAGATTTATAGCTGCAAATTCCTTACCTTATAATATTACCCAAGTGTCTGACTGGGTCCGGAAACTTTTGATGAGAAGTACCCCTGCACACTTGTAGGTGGCGTTGTTCGGCTCCGTGTGGATTTGGAGCGGTGCCAATTGAGTGACCTCAACCTTCCCCAGCGCCCGCTCCAGTGGCGATACCACCGACGCCCATCGGTGGCGCCTCCCCCAGTGCCCATCAGTGGCACCTCCCCCATCATCATTCCCGACTCCGACACGGAGCTGGGTGGGTGTCGTCTGATGCTGTTTCTGGCTCTGACCGTGGGCATACCCCCCATTTCGGAGTCAGTGCCTTATTCTTATGACAGGCCTGGATTTGTCTATGAGTGGGAGGCGTCTGAGGACCCTTAAGGTTACCAGCCCTTAGAAAACCCTGAGGATACCTAGTATGAGGATCTAGTAGATGCCAGTGGGCTGGAAACCTCACCAGACACTTGACTGGTCTCTTCTCCCTACCATGGCTATGGAGGATGGTGCCTCATTCGCTATGGTGGGGAGGAGTCCAGCTGAAGTCTTGGACGTCCAATTTCCCTCAAAGGCAGTCAATACGAATATCTTGACAGAGGTACTTCAAAAACGAGTCACTCCATCTGAACCACTTCTCCATTTCAATGAAGCTCTCACCAACGTCCTGCTTGGGGCCTGGTCCAAGCCCTTAACTGCCCTCTCCCCTTGCCCCACCCCAAGAGGCCCCTGTTTTCTCCCCAGCACCCCACCCCAGAGAGCTCGGTGGTCCAGGCTTCCACCTCCAAAGTCAACCTCTGCGCATAGGGAATCCAAGAGGCTGGATACCTTTGGGAAGAGGATGTTCTCTGCTTCCAGTCCAGCACTGCAGTTGGTGAATACTGCATGCCTCTTGGGCTGATACTCCCATACGATCTGCGACTCTGTTGTGCAAGTGCTGCCTATAGTCTTGGAGAAGGCATGAGCTATACTCTCTCAAGCAATTGTTGACGGGAGAGATTCTGCCAAGTTTGCCATACAATGTAGGCTGGACATGACAGATTATCTGGGCAGAGAGATTTCATCATCGGTGACCCTTAGGCACCATGCCTGGTTGAGAACTACTAGCTTTTCTTGGGACATCCAGGCCTCGCTCATGGACATGCCCTTTGATGGCTTCCATTTGTTTGAAGAGAAGGCAGACTCAGCGCTGGAGCGCTTTAAGGACAGCAGGGCTACAGCTAAGTCCTTGGGCCTTTCCATGGCCTCTCGCCAACCCAAGTCCACCTTTCGCCCCTTTTGTGGCCATGGAAGGGGTTTTTAACTGTACCTCTACCCTCCCAGCCTCCAAGGCCAGCAGGTTTCCCAACCTTCTTGTGGCCAAGGATGCGGTTCCCATAGGCTACGTGGGACAGGTAGCTAGAGGTTGGGCCAGTCCACCAACCCTGGCACCTGCAGCCTCCAAACCCCTTTAGTTGCCCTCCAGCCATCATGGGCATCCAGTGGAGGGCAGGATCAGCCATCACCTGCACTACTGGAGGTCAATAACATCCGACAGTTGGGTTTTGCAGATCGTTCAAAGGGGTTATTACCTCCCCTTTGTGACCACCCCTCCACCAATGCCATCCACTTACTACATGCTGACAGAGGACCACCTCTCATTACTCTGTCAGGAAATGTTGGCTTTCTTGGCCAAGGCAGCCATATAGAGGGTGCCGACATCAGAAGTGAGTCGTGGTTGCTATTCTTACTATTTTCTGGTGCCAAAGTAGGATGGAGCCGCCATCCTATACTAAATCTGTGCGTTCTCCTCAAGAAGGAGAAATTCAGAATGCTCATGCTCGCTCAAGTTCTGTCTGTCCTGGGCCCAGGAGACTGGATGGTAGCGCTGGACTTGCAGGACACATTTTCATATCACTGTCCTGCCCGCCCGCAGATGCTACCTGCGGTACTTAGTGGGATAAGAATGCTTACAGTTTTCTGGGTTCCCCTTTGGCTTTTCCAGTGCCCTTTGGGTGTTCACCAAGGTGATGGTGGTGGTTGCAGCACATCTGCGGAGATCAGAGGTGCCAGTCTTACCTTATCGTAACGATTGGTTTTTGAAGGCGAGCTCGCCATAGGCAGTCGTCTCCCACCTGCGGGCTACAGCGGACCTCATGCACTCGAAGGGGTTCACTATCAATGTGTCAAAGTCACACCTGGCTCCTTCTCAGACGCTCCCCTTCATCGAAGCTGTTGTGGACACAGTGCAGTTTTGGACCTATTGCCCAGAGCTGCGTGTCCAGGATATTCAGGCAATGATACAGATGTTTAATCCTCTATCCTGGATTTTGGTGAGACTGACTCTGAGTCTGCTGGGCATCATGGCCTTCCAGTGGGCACCGCATCAGTAGAATCTCTCTGACAGGGTCCAGATCTCGGAGGGTACTACAAAAGACCAGTGGTGGCTGACGAACTGCGATTGGGCAGACCTGTCTCCCTTCGCATACCAGAGCTGACTGTAGTGACAGATGCACCACTCCAGGACTCGGGTGGTCATCTGGGAGAGGTAGAGAGCAGAGGACTCTGGTCTCCGATGGAATCCGGGCTCCAGATCAACCTGTTGAAGCTTCGGGTGATCCATTTGGCATTGAAAGACTTTCTTCCCAGAGTCAGGGGAAGGCGGGTACAGGTGTTCACAGACAACACCACCACCCTGTGGGACTGCAACAATCAGGGTGGGATGTGATCGTGGACCCTTTGTCAAGAGGCACTGCGCCTCTGAACATGGATGGAACACCAGGGTATATCCATAGTGGTCAACACCTGGCGGGCTCCCTGAATGCCATAGTGGACAAACTCAGTTGTTGATGCATCTCGGATCACAAATGGCATCTTCAACTGGAGATGACACTGACCTCTTTCAAGCGAGGGGAGAGTCTTGGTTAGATCTGTTTGCCACAGCCGAGAACACGCAATGTCAGCAGTTTTACGCACTGGAGTTTTAAAGATAGCTCTCTGAGATGCTTTTCTTCTTGAGTGGAGTTCCAGCCTCCTGTACGCCTTTCTGCCAATTCCACTCCTGCCCAGAGTTCTCAAGAAGATCAGGAATGACCGAGCTGAAGTCATTCTTGTGGCTCTGGATTGGACACTGGGAGACTGGTATCCCAAGCTGTTGAGCATGAACATCGGTCTTCCGATCTGGCTGCCTCTTCGGGAGGATCCTCTTTCACATTAACAGGGCAGGGTTCTGCAACCAAACCTGAAAACACTTTGCCTTCATGCGTGGAGAAAGAGCGGCGACAGTTGACAGACTTTGACCTTCCGCCCAAAGTCTGCAATGTTATTTTGGCAGACAGGCATCCCTCCACCAAGACGGTGTACTCCTGCCGTCGGAGCAAGTTTGTGGCATGGTGCACAGATAATTCATCAATAAGAGAGTGAGGGAACAGAAGGATTGGAACCACTCTCAGTCCCCCAGATAACAACTACAGGTAAACAACAGAAGAGTGAAGCCCACAAGAGAGAAGCCAGCAAGAGGAGTCACTCTTGTTTTCTAAAAGAACCCTCACTCACCAACCTAGTTGGTGACATGCTTCATCATCGGGTCCCCACCAGAGAGGCCGAGTGCCTCCCTGGTGTGCTACAACGCCTGACTACAGCGGAGCGGGTTTTTTGTGTTTGGTGAATGTGAAAATAGTGATGGAAAAGTTAAAAATGCCTCGATTTTATCCAGAAAAAAGTTTATTAATGGAAAATCGGGCACAGTTAAAAACAATGTGATGGATGTTGTGGGCTGGGTAAATCTGGCCAGCTACATCCTGTGTAAAAGAGTGAGTGTGGTCAACATGTTTCTGCCTCCAAATGCCCTTAGTGAGGCATTCTTCAGGACCTTAAACCACGGCGGTATGCGCGCGCTAAGGCGCACCCTGACCTGTGGTTTGTAAAATTTATATGCGAGACAACTTACAGTTTTTTATGTATATGAGGCCCTCAGAATTCCTGAAAGCCAAAGTGAATCTGTAAAACAAAAACGACAGACAAACAGAAACAGTCACATAATAGTAAATGTTCGTCATATTCATTCTGTCAGTGAGTGAGAACTGCTCATGCAGCTCAATCTGTGCTCCTCGGGGTGCAACAGTAACCATAACTCTGAAGGCTCCCGTGCTATTGAGTGAAAATTGTGCGTGAATGTTTAGCACTAATAATTCACACTGACTGGGTGATCCGGTACGTGTCAGAATTTCAGGATAAGTTATACCGGTAATTTATGAAGCAAAGGCGTGCTCCAACTCATGCACGCCTACCCGGACATTGCCGGTAAGGTAATAAATAACGAACTTTCCGTGAACATGACTATACCAATGATGCCACAAGTGATCGTAAGACTTGTGAGTGCGAACTTTCAAGCAGACTAATAGTATGGAAAGAACCCGCTTACATTCAGTGTAGGACAGCCTTACACCATGGGTCACAGAGGGGCGGTGACCTGTAGTCACACGCTGTGGGCACAAGACAAAGTAAAACAAATTCCGGTAAACAAATAATACTAGAAAAGAGTCAAGATGTTTACCTAGGTTCGTAAGAAAAACGGGGAAAGTTACTCACTACTCAAAGCCAGGCACCGCTCGGTACCTGGATACTCCCGTCAGCTGGACCCCGTCAATCATGTCTTGTTGGGTCGAGACGCTTATGTAGTTTGTATCGCGCCATTTCCGAACCCGGGAGACTACGGGGTGTGTCTCGATGACGTCGGGACGCACATACGTGTACTATGGCCAATCAAATGTGTCGGTAGACTAGAACGAGCACTGACGGACAGTGCGGCAAGTCAACTGTGTGTTTCAAAACTTTATTGCTAACCCAGATTTTTGTACTTTGGCTTCACAGGGAAAGACAACGAGAAACGTGGGAAGGTGTATTTTCGTAAATTGTGCAGGTATAAGACGCCAAATAATTTAAGTGGTACCGCAACAAAACTGTATCAAAGCCTTGGTTAATCAGAAAGAACATGACGGACCCAAAATATTTAACTCGTGTATTCTGACACGGAAGAGTATAAATGCCCCACGTGTTCTACTGAGACATGTTTATTTATACCCAGTTATTAGACAGAAAATGGACTATGTATCTAAAACTGGAGTAGATTAGTGCTGACAAAGGCTGATATCTAACATTTAATGTTGAAACCTTTGGCGTAAAAACCAGGTAGGACGACAGGACCAGATTAAATAACCCAAGATATAGGTCAGGGAGAGGTATAATCAACGTCGCAACACAGAGCCCCACGGGATATTATCGTTGAGTCCCTGTGTATGTGTTGCAGGGCGATAAACCCATCGTTGTTCTTTTTCAAACAGTGTTTTCGATAGATTATTTCCTGGATTCACTTGTTCAATGATTGTCCAACGTAAGTCGTTGCTTGTATGGTTCAATTGCAGGAAATGTTCACTCATGTTAGTGGTACTCTTTTTGCACCGGACATTACTCCGGTGCTCACACACTCGTTGCTTAATATTCCGTGTGGTCATGCCCACATACCTCAACCCACATGGACATGTGATGAGATATACCACATTGGTGGAATTGCAATTTGTGTGGGATCGTTGTGTCCAGATCTTGCCATGTTCAAGATTCAGGGTTTTCGTAGGTGTAGTCAGATGACATATACTGCAATTGCCACAGGGGAAATGCCCTGTGACCTTGAGGCAGACCCCAGGCGTTGAGTACAGATGGAGTATTGTCACTTTCAGTTCTTCTAGGGCGAGTATGGACCAGTGCATCCCTGATACTTCTTGCCTTCTTAAATGAGAACAGGGGTTTTCCCATTTTCTGTTATTGCTTTCTAGAATCCTCCAGTGCCTATTTATGGATTTGGTCACAGTATTCGAGCCACACAATACGTAGTGACACAAGTAAGGGGACCCCTTCAGTATGTTTAGGGTTGTCCTCGAGGAAGACCTCCCTTGGTTGATTTCTAGCTCGTTTACAGCTCTTATTGAGGATCCTTTCTGGGTAACCCCGGTTGCGGAGTTTGGTAGTCAGTTCTGCCGACTGGGAGCGGTAGTCTTCCACCTTGCTGCAGTTCCGTCTTATTCTGAGGTATTGACCGTAGGGGAGATTCTCCCGTAAAGGTCTAGGATGAAAACTGAGAATTCCAGTAAGTTGTTTTGCTGTAGGCTTGTAATGAGTCTTGGTAGACAATCTCCCTTCAGTTTTCGTGATGACAACGTCGAGGAAAATCATTTCCTTTTTGTTATATGTGTGTGTGAATCTGAGGTTCAAATTACGAGTGTTAATCCACTGCAGGAAGTCCCTCAGAGAGTCCTCTCGTCCTTGCCAGATCACAAGAACGTCATCAATATATCTTTTCCAAAAAGATATAAAGGACGTGTAGGGATTATCTTCAGTTAGGATATGCTTGCACTCGAAGTCATACACATAGAGGCCCGCCACACTCGGGGCGAATGTACTGCCCATTGAAGTCCCTGTGGACTGTAGAAAAAGGTCACATATACCAAAAAGGAAATGATTTTCCTCGACGTTGTCATCACGAAAACTGAAGGGAGATTGTCTACCAAGACTCATTACAAACCTACAGCAAAAAACAACTTACTGGAATTCTCCAGTTTTCATCCTAGACCTTTACGGGAGAATCTCCCCTACGGTCAATACCTCAGAATAAGACGGAACTGCAGCAAGGTGGAAGACTACCGCTCCCAGTCGGCAGAACTGACTTCCAAACTCCGCAACCGGGGTTACCCAGAAAGGTTCCTCAATAAGAGCTGTAAACGAGCTAGAAATCAACCAAGGGAGGTCCTCCTCGAGGACAACCCTAAACATACTGAAGGGGTCCCCCTTACTTGTGTCACTACGTATTGTGTGGCTTCGAATACTGTGACCAAATCCATAAATAGGCACTGGAGGATTCTAGAAAGCAGTAACAGAAAATGGGAAAAACCCCTTTTCTCATTTAAGAAGGCAAGAAGTATCAGGGATGCACTGGTCCATACTCGCCCTAGGAGAACTGAAAGTGACAATACTCCATCTGTCCTCAACGCCTGCGGTCTGCCTAAGGTCACAGGGCATTTCCCCTGTGGCAATTGCAGTATATGTCATCTGACTACACCTACGAAAACCCTGAATCTTGAACATGGCAAGATCTGGACACAACGATCCCACACAAATTGCAATTCCACCAATATGGTATATCTCATCACATGTCCATGTGGGTTGAGGTACGTGGGCATGACCACACGGAAAATTAAGCAACGAGTGTGTGAGCACTGGAGTAATGTCCGGTGCAAAAAGAGTACCACTAAGATGAGTGAACATTTCCTGCAAATGAACCATACAACCAACGACTTACGTTGGACAATCATTGAACAAGTGAATCCAGGAAATAATCTATCGAAAACACTGTTTGAAAAAGAACAACGATGGGTTTATCGCCTTGCAAAACATACACAGGGACTCAACGATAATATCCCGTGGGGCTCTGTGTTGCGACGTTGATTATACCTCCCCCTGACCTATATCTTGGGTTATTTAATCTGGTCCTGTCGTCCTACCTGGTTTTACGCCAAAGGTTTCAACATTAAATGTTAGATATCAGCCTTTGTCAGCACTAATCTACTCCAGTTTTAGATACATAGTCCATTTTCTGTCTAATAACTGGGTATAAATAAACATGTCTCAGTAGAACACGTGGGGCATTTATACTCTTCCGTGTCAGAATACACGAGTTAAATATTTTGGGTCCGTCATGTTCTTTCTGATTAACCTAGGCTTTGATACAGTTTTGTTGCTGTACCACTTAAATTATTTGGCGTCTTATACCTGCACAATTTACAAAAATACACCTTCCCACGTTTCTCGTTGTCTCTCCCTGTGAAGCCAAAGTACAAAAATCTGGGTTAGCAATAAAGTTTTGAAACAAACAGTTGACTTGCCGCACTGTCCGTCAGTGCTCGTTCTAGTCTACCGACACTTTTGATTGGCCATAGTACACGTATGTGCGTCTCGACGTCATCGAGACACACCCCGTAGTCTCCCGGGTTCGGAAATGGCACGATACAAACTACATAAGCATCTCGACCCAACAAGACATGATCGACGGGGTCCAGCTGACGGGAGTATCCAGGTACCGAGCGGGTGTCTGGCTTTGGAGTAGTGAGTAACTTTCCCCGTTTTTCTTACGAACTTAGGTAAACATCTTGACTCTTTTCTAGTATTATTTGTTTACCGGAATTTGTTTTACTTTGTCTTGTGCCCATAGCGTGTGACTACAGGCCACCGCCCCCCCCTCTGTGACCCATGGTGTAAGGCTGTCCTACACTGAATGTAAGCGGGTTCTTTCCATACTATTAGTCTGCTTGAAAGTTCGCACTCACAAGTCTTACGATCACTTGTGGCATCATTGGTATACTCATGTTCACGGAAAGTTCGTTATTTATTACCTTACCGGCAATGTCCGGGTAGGCGTGCATGAGTTGGAGCACGCCTTTGCTTCATAAATTACCGGTATAACTTATCCTGAAATTCTGACACATACCGGATCACCCAGTCAGTGTGAATTATTAGTGCTAAATGTTCACGCACAATTTTCACTCAATAGCACGGTAGCCTTCAGAGTTATGGTTACTGTTGCACCCCGAGGAGCACCGATTGAGCAGCATGTGCAGTTCTCACTCACTGACAGAATGAATATGATGAACATTTACTATTATGTGACTGTTTCTGTTTGTCTGTCGTTTTTGTTTTACAGATTCACTTTGGCTTTCAGGAATTCTGAGGGCCTCACATACATAAAAAACTGTAAGTTGTCTCGCATATAAATTTTTCAAACCACAGGTCAGGGTGAGCCTTAGCGCGCGCATACCGCCGTGGTTTAGGGTCCTGAAGAATGCCTCGCTAAGGGCATTTGGGGGCAGAAACATGTTGACCACACTCACTCTTTTACACAGAATGTAGCTGGCCAGATTTACCCAGCCCATAACATCCATCACATTGTTTTTAACTGTGCCCGATTTTCCATTAATAAACTTTTAACTGGATAAAACCGAGGCATTTTTAACTTTTCCATCACTATTTTCACATTCACCAAACACAAAAAACCCGCTCCGCTGTAGTCAGGCGTTGTAGCACACCAGGGAGGCACTCGGCCTCTCTGGTGGGGACCCGATGATGAAGCATGTCACCAACTAGGTTGGTGAGTGAGGGTTCTTTTAGAAAACAAGAGTGACTCCTCTTCTGGCTTCTCTCTTGTGGGCTTCACTCTTCTGTTATGGTGCACAGATAAACATGTTGATACTCTATCTGCACCCCTTTCCCAGGTTCTTCTGTTTATTTTTTCCTTGGCCCAGCTGAGCTCTGCTTTGGGCACATTAAAAGTTTATGTTTCTGCCATTTTAGCATTGCAGCGGTTGCCAGGCCAGTCATCCCTTTTCAAATCCCCTATTGTAAATGGGTTCATGAAAGTTCTCCAACACATGTTCCCACCAGCTCCTTTTATTATACCCCAATGGGACCTGATTCTTGTTCTTACATTTCTGATGTGCCCTCCCTTTGAGCCGCTCCACAACTGCCCACTCAGACTTCTCACCATCAAAACGGCCTTTCTAGTGGCGATAACATCTGCCAGGAGGGTCAGTGAGTTACAGGCACTGTCAGCAAATCCTCCATACCTTACCTTCTACCCAGACAAACTGGTCCTTCGAACTTGAGCATCCTTCTAACCGAAAGTGGTAACTCCTTTCTACGTAGGCCTACCTTTTATGCTCTGCCTTATCCCTCTAAAGAAGATGAGATACTCCACCAGCTGGATCCAAAAAGAGTGTTTTCGTTCTACCTTGATCGTACTCATGAGTTCTGGGTGGACGATCAACGTGGGGTATGTCGGGGCCAAGAAAGGGAAGGGGGTGCTGAAGCAGAAAATCTCACATTGACTAGTGCTCTGCATCAACAATTGCTACACATTGGCCATATAGCAACCCTTTGAGGGTTTGCATGCTCACTGTACAAGATACAAGGCTGGGCCACTTCGTTAGCTCGCGGAGTTCCTGTCCTGGATATCTGTCAGGCAGCAAGGTGGGCTTCTTTGCACACCTTTATGAAACACTACTGCCTGGATAGTCAGGTCCGGCATGACGGTCACTTTGCCCGTTTGGTCCTAGAGGATTTTTTCGTCTAATCGTATTGAAGTCCCCACTTCTGGGGAGATATTGTTTTGGTATCTATTCTGAGGTAAGGAATCTGCAACTAGAAGTCTATCAGATGAACAAGTTGCTTACCTTCGGTAATGCCTTGTCTGGTCTAGACTCTATATAGCCATAGATATCTTACCGGCCCTCTCATCCTCCCTGCCCTGCGAACAGATTATAGTGTAAAGGGTTAACCCTTCTAAGGGCCCTAGCTTCGCACACCAATGGTCAGTGTTCCTCGTGGCTCCGCGTTTCTGACATGGAGAGTCACGAAAAGAAACTGACGTCAGTGCGCTGGGGTGGCACCTATGTAGGCACTGTGCACATAATTTCCGGCACGGACGACACTGACGTCACATGGAGCCGAATGACACCACCTAATGGCTTGCTCGGGTACTGCATGTCAAACGTTTCCTGATCCAGTCTGACGCCTGGGGAATATTCTAAGGTAAGGAATCTGCAGCTAGATAGATTCTCTACCAGAGAAGGCGTTACCAAAAGAAACTTGTCCTTTTCTCAACAGTGGATGCTCATTGCCAAGAATCCTTCAATGGGCATCCGGTGACTGACAGTAACCCTCCTGTGGGCCACTCACCCGTTCCCCCATTCCAGGGATACTAGCACCATAGGGCAGAAAAAGTCCTGCCCATGGGCCTGGGTTAAAGTACATGCCTGTCCTGGCAGATACAGTTCTGGAGAAAACAGTTTTTCCACCAAATGTTCTTGCTGGCACAGGAAGTGATGACTCCCACCCTCTGGGATCACCATCTTACCTTTGGGTCCACCTCCCAACTAAGGGACATTAGGTCATGCTCTACCCTCTCCTCCTTGGGACAATCTCCCCACTAAGCCACATTGGCCACCCCTTTGGAGTGCCAACCTGAGGGTGGTTTCCTGGGACAGATAGAGTCCCACTTTTTGTGCCCTAACTGGTGACAGTCATTACACCTGGGCGTAATGCGCAGCTTCTTCAGGTCTGTCATGTTGAGGCTGTCTGTGTTACTCAGATCCACTTCCATTCTCTCAAAAATCACAAGCGAAAAAAGCGAGAAGATAAGAATGAAATTTTGGTAAAAAAAAAAAAAATGGCCAATCAAAAAACAGATATCTATTTGTAAAATAAAAGTACATTTTGATGTGAGATTACAAAGAGATTTTTCATTTTATCTTACATTTCTGAGTGATACTGCAAAAACACATCTGGTTATTCGTTATGGGGAGGTGAGGGCCCACCTCAAATAATAATTGCAATCCTTGTTGGAGTGAACTGTTAAAGTCAATAAGTTAACCTGAGCTCAACCCACTGGTAGCTATGGCACTGAGAAGACAGGCCTAACTTAGAGGCAGTGTGTTATGCAGTACTAAAAAAGTAATAAAGTCAAAATGCAAAACAATAAAAATCTCAAATCAAGTTAGAAACATAGAGTAAAATTTAATAAACAAAACCACACTAAATTACAAATATCCCATAAGAGGAAGCTGAGATATTGATTTTTAAAGTTTTAAGTAGGAATAACGCCAAGAATCACAAAGTGCCAATAATAGTCAATGGTCATGGCAGAACAGGACCTAAGCTCAATGTGGCGCTGACCGTGATGGAGTGCTGGTTCGATACACTAACCTAGTTCGTCCTGGTCAAAGATTTTACGTTCTTATTATAGCTCTTTAAGTCCAAATCTAATCCCGTCCTGAAAGGAGGTAGTGGTGGTTCCAAAGGGAATACAAATTTACCCAGTTGTTACCTCCCAATCTCCGTACTAGACAGCTCATGTAAGATCTTTAGTAGAGCTATTGCCTGCAAATTGGAGGCCTGGTAAGAGGAGAAGCAGATACTCTCTAGGGCATAATAGGGGTTCCATAAAGGTTTGGGCACTATTGAGCAGTGCCTAAAACTCTAGCTTTAGCCTAGGTAAATATGTCGGTGCAAAGGGGGGATCCGCACATCTTGCATTTATGGATGTCTCTAGCGTATTTGACATGGTAAACCACCCCATATTGTGGTCCATTATGGAAAAACAAGGGTTTAACAAATCACTGATTAACCTGTTGTACAGGATGCATTCAGACACGGCATTGAAAATGTTATGGGATAAATGGAGGAGCTTTCAATTGACATTAGGTCCAGGATGGGTATGCGTCAAGGCTGTGTGATGGCCCTCCTACTCTTTTTAATGTATATCAATGGCCTAGAGGAATCCTTACGTTGTGTAGGGAAAGGCATGCCACAGATAAAGGATACCCCAATCCCAGTTCTGCTTTATGCAGATGACGCTGTAATGATTACAAGAACGGCCAGCAGGCTGCAAATGCTCCTGGATGGGCATAAAACTTTTATGGATTTGTTAGGCCTGACAACAAATCTTAATACATCTTTTGTTGTGATAGTGGGGCCTCAAGGTACCAAAACTATGAAATTCCAATGAGGGTGCACCAAGATTGTCAAAGTGAAAAACTTTACATATGTAGGGATTGAGTTTGATTCAAGGATGAGGTGTGAATGCTTATTTAGAACATGCGCACTACAGTTTCAGAGATCTATTGATTCTTTATTTAATTTCCAAGAAAATTGGGCCACAAACCACTGAAGGAACAATTTACAATACTAAATGAGTTGCTATTGCCTCCTTGGAGAAGGGGTGTGGGGTTACAAAAATGAGGACACTCTTCAGAAATTGGAAAATAAGTTTTTGCGTAGATTGATGTCTGTACTACAATCAATGTCCACTTTTGTATGTCATCTGAAGCTTGGTGTATTTTTTTAGGGGACAGAATTAAACTTAGTCCCTTACTCCTCTGGCTAAGGATTTGGATAACACCAGAAGCCAGTCTCACCAGGGAGGCAATCTGACATTGCCTCTTTTTGGTTAATATTGGGGCAATCTCCTGGTTGAGGTATGTTAAATCTTCGACACTTTGGGAATCTCAGAGTATTTTATAAATCCTGACAGTATCACAAGTGGTACTAAATTATTGTTTAAAGAATATTTCTATAAATTGCAAGAAGGGAGCCACCTGAGGGATTTTTATCAACCACACACAGTTTTAAACTATGTATCTATTACATCCTTCAGTAGTTCTGGAGTACTACTTGTCTCTGATTCAAAATGAGAGGCATAGATGTTATCTCACCAGGTTACGTTTTAATCTTAGTCAATTCCTTGTAGCATCCTTCATTTAGGGTGCTTGGTTTACCAACCTCCTGAATTGTCCTTGCGATTGTGAAACAAAACAAAGCACTATGCACCTTATGTTGTTCTCTACTTTATACAGTGTGCACAGGAAGCACTTTCTGGTTCAGGTACTTTGCTCTGCTAACTGTAGATATTATAAGACAGCCCTTGTTTTTCTTAAAAAATTAGATGCTCCTCAAATTTTTGTATGCAGTGATTAACTTTATTAAAAGTGCTTTAGTCACTAGGAAAGGGCACGGGCTAACTTTACACACATAAATAATGTTACATTTTGCGGGTGTGCCCCGCATACGGTAGAGGACCTTTCTTCTGTTCTCTATAATTGTACTTTGTATCTTTTTAGTATTTATTTTGTATGTGTTTTTAGATGTTTTCATTAACAAAATTGTGTTTTATTGTATGTTTTATGAATTGTGCTTTAATGGCTGGTTTGCCAGTGAATACATTTTATTGATTGATGGATTGAAGTCCAAATCCACCATAGGAGTGAAAATCTAAAGACCTCCCCTCACCCAACAGGACCTCAGGGGAGACTCTTAGAGGCTCACAGGGTGGCAGGCAGAAGACAAAAGGAGAGCCCAGTCCTGGTACATTAGCCACTGGTCATCTGGGCAGTTGCAGGAAACAGCCTCTTGTAGCTTGAACAGGAGGTCAACCTAATTATCCTTGAAGTCCACTTCTTTGTCCTGGGTGCAAGAGGGAGAGCAGGCCCAGCCTTCTAGGCTGTTCTCAGGTGTATTCTGAAGTGGGTGCCTGGTGATGCCACATTTATGCCTGACATGAGCTAGTGGTTCGGAATGACACCTGGTAATGCCCTAACCTACAGGGTAAAGGTTCCCGGGGCTAACCCTACTGACTTTGGCATTTTTAAGATGGCTGAAGTCTTCGGCCACAGTAAACTTGGGCTCTGAGACAGTGTGTAGGGAGTGTACAAAGGTAATCCCAGTGCCCTTCCACATCTAACACTAGAGACCAGTGTTAGGCAATCCTTGTACCTCCAACAAGCTCAGAGACAGAAGTTTGGTAGTACACAGGTGAGCTTTCAGCAGCCAGTCAGTGAGTACACACAACTTGTTTTGGCATGTTGTTTCTCTCCTTTTAAGTGAGCACCCAATTTCATATAAAAAACCCGGCATACCTGTCCACCAGGTCTTGACACTGTAGCATGATCTGACACTGTGATATCAACAAGTGATCCATTGTTATGGAGGCTGTCTAGCTGAGGGACAAAAGAATGGTCAGGTCTGGATGTTAGCTTCATCTGCTTGTGACAGGGTAGGCCTCTTTGAAGTTAATCAAGTCATTGGGCCCAGTCTCTAAAGGCCACAACAGTATCTCCCTATACCAAAGGCCTTTTGTCCCTGTCCTGGGAGCAAGTTGACACATCATTCACCTCAATTTAAAAATGCTAATTACTGGCTGACAGAAGGGAGAGAGCAAAAATCAGATTAACCTCCCAGGGGCATCATGCTGGGCAAAGGTGACTTTTTAAAAGTCATCTTTCCAAAGTATTTGTTACAAATCTGACTTCACTAGTGAATTGAGCGTGTAAGAATATTTTTAAAAGTCCAAAAATTACATCTGTAGGTGTTTCCTAGGCAGAGATAACATTTATTAAACTTAATATTGTATCCAAATGCATTCCTATGGAACAGCTAAAACTGCTACAGTGAAAATAACACTGCTACAGTGAAAATAGCTTTGAGGTAATAGTCACAGTAAGGACATGTTTAATATTAACCTTTTACATGTCCTACTTTTAAATACCATGCACCCTGCCTTAATGGACAGTAAGGCTTACTTATGAGTTACTTATACATTTTAAAAGGCAGGTTTTAGACCTATCAAAATAGGCCTAAAACAATTTGAATTTGCCGTTTAAACCTGCACAACCAGACTACTGGTGGCAGGCCTGCAGTCATTTTTGTATTGTCACTGCAGTGGGTGGCACAATGAGTGCTGCAGCCCAATGAGGACATGTAGCTTACCGCTCTGGCTACCCTGTGGGTACTATATGCTAGGGACTTATAGGTAAGTTAAATATGCCAATCAGGGGTATGCCAATTTCATCATGTTGAAAGAAGGAGCACAAGCACTTTGTCACTGGTTAGCAGGGTTAAAGACCACACAGTGTTCTATAGCCAGCAAAAAAAGGCTTCAGTAAAAAGGCAAGAAATTCAAGGTGACCCTGCAGAAAGGGAAAATTTCCAACATGTACCATTTTAGGCTGCACCAAAGACTGGACTGCGTCTACTGATCCTGGCCCTAGCAAAAAGAGGAAAGTCATCCCTGAGCCCTAGGCAGAAGAGGTGAACTCCGAGAGTCAGTTAGCTGGCTTCCTGTTACAGCTTCTGGGCTGCAAAGGCTGAGGAAGCTGCCTTGGCGAGTTGGCAGCCACAATCGCTTGATCGCCATTGACTGCTGAAGCGCATCCTGGGAATCCGAGTCTCAACACTCAAAAGTTACATCCGAGTCAGCTGGACCCAAGAGAGTTGTTGGAGTGCAGTTTGGTCACCCAAGACAGGCACTAGCCTCAGTTAAAGGGAACCTCTGGTTTCTCTGTGACCAAGTACCAGTAGACCAGTGGCAACTGGTTTCTGGCTGGACTTCGAGGGACATTGACCTCTATGGCCAAAGTCATGTTTGTGGTCCGAGGAGTGGCCCCAGGAAAACCCTCATCAACATCCACAGCATCCTCAACATCTTTAGCATCCTGTATCCCTTACATCAGAACCACTTACTTGATGTCTATGACGGTTCACTCATAAAGCCTGGAACTGGACTGGAGACTGCTTTGACTGCAAGGTAACTGCCCTGCTGAGCCTTACTGGCCCCTGTGGCTTCCTCCCTGATGGAGCTGGTTGCCCAAAGTGCGTTGGAGTTACCGAACACAACTTTACAAAAGATTTCCAAAGTTTTCAAAGTAACCGCCAACTATAGTTGCCAACGATTGTTTGCGATTGGAGTGAAATATCTGTGAGTCAATATTTGTTTAATAGTTTATATCTCCAGACCCCTCCAGTGTATTTTGTTCATTTTGGTGTCTAAAAATCCATAAAAATAAAATGTATTTTTTATAAATTTGAGTCGGATTTCCTTTATGTTGTGTTTCTTTCTTATTCAATGGTTTTGGAACTCCTAAATGCTTAGCACTTGTTACTTTGTTAAACGAGCCTGACTGGACCCAAGACAGACTTGTGAGTCTATTACATGGTGAGGTAGCACAACCACACCATATAATAAAACACATTTCCTCACAGGTTTTGTCTGTTAGAAAAGATTAGAGCCATCTTAGGGCTTTAAGAAAAAAGGCCTATCTCATACAGTCCTCTGATCATAATAGCATGAGAAATCTTATCAAATGCCGATGATAGGTCTAAGTGGATGAGGTCAGCAGGTCTGCCCTCGTCAACGTGACCCTGATGAAATCAGTAATAAGGCATTTTTAGTCTATGCGCCACCCTGAATCTTGATTGAGAAGAATCCAGCAACTTATGTTCCTCCAAAAGGGCAGAAAGCTGTAAATTAATCAGCCTCTCAAACATTTTTGGTGAGTAAGGCAGTGAGAGGAAGAGACAAAAGTTTGAAATTTCCACCGTATCTGCAGAAGGTTTTTTAAGCTGGGGAAGCACACTCTTATATTTCCAAGCCACTGGAAACACAACATATTGGAGAGGCAGACTAGATCTATCATATTGGGCACAGAAGAATGTAGAGTTGGCTGCCATGATATGATAAGGGAAAGAATCTTTGGGCAAACTGGATCTGATGCCTTGCATGACATGTTCCATATCTGATGCTAATTGCATCAAACAAAAATAGATGTCTGTCCAAGTTAAGAAAACGCTCATCTGAATTGAATGGGAGACACTATAATCTCCAATTTAGAATACATTTTTTCTATTTTCTCTTTAAAATAAGTTGACAGTAAGTAACACATGGAAAACCAGCAAAAACATGTGAGCAGAAGCAGATGGATGGATAATCCTTTAACAATTTTAAAGATTTCTGTTGATGAATGTTTGTTCATCTCAATGCATGAGGCAAGGTGTCTGAGCAGATCATTTTGTGATCCACATTGACTTGAGATTTGTAGGCAGCTTTATCCAATTCTAACTTAGTGGGATGCCAGCAGTGTTCAAGGCATTTATATTGGTGTTTGCTTTCCCGTAAATCGTGAGTGTATCACTTTGCTGCTTCTGTCTGCTTTGCTAGTATAGAAGTTTGCAGGGGGCTATAATATTTAACATCTCAGTAATGGTGGTGTCAAACTGGGCGACTGCCATGTTGATACCTTCTGAGTGTTTTATATCTGGTAACTGTAGATGGTTAGTTAAACTCCTGCAGTTAAACCTTTCCCAAGCTCTAAATTTAGATCTAGCAGGTTAAAGAATGTTGAGAGACTAACATCAAATGTAACAGAAAATTGCATTAGAAAGTGGTGGGACCATAGGACGGGTTCACTAGAATCAATCATCGTCAATTTAATATTGGTGAATATACGATCAAGAGTGTGATTGGCATTGTGGGTGGGACCAGTGACTATTTGCGACTTTAGACTTGTGAAGTCTTCCTAGTTGTCATAGTGGAAATTGAATTCTTCAATGACTAAAAAATAGTACAATTCTGATAGATACATTTGCCTGTGGATTCCTCACCTTTCGAATTATCCCAATGCGGAGAATTCAACAGGAACTTTTCTCCTCCGCTCTCCCACATCGACAAGGACGTCACAATGGAACGGCTCCGCACGCGACTCTGTGTGCCATCATCGGAGCCATAAGAAGACCTTCTCAGCGTGCTGACATCATTTCCCTTTTTTCTGCGCTGTCGACGCGTAGCATTTTTGTCCCAGGCTCTCCATTTCTGGGAGTTTCTTTGTTACTGTTGTTGTGACTTTGTAGTCGTCGAAGATGACTACGCCAAGGAAATCAAGATTCAAGCCGTGCAGAGAATGTGGGGGCCAGATGTCCATCAATGACCCCCATGAAGACTGTTTGTGGTGCCTGTAATCAGATAATGAGGTCGGGACATGCACTTCATGCAAGCGGATGAATCCGAAGGCTCTGAAGGAAAGGGAGGCCAAGTTATTCATGGCCACGGCCAAGAAACGGAAGAGGGGTCGCAGGAGGTCTCGGACTCGATCGAAGTCGCCGATGCCTCATACTTAGAGTTCATCCAAGAAACACAAAAAGAAGCAGCGTCATGGTTCTCGGCGTTGTTCTTCGAAGGATGCGACTCTGAAGTCAGTGGCCCCAGCCCTAGATGTCATCGCAGGGATGAAATCTCTCCAACTTCTTCACCGGGAGCGACTCCGGCTCCTTCTCCAGCTCTGAGGGCTGTGACTTCACCGGCTCCGAGGGATGTTACACGTCCTCTGATGTCGAGGTCGGATTCTCCACCTCCGGCCCCTAAATCTCCAACGCCGTAGCTGGTGCCGAACTTGTTACCTCCACGAACGGCTCCAGAGCCTGTTCCGGAACCAGCGTATCCCGCTTCCCTACTCCGGGACCAGATCCATTGCATTTTTCAAATGCAATGTTTGGCTTATTTGCAAGGGCTTCGAATCCTACTGGTGTGCCTGTTGGCCCCATGGGTTCGTTGACATATTCCCAGGGTGGTTTTCCACCTCAGTTGCCCCAGGTGCCGTTTATGCCCTTTCTGCCTGTGGCTCCAGGGAGTTGGCCTCTTCCGACGCCAAGATTATCGGTGCTGTTGCAATCTTCGGAAGGTCGATCTCCAATAGACGGTTCTTCCCGGTGCTGTCTGGATCCAAACTGGTGCTGACTCAACCTCAACTGGCTTTGACTCCTGTTCCCTTGGACTTTTCTTCGATGCCGGTTCCGAAATCACCAGTGCCGCATCTCGCTCCGCCGCCGCCTATTCTGAGGATGAGATCTCGGAGAGAGGCGCAAAGGTGGTTGGAAGTCGAGGAATACCAGGATGAACATGGAGAGGCTGAAGAAGTGGATATAGTGGACCCTGACTTTGAGGGTTTGCGGGAGGCTAGTGGCCTGGACACCTCTCCTGAGTGGGAACTGACATCGCCAAAGGGCCTGCTGATGCCTGAGGTGGCCACACACCACAATGTTATTAGAAAGGCTGCGGACCTTTTAGAATTGCCTCTTCCTACAGCAGAACTAAAGTCAAACATTCTTACAGAGGTTCTTCAGTCATCGTCCTCTATGTCGGAGCCTTTGCTGCTCTTCAATGCAGCATTAACAGAGCCCATCTTGGATGTCTGGCAGAAACCAATGTCCACTCCAGCGGTTTCCAGGACTGTGGCTAGGAGATATAAGGTGGCTCCTGGTGATTCAGCGTTTTTGTCCTCCCATCCTTCGCCGGAAAGCTTGGTGGTCCAGGCTTCGTGCTCTTCAAAGCTGTTGGCAGGTTCCTTTCCATCAACGCCTGCTGATAGAGAGTCAAAGTGCATGGAGCAGTCTGCAAAGAAAGTTTTCTCATCTGGGGGTATGGCTCTAAAATTCATGAATGCCACATGTCTCTTGGGCCGTTACATTCATGCCCTCATGGACACAGCCAAGTAGGTTGTACCAAAGTTGCCCGTAGAGGTCAAAGGGCATTTTTCGGAGGTGTTATCAGATGCCCAAGCTGCTGCCCGCTAAGTGATCCAATCTGGATTGGACACGGCCGACTCTGTAGCCAGAGCAATGGGGCCGTCTGTGGCGACGAGGAGGCATGCCTGGTTGCGTGGTTCAGGATTCTCGCCCGATGTCCAGGCCTCATTGCTGGACTTACCCGTGGATGGGTCTCGTCTGTTCAGGGCTAAAGCAAGGCTACGTGGTCTTTGGGGCTTCAGACCCAACCCAGGACCTTTGGATAGTTTCACAAGTTTTGTGGCTTTGCAGGGAAACATGTCTTTCGTGGCAGGCAGCAACCGCAGCAGCAGGCAAATCCCTTATACAGATCCTACAGGGGAAAGGGCAGAGGTCATCAGCAGGGTTCTGCCCGACAACAAGTCTCCTCCTCTTCACCTGCCTCTCCAGCCGTTGTTGCAGGGAAGCAGCTCTAGCTCCACCATCATAGAGCATGCTTGTCTCGTGGGAGGACGGGTGTCCCATTTTCTACCTCTTTGGAGGTCTGTCACTACAGACCTCTCTGTTTTAAACATCATAGAAAATGGGTATGCCCACCCTTCTGGGAGTTTCCATCTCCTTTCCCTCCCTGTCAGGGTCTTTGCTCAGAAGAGCATCTTCTCCTTCTCCAGCAGGAAGTGTTATCATTGCTGCAAAAGGGTGCAATCAAGGTAGTTCCAGAGCAGGAAAAAGGTCAGGGGTGCTACTCTTGGTACTTCCTGCTTACCAAAACGTATGGTAGTTTATGGCCGATCCTCAACCTCAGGGTTTCGAATTTTTACCCCAAACAGGAGAAATTCAAAATGTTGACCCTAGCACAGGTTTTTCTCGCGCTGGTGAAGGAAGAATGGATGGTGTCGATTAATTTACAGGATGCGCATTTTCCCATTTCCATTCCCATTCTGAAGTCGCTTCGGAAGTATCTCCGTTTTACGGTGGGGTCTCAACATTACCAGTTTGCAGTCTTACTTCCGCACCTCGGGTCTTCACAAAGGTGATGACGGTAGTAGTAGCACATCTCAGAAGGTCGGAGATTCCTGTGTTTCCCTATCTGGATGACTGAATGCCAGTAGCAAAGTCGCCGGAGATGGTGTTGCATCATTTGCAGGTGACAACACTGCTGTTGTTCAACTTGGGGTTTTCAATAAATGTACCCAAGTCTCACCTGGTGCCGTCTCAGCGTAACCTGTTCATAGGGGCAGTACTGGACACTACAGTGAGACGTGCCTGCCTGCCTCCACAGAGGATTCAAGAAATCCAGGCTATGATTCCACATTTTCAGAATGGAGCGTCTGTTCCAGTCTTGAAGGTCTTGCTTCCTGCATACTGTTGGTCAACCATGCACACTGACATATGAGGGCCCTCCAGTGGTGCCTCCACAGGCATTGGTTTCAACACAACGGAGATCTCGAGGAATTGGTCAATATAGATAATCAATTTGCACAAAGAAAATGTAAAATATTAGAGTAAGAAATTTGTAGATCTAATAAAATTAAGAGAAAAGAAGCAAGTATATTATGTAGATTGATATATGATAATATAAGCACCAAAAAACAAAACTGTTACCGCGGGGCTATTTCTCCCAGGGCACCACCGCGGAGAGGAGCCCAGACGAAAGGATATTAAGTACGGCTGTTCTTAGAGAATATATATATATCATACTATCACATCAATTATAATAGTATATTAAATCTATTTGGATTTGTATAGTATAAGTAAATATATAATATAAAATGAGTAATTCATTGGAGAATGACTGAATTGATATCTCGGAAATACAATAAATATATTATATATTAAATATGAAAACATTCATTGTCATGTATGAATACAGATAGGTTCGAGATGAATTGATATAGTATAATAAATATGTTAAACAGGATAAATAAAAGGAATAAAGATTGAGTCAAATAGTTATAAATATTATATCATAATATAACATCCTAGTAAAACAGTATAGTCTAATATAAAATAATGTAATATATGATAAAAGAATAACATTCAATTACGCGAAATTTAAATACATTTTCAATTTGTATCGTATGGTTTGACCCTAGCTAGTGAGCCGTATCCTACGATAAAAATGTAAGTGGTTAATACATTGTTCATCTTATTTTAAGCCAAATAATATGAATTGTTATTAACAGTTAGATCTTGTCATATTACTGTTGTCAGTCTTCATCTGAGGCAGGTTTAAGGGGTGAACGAGATTTATCTCTGTGTTGTTCTTGTACAAAAGAAGAGGCAGTGTGCAACGCTGAAGATTTGTCATCTTGGGCACGAACAGATCTTTCTAGATCTCTTCCTCTCTGACGAGGGTTGCTAAAATTACGCCTTCTGTTATCAAATGGTTGCTGTGATGAACTTGAGCTCGCATGAATTTGATCAGTTGAGGTGTCTTGCATATCCATGTCTTGTGTTTTCATCCGATCTAGGAATTGCTGCAAATCTACTGGATCATAGAAATCTCTGGAATCTCCATTTTTAGTAATACGAAAGCGAGCTGGCTCAAATAGACCATATTTGTTGTCCATCTGCCGCAACTGAGGCCTAATGGCGAGGAATGCTTTGCGCCTCTCATTGGTCTCTTTAGAGAAATCTGCGGCCATGTGGATGACGTGACCCTTATATGAGTATGAACCTTGCGAGCGCGCTGCAGTTAGTAAATGTCTAGTTTGCTCATGTCTTAAAAAACAAGCGATGAGTGGTCTTGGCCGAGCTGTATTATCCTTCCGAGGAGGACCTATGCGGTGAGCTCTTTGTATTTCTAATGGAGGATCAAAGGTAATGCCAGTTAATTGCGGAAGAACGTCACAAAGAAATTGCCTAGCGTTTTGATTTTCAATGTTTTCCGGAAATCCAAAGAAGCGAATATTATCCCTCCTACTACGATCTTCCAAGTCAACCAACTTACTGCGTAGGAATAAGAGCTCTTGGTCCTTGCTGTGCACTGCGTCAAGGCGATTTTCCACAGTTGCTAATCTTAGATCTAGTTTGTCAGTCTTTGTATGAAAACCCGCTAGTTCTGCACCAATACCTTTGGTTTCAGCTGTTAAAGATATGTTAATCTCCATACCCTCTAGACGTTGACTGATCGTGGAAATTTCCTGTAGGATATGAGTCAGCGTATCACCTTGTGAAGAAGTGCTAGCACTCTGAGGCGACTCTTTTGATGAAGGAGCAGATCCTTTCCCAGGCATCTTGCTTGATTGTTTAAGGACTTCAGCAAATAGAAGTGGTGTAGAGGAGTTAGTTCCACGCTTATTGTTTGACATTAAGATCAGTCATGCAACAGTGCGTAGAGATGTATTTTAGACCTCTGTAGTGCTTCTCCAAAATTAAACTTCTGTTAGTGTTCTAAATTGTTAGGTGTATTGTGGTGACAATTATTATCATAAAAGGTAAAGCTTCAAAAAGCGCTCTTAGCAGGTATCAAGACTAACTATTAATTCTAGCCACTTCACTGTGTAAAGTATCTTTTCCTATGCTAGGTAGTTTGTAAGAGTTGATATGCTTAGACGCTATATTAAACAATAAATTATGTTTAGAAAAAAATCACATTTCAATAAGCAAATGTTTTGACGTCACTTCATTCAATACACAGCGCGTTAGAACTGCAACACAGGTTTCATAATCACCACTTCTGTTTTGATATAAGTATATGAACTATGTTTTACTTAGTAGTGACATTGTATGTAGGAGGGGGATTCTGAGGAGCAAAGTTATTCACTAAAGCATTGGTTTTCCGTGCATGCGAAGAGTGGAGGTTCTTGAATTATGAAGGGTGCGCGTTCTCCTCAAAATATGACCTCTTTAATTGATTTGATAATGCCCAAGAAAAGTTACATTTTTGGCAGTGAAATTTATCCACAAATTTTAAAATGTGCAGAATATAGGTATAATTTTCCTCATTTCTGTTTTAATATCCTCTTTACAGGACTGACGTGTAATTATTTATAGCGTTGGAGCACTCCTTCGTGAAATGTGCTCGTTTTCCTCATGACTCCACCCGTAGGTTCAGTCACGTCGGGGAAGCGCGCTGAAAGGGGCGGAGACAGTTAGAGGAACCTCGGCCTACGCGCATGCGAGGACCGGGGATTCCTGAAGTGTTGAAGGCCAGCTGACGTCGCGCTCACCTCAAAATTTTGCCGCGACGAATGAAGTCATTGCAGGTGTCGCACAGCCTCGAAATGCACACGGAACGACTCTGCAGGTTTCCGTGAAGCAGAATTAGTCGAAAATTCAGCCCTTGCGATGTAGGTAAGCGCGTCGCTTACGTCAAAGGCTCCTCTCCCGGCGGAGCTCACAGCTTAGGCGGCCATCTTCCTCCGTGGCCAGACCACGCCCCCTTGTAAGCATCCATTTCTATTGTAATTTCATTGTCAAGTTAAGCTAGGCATCATTCAGTCTCTATTCTCTGTATTACCTTTATTTTAACTTTCTTAAATAAATACGTGTTTTAGCAGAATGTAGCCCAGTGCAGTATTAAATAAATAATTCACGTTAGCCTTAGAAAACATATCATCCTCGTAGAATGTGCTGATTCAGATAATGTTTTCTATCCTTCCTAAGATACATGTTCTCATCGCTCTTGAATCAATTTTAGTGGCCACTTGTTCTTAATGATGAATAACTAACAGTATATTCAAGCAAAAAGTATATGCAGAGATATGTGAACCCAATGATGCAAATATGTAGAAGTTGCAACTAGAATGTTTCTGCTTTATACTAGTTCATTGTCATGCAGTGGAGTTCTGAATAGCTAATAGTGTAAGCTGCAGGGTTCTCATGGGAACTCGATGTGAAAACTAATGTACATAGGCAATTGCAACTTAGTATGCCGTGTGTAGATAATGTTAGCTGTTCTCGTATGCTACCGTGGGAATGAAGAAGGATGAGACAGACCATCGGACGATCCTTTCACCATTGGTTGAAGATGACATAGAACAAAAGAAGATGGATACATAGTTTTTGTGTTTAATATACATGTTCCTAGTTAGGGGCCTTCAGAATCTCTTCCACCATCCTTTCCTTAGACACGCACTGAGACCTTTATGCTGATCAGACTGGTCCAGGCTAATTGCTCTGTGACTAACCTTCTGCCTCTTTTCACTGTGAGCTACTGCAGATGGTGCTTTCTAAATTCACTTTAAGACTACAGCTATTGCTGTGACTAACTCCTGATTGAGAGAAGACTTGGACGAGTTTTCCAGAACTACTCTTCATGAGAGGTTCGACTAATTTCTGAATACTTAAAATTCTCACTCTTTTCTAAAGGACTCATCATGGGTTATGATAGGTTAGGATTTATTAGAGTAGAGAAGGGATTTAGGTAAATTTCCTTTATGGAACATGCTGTAATATTTTCCTGTTGATTGCTAACCTTTATTTTTCTTAATATTTCTGTAAACAGATTTAACTCATTTGAACGTGAATAAAGAAATTGAAACTCAAACTACTAAACTTAAAAAGATAAATAAAGCTTTTAAAATGCATCTAAACTCTCCTTATTCTCTGAACATAATAAGTAGTGTGCAATTCAATATTGATGTATGCTCCATTCTAAAATGGTGGCACAGATCCAGTCGGCATTAAGAAGAACAAGGTGCGGAGTTGGAGACTGCTGTTGTAAGTCGAGGGTTGAACTATTAAACTACTCATGTGCCAGCAAATTAATACATCAGCCATGTCTGAATCTTCCAAAAAAGAGATCAATTTTAGTAAAACAATTTACAAAATGAATAGTTATATATAAGGCCATGGCATATAAAAGTAGATAGCCCTTACTTGTACCATGGATCCAGTATAGTAGCTTAGATGTACTCTTCAGAGGATACTATCTCTTATTGCAGCCTGATATTTGTATCCAGATGGAGGATTACACAGTTGACTAAACCAGCAACGTCTTCACTGATATTTGTATATATTTCAACAACCTCACACAAACGGTCCTGCAGCAAATTAAACAATGGGATGGCTTGGGTCATGTCTTCCTTGCTGAATTCATGCGTCAATATTTCAAAAGGCCTTGCATTTTGATCATGTAATGTATTAGCCTCAATTGTCAAACTCCACTGTCATGGCTTTGGCAGTTTTAGCCCCTCTCCTTTGTAGCACGTAATTATTTATAGACCTGCACTCTCAAACCGGCATTGCAGCATGCACAAAGTGGCGTTCTAAAGGATTGGTATCTCCTGTACGAAGGCTTTCACAGAGACTCTCTTAGCATTCTAAATGATCGTCAACTGCTTCTGACATTGAAGGAATTACTGAAATGTGTGCAAATAACGTGACAGGTAATCAGTATGTTGTGGACTACTACTTCTGTTTTTTTAGGAAATCCTGCACAATTAGGTTGATGCAGTGAGCTAAAAATAGACTTTGAAGTATCCTCCATTTGTCATATCTTTGACAATATTATTATCATTGTCAGTTGTAACAAATCCAGTGCTGAGACCTCTGGGTTGAAGCCAGTTCTAGACTTTGATACATAATTCTTCTAATATGTTGGAAGCTATGTATGCTTTCTCCTTGGAGAACATTGAAGCTGTTGCATGTCAATGAATGCCTCAGAAAGCATCAGCAATAATGACACCATTGTCTAGCCTTTGCCTAACCCCTAGAAGAAGACCCAGTGTGCAGTGATGCAAATGTAGTCTGCAGCTTGACAACTGGTCGACATATCTATAGGGACATGGATGGACAGCACAGCACTCTCCTTCATTGCGTTTGGCAGCCAATCACAGCACTTGATAGTGCAGCTGTGGCACAGCAGCAGTTTAAAAATACATGATACAATGCCATTTTGGCCAGTTTCCATTGTATAAATGGACAAACTGATGGTTTCATTGGTATGGTTCATACTTGAGGAACATAGCCTTAATAGTGGGATATATATATATATATATATATATATATATATATATATATATATATTCACTGAAAAAACCATAGGTTTCAGGCACGTTATAGTTAGAAATTTGCATTTAAAAAACCTTAGAAATTCACTGAAAAAACCATAAGGTTTTAGGGACAGTTATAGTTAGTTGGACATTGCACTCGTACAAAACCCGTGAAATTCCCCCGTTATAGTTAGTTCAGGTAACTATAACTTGCGCCCCGCAATGCACTGCTGATGACGTCACATATTACATCACTCATGACATGGTCAGTGACATCACTGATGACATCACTGATGACATCTCAAATGACATCACTGATGACATCACTGATGACATCATCCAGTGACTGTGTGTTTCTGTAAAGTTTAAATATGTTTAATATATTTAGGGAAAGGCGTATTGAAGAATGAGTGGGTGTAGAAGCGCCTGAATGGATGATTTAGTAGGTGCGTGACTGAGTCTATAAGTGAGTGATTAAACGTATCTTACTGGATGCATGGGTGAGTGACTAAACTGTGTGAATGTCTGTATCCGTCTGTCTGTTGTTGTGTAAGCAACTGCATGGGTTTCTGACTAGCTAAATGAGTGTCTATATGGGTTATGGATTGGTTCTCTGAGTATCTGTATGGGTGCCTCAGTGTTTGTGTGGGTGGGGTGTGTGTGACTCTGTGCATAGATGTGTGAGTGGGTGATTCACTGGGTGCATGGTTTCAAGAGTGCGTCTGTGATGGACTGTATGGGTGGGTGAGTGTGTGTATGGGTGTGTTAGTGATTGAATGTATATCTCAGTGGTACATGTGTGAGTAACTACATATGTGAAAGGCAGTATATATGTGTGTTGGAGTATATAAATGGCTATAAGTGAGAGTGTGTGATTGTGAGAGTGGCTATATGGATGAGTGTGTGCTTGCATCAGTGATTGCATAGGAGCGTAAGAATGTGCTAGTATTTTTATGAGTAAGTGAGCTGGTGTGTATAACTGTATAGGTGAGTAAATTTGAGTGTGATTAATTATTTGCATGACTGACTAGGTGTGTGAATACCTCTATGGATGGGTTGCGTTGTGTGAGTGTTTATATAGGTGTATGAGTGCATATGATAGTCCTGTACTGAGTGACTGTACGGGTGAGTGAGTAGATGTGTGTGTGTAGACCTAAGAATCAGTGAGTGGGTATGTACTTATTGGTATTGGAGTGTGTATGGTTTTGAGAATGGCAGTCTGTAATTTAGAGTGGGTGTTTCAAAACTTATATTAGTGTGTGAGAAGATGCATTAAATTCTCACATGGATGATGTCATCAGTGATGTCATCAGTGATGTCATTTGAGATGTCATCAGTGATGTCACTGACCATGTCATGAGTGATGTAATATGTGACGTCATCAGCAGTGCATTGCGGGGGCGTGAGTTATAGTTACCTGAACTAACTATAACGGGGGAATTTCACGGGTTTTGTACGAGTGCAATGTCCAACTAACTATAACTGTCCCTAAAACCTTATGGTTTTTTCAGTGAATTTCTAAGGTTTTTTAAATGCAAATTTCTAACTATAACGTGCCTGAAACCTATGGTTTTTTCAGTGAATTTCAAAGGTTTTTTAAATGCTAATTTCTAACTATAACGTGTCTGAAACCTATGGTTTTTTCAGTGAATTTCAAAGGTTTTTTAAATGCTAATTCCTAACTATAACATGTCTGAAACCTATGGTTTTTTCAGTGAATTTCAAAGGTTTTGTAAATGACAATTTTTAAATGTATTAATTGTTATATTTATTTTTTCATACTGATTTACTACATTTTTAGAAACATTTTTTTTTAACTTTTTTATTTTTTAAATTACATTGTAATTACATTATACATTACAAAAAATACTTTCTCAGAATGAATTACTTTAGTTTAAATACTTTGCACATAGGCAATAGACTTTTAAGTACAGTAGTTACAGTTGTTGCAATGGGCAACACATTTTCAAACACAATGCAACATTCAGCTCAATGTGAATTTCTAGTTAAATGCAATTAGTTACTTTATGGATTACTTTTCTAACCACAGGACTGGATCCTAGATTCAGTCCTGGGACATCTCCTGTAAACAGTTGAGTAAAAGCGTTTTGGTTACAGTAGTGATTTTTAAGGAATATTATTGTATTTTAAAAGTTGACACTTAGAAACTTTTTCTCATAGAATCACCAATGTTATCCTATGGAAGGAAATTCACTTAGCAGGTAAAAACTGTTATCGTTACTTTTTCTTACTCAGTGTTGGATCCTGGATCCAGCACTGGTGCATCTCCTGTAAACAGTTGAAAGAATGCGTTTAAGTCATACAGGCGATTTTTAAGGAATATTTGTAGTTTGTGAAAATCGACACTTTGAAACTTTTCAGCTGAAAACCAGACAATGGATTCCTATGGAAGAAAATATAAGTTACTGGTAAGTACGGTTAAAATTACTTTTCAGGGTCAGTGCTGGGCTAAAAGATGCAGCACTGAGGTCTCTCCTGATAACAGGTGAGTAAATCGGAATTCGTATTTCGGCTGATTTTAGAGGAATATTTTAAAGTTCCAAAACTCCACACTTAGAAGAATTTCCAAGTGAAACCAGTCAATGTTAGCCTATGGAAGGAAATTCAAGTTACTGGTAAGTACGGTTAAAATTACTTTTCAGGACCAGTACTGGGCTGAAAGATACAGCACTGAGGTATCTCCTGATAACAGGTGAGTAAATCGGAATTTGTATTTCGGCTGATTTTAGAGGAATATTTGTATGTTTCAAAAATCAACACTTAGAAACTTTTTCAGCAAAAAGCAGGCAATGATATCCTATGGAAGGAAATTCAAGTTACTGGTAAGTACGGTTAAAATTACTTTTGAGGATCAGTACTGGGCTGAAAGATGCAGCACTGAGGTCTCTCCTGATAACAGGTGAGTAAATCGGAATTCGTATTTCGGCTGATTTTAGAGGAATATTTTAAAGTTCCAAAACTCCACACTTAGAAGAATTTCCAAGTGAAACCAGTCAATGTTAGCCTATGGAAGGAAATTCAAGTTACTGGTAAGTACGGTTAAAATTACTTTTCAGGACCAGTACTGGGCTGAAAGATACAGCACTGAGGTCTCTCCTGATAACAGGTGAGTAAATCGGAATTCGTATTTCGGCTGATTTTAGAGGAATATTTGTATGTTTCAAAAATCAACACTTAGAAACTTTTTCAGCAAAAAGCAGGCAATGATATCCTATGGAAGGAAATTCAAGTTACTGGTAAGTACGGTTAAAATTACTTTTCAGGATTAGTACTGGGCTGAAAGATGCAGCACTGAGGTCTCTCCTGATAACAGGTGAGTAAATCCGAATTCGTAGTTCAGCAGATTTTAGAGGAATATTTGCACAATGGTGAAGGGAGGGCGGGGCCTGAGGTGACATCTGTGCAAACGCGCCCCGTGGTGCGTTTTAAGTTGGGGGATTAAGTCCCCTTGAATCATGAGGGTCCCTAGGGGCCAACTAGCCCACCAGGAACCTCCAGTATGCGCCAGGGGGCTGCGTTGCAGAGACGTGTAGAGAGGCCACACCCCTTTTTACACCTCTCTGCAACGCAGCTCTGTGGCGCTTTCTGGATGTACCTGTTGGGCTAGTTGGCCCCCAGGGACCCTCAGGATTGAAGGGGATTTAATTCCCCATCTTAAAACGCGCCACGGGGCCTGTTTGCACACATGTCACCTGAAGCCCCGCCCCCTCCCTTCACCACTGTGCAAACGCGCTCCGTGGCGCGTTTTAAGTTGGGGGATTAAGTCCCCTTGAATCCTGAGGGTTCCTGGGGGCCAACTAGCCCACCATGTACCTCCAAAAAGCACCACAGAGCTGCGTTGCAGAGAGGTGTATAAAGGGGCGTGGCCTCTGTACACCTCTCTGCAACGCAGCCCCCTGGCGCATACTGGAGGTTCCTGGTGGGCTAGTTGGCCCCCAGGGACCCCCAGTATTCAAGGGAAATTACTTCCCCATCTGCAAACGCGCCAGGGGGCGCGTTTGCAGAGTGGTGAAGGAAGGGGGCGGGGCCTGCGGCCCGATCGTTTTTTTTTTTTTTTCCCCTGAAGGGGGGCTGTGTGGCCCCCCTTCCTTTTTCTTATTTTTGGGCCCTGGGGACCCCATCCCCCAGGGCCTTACCCCCTTTTTTTTAAAATTAAAATTAAACTGGAAGGGGGCCGCGTGGCCCCCCTCCCCTGGCCGAAAACTGCCCCGGGGACCCCATCCCCCGGGGCATGGCCACACTTTAACATTCCTTTTTAAGGAGGGGGGCTGCGTGGCCCCCCTCCTCAGGCCTCCTTTTGCCCCGGGGACCCCATCCCCCGGGGCAGGCCTTTTTTTTTTTTTTTTTATAATTTCTGGGGAGGGGGGCCGCGTGGCCCCCCTCCCTGGCCACTTATGGCCCCGGGGACCCCATCCCCGGGGCCTGGCCTCTGGTTGGGGACTGTGGGGGGTCCCCAAACCCCCCACAGTCCCGCGGGCTCCCCGTGTCCTATGGGAGCCGGCATTGCTTTTCCACATGGGGAGCAGCTAACATGCTGCTCCCCGTGTGGAAAAGCAATTGTCTTTGGATATTGGAAGCGAGAGCAGGTTTCCCTGCTCTCTCTTCCAATATCCAAAGCAGTTTGCAATGACAGGACGGGAGCCGCGAGGCTCCCGTCCTGTCATTGCAAACAGCAGTGTCCCGGGGTAGGCACCTCCGGAACACTGCAGGAGCCGGCCCTGGGGGTGGCGGTCCCCAGGGCCACCACAGGCTCCAGGAGGGGGGCCGCGCGGCCCCCCTCCCCACATCAGCAAAGCCCCGGGGAGGTGGTGGTCCCCGGGGCTTCGGGGGTCCAAAACGGACCCCCATTTTAATTTGTTAGTGCCCCGGGGAGGTGGCGGTCCCCGGGGCATGTGGGGGGGCTCGAGCCCCCCCCCACACAGGAAAAAGTAAAAAAAAAAAGAAGCCCCGGGGAGGTGGTGGTCCCCGGGGCTGCGGGAGGGCTCAGAGCCCTCCCGCACCATTTTAAAAAGAAAGCCCCGGGGGTGGCAGTCCCCGGGCTTGGGGGCCCTTTGAGGCCCCCCATACATAAATTTAACCCCCCACCATGCCCCCGGGACATGCCACCCGGGGGCAAAATACAATCGAAGCGCGGAAGACCGCCCTTCGATTTTTTTTTTTTATCGGCAGGATCCGCGCACCCTGAGCGCATCCTGCCGATTTTTTTTTTTAAATGCTTTTTTCTGCCCAGGGGGTCCTTGGGGACCCCTGAGCAGACCTAGGGGTCAGGGTGTTTCTACCCTGCCCCCTTTTGCGCTTTGCGCACTTGTTTCTGTCCCTCGGTTCTACCGAGGGACAAAATGGCTGCCAACATTTCCTGAATCGGAATGTTGACAGCCAGCTGACAGCCAATTAGCATGCAGCTCGTGATCGGTAGGGTGCGCGAATCCGACGCGGCCATAGATATATATGTACTTTTACTTTTGATTTTCTCAGCAACTACTGAACGGATTTACACCATTTAACAAAAAGGGTTCTTTCTGAACCAAGAACTACCTCTTTGCCAATTTTGGTGTAATTCCGTTCAGCAGTTCGGGCTGTAGCCGTGTCTAAAGTTTCCTATGGGAAATTGATTTTTTGACTCTTATTTTTTTAATTTCTCTGGAACTACTGAACGGATTTACACCATTTAACAAAAAGGGTTCTTTCTGAACCAAGAACTACCTCTTTGCCAAATTTGGTGTAATTCCGTTCAGCAGTTCGGGCTGTAGCCATGTCCAAAGTTTCCTATGGGAAAATGAATGGGGAAAACACGTTTTGGGACCCCCCTTTTTTCTCGGCCCCCGCTTGACGAATCACCCTGAGACTTTCAGGGTAGGAGCGGACCGGAGCGGGCCATAAAGTTTGAAAATTTCGCGAAGATTCGTCAACCGACGAGTTATTTCAAATAGAATGTCGCGGATTTCCTATGGAAAATAGGTCCTAACTATAACTATCTACTGGCGACCGCCAGTAGATAATATATATATATATATATATATATATATATATATATATATATATTTTCCAGTCTCAAGTAACCCCTGTGACGTAGGCTGCTTGGACGCTTTGGGGTGACCGATAAATCCCACTTTTCCTTGTGCCAAGCTGAGGTTGCTGCTGGTAATGAGTACACTATTGAGCGAGAGGGCTGTGTTTGGATGGGAGTGTCACCTGTTTGATGTACAGTTGTGACCCTCACCCTACCTGCCTGCTTTTTGATCTTTTAGTCATGCCACTCACTAATCCCATTTGCATGCTTTGACCTAGGCCCGGTTATTGACAATGATCAGTTCTGGAACTTGTTCTGAACCAATAGGGGCACACCAAGCCCAACCTCATAGTGAGAGAGGACTTCTGTCCTTATCTCGGGTTTCATGCGTGGAATGTGGTGGCAGCAGCATAACATATTTAATAGTAGTAGTTGGAGCAGTCTATCAAAGTGACAGATTCGTATTTCCGGAAAGGCTTACCGGCAATGGAAGATTGGGTCAGATTGCGAGAGGAGGCTGTTGGAACAGTGTTCGATGAGGAAAGACCCGGAACCAGTGGTCCCAATAAAGAGGCAGGAGCCGGCGGCAACACAAAAGGCAATGAGGTTCAGGCCATCATGCGACAACTTGAAAAATTACGTCGCACTGAAATATCCAAATGGTGGGAAATCAGATCATTGGATAAATACCTCGAGGTGGGGAGAGTCCCTCAAGGCTTAAGAATTTTGATTGCACCGACCTTTGAAAACCTAGACCCGATATGTTGCAAGAGTGGGCAACCAATAGTGCTGAATCCTCCAACAACATGATGAGGATTCTTATAAAATATGCAAAGAAAGACAGAGAGAAGATCCTAGAGGAGATCAAAAAATTACAATCAGAACTGGTAACATTGACAACCTCTGAGGCAATTGATAAATTTGAAAAAGACTTAGCAAGCAAACTAAGCAAATATGAAAAAACTATCAAAGATAGAAAAGCGACCAAGTTCACAAGAGATCGCCTGGACTACCAACAGGGACAAACCTTTACCTTTGCCAAGAGGTTTGATACCCTACGCAGACAAGAGTTGTCCTGTAACCCTGCATCCCTGAGCAAGAATAAAGAAAAGAGAAAAACCACTGACACGAGCTCAGAATGGAGCTCAGAGGTAGACATGGACCTGGAGGAAGCGGGGAACTCAATGGGCAACTTGAACAAACCCTCGACCATTATCCAAGAGTTGTGTTTTTTAGGTATGGATCGGATCATCACCGCCAGACAAAGACCACCAAGAGGAGGAAGAGGCAGGGGTTACAACAGAAACGAAAAAGAAGGCGGAGAAGGCATGGAACTAAGGTCGGGTTCCAGGATGAGGGAGAACAAACGGAACTAATGAATCCAACGTCCATCCCTGTAATCAATCTCTCAGATCTAGACCTGTCGAAGGTAGAATTGAACACTCTATCATTAGGTCTGTCCTTTTGCAGTCGCACTAATTTCAATAACGCGCAGACGCGTATTGATTTTTTCAAATTTGTGCGAAAGCTTAAACTGAGTAAATACTTTAACAACCAGACCACACGTAAGCGACAGGATCTGGTCAGGTCTGAATATGAGAATGGAGGCAATCTAGCGGTGGAGGATCTGAACTTGCTTAGAGACTTGGATGAGCTGGAGAGTAATGCCAACAATCCAGACATGGAACTATCAAGTATCAACATTGTCGACAGATTAGGACTTGACATTTTGTGGGACTAGTGCCACTGAATTTAGAAAAAAATCAACGTTCACACCCATCATGCCAAAAGATTCCATTGATTTATTCGCGGAACGGGTAGTCACAGACCTTAAAGAGCTGGCGAAAGAATCAAGTAAAAACTTCAACAAAAATATGAAAGAGGAAGAGACAAACTATGTTAAAATTATGGATAAAGTAAAATCAAGAAAGGACATAGTCATAAGACAATCAGATAAAGGGGGCAACGTAGTCCTATGGCCTCTTTGCAAATATGATGTTGAAGTGAGATCTCAATTGAGAGATAAAGAGTGCTACCAGAAAGTCCCACAAAGCAATGTCTTGGAAGTGAAAGCAAAGTATCATAAAAAATTGGCGAGATATCCGATGCAGAACTGCAATATTTGAAAGTGGATACCCCAGTGACTCCCATATTATATTTGATACCTAAAGTGCATAAAGATATGGTGACACCCCCAGGAAGGCCAATTATCTCAGCCATTGGCAGCCTCTTTGAAATCACTTCGAGGTTTTTAGATCACTTCTTTCAGGATTTTGTCAAAACTTTGCCATCACATATTCAAGATACGGGAGATTTCCTGAGGAAGCTACATGAGACGGTATGGGAAGATGATGATTTGCTAATCACTCCCCATGTCACCTCGCTCTATACGAGCATTGCTCATAAGGATGGACTAAGGGCACTTAGGCATTTTTTAGGGAGCAGACCCTTACAATTGTATCAACATTCTGAAATGTTATTGAGAATGGCAGAATTATGCTTGGTTTCATGCGTGGAATGTGGTGGCAGCAGCATAACATATTTAATTAATTATAGTAATAGACTTTCTACTTGTGAGATATGAATGCACCCTTAAAGGCCCATTCATCTGAATTCCACTGCTCATGATGAACCTGAAACCCTGAATGCCGACATCCCATGTGTTGTACATGTGCTTGTGTTCTAAGACTGATAGTGTGCTGTGCACAAGTAATACAGACCTGTTGGTTCCCTTTTGGAATCCCACAGGCTTGACCTCAGTATAAGAGGGAGTAGAGGTTGCTTTTCCTAGAAAGGATATGTGTATTGCATCTCCTAGCTGGGAAGAGGCAACACCAGACACTACAGGGAGAAAAGCGGAGATAGACTTTCTTTGGAAGTGCCATGGTACTTCCTGATACATTGAACTGTAAATTACTCTGACAAAAGCTCCTGTTAGGAGATTGCAGGAGGTGCCTCGAGAGGCCTGCAGTGTCTGTTGTTTGGGAAAGGAGTCCTTTGAAAAGCACAGATTCTTGTCTCTCTGCCTGATCTCTGTGAGGAGGATTCATAAATAGGCGATTACAGCCCGCTCACACCTCTCTGTACTTCTTTGGTGGGCATTCCACATGGAGACTGTCCTGCTGGGCAGAACGTCATGGCAGAAAAAGGCCAGGCCTAGAAGGTGGCTGGCCATCACACTGAAGGGAACTGACCCAAACCGGTTCCAAGGAAGCAGACCTAGAACACACATCCTCTGTCTGCCAAATCAGTATAAAGAGGGGATCCCATGACCCGTTGCTCATTGTTGTGGTATATTCTACAAAGAAGGGGATACTCCACTGAGTACCCAGAGACTACTAAGCAGAAAGGTTTTTGTCGCACTGACAGCCAACCCCTCAGACAGGAAGGAACATCGTCTGGAGTCCAATCTGAAGGAGGAATTGCTGTACTGTCCTGGGATCTAATATATTCTGCCTGATAGCAAGGAATGAAGCTTGCAGGAGGAGCTGATCGTGGAAGGAACTGCTGTAATGGACCCTGGTGTAGGGTCCGTCCACAAGAGATTTGCTAAGCAAGGGCATCTAAGGAATTGTGGTGTGGCTGGACCGGGAAGTGTGATCTTTATAACGTATCCCAGTCATAGCTACCAAGGCACCTGGAACTGTGCACTCAAGTGGTAGGCCTGACTGAAGCAGTGATAAGCACCTGCTGGTGTACAGTGTTACCCACAATAGGACTGTGTGATGGTGGCACTGCCCAAGTGTTTTGTTGGGTAAGGAAGTCCTGAAGACCATGTAAACAAAGTGGTGCCCCTGGGGTACCTCATGAATAGTTGATGTTTTTGCCTCGAGGCACTGCATGCCAAAGATGGTGCATGGCATCCAGCATGCCAATAAATCATCGCCTGCAAAGTAGAGCCATCGTGCTCAGGAAGAAGTGCCAAGTACTCACAAGAGTGTCAGAATGAGCCGTGCTGTGAGTCAAGTACCCACTGGAGTGTCGAAGAGAGCAGCGCTGTTAGTCTAGTAACCAATGAAGCACCGGAGTTCAGCCAGCCACCCTGAAGAGGGCCACCAACAGAAGGCTCCACTCCTGCTGTGACACTGGGAGCAAAGTGCCAGCTGCCCTACGGCTCCCTGAAGACTGCCATGTGCCACCGGGAAGCTTCCTTCTGCCGGTGGGATCCCGCTCCGGTGGGATCCCGCTGCAGTGGGAGGGACAAATGTGGCCCAGTGCTGTTACTATCAACCGGGGGAGAGACTGAGTGCTAAGACCATACTGTGGAAGCAGAAGCTCCTCCTATAGACCTTACCTCAAACTCTGACCCTGAGGAGGGAACTCAGAGAAGGAGGGGACCGAGGCATTGACAGGCGGAACGGTTTCTGGGTTAGTCGGCAGAGTCTCCTAAAAGCACAAAGACTCACACATGTGAAATCAGGTATTCATGCATTTTTGAAAGAGTAGAGGAATACTATGTTTTCTATGTAATAAAGTACTTTTCTTTGCTATAAAGAGAAGCACTGGGCTGAACATTAATCTTAATGCACTGCTGGGGGGAGGATGGTCGGTATTGAGTCCTGAGCCTAATTACTCCCACACTAACTTTCCTGAGAAGCTTGTGACTGCTCGCCCTTGCTACCACTTAGAGTCAAGTGCGGAAAGGGTGTACTTAGCCCAGTTGCAGAGCCATAGAAAGAACGACCCCAGGACAGCAATAGCAAAAGGTCTCCACAATTGTGGCCCAGTAGCTCCTGTCTGCCGTGTGGCTTCTTGAACGATGTCTGACAGACTGATTCTCATGATGATGACATCTTCATCATCAGTACCTCCATTTTTCTGTTTGAATTCTTCTTGGTCAGCAATGCCATAATATTTCTGTGCTTTTCCAGAGAATTAGATATTGAATTTTATAAGGGCCAATAGGCCATCAGTGCTGTAATATCCACCTGGCTTTCCACAATGCGCTGGTTTGTGTCAAACTGTGCAGTCTACATCGTGGTCCTCATTCGGACTAAGTGTAAAGAAGTCCCAAACTAGGGAGGACAGCTTACTTACAGAGTAAAAGCCAGAAGTTGGCGGAGCTAGGCTTTCTGTGGCATGGGCTGAGATTGCGTTAGAGGTTGGTGGTACTGTGTTTTCTTGATTTTTGAGAATATGTAAGTAGATGGTGGTGGTACATGAGGCAGCTGAATAGAAGTAATCTACACTTCCTCAGGGCTACTCTTGACAGAAACAATCACTAATTCATATTCTTCCCTACAAACTAGGCTTTCTGGAACCTTAATTTTGCCTTGTGTCTTGTGGTAGCACTCAGGGGTCCACTTCATGTCCCCATCTGCAGGGGGCTTGGAGAAGATATGGACTTATCTTTTTTTTTCCCGGGAGGAAATGGCAACCATGATGTGTCTGGTGAAAAAGCAGTTGAACTATAAAGGGGCTTCAACAATGCTCCAATGACTTTTCAATTGTCATTGTGAATGCTATTTTAATTAGTGCTAATAAGTCAGTACTTTGCTTATTATGCCCTCATCTCCTCATCCTCCTCTGAGTATCTATACACCTTTTATATCAATATATTAAAATATTTCATACTGACACGTATCTACCATGACACAATGAGACAGAGGAGTCAAGTTTTGAACAAAGGACTGCATAAACTTTCTTTAAGTGGTGACTTGAAGGGTGACAAAAGACTTTGGACCCTCTTACCACTTTATATTGATGGACTACCTCTAACGTGTACCATATAATAAAATTGAGGACATTTGGACACATGTAAAGAAACTTTTGTTGCCAGGACTTTTGTGTAAATGTTTTTCTAATTTGTGTAAATACATCTTGTAGATATGTGTCATTATGGAATATTTTAATATATTGATATACAAAGTGTATAGATACTCAGTGGAGGATGAGGAGATGAGGGCATAATAAACAAAGTATTGACTTGTTAACGCTGATTAAAATAGCATTCACAATGGCAATCGAAAAATCATTGGATCATTGTTGCTAATTAATTTATCCCTACAGGAAACCAACTATATATGATTGTGTGATGTAAAAGTAGTCATAGCATCCTGCTGTGCAGCAAGCTCAACTTTTTTTTGCATCTAGCTCCTGTTTTGGGCAGATTAGGTTTGATGGAACAATTCAATTTCAGTCTCACCGACTTCACTGGTCTGAGCCATGAAGGTATTCACTGCAGCTCTGAGAGACATTTGCTTTGGTTCTGGTGGTAGTGGTACCATTGTTGATCCAGGGATGATCCTCCAATAATATTCCAGCCCAGAGAGGGTGCAGCAGGTACTCCGTGTCATAAACCTTAGAGGAAAAAGGAAGGGGGCTTGATGCTCGCGGTAGCAACAGACTTCTTCCCCTCCCTGGCCCCTTTTTTATGAGGAGCCTGTCTCTTCTGCCAGAGTGTTCACTTCTTGTTGATCAACATGAACAGTAGCAGAGAGGTATCTGGACTGCTGTGTCAGCTAATTCACTCATTTCTCTCCATCTCCATCTTAGGCTCCACTCACAGGCAACAAAAAATAAGGAAGACAAACTTGGTCATTCAAGTTAATCCGCATATCAATAATATACCTCTGTTTACACTAATTGTTTTTGGTATATCAGGCACGAGTTAGACAACAATCATTGAAAATCTGCTTAATTAATACATATCGTTGTGCCCCTCTAGACTCCTGGCAAACTTGACTTAACTTAACTTAACTAAAATAATAATAACCATGGTCTGAAGGGCCCATTCCATGTGGCAGAACATTTGGAAAAATTTCAGAAATGGGAAATAATAACTGATGTCCCTTCAGGGCCCATGCAACACCTATGGGAGCCACGGGGAGGTGTGCAAAAATGTATTACATTTATTAAAAATAATAAATGGGTTACAGACTACTCTACTACTGCATTATATAATAACTGAATATAACTGAAAAAAGAGAAGAAAGAACAAAAATATCTGTTGGCTTCTAAATTACAATATTATACAATATCGGATAGAGACTTCTAGCTGCAGATTCCTTACCTTTGAATTTCCCAGGCATCAGACTGGATCCGTAAGAATTTTCATGAGCAGTACTCCTGCGCACCGGTCGGTGACGTTGATCAGCTCCGCATGTGTCGTTGTCATTATCCACGCCAGAAGTTACATCCGCGGCACCTATATAGGCACCACCCAGGCGCGCTGACATCAGTTCTTTTCTTTCTGTGCCTGCCAGCGCTGATCCGGAGAAGGGCTACCCCTCAGTCACTGTTTGACTGGATTATTTCTATGTTTTGTCAACTTTTGAAGTATTTTCCTCCTGGTGTGTTAGTGATGTCATCTATGAAGGCAGGATTCAAGGCCTGCGGTGCCTGTCACCGGCCGATGTCGGTGACAGACCCGCACCTTGTCTGTCTGTGGTGTTAGGAGCTTGACCACAACATGAAGTTGTGTTTGATTACTGTGCCATGAATCTGAAGGCTTTGAGGGAGTGGTCTCTGAAGCTGACGGCCTGGTGTGCAACTCTGTGAAAATCGAGGTCCCGGTCGCGTGGAAGGTCCAAGAGCATTCATGGAGCCCGAAGTTCTCTTCGTCCCACTCCAAGTCCTCGGGACATTCAGGTAAGAGGCACAGGAAGAAGAATAAGAAGTCAAAGAGATCTTCGACTTCTTCCCGTCCTTCAGCCGATGAGACGAGGGAGCATCGGCATTCAAGGCCTGGCTCTGAAGTGGAGCCTGCACCTGGGCTGACTCCATGCCTTTCTGAGTTTCCGGGAGCTGGAGCGACCCTCGCCCAACTTAAAGAGTTTTATAAGGCCATGCACCTCATATTTGGGTGGCCCGACCCCTCTGGTGCACCTTGGGGCCCGCGGGGTCAGAGGAGGCCCCACCTGGTTCTGTGCCTGTGGTTCCAGTGGGCCACCTTGGATCCATTCCTGGATCCAGACTGGTGCCGGTCGCAACATCTTGACCTTCCCCGACACCGGTCCCAATGCTGACGCCCCCGATGCCACTGGTGCTCACCAGCGGTGCTGTCCCCATCCTGATCCCCGACTCCGACACAGAGCCATAGCGGCATCACCCGATGCTGCATCTGATGCCGGCAGGTACCACACTTCCTAGATCAGAGTCTGAGCCCTCTTCCCTTGGATTCAGACTCTAGGAGAGATAAGAGGGGTTGCTGGACCCTGAAGAATACCAGCCTTACAATCAGCTTGAGCATGCTTTTCTTGCCTCCCGTTCAGTTATTTGTGGCTTACCTGCACAATCCTTACGCGCAAAGTACTTCAGTGCTGAGGCAACTAAACGTGAAAGAGAGCCTTTGTAAGAAGTCCTGACCTACAGGCTCATGTAGGCCGCCTCACCTCCAACTTATCGTGGCATGCTTCATCATTGGCAACCTTCCACACTGGCGTAAGATGATACCACTCCAGTGGACTCAATCAAAATTGGGAGTTCTTAGATATTCTTTTATCACAGGACAATTACTGTGGTTCAAATCTTAGGTTCAAAATACCTATGGTTATACCAGAAGATAATTTCTTTATTGGGTGGTTCCCTTGGTATGTGTTAAAAACTAAATACGTGGTGTAAAGGTGGAAATTAATGTTTCACCTAACCACTTGAGATACCAAGGGAACCCACCAATAAAGAAATCTTCTACGCACGTACTTGGGTTTTTTCTTCATAACTCTTCCTTGGTGATTATATTACCTCCACAATCCCGAAACACGCTTATGTAGACCATTATCGAGGTTACCCTTCTACTCTCCATAAAGTAAAATTAGACTTAAGTGAAAAATTGCTTTTTCAAAAAAGTTCATTTACAGAATTTTTTTAACGCGAGTCTTTGAGAAAATATCAAACAAAGAATTACTGAAAGAAATCCGAGTCCACTTGGAAGTCCTTGAACACTGACCTCCCCCCCCCCCACGCTAAATCCTAAGTGCGTATTTTTAGTTTCTTTACTGATAATAGCTCTTGTCACAGGTGGTGGGGCTCGGAATCCATGGCTGGTGCTGGCAGGAGACCCAGCTCTCTCTTCAGATAGATTGACAAAGCCAAGCGGGTGGCCACATTTTTAACGTGCTATTTATAGCCCGTCATGCACATGGATAATGCTCCCTGCCAATCAAAAGACAGTTTCCGGCAGGAAATAGTGTTCAGAAACAGAGCCCCTTAATTAGTCAGAACTCATTTTACCAACAAACAAAAAATACCAGACATTCCGGCGGGAAACGAGGGCAACAGGAGACAGAGGTCTTAATTTCTCAGCACTATATAAGTAGTCAGCAGCCTTTGTACAAACAAAAATAGCAGACATTCCAGCAGGAAACAAAGAGAGCAAGGAATGGAGGCCTTTAATTGATTGCTCACCAGTGCATGTTGTTTTTATAAAATATATTTCTTTATTGATTTTCTGACGAACATTTGTAACTCCATACACAGTGGGAGCATACAACATCATATCGCTGCAGTGCTATTTACAAAGCTATGACAACAATAAGAAAAGCGTGAACACAATACTTCCACATAATTGTCACGACTTGCTCCCTGCATTCCCGTGTCCACCACCAGGGGGCTGAACTGGGGGACTTTCCAGTCCTCTAATAAACTTCCAGACCCTCCCCTGCATGCAAATCCTGACTTCCAGCCATTTGGACACTTATTGGGAACTAACATCCATTCCCAATCCATGCCGGGTTTTGTGAAGCCAGCCTACTCATGCCTGAAAACTCCATTACCCAGGATTCCCTGCTCACTGCTTAGTCTCCACCCCTGCAGGCCAAGGATGGGTGGAGGAATTCAGCTCACCTGTGGCTGGCTGCTGCTAGCCTGCTCACACCTGCTGCACATGATTACTGTGAGCTCTTTTAAGCCCCAGCTCCCTTCAGTCCAGTGTTGGTCATTGTAAGCTGTTTACCGGTGAGACCGATCCTTGTTTCCTGTGCTCCCTGAGCTTTTTGTTTCCAGTGATTCCTTAGCTATAGATAATCCTTGTTCTTTATTTCCTGAGCTATAGCTATTCCTTGTGCCTGAATTAGCACTGCCTGCAGTGCTACCTGGTTTCCTGTGTTCCTGAGCTATAGCTATTTTCCTTGTGCCTGCCTTAGCACTGCCTGCAGTGCTACCTGGTTTCCTGTGTTCCTGAGCTATAGCTATTTTCCTTGTGCCTGCCTTAGCACTGCCTGCAGTGCTACCTAGTCTCCTGAGCTATAGTTAGTCTCTGTTCCTGGGCTTCAGCTATTTCTTGCGCCTGAATTGCACTGCTTGCAGTGCTCTCTTGACTCCTTGTTTCCTGAGCTGTAGCTATTTCCTGTTTCCTAATCCAGCTCTACCTGCAGTGCTACCTTGATTCCTGAGCCTTAACATTTCCTTGTTCCTGACCTGCAGTGCTACTTTGACTTCTGAGCCTTTGCTCAATTCTTGCCCCAGCACTGCATCCTATGCTACTTTGTTTTCTTGATTCCTGACCCTGCACTATTCTAGTATACCCTTGTAGCCTCCCCTTCTGTATATCCTTTTCCAGTCCCTGCCTTTCTTCCCATTTCCTTGGTTCAAGTTCTAGTTTGCTATCTTTCTATTTCTGCTGTCTTGCTTCTGTTGCCTTGTATGTTTGTTACCTGCTTTCTGCCAAGTGTGCCCTGTGATTTCCTTCCTTTCCTATTAAGCACTCCTCCTTGCTAGCTCCTTGTCTATTGTGCTTGTGTTTAGTTCTACCCCTTTGCTGTTACTGCCTTGCGTGTTCCTGTTTGATCGCCAGGATCCGTGGGCACAGCTGACTACCTAGGTGGTGTTTCTTGTTCACTGTGAGTATTGTCTTTGAGTTACTGTTATAACATCACCATAGGTATAAGCTCCACAGACCCTGCCTTTGCATACATATCCTATATGTGGGTATTTCCAGTCAGTATCTGTAACAGCAATTGTGGGTGAGGAACTTACTGAGCTTCAGTCTTACCGTGTGGAGCTCCTGAGTGCTTTACCCCACATCCCCTTTATTGTTAATGTTGTTTTATATTTAAGTGTATTGCACATCCGTCCTGGGTTTAGTGATTCTGAATGCTGAGCCGCCTCATGAGTGCCTGTCCTTTCTGAGTCTCACCCTTCTTGTTCACTTGTACAGGCTTTCCCCTTGGATCCCTTTGTCTCCTCTTTCTGTGTACGTTTCCTACCCAGTTCCCAGTCCTTGCCCAAGTCCCTGACTGTGTTCCCCACATAGTCCCGGACAGACCCTGACAATAATACAGTGTTGCGACACACCTTGGAGTTGCCAATGCGGAATTGCAAGCACAGCGATACATATCAAGAAATATTCCAAACAACAACCAAGGAAAGGGGGAGACCATAATGTTCGTCGTGTATCCATAATGTTTAAAGCGGGTCGTTACGTGCCAATGTTGTGCATGCACAGGATGCCCAAGTAGCATACCAGCACTGGGGCATGGGTGGATCGTGTTTGTGTCTGGGTGAGGGGCGGTAAGGAGAAAATGTGTGGTATTACAGGGTGACAAGACTGTTCCCAGTGAAGCAGTGCATGTTGTTTTAACAAAAATACCAGACACTTGTACTTCATTTAGCAGACTTGTTTACATTGCACCCAAACTAAAGTGCATACCAGGCCTTTTAAATTAAAAACTCAGCAGAGCAGGCAAAATAAAGTACATTGCAGAGCACATTGCACCTGCCTTATTGGGAAAAAGTAATCACAGCACAGACAGACTGTGGAATTACATTTCTCCCTCTAAAGGCCAACTGACTGGGCGTGATTTATCTGGATGTTGAGCATGAAAGGTGCGTACCAGACGGGGGGCATGGACTTGTGCAGCTGGTTCCGAGGACCTGTCTTCCTGGTGTTAATCTTTCAAATCAATCAGAAAATACTATTTCCCCCTCATCTTATTTAGGGTCTAAAATTTTGTGGACCTCTTCTCTTATTCATTATGTTTAGCAACCATCACGGGGGAGGTAATTCGATATGAGTACCTGATCTATAGGGTTTGAGAAGAGACACATGAAAGACCGGATGGATTTGGTAATCGTGCAGCAAGGTGTGTATCATGGTTGCAGGATTGATGATTTATGAAATTGGGTAATGACCTACATAACGGGTTGGAGTTTTTGTGGTCCTTCTAAGTAAAGATTTTTGGTAGCCAACCAGACTAAACCACCTACCGTGTAGGCCGGTTCTTGTTGCTGTCGCTAATCAGCTTGTATTTTCATTGCAATCTTGCGTTTGGATAAGTGTTCTTTAATAGAGTACATAGCAGTATACATGGCATCTGCCTAATTGGAAAATAGAGATGAAAACTGGCAATATACAGCACAAGCAGACTGGGCTATGAGACAAATGACATCTTCACCTTTGGCAGTTATAAAAGTGAATGTTTTGTTAGGCTTCCAACTCACATATCATGTCAGGCACAAAGTTTTAAATTCCTGCATTTTTGCTCCCATTGGGATTCAGAAAAATATGACTTTGCAACTTGTAAGCTACCTTGGTGAACTTCCAGGGAACATTGTGAGTCAACTGCAGAAAGAAACTCCTGTGATTCTATGAAACCAGTTATTATGCTCTTCTGAAGGCTTTGCTTCTGTCAACAAGACGTTACTGATGAGATATTCTGTCTACCTTTTAAAGAGGTCTGCCTTGATAGAGCCCTCTGCAGTCTGAAACTCTTCCAGCCTAGGCTTTACTCCTAGTCTTAATTTGGAAAATACATTACCAGTTTTTACTCTCTGCTCTGAGAACACGAAAATCTGAGTCCAGTGCATTTAGCCTTCCTGCTGCCGATTTTCTAAGCCTTGCGATGACAGATAGTGAAAACGGCAAAACACATCACTTGTCATGGGAGAACTCCCACGGTGAGGGAGGCATCGATTTTTTTTTTTATTTTCCAAAGCTAAATCCCATTTTGAGTTTTGTTTAGTATAGTAAAAAAAAAGTTTGAACGTTTGCCGAGCGGCTCCATTATGTTGTCGGAGCCATATGTCAAACTTACAATGCATTGACAGGAACAACTGTGACAGTGGTTCCTGCCAATGCTAGAGATCTTCGCTGGGCTGGCGGACATCTCAGAATTTGGCTGATGGGGACTCCGTCAGGATGACAGAGTACTAAACTCTGTTGCCCTGATGGAGTACACACTCATCCGCCACACTATGAATCAGGCTGTAAGTGTCTTAGAGTGTTTCCTGAGAGTGTATCTAGGACTTCAGAGTCTAACTCTAACCCATTCTTTCTTCCCTGGTCCTACTGGGTCACTGGATGCCCTAAAGTCCAAAATTGCCACACTGCTGCTTGAAGGTCTTCATTACAAGCTCTGATCAATCCTTGCATTCCCTGGGTTTCTGAAAATGAGTTGGTTACTGTTTTTTATCTCTCACATTGTGTGATTGATCCCACCACACTTTCCTTAATTTCGGAGACCTTTTTGGGAGTAAGTGTTGTGGATGCTGCTCAGAATGACTGTCTTGTGCTTGCTCCTTGGGGAGAATCCTTTGGTTACCTTTTGTTGAAATGCCTGGCAGCTGCTTGTGAAAGACATTGGGTTTTTGTCAACTTGATTTCCACCACGTACTTTTGCAACTCAGCAAAGTAGTTTTTTAAATATGTTGATTTTATCAAAATAATTAAAACCTTTCACTTACCTTTCATCCCACTCAGTTACTTTTGTCCAGACGTTACACAGGCTTTCCAAACCTGATTAGGTTTCTTAATGGTGTTCCTCAAGCGTACCAAATATTGCAGCGGGCAAATAAGAAACACGCATTAACTGTTTCACATAAGCAGAACCTGTTCTTTCTCAGTCTCTAACGTTAAAATGGCACTAGTACACCATTTAAGCAGTCTGTTTATAAATACTGCTCCAGTGTTCCTTCTTTTTGTGCCTCATCACACAAATACATTTTATAGCAGTTAGCCAGTCAATTAAACCACTGACAATTAAGTACTTCAGTGAATGCTTGTGGGGTATTATAGGGATATGGATAAGAATATGGGATAAGGATACACCAAACGTTTGCTAGCACTCACCTCTACTTTGCATTTTTTGAAGCTAGTAGAGGCTGGTAGTCTCACTTTCGTGCCTCAAGTTAATAGTTCCTTACCTTTCTCTTATTCTCTGCCGGGTAGGACATTTATGCTCGAGTTAGCTCACTTCATAAGACATCTTTTCCGCAGCTAGTCATGCCTCAAAAGTACATTGTGGTTTCAAGAAATCCTGTTTTCCCCTTCAATGTCTGATCTCCTCTCTTTCATTTTTATTGTTTTCATCTGCATTCGCTCCGGGCTGATTGTCCAATGGGCAAAGCCACACCCCTGTTCTTAGATGAGTATTTGTAGAGGGGAGGGGGGTGGGCAATTGAGGCCTATATCTAAATTGTTCTGTTTATTTTATAGGATACCTTCTTTCCTATCATCATTCTGTGGTCACTAGTGGTGTGTCTTCTCTCCATGCTTATATTGTCTCCATCTGGGCAGAGACCTTCCTACAGCGTCATTCGTATCTTTTTTGGGCACCAGAGACACTAGCCTTCAGGCAAAGCTCTATCAGAGACTGGACGCTTGGTTCTGTAAACATGGCACTAGGCTTTTTTTTGTCTGAAATGTTTGTATTTTCTTTTAAAGTGAGATTAATTAAAGTCATGCAAATATATAACATTTATCAATGTGGGGAGGTCAGTGACAGAGCAAAGGCAGAACAGAAAACAAAGGTGTAATGTCATTTATTCGAGATTCTAAACACCTTAAATCCAGCTATTTTAAGACAAAGGAGGAATAAAAGGTCTTTAAAATCAAACATCATAGTGCAATATAGTCAAGCGATAAAATACCTCAAATTCGAGATGAAATTAGCAATAAAAAGTGTTCAGGTGTATTAACTAGCAACCATAAACAGGCTGAGCATGAAAATAGGGGATATCAGTATACAAAGTATTACAGTGTTTGACTATGGAAATGTTTGGTAAATGTTTATAACACGACTATTACAGTTTATGAGAGTATCAAAATGTTCATTAATTACTCTGCCTCCTTATGGGTCCATTTACGACGCATTTCACATTCCAAACGAGAACAAACATGAACTAGAATGTGAAAGTCGTCTTTGAATGCTGATATGTCTAACGCTGAGAGACTTGTTTCCACTGGCCGATTTTGCCAGTTCGCGTCTCGCTCAATTTGATCATGATCCAGCGCGGCTAATATAAATTCTTCTCCTTCGGACATGAAATCCAGGTGAAATCATTCACATCTACTATACCATAACACGGTGGGGCCCATAACAACGCATATCATACACTCAGTCGTTCCCTGGATCACACCCACATTCGCTAAGGAGAAAAACGAATTGCTGGAGAAACGGAATACCTTATTAACTTTGACAGATTATTACCTTAAACATCATATACATTCAGTTTTTAATCCTGTCGGCTCTAAAACATCAAGGTACTCCGCTCTTTGGTCGATGGACCAACTAGTAGAATAAGTTGATGGTGATCGAGACCAGCTCAATCATTTAAAACCCTAGTAAATGTCAAATTTATTAATGAACTAAAGAACCACAGACTCAAAGTTAATTAGAAATAAATTTTTATCTAAATTCAAATTTGCACGAGTGAGATTCTTAGTTTATTAATCACCTTAATACATTCTTTAACATTTATATAGGAAATTCTGTAAAGAAATCAAAATTATGCATTACCTATTTAGATGCAGATAGGAACAGTTCACCAAAGAAGATAAACCGTAAATCACAGAATGGACTCCCAAACTGACTGACTGTCCCTCTAGATGGCCTCCTCGACGGGACCTCCCATACAGATTTCCCGCAACGGTCTCGTTCCTTCCCCAGTCAAGTTCGAAGTCAATGGCAGCATCCGCATTAACATCAGCATCGGCATTTGCAATAATAGCAGCATCGACTCCTCCCATATAAGAGCAGTCCTTCTTATACCCTACTTCTGGCTTACTACACAAAAGTTGCAATGTTTGGGGGCAGGAATCACGCTAATTGGTCCATTTGAGGGGTGGCAAAGATTGTCTCATCGCCTTCCTTGTTCAAACTGGTTTCGGGGATGGTTAAGAGTTTACTGTTTCCCATGCTCTTTGGGTAAAAGCAGTCCAAATTGTCTATTCATTTTGTTGCGATTTTGATGGTCACATTTTGGACAGTTCTTTGTTTTTCAATACTTCCTTCTTCCCTTTCTCACGGATACGTGCTGAGTCTTTCTTGGCACTCTCCTCATAAAAGGTTACTCCGTCCTTGACTTTTCTCACTCCGTGTACAGGCCGTACCCACGTGGTCCAGCTCCATTATTTCTTTCGCTTAGAGGCCATCTTTGGTTTCTGATATGACCTCATATATGCCGGCAGCCATTTTCGCAGCTTGGCCTAACAGGCCCAAACGGACTATCATAAAAACAAACACAATCATAATTAAAACAAAGAAAATAAGCCTTTCTGTTTACCACCCGTCATTCTAAGAACCCGTGTTAGGTGTTACCTAGCAGAAGCGACATTTAAAGCCATTTTACTTACCATCCGCATTCTTTGCCACAATACAATTTTCACTACACAGCACAAATCATGCAATTTTACTCTGATTAGTACGCAAATCACAGTTTTAATATTATTATGCTTCACAATGGTAAATAAATTAGATTTTGCACAAAAATGGCAGTTACCATTTATGTAAATGTTTATTAAAGGTGCATTTTGTTGGTTATTTCATCAAACAATTAGTACCGTTAATTTGTTATTCTTATTTTATGGGGGTTTCAAAATTATTTCATTTACCTTGCTCCATCAACTCCCCCCTTTGGTGATTTTTAATATCACCACAAAAACCATGTAACACAATTTTCAAATAAATGTTTCTTGTCCATTTGCTTTGGTTAGTTCACACAACAGTGTCTTTCTCATCTTGTCTTTTTGACCTTTTGTATATGTTTTCTTTTAGTTCTTCTAATTCTATTTCTCCCATTTCTCGTTCTCTTTCTTTATTTTTCTCATTTTCTCTTTTTAGTGTTTTTCTCCTTTTAATACACACATATGCTAATTTTGCTGACAGCATTACCATTATTACCACTGTTACTGATATTAGTATTTTCCCAATAAGAGAACCACCTATTTCTGTAAACCATTTCTGTATTGAGGAAAAACTCCTACCAAGTTTCTCCCAGGCACCTTCAACCTCCAGTGGAGCAATTTCTTTGTGCAAATCAGTAATATTCTTTATATACTTCCGTATATTTTCACTTTTATCTGGAATGTAAGTGCAACAATGTTGGACTTTCAACATTCCACAGACTCCACCCTCTTTTGCCAAAAGAATGTCAAGGGCAAGCCGATTTTGCATCACCATAGCTCTCATGGCAACCATTTAGGTATTTACCATCAAGAACCCTCCAGCAGTATTCGTTGATAAACGATCTACTACTGTAGACAGTTTCCGAATCTTAAATGCATTCAAAGATATACCCACTGCTGGTATCAATGCTCCAAAAATGTCACCTACTATCTCTGAAAAACTTTCCCTCCTTCTACGTGTTAATGTTTTACCTATCTCATGTATTCCTTTTTCTCCTCTCTCCACATGAAAAATCTTTGGAAAGACCAAACCTAAGTAACATGATCCATACCAGTGGTCCGGCAACCTATAATAAGCTCTACTTCCACATATATAGTAGATCCCAGGAAATATTGGGTCTTTTCCTCCTTTAAATCCCCATCCTCCTAAAATTTTATATGTATCTCGGCATTCACTGGAACCCACAAAATAGTTATCATACATAGTCTTATTTCTACTAATACACAACTTTCCCTGTTGGGGCCAATCCAAAGTCATAGCTGCATTTGTCTCTCCTTTGTCATGATTTTTCTCTTCAAACGCCCAAAGTGGTATTTTTGTCCTTTCTTCTATCATCTTTCTTTGAAACTTAACTCTTCTGTTTTCTACCATCTCCAAGAAGACCTTTTCCTCTTTCTTTAATTCACAGGTAAGATTGTGTCTAACTACATACTCTAATGTTAAATCTTTGTTTTCTAGGAAAAATTCACCAAACATTTTTGCTTCTTTCACCTTATTTAGTTCAGGAATTATAGGAACCTTCGCAAAAACAGTGTTTATGTCAGTGTAATAATATTCTAATCTACCTGTTTTATAAAATAAACTAGCCAAAACGCTACATGTTATCCCATACGTCAAAGGAAGGTGATGATAGGTCACACCTTCTGTGACAGACGCAGGTAATTGCATACAGACATAACAATCCCTCACATCCATTGTCTCCACATATTCATACAACATTTTCGTGAAGACATTCTTGGAGAAGTCAGTTATAGACTTATCCTTATGTAAATCAGTACTATCTACTAATGCTGCAGTGTTTTGTGTGTTAGCTTCTTTATCCTTTTTCTTGTTATTCCCTATTACAGATGTCTCTTCTACAATCAACCTTAATGGAATTATTATCGCTAAAATAAGCCAAATAAACATTAGTAAACCTGTACAAAAGAAACACATCCTACACAATCTACGTAAAAATTCACACCTAGATCTTCTATTTTCACTGTCTACCATTTTGTACTATTATCTAGCTCTATATATATATATATATTTGTACAGAAAATGTGTCACCACACCTCAGAATGACTTCTCAGCCACTCTACCCTTTTACTTTGTCTCGTTTGGTACTTTCTTCAGCTCTTTTCAGAACTCTTTCTTGTCTCGTTCAGATTTTTGTGTCCAGTCCGAGTTTTCTTTTCTTCTCGTTCTCAGGTTTGTTGTACTTCACTCTCACCCATTTGTTTACAGCTTTCGTCTGGGCTCTCGTGAGTATTATCCTCTTCTTTGATGTCAGTCAATGCGATGTATAGCCACTCAGGTGACTTATATTTCAAATTAGGTCTCTTCACTCTTTTTGCTTTCTGCAATTGTTTTCCACTTTGTTTTCCTTGTCCTTTTTGACTTGTTATCTCATTTACTTGTTCCGCATCATCTCTGTTCAAATTTATTATCTTGTATCTCAGTCTTTTAACTTCGTGGGGCCAATTGTCTCCTTTTCTTGGCCTTTTTGGTTCGCTTTCCTTTTCCTCTCGTTCAGTTCTCCAAGTCCTCTTTCTTGGTCCTAGTCTCTGTTTTCTTTCTTCTTCACTTTCTTCTGATTCCGTTTCAGATCTTACTTCACTTCCTCTAACTTTGAACTTTATGAACTCTGTTTCATTCTCTGAATCTGAACCTTCTTGTATCTCTCCTGTTGGGACGTTTGATTCTATCCCTCCTCGATTGTCTTCCGAATTTTCATTAATCTTTCTGTCTAAATCTAAATTTCCCTGTGTTTCTTCTATTTGTTGGTCTGTCCCTATTACTCCTCGGGTTTCTTCCGCTTCTTCCTCTATCTCTCTATCTGAATCTAAGTCTCCCTCAGTTAGTTCGACTATTTCTGGAGGAATTGTTCCATAACTTGTACTTGGTTGTTCACTATCACTATCTCTTGGTTCAGTTTCTTCGTTTATAATGTCAGTGTGTAATTTTCTCTTTTGTCTTTCATTAAATTCAGGTTGGTCTGTTTCAGATGCTGAACTGGTATCTGATATTTCCAGATGTCGAGCTTCAAAATCTGGATCTTCAATTGGTTCAGGTTCTTCTTCAGTTGTAAAACTTGTACCTTGTTCTTCCAGATGTCGACTTACAGGTCGAGCTTCAAAATCTGGAACTCTGCTTATTTCAGGTTCTGCTTCGGATGTTGAGCTGGTATCAGATATCTCCAGATGTCGATTTACAGGTCGAGCTTCAGGATCTGGAACTCTGATAGTGTGACTGGCATGCACCCAGTTTTTCACTCCTGCACATTTGACAGCAGTTGTTGTCACCAGGATCACTTGACGTGGCTTATCCCAGCGAGGAACCAAACAGTTTCTTCTTCTGTGGACTTTTATGCGGACCCAGTCTCCTGGATTCAAATCATGAGCTGGTTTTCTTTCAAGAGTGGTCGCATCCGGTCCAACCTGATGAAACACAGAATGTACCACATCAGCCAATCCTTTGCAATAGTCCAATACGAGATCATCAGTTATAGTCAGCAGTTTGTTGACAGGTACATGTGCTTGTTACATTGCTCGTCCCATGATTATTTCATGAGGACTCAGACCTGTTTTTCTGTCAGGTATGCTTCTGATAGTCATTAGCACCAATGGTAGGGCATCAGGCCATTTTAGTCCTGTGGCTTGACACATTTTCCCTAACCTATTCTTTATTGTTCCATTCACTTGTTCTACCACTCCAGAAGCCTCTGGTCTGTAAGCACAGTGCAATTTCTGTTGTATGTCAAGAGCTTCACATATCAATTGGATCAGTTCATTTTGGAAATGTGTTCCTCTATCTGTTTCAATCGTTACTGGAAAACCATATCTTGGAATGAATTCTCTCAGCAGGAGCATAGCTACAGTAACTCCATCATTCCTTCTTGTTGGATAGGCTTCCACCCAACGAGAAAACAAACGACCACAAGAACATACTTCAATCTATTGCTTGGGGGCATTTCAATAAAATCTAGTTGCATTCTAGTAAAAGGACCTCCTTCCCGTCCTATTGTTCCTAGACTCACTACTGTTTTTCTTCCTGGATTTATCTGTTGGCATGTAAGACAGATTTGACAGAGACTCTCAGCTATAGCTCTGAATTTTGGGTTGTACCAAGTTTGTCTGAAAAGTCTAATCATGGCATCCCTACCAATATGAGCTTGTCCATTGTACATCCGTTCCATGTTTGAAATCATGCTATCAGGCATAACTGGTCTTTCATCTCTATAAAACCCAAACGTCATCTTCCTCTCTTTTTCTGCAACCTGCTTTTATCCAACCATCTTTCTCCTCTTCGTTTGCTTCTTCCTGTAATTGTCTTACCTCATCCCATGTTTCAACAATGTTAGTAAATAATAATGGACATGAAACATTTTCTTTTTCTCTCCTCCTGTTTAACGAGACCATATTTCTGGCACAATATTGGGCTATTTCGTCCGCATACTTGTTTCCCATAGCAATATAGTCTGTCCCATTTTTATGTGCAGCACACTTCACCACTGCAATCTGTTTAGGCAGCTGTATCGCCTCAAGCAATTTCTTCACAAACTCACCGTTCCTAATTGGAGTTCCTGCAGACGTCAAGAAACCTCTCTGAGACCAGATCTGTCCAAAATCGTGGACCACTCCAAAGCCATACTGGCTATCCGTGATCACCGTAATTCGGACATTCTTTCCCAGTTTGCATGCCTGAATTAGAGCAATCAGCTCAGCTACTTGGGCTGAACGTATCCCTCTCAAACAAGATGCTTCCATTATGGTAGCTACTGTACACACAGCATATGCCGCACTCAAAACTCCTTCATTCGTCCTCAGACACGATCCATCCACAAACATCACATAATCTGATTCTTTCAAAGGCTCATCCTTAATATCTGGTCGAGGCTTTGTGCAGAATTCAAGCACGTCCAGACATTGATGATCGACTTCATCCTTAACTCCTACAGTTTCTTCGTCTGGCAGTGAAGTTGAAGGATTCACACTTGTGCATCTATCAATGGTTACATTGTCTGCACTCAATCACCTTTTCATACCTAGTCAGCCGACTATGTGTCATGAATTGGGTTTTGGTTCTGGTCAGAAGAATTACAACAGAATATGGAACATATACTCTTAATGGATATCCCATCACAATGCCTTCATTCTGTTCCAGACTCACAAAAGTAGCAGCTACTGCTTTCAGTCAACCAGGCAACGCCTTTGCTACCGGGTCTAAAACAGCTGAAAAATAAGCAATGGGTCTTTTCATTTTTCCATGCCTTTGCACTAAAACTGAAAGTGCACATCCATCTCTCTCACTACAATACAGCTCAAATTCTTTTTCATAATCAGGCATTCCCAATGCTGGTGCTTCACACAACTTCGTTTTTAGTTCTTTGAAAGCTTTAATTTCTTCCTCATTCAACTCAAACGGATCTTTAACATCTCTTTTTGTCAATCGCTGTAAAGGTTTTGCAATCCATGAAAATCCACTTATCCACTGTCGGCAATACCCAACCATTCCAAGGAACATTCTCACCTCTCTCTGTGTCATTGGAGCTCTCATTCCTCGGATAATCTTTATTCTTTCTGTTGTTACCTTTCGCATCCCTTTTTCAATCTTATGACCTAGGTATTGTACTTCCTGTTGACAAAATTGCAGTTTTGACGGAGACACTTTGTGCCCTCCTACTGCCAAGTGATTCAATAAAGCAATTGTGTCGGTAACACATGCTTCTTTGGTCTTTGATGCCACTAACAGGTCATCAATATATTAGACCATTACAGATTTTTCAGGCATTCTTAAATCTTCCAATGATTTCTTTAGGATCTGATTAAAGATTGAGGGGCTTTCTGTATACCCTTGAGGAATTCGGCACCATGCCAATATACGCTCTCCGAACCGGTACGCAAATAATGGCTGGCTATCTGGATGTAACGGAATAGAGAAATGCATGGCACAAATCAATAACTGTGTACCATTCTGCATCATGTGGAATCTGATACAGTATTACGGCGGGGTTTGGCACAATTGGACAACAAGGAATAACGATTTTATTTATCTTCCTCAAGTCTTGCACTATCCTATATGTCCCATTTGGTTTTTCAAACCCATTATAGGTGAATTACATGGGCTTCTCATTATTTCTTTCAAAATTCCCTGTTCAATCATTTTATTAACTACGGGTGTTATTCCTTCAATAATTTCTGGCGTTAATTTGTACTGTGGAGTATTTGGGTAATTTGTTCCTTCTCTTACAGTGATTTTTACAGGGTCTACTCCTCTCATTAACCCAATGTCTTCGCCTGTGAAATCCCATACGTAAGATCTGACTGTTTCTTTCAATTCAATTGGGATTTTCTCTACGTCAAACACAGGAAACATGTCATTTACTCCTGGTTCTAGTTCTGCCATTGTCATTTTATACAGAACATCTTCATCTGGTGTCTGAAAAGCAATACCATCTGGGGTACAATAGATGGTGCAATTCATTTTACAAAGCAGATCGCATCCTAGCAAATTTACAAGACTGCAATCACATACCACAAACCGATGCATTTCTCTGAATGGTCCAACTTTCACCTCTACTGGTTTGGTAAGAGGCGCTTTAATCTGCTGGTTTGAAACACCCACAACTTGGATATATTCACCTGAGAGAGGAATTTCCACTGATCTAACAGTAGAACGGGTAGCTCCAGTGTCCACAAGGAATGTAACATTTACACCATTCACTTCTCCATCCACAAATGGACCTGACTGATCTACCTCTAGAGTTGCGCCAAGCACGCACTCTTCCTCCTCTCCTAGGCACCGTCATAAACTTTCATCCGATTCATTTCCATCCTGCCGTAACCAATACTGCGATATTGCAGCTGCGCGCGGCAATTTTGTTACCTGCTCTCCTCCGTAGAATCCTGTCTCTGCACTGTATCTCTGGGGGTTTATACTCTTGGGATGAGGTGGTTGTGGCATCTGACTCTGTTGAGTAACTACCTTCGGTTGTTGCAGCTGTTGGTAGCTCACCTCATTCTGCACCTGCGGATTTAATGATTGATTTTCCATATTAGCTTTTGGAGGAAATTTACACTCGTTTCTCCAATGCCCTAACTTTCCGCAATTATGGCATGGCCATTTCTTTTTAGCCTCTTCTATACTCATTTAACCTTTTCCCTTACCTATATTTGGTTTGGATTTAATCTGTCCTGCATCACCAGTCTGATTATTCATTTGAGCTTCTTGTTTTTCTGCAACCTTTACTTGTGCCCACATCGCTTTTTCTTTTAGTTTACGTTGTCTACACTCAATGTCATCACTACAGTATTTAGCATACCTTAATACTTCATCTACAGTGCTATTTTGCCAGCACAACATGTGCTGCTTAATCATTTCACTTATCTCGGGCTTCAATCCATATACAAATCTATATACAAAATGACTCATGCCCTTTTCACTCAAAGTCTCATAACCGCTATACTGTTTGAAAACCAAAAGTAGCCTTTCATAGTAAGCATGTACAGATTCCTTACTCTCCTGTGTTGTTCTATCAATCTTTACCCAATCTGTTTCTTTTGGTGGAATTTTATTTTTCAAAACGTGATAACCTGGTCATAGTTTCTCATCACTTCTGAACCTGGCGCTCCAGTTTTGGCATCTCTAGGATATACTTCTGTTGGCCAATCAATTGTAATCTTACATTCTGTCCATAAATCTGCTGGTACTACAATGTCAAACAATTCATCCAGATCTACCCACAACACCTTTGAAACCTTTACAAATCTTTCCACTTGTCTATACCATTCTACAGGTTTCTCTCTCAATTTCGGAAAATCATTCGTAAATGACAATATATCTTGTCTAGACCATGGGACATGCACATAGCTTCCTCCTGGAGTTTCTCTCATTGGACATTCCATCACTATTGGTTCCTTTTCTTTCACCGTAAGAGCCAAAGATGCTTTATCGGTCATTCCCTCTTTTCTTTTCATCCACCTGCTCCTCCATCTGTCCACATCTCCCCATTTTCTCAATAACACAATCAGTTCTTTTATCTGTGTTAATCGTCCTGATGTGTTCAGATTTTGTATATCCTTTTCACAAAAATCTACCCTATACAGTTTCTGCAAACTTCTGATATTTCCAAATTCTACTCCTAGTTCATTCACTGTCTCTTCCAACTTTTCATGCAAGTTTCTAGCTCTCCAAGTAATACTCTTACACAAAAACATAATCTCTTCGTCCTGATATGATTTCAATTTTTCTGTACCAATAGTCCCTAAAATGAACTCCTCCATGTCTATCTTTAGTCTGATTACATCCAACGGTTGTGGTTCTGCATCTTTCTTCTGCAAATTCCTCATCCACTCATTTAATTCTTCTGGAGTCAGACCTACAGGGGTACTATTTATTTCTATCCAATTTGTGCTTCTCTCTGGGGTCTCAATTGCTGACTCAGTTCCCATAGGAATCCTTCTTATCTCACTCTCATTTACTGTCAAGTTAGTAGGCGTACTCGATCTATATGAGCTAACCAAATCTCTTGTCTCTCTAGTTTCTGTAATTATCCCTTCTCTCATTCTTTGCATATTCGAGTTCATTGGGATGGTCAAGGAATGCTCATCTATTCTTTGGTTTTCAAATACCGGTATTACTGGTCCTATTGTCACTGGCACAGTCACGGCTTCCATGTTCATAGTCCCTATCATAACACAATCCTGTGTTATCACCAATTTGAAAAATCAGACAATGCACAATTCCATGTGACTTCTCTTGCCACACGTGTCCACTTCCGACTTCCCGGAAGCTTCAAAATTTCGACTTACATATAACATGATATTTTTTTAACACGAAGTGTTAGACATGAATAATCAATAACCAATAATCACCAAACTAATCTATAGAAACCATAACTCTGCTACCAAGAAATCTGATCCAGCGCGGCTAATATAAATTCTTCTCCTACGGACATGAAATCCAGGTGAAATCATTCACATCTACTATACCATAACACGGTGGAGCCCATAACACCGCATATCATACACTCAGTCGTTCCCTGGATCACACCCACATTCGCTAAGAAGAAAAACGAATTGCTGGAGGAACGGAATACCTTATTAACTTTGACAGATTATTACCTTAAACATCATATACATTCAGTTTTTAATCCTGTCCGGTCTAAAACATCAAGGTACTGGACCAACTAGTAGAATAAGTTGATGGTGATCGAGACCAGCTCAATCATTTAAAACCCTAGTAAATGTCAAATTTATTAATGAACTAAAGAACCACAGACTCAAAGTTAATTAGAAATAAATTTTTATCTAAATTCAAATTTGCACGAGTGAGATTCTTAGTTTATTAATCACCTTAATACATTCTTTAACATTTATATAGGAAATTCTGTAAAGAAATCGAAATTATGCATTACCTATTTAGATGCAGATAGGAACAGTTCACCAAAGAAGATAAACCGTAAATCACAGAATGGACTCCCAAACTGACTGACTGTCCCTCTAGATGGCCTCCTCGACGGGACCTCCCATACAGATTTCCCGCAACGGTCTCGTTCCTTCCCCAGTCAAGTTCGAAGTCAATGGTAGCATCCGCATTAACATCAGCATCGGCATTTGCAATAATAGCAGCATCGACTCCTCCCATATAAGAGCAGTCCTTCTTATACCCTACTTCTGGCTTACTAAACAAAAAGTTGCAATGTTTGGGGGCAGGAATCACGCTAATTGGTCCATTTGAGGGGTGGCGAAGATTGTCTCATCGCCTTCCTTGTTCAAACTGGTTTCGGGGATGGTTAAGAGTTTACTGTTTCCCATGCTCTTTGGGTAAAAGCAGTCCAAATTGTCTATTCATTTTGTTGCGATTTTGATGGTCACATTTTGGACAGTTCTTTGTTTTTCAATACTTCCTTCTTCCCTTTCTCACGGATACGTGCTGAGTCTTTCTTGGCACTCTCCTCATAAAAGGTTACTCCGTCCTTGACTTTTCTCACTCCGTGTACAGGCCGTACCCACGTGGTCCAGCTCCATTATTTCTTTCGCTTAGAGACCATCTTTGGTTTCTGATATGACCTCATCTATGCCGGGAGCCATTTTTGCAGCCTGGCCTAACAGGCCCAAACGGACTATCATAAAAACAAACACAATCATAATTAAAACAAAGAAAATAAGCCTTTCTGTTTACCACCCGTCATTCTAAGAACCCGTGTTAGGTGTTACCTAGCAGAAGCGACATTTAAAGCCATTTTACTTACCATCCGTATTCTTTGCCACAATACAATTTTCACTACACAGCACAAATCATGCAATTTTACTCTGATTAGTACGCAAATCACAGTTTTAATATTATTATACTTCACATTGGTAAATAAATTAGATTTTGCACAAAAATGGCAGTTACCATTTATGTAAATGTTTATTAAAGGTGCATTTTGTTGGTTATTTCATCAAACAATTAGTACCGTTAATTTATTATTCTTATTTAAGGGGGTTTCAAAATTATTTCATTTACCTTGCTCCATCAATCACCTATGGAAATCTTCTTCACTCATCAGCTGAATTTCTTCAGTGGAACTGAACATTGTTAGAGTGCCATCATCTGCATTTGTATGTACTTAGACTTTTTTCGAAAGCGGTATTCTTCACCTGCCAAGTGACAATCTCCCATTCCTTCTAAGGTCTTTGAACTGCGGACTTGATTTGGTTTTCTGAACGTATTATAAACTGCATTCAATATTTTTCAAGCTAGCTGAGAAACTAATTTCTGCATTCTTATATCATCACACTGCAGGATAGTTAGATTTTAGACTAACATATCATATTACATATTGCAAGTAAACCATATCTATTCACTAGCACACATAGCAGTGTGTTACCCAGTACTGAAAGGTATATCATGCACATTAGTGTAGATAGTGTGAGATAGTTCATTTCAGAAGACTATATAATGTTGGTTGTTTCTTCTGTTCAGGACTCAAATGCATGAGACAAATCCATACCAGGTTCAAGAGAGGGTGCTATGCAGTGACACGTCTTTCCCAATTCTTCTTTTCCCTGTGTTATTGGGAGTGACTTCTTATCTTCCTTAGAGTACAAGGAGGATGAATCAGACCGGTGTCAAAGTCCAGACATCCCTGCAGTAGAACCACGAGAGTGACACTTGTCCGGAGTTCGTGATAACCTTTGAGTAGGATGACATTTTGAAGCTGGCTTGTTCTTCAGGACTAGTGGCTCTGAGCACACATGCAGCTGTGCTTGACTCTTGCGGCACCTCAAATCACTTCTACTTTCACCACCGAGTAGTATGGAGCGTGCTTACAAGACGAGTGCACGATTAAATGTGATACATAATGGCATGTTGATCTCTTCTAGAAGCCACATGTACCAGTGGCACTGCTCTGGCATCTTGATTGGTATTACGGTGCATCAATACAAATTGAGTTCCCTTCTGAGGTTTATTCATGTCCTTCAGTGTTTCACATGCTCGTTCTGATTTAGGATTTCTTGTCTTTCTTTGGTCCTGAAGAGGCCGCCAAATAAAGAATGTCAAAACGTGTTGACCCTTTGCAACGCAGGAGTTTTTCCAATATGGATTATGTTAGGTTAACATTGGACTATGGGCATGGTGTGAACCATTAAATAGATTTGACCCCTGTTCAGGCCTACCAGTACTACTACCTCCAGGTGGAAGGACTTAAAAAACTCACAGAACCACCGACTATATACAAAGGCTTATGGAAGGAAATATATGTGACGTCTTGATTTATAACGATTTATGCATTTTTAATGCACGTCTAAAGAATTGTGTAATCACTGCTTCAACTTGTACATAAGATAATATATGTGTTTGCCACAGTTAGTGTATATGTACACATTTGATTTTCTCACCCCTATATTTCATTAAAAAAATGGCCAGGAATAATTGAATGGAGATTAGTGTGGTTAACATTCTATAATCAGTTGAAACATGTCCTTGTGATTCCATCACAATGTCAATTTGAAATAATATTGACACTGGAGCAAATAATTACTGTTGTTTACATTATCCCAACTAGTTAACCCAATTTTTGCTGGTATATATGTTTATAGCCAGGTTTGATGAGGTAATATGAGCGAACCCCTTGATGTATGTATTGCTCTTTGAGAGAGACAGTTGAATGGCCATTTTTAAAAATGTTTCTTTGATATTGAGTCAACTCAATCACACTTAAGCTTTTCTTGGATTCCGCTGCCAGCTCATTGAATCTAACACAGTATGTCGTTAGCACCAAGGCTGTAGGTGCTAACTTCCATATCCCCAGTGTTTTACGCATAGGCAACGGCTCAGTGCTTTGAGGAGGTTTATTAATGATCTCTCCAAGAGACTATCCTGGTTAAGCTCACAAACTCCTCAACGAGAGGGTGTGGCCATCAAAACTGCTAGTCCCATTACTTCAGTGATGAAGAAGAAAGTCCCACTGTTCTCAGGGATGGGACTAAGGGCATACAGTAATGACCTGAAGCAGACCTGCAGAGCATCCCAAAAATAGAAAACGTAGATCAGAGGTCTTCAAGCTGGGGGGCGTGCCCCATGGGGTCCATTGCGGCTTTCCCAGGGGGGCGCAAATGCCTCATTAGGCACTTGTGAATGAGGATAGCCTGAAAGCGCCACTGTTTGTTTATTTTTCACGTTTCCAGGCCGTCTTCATTTACATGAGAGTTGAAGTGTCGAAAAAAGGAAGACAGCAGTGAGCTTGAGCCCTGGGGTGGCAGGGTCAACAGTTAGGCTAAAAACAACAAACTATTCTATATGTATTTTTTTGTATTTACACGTTCAAAGCAACTGCATTTAAAATAATTCACACTACTAAAAGTAAAAAATAAATGCCCATTAAACTAATTGATGGGAAATGCACCTTTTCACATTATGAAACTTGGTTAATGTGATCACTGCAAATGTCTGAATGTGAGACCAGAGAGTCACAGAACTGAATCCTGGTTGGGGCAGCGCATAATAGTGACTTGTGTATTTATAGTGTTATAAGGTACCAGCATATAACAGAAAGCAATGTGAATATGTAAGGCATTATTCTAAAATTTTATTAAACACTGTATAAGATAGGCTGCCACAGAATGATTTTGTGTATGTGATCAGGGCCACTGGAACTATGCGGCAGGGGAGCACCAAGTTATGCGGCAGTCTTTATGAAATTATGCGTCAAGAAAAGGCAAATTATGCAGTATAACGAGGCACATTTTTTGCTAGTAGTACCCAATTATTTAGAATTGTTTTCACATGGTAGTACTGTCCGGGCAAAGATTTCACCTCATTAGTACCAATTTAAATGGCAAATACAGAAATTTGGAACTGAAAGATGACCAGTCACCCTTTGAAACTTTTGATCCGTTTGAGATAGAAACAAAATTGTTTTTGTTAAAATCTGCATATTATACTGCAGGTGGCGGATTATGTGGCAAATGCGGCAAATCCATAATTATGCAAACATTGCTGTGGCTGCAGAATCGCAGAATTCCAGTGGCCCTGTATAAGATAAAACATGTGCTTTCAAAGAATACATATTAGTAGCAGCTAACCAGACTGTACCCCGTGCATGCATTTTTTACGGTAAATCCATTAAAAGGACACTTTCCAAAACTCAGCATCCTTACATTACCTCTAAAAAAGAATTAATTTATGTCATCATGATACTTTAAGTGACTCCAAAAATTAAATCACTTTAGAGCCCCCTCCTTTAACTCTCAAGCAGAGGTACCTCCAGGTCCCCATTAACAAATCTGGGATGGTTGTTTTTAACAAGAAGCATGGGAACAATTTTTGTAAAATTAAAAACACATGGGCACCTCATACACCCTGCTAACTCATACACCCTGCTAACTTTGGCCTCTGATTACATGAGGATGCCCTTTCAGGTGAGTTGATAAGGTAGAAAGGAGGAGGCCAAAAGGGTCATATTCAGAGGCCTGATCATCCTTACCCCTGGGGTTTCTGAGTAATAGCCCAGGGGAAGAGTAAAGGAGTGAAATCCAGGGATAACGTCAAAGAGATGGCCCAGAGGAGACGGCGCTATGTGGAATTACATTTTTTCATTTAAAAATGAGGCAGCTTCCCCCCTTCCTTCATAGAGATGCCCTGAAGAAGGTGTTGAGAAATGCATGCTCATTTTGTTTTGTTTTTAAAGGCCATCACTACCATTATTGCAGCAGGTGCATTGGCACTGGGACAATGGTGTGAGGGGCCAGTGCACCCCAATAATGGGTGTGGTACTAGCACAATGGGTTGGGAAGCAATTTTCCTTGTTAGTATTGGGGCCCAGATTACAAGCAACCGGGGCAGGGGGAATGTGGATATTTTCTCCCTTTTTTCAAAACAAGGGGACAGACAGTATGTTTTGGGTCTCGGACCTAGAAATAATGGGCAGCAGAATGGGCAGAGGAGTAGGCATCATTGGTGCTGCATGTGCACCCACGGGTGTGAGGGCCCACATGACTGCTTAACTCATTCCTTTCTTGCATTAGGGCTCAGTGCACCCTTGCTATGCCAGTGTTGAGTGTGGCCCAAGAGAGGGTATAATTGGAGAAGAGGAGATACCTTAGCATTAGGCTTCAGGGAGATGGCAGAAAGGAGGATGGGAGGAGGACTTTAACAAGGGGCAGAGAAGACTTCCCACTTTGGAAGGCAGTAGATGTTATGTTATGTTATGCGGTTTTATATAGCTCACAGCTGCCCCAGCAAAGGGGCGTCCCAGCGCTGAACAAAAAACAGCAGGTCAAAAAACAACACACAACAGTCTATGATGGAAAAAGATACGTTTTAATGGCCCTGCGGAATGCTATATAGTTTTCCATGCTACGAATGACGGTGGGGAGCGCTGCTCCAAAGTCTGGCCGCCAATACACCAAAAGAACGTCCACCAGCACGCACCCTCCTCACCCGTGGGACCACCGCCAGATGCTGGCCCATAGACCGAAGTTGGCGGGAGGGAATGTAAGGTGTAAGCAGATTAGCCAAAATGTCTGGGGAGGAAGAATTCAAAATTTTAAAAGACATGCACAGAGTCTTGAACTCGATGCGCTTTGCTACAGGCAACCAATGTAGCCGACGGATAGCATTGGAAGTAGGGCATGTCCTGGGCAGACCTAACAAGGCTCTGGCGGCAGCATTCTGAACCCTTTGCAGTCTTGTGATCTCCACTTTATTAACTCCCAGGTAGAGTGAGTTGGCGTAGTCCAGTCTTGACAGAATAGATGCTTGGACAATTACCTGCCTCATGGCCGGGTCAAAAACCTCAGCACTGGTTTGAGCCCCCGTAAGATGCCAAAACAGGTTCCTGCTACTTTCTTTGTTTGAGTCTGAAAGCTAAGGGTGGCATCTACCCACACACCCAGATTTTTTACCACCTGTTTGGGGGCAGGTGCATCGCCCAGCTTGGCAGGCCACCAATGCTCACGCCACAACTCAGTGTTTCTCCCGACCAGCAGGACCTCGGACTTGTTGGCATTTAACTGAAGACAGTTGGCAGTCATCCACTCATATATAAACTTTAGATCCCTCTGGAACTTGCATGAGCCCTGTCCTGAGTCTTCAGAGAGAGCAACTACCAACTGCGTGTCGTCCGCGTAAGACACTGCTGTGAGCCCTCTACTTTTTGCCACTGCTGCTAATGGTTGCACATATACGTTAAACAGCGTTGGGCTCAAAGCTGAGCCTTGCAGTACCCCGTGTTTGAGGGTGTGTGTCTTGGAAGCAAAAGGGGGAACTGCAACCTGAAAGGTCCTATCAGCTAAAAAGGAAACAAACCACTCAAGAGCAGAGTCCACGATCCCCACCTCCCCCAACCTCTGCAACAGGATCTGGTAGGAGACGGTGTCGAATGCGGCACTGAGATCTAACAAAATCAGTGCCGATGTACGACCCTCGTCTAAGGCCCTCCTCAGATGCTCGGTCACAGCCAAGAGGGCCGATTCCGTACTGTGACCCGGCCGAAAGCCATTCTGGGAGGGGTCCAGTAAGTTGTTCTCCTCGAGATAACCTGTGAGTATGGAATTGATATAGGATTCCAAAATCTTGGAAACCCAGGGTAGGAGAGAGATGGGTCGGAAGTTCTCTGGTTTAGTAGTGTCGAGCTGGGGCTTTTTCAGCAGGGGAACCACCCTGGCTTGCTTCCAAGCACTAGGGACCGTCGATGTAAGCAGTGACTGATTGATCAGATGGCTCAGAGGTGGTAAAACACAGATAGCGATTTCAGGAATTGATCTGGCTTAAGAGGGTCGGCAGGAGAGCCAGATTTAATCTTATGGCAGAGCAGAGCCAGCTCCTCTTGAGGGATAGGGGGGAAAGCAACCATCAGATGACTGCAAGAGGGTACGGGCACAGTCCCCTTAAGAACCTCTTGTTGAGGGAAGGATCTATAAATTGTTTCTACCTTCTTCACAAAAAAGGAAGCAAGGGTCTCGCACTGGGCATCCGATACTACAGAAGGTGTAGGTATATCTGCAGCGGTTTTGAGATCTTTTACTATGGAGTAGATGCTTTTAGAAGGATTACTACTATTTCTAATCACGTTAGAGTAATATGCTGCCCGCTCAGAGTGAATTGCCCTGTGATATTTCTTAATTGCTAACTGGTAGTGACCCTTTAACATTGGATCATAGTCTCTTCTCCAGGCACGTTCCAACTTTTTACAGCCTTTACGTAGGAATGCCAACCTGCCGTTATACCATGCGCTAGATTTAGTTCCACGACACTTGGACCACCTGGCCGGAACCAGGGAGTCCAGAGCATGGGAGATCCAGGCCAAAAAAGCACCATCAGCCAGCACAGGGTCCGATGACATGTTAGGCATGGTGGTAGAAAGAAGCTCGTGAAAATAGGTGACATCGAGTTTATGCCATGGACGCCTAAAGCAAGCTTTTCAGAAGCCCTCTTAACTGGCTCGACACCTGCCAGTATCATAGACACTAGAAAGTGATCCGACCAGCATACCGGTGATGGTGTATGGACCGTAAGGAAGGACAGGTTGGAAAAGACAGGGTCTAATAAATGGCCTGCAGAATGCGTGGATCCCTGGACCCGTTGGGTCAACTGGCACGTCTCCAAATCAGCCAGGAAGTTGGTAATTTCTATGTCCTTGGAATTGTCCAAGTGTAAGTTAAGATCACCAATGACACTGAAGTTGGCAGCTTTCATCGCTAGGGGACTTAGGACTTCGATGAGAGCGTCTCTAAACTCCCTAGAAGGACCAGGAGGGCGGTAAATTAAAAGCCCGGTCATAGTATAGTTGGCGTGAAGCGAGATTCGAAAAAGTCCGCATTCACACCCCTCCACAGGCTCCTTTACCAAGGAACATAAGAGATCGGACTTAAATATTACTGCTAAGCCGCCCCCCCTGGAACCTCGGTTTAGTGTCAGAATGCTGTATCCCTGGGGGAGAGCCAGGCCAGGTTCTACCACTGTGTTCTCAGTTAACCATGTCTCAGTCAAAAAAAGGACATCCGGAAGATCTGCCTGAAGCAAGTCATAGACATCAAAATGATGTTTGACTAAAGAACGACAATTTAGGCTCAGAAGTTTGATAGTGGACTTATGGTCAGTCTGGAACAGAGAGGATACAGCCGATGGCCAGGAATTATAGCCACAAGATATGCAGCAGAAAGGGCCCTCATAATAGCTACGGGGCCGGCAGTTGCACGGGCTGATTCCCTTCCTGATCTTAAGGAGGTCGTCCACCGAATACCGTACTATATCTTTTACAGAACCGGCAGCATGTCTGGCATCTGGCGGCATCCTGGCGCGGACGGGCGCAGACGGGCTTGCCTTGCGCCAGCGGCGCGCCCGCTGCGCGCCAGCCACGGCATGGGTTTATGAAGGCAGAACCCGGAAATGCTGGTAGCGCGAGGCAGGGAACAACTGCCACGCCCACCGCTTAAACGGCACGTCAGCCGCGGCGGTACGGGGCGGGAGTTGGAAGAAGCCTAAGAATGCCGGAGTACCAAAAGCAAGTAAGAGGAAGCCCCGTTCACGTCCCCAATTAAAATAAAGTTAAAAGCAGTTTGCAGGTAAAAGCCCCGTTCAAGTCCCCAATAAAAACAGTAGTGCAGGTAAAATATCAGTAAACACGACACAATACACCAAACAGCTGACCTTGACTCGGTCCGCTGCGCGCCCGCCACGGCATGCGTTTATGAAGGCAGAACCCGGAAATGCTAGTAGCGCGAGGCAGGGAACAACTGCCACGCCCACCGCTCAAACGGCACGTCAGCCGCGGGGTACGGGGCGGGAGTTTGAAGAAGCCTAAGAATGCTGGAGTACCAAAAGCAAGTAAGAGGAAGCCCCGTTCACGTCCCCAATTAAAATAAAGTTAAAAACAGTTTGCAGGTAAAAGCCCCGTTCAAGTCCCCAATAAAAACAGTATTGCAGGTAAAATATCAGTAAACACGACACAATACACCAAACAGTTGACCTTGACTCGGCAAGCGAAGTGGCAGTGGGGCCCAGGAGTGTGAATGGCCTATTGCATCACAATAAAGACTGTTTTATGGTTCATAATAAGACACAGGGAGAGTATTAGGGGTAAGGTTGGCCACAAGTGGGTGCTCATTTTTACTGACGATCTGTTTAAAAAATGGAGTGATGGCCAGATGTGCTGGGGAAGCGGTGAAAGAGGCAAAGGGGATAGCCTACTATTCAGGGCCGCAGCTATCATTACTGCAGAAGGCGCAGTTGCATTGGGAACCAAGAGCATGAGGACCTCAATTAATGGGAGTAGTGTTTTTTGTCTAATTCAGTTTTTTATGTGTTTGCCCTTTTATACATCTCACATTTAGTGTAGAGTATGAGCTACTGAAAAAGTGCCCCTGATATTATCTCAAAAACCCCACCCCCTGAGCTCAGCCCTAACCCTCCCAATTACCCAAAACTTTCCATAAAGCTTTGGATGGGTGCCTGACTTCAAACTATTTTGGGTAGAGGGGGCTCAGAGCAAAAACGTTTGAAGACCTCTGCCTTTGGGGCATGTTTAGCAGCCAATCTGAAACTGTTAGATTGAATTTCCTCAATCAGAAGACTTTCTATTTACCACTTATCACAGCCTTTATCCTTTTATTTATGCTGTGTATTAAACACAAACACCTATTTACCCAGGCTTCCTTGAACCTGCAACAGGAAATCAGTCTCCATGAGACACATAACCTGGACCTATCAAGATTTATCAGAGCCAGATTCAAAGGACTGGGGTCTTTCGGATCCAGGTACTCTAAAAAGGCCTCATTATGTGGGTAATTAGGAGTTTTTGTAAGTATCCCCTTGAGGGTGTGACCCCCACCCCTCACAATTGTATCACTAGATAACAGTAATATGCATGGATAGTTATATCGAAATCAAAGTGACCTTGTTATATGGGTAAATAAATTGTTACGTACAAAGGCAATCTTAGGTAAGTTAATCATATTCACTAACAGACAGGAACTGAGTTTCAAAAGTTCTGTACTGAAAGGGATTAGTTTTTTCCTTTATTCTTTGCATTATTCATCAAAAAGAAAGACAGTCAGCCAACACATGTTTCATGCAGAAGCTACACGCAAGCCTGGAGCCTTTTCAAGGCTGAAACATATATAGAATTAAAGGCAACATTACACAAATCATACATTTAAAGAAAAAGGAAAAACTTTTACAAATACACAATTCTGAAGATTGTTCAGGGCTGGAACATATATATAAACAATAAAATGTGACATCACATAAATCATAAAAAGAAAAGAAAAAACAAAATGAGAAAAAATACAGATAGTGATATCAGGTTGCACTAATTGGAAGCCAAAAATGAGGGAGGCCGCAGCATGCCTGCTTGACTGCATGTCCAGAGGAGGTGCTGCTATGTGGAATTAAATTTTTTCATTTAAAAATGAGACAGCTTCCCCCCTTCCTCAGAGAGATGCCCTGAAGAAGGTACAGAGAAATGCAGGCTCATTTTTTTTTAAAAGGCCATCAAAACCATTAGTACAGCAGGTGCATTGGCACTGGGACAATAGTGTGAGGGGCCACTGCACCCCAATAATGCATGTGGTACTAGCACATAGGGGTGGTAAGCCATTTTTCTAGTTAGCATTGGGGCCCAGATTACAAGCACCCGGGGAGGGGGGGATGTGTATATATTCTCCCTTTTTTCAAAATAAAGAGGCAGACAGTCTGCTTTGGGTCTCGGTCCTAAAAATAATGGCCAGTAGAATGAGCAGAACAGTAAGCATCATTGGTGCTGCAGGTGTACTGGCACCAGGACCCAAGGTTGTGAGGGCCCAACTAAACTCCTATTGTTGTTGCTTGACTCATTCCTTTCTTGCATTAGGACTCAGTGCACCCTTGTTGTGCCAGTGTTGAGTGTGGTCCACTCTGTATGCACGTTCTAGAATGCAATGTCCCTGCCGTCAGGTCAAATCGTATCTCATGTGGTCTGGTTGGGAAGTTTCATCATAAAGGAAAGTGATGAGAAGATGCTATATAACCTGGTCGTAGTCAGTCTTAACCTGGAAGGGGGGGACATGATTTCATGGTTGAGTTCAATGCCGGCCATATTGAAGTGGGACGGATGTTAATATACTGTTAACTGGGAAGTACTGTAACTGTAATGGGACTATGTTATCCCTTATATAACATTCATAGCTAGCCGAGAGAGTCTAAAATAGAGATATTAAGTCATATGTATTTGATATAGTGGTCGGTGGTATATTCTTAGTGGCTCAAGAGAGTCAATAGAGGCAGGCTGTGATTAAAGTCATACATGCTATGTATACTGTCGTAGTCCAGTAATACAGACAATTAAGCAATTATATAGGAACGTAAATTGTGGATCCATGTTTAAACAGAAGCATAATGACAATAATTTAAATATACTCATACAAAATAATGGTTGAGTATTAGGAACATACAATCAATGTTATTTAGACTTCTCCTCACAATCGGACCAACAGTAGTGTGTGCAAGAAAAATTGAAGGATACCAGGCATGCATAATGATGTTGAATTAATCAATTGTTATCCTATTACAAAACAAATATGTTATTAGACAGTTAATTTCAATAAAAGTGAGAATAGTTAGACACCAAAACATTAGATTAAACACTCAATGTATAGTACTTTGAGAGGCTGTGTTACAAATAGAGTATAATGGAAGTTAGTGGTATTGTAATATCTCCTAGAAGTTTAATTTATAAGGTGCCTAATAGTGAGACCAATGTGTCCTGATTACTAGTTTATTTAAGCCAAATGTGTAATTCAGCATCATTGTTAAGTCCATTCCGAACAGTATAGATTTGTAAGATGTATCTACTCTCCTTTTGTCACATTTTCAGTTCTCGGTTTCCCCCTCGTAAGTGTGGGGCATATGTTCCAAATCAAAGAACTTAAAGTGTTGTTCATGTTCATGAAACCTGATATAGTGTTCTGTCAGTGGAAGGCCTATATCTTTTTTGTGTATCTTCCAGTAATGTTATTGTATCCTTATTTTCAATGGTTGAATTGTACTGCCAACAAAGATTTTTGAGCATGGGCAGAGTATGATATATATTACGTATTAGTGGCTCTCCAGAACCCTATCTTAGGTTGTACAGAAATGTTATTGCTGATGGATGGATTATTAGTCACTAAATCTCAGTGTTTCTATAAGACTCGTCGGATTTGAATATGACCATTGTGAAAGCGTATTATAAATCTCACTTTGGATTTGTCTTCATTGTTTTTAGATTTCATGGTCAGAAGGCTACACCTTGGAGTTTGGGCAATTTTTTGGACAGTTTGAATCAACTGTTGTTTTTTATAACCCCTTTGATGCAATCTTCCAGTCAATTGATTTGGCTTCGTAAGTAACCATCTGTGAGCAACTCCTGCATGTTCGTAAAATTTCACCTTTGGGGATATTCTGAATAGTAACTGGTGTATTGCAGCAATCAGCCCGTAATATGGAATTAGCTGCAGTCTCTTTTCGAAATATTATTGTTTGATCCATATAGATTGTAAGGGCAAGGAATTTGATTGCAGCGGTGGAGATTTCTGAAGTTGGTTTGATATTCCATTCATTGTTGTTGAATAGTTTCAAATACGTCTTGGGTTTCCTCGGATGTCATTGTCAAATTTAGAAGATATCATCAACCTAGTGACCCCAATATATAATCCAACTATCAATGTCTAAAGGTCATTCATATTACAAAGTGTGCAATATAAGTTTCTTAAACTAGATCAGTCAGAATCATTTAAGGGTTTACATAAACCAGCTCTCATAGCTGTAGAGTAATTCATTTTGAAAATTCAGTACAGCATGAAGAATAAACAACCTTTACTCTATTGTAACATAAACCCTAATGTACACATTGGATGTGTATAATATTGACAAGCTTAGTTGGAGATACTGGAGAAACATACATGTCAATACTTTTTGCGTGGTAGGAAAGATTTGCATGACTAAAAAAATGTCATTCGTGAATATTTTAAAAATGTCTGAATTTTTTTATCTTGAGTGTTTGGAGAACCTACGTAATTGTGTCTAGCTGAGGTGGTATGGCATAGTCTGCATACAGAAATCTAACTTAAGACGCAAAATAGTAAGGATTGCGAGCTAATTATGAAGGAGTACTTAAAAAAGAACATCTATTAAGTATAAGTTAAAAGGCTAAGTCACAGAACATTTGTGTAGCAAGTGCCTTTTGGACTAAAGTAGAGAAGAGATGGGTAAAACAACTGAGTTTTCAGCACCTGACAAGAACAAAAGAAGACCCTAGAAGTAGATATATATTTTGTGGAATTAGGTAGTTGATTTAGCACTTGAGTCCAATAGAACATTTAATGATCTGTTGCATGTGAGAATGGAGTTGTATCCTGTTATCTAGAGAAGGGAGTAGAAGTTTTGACCTGGTCTTTGAAAAGATATATTTTAATGTATTATTCCACTCTGAAGACTTTATTGCAAAAAAATGCCACTAATTAATTCTTATTTTGCAATACCACCACCATAACACTACAAGTCTCAGGTAGGTGGCCTAGAGTAGGCCATACCATGTGAGAATGAAATATAGTTGACACAAGTGAACAGGAATGTTGCATTTAAATGTTGATGGGTTTGAGTGTGGTGGTTTTGTGTGTGCAGTGTTCATGTGTGTTTCACATAAAAATAGTGCCAATTATGATACATAGATGCACCTAAATAATTCTTCGAAATGTAGTATTCCCTACATGTCATGAGGGATCACTGACACAATATTGTGATAAACAATATAGTTGACAGAAGTATTGTCTCAAAAATATCATTTACCACAATATCGTGATCCCATACTTATAAAAATATCGGAAATAAAAATCGTTGGCTCTAATACCATCCAAAAATAGACAAAAATATCGATTTATTTATATAGAGTTTAAAGTAGTCAATGTTAAATATTTTAGTCCATAATATTAATATAATGTAAATTAAATAAATGTTCCAGCAGAATTTAGTACTATATATAAATATATAGTTATATAAACACACACATATATATTTGTATATATATATATATATATATATATATATATTTCAACACAATCCTTCTGAACAGAGGGACAAGCGGGATGCACTGCCGTAGTTTTTGCAATTTTTATTTTATTTTCTTTACATCCTCATTTGCATGGCTATAGGCGAGACGATCAACGCGTTTCGGTATCTACAAATACCTTGCTCACGATCAACTGACTGCTTGTCACCGCCTAATACATATATTCAAACAGTCAATACCTCATTTCCTGTTTGGTGATGCAAGCGCCCCATTGCATTCTGGGAGATGTAGTTTTTTGTGTATTATACATGCATTTTAAATACTTGTGACCATGCTTATAACTAAATAGGTATTCAAACTCAATTAAATGCCATAAATCATACTTCTTATTCACACAGAATCATTAATGTCCTTCTTATATTTTAACATATTTCTCGTTATAGTGCCCAGAACGTGGTGGGAATAGAGAAAGACTCTTGCGACAGAAGGAGTCACGCCACATTTTAAATTTGCGAACATTAACACCGTATGGCCTTAATCAATCAGAGGAACTATATATTCACCTATGATAATTCATAATATAACTTCCCCTGGATGTAACAAAACGAGTGACAGCTTACAAAATGATTATAAATGCTAATAATCGAGAACATTCCCAAAATTAGGGAACACAGACCAGTTTAAGTCCCAAATGGAACAGGTGTATCCTCGCCCCACTGGAGGGATATAAATCTTTGTTGCGGGGTACTGTACTAGCCAAATGTGGTTAAAAATGTTGGGAGAAATAAATATGAAGTCCCACCAGAGGGATAGAATAGGAGTGACTGGGCACTATAACGAGAAATATGTTAAAATATAAGAGGGACATTAATGATTCTGTGTGAATAAGAAGTATGATTTATGGCATTTAATTGAGTTTGAATACTTATTTAGTTATAAGCATGGTCACAAGTATTTAAAATGCATGTATAATACACAAAAAACGACATCTCCAAGAATGCAATGGGGCGCTTGCATCACCAAACAGGAAATGAGGTATTGACTGTTTGAATATATGTATTAGGCGATGACAAGCGGTCAGTTGATCGTGAGCAAGGTATTTGCAGATACCGAAACGCGTTGATCGTCTCGCCTATAGCCATGCAAATGAGGATGTAAAGAAAATAAAATAAAAATTGCAAAAACTACGGCAGTGCGACCCGCTTGTCCCTCTGTTCAGAAGGATTGTGTTGAAGTATTAAGCAGCGTGGTTCTGCTGCAGGGTACCGCACCCAGATTAAGCGCTGCAAAATCTGCGTAAAAAACCGGATTGGAACATTTAGAAAGCCGAGAGCAGTGAACACTGGCGGAACTCAAGGAATTTCATTTCCAAGAAAACACACCGCTCGGGAGTCCAAAACCGAGGTAAGCGTGTGTATTGGAAAGATTGAACTGAGAACATTGCATGAAAGCAAACAGCCAGTTAACTGTTGGAACGCTTGCAACTGTAGCCAAAAAAGAACTGCAATGAAGTTTCAATGAGGAAACGCGCAGTAGATAAGCTAACAGCAAAAGTTGTAAAAGCATTTTCCAGCCGTAGCAGCGAAGAGATTTAACTTGCAATTATTTAAGTGGCTATATTTAAATAGGCGAAAATGGAGAAAAGGGAAGCTAGAAGAAATGAGTTATTGCCTACAATGTTCGAAAAAAGTAATGTGGAAAAAGAAATGAGCTCCATGAATGTGCCAGGAAAGTCGGATGTTAAAAGTAAATTAAGAACATGGGAGAAATTGAGTCGCAAGGAAATAAACAAATCATGGGAACTGATAACCTTAAAAAAGTATTTGGAGGTACAACGTGTTCCAAGGGGCCTCAGAATAATGTTAATGCCCAGTCACCAAGACACATCCAATGAGTTACTACAAGAATGGGGCGAGTTTATCCTCAAGTCCTCACTGGGGCTCATTGCCATATTGGTGAAACATATTGAAATAGGACTGGAAAAAATAAAGGAACAACTGCATGAAGCAGAAAAGGAAATTGCAATATTAAAAATGACAACAGAAATGACCAAATTTAGAGAAGAGCTGGAAGCACAGATAGAGAAGCATGAGGATGTGGTAAGGGAACGTAAACACATGAAGTTCATCAGAGATTCAACAGATTATGCTGAAGGGCGCATATTCACGTTTGCGAGGAAATTCGACACACTGAAACAACAAGTGGTGGCGAACAGTACAGCAAGCATCTCGAGCAGCGCCTCCTCTCTAGTCTCGACAGATCTCAGTGAAGGAGAACTGGGAGCATCATCAGACATGGGAAAACTTTATTTTTTAGGGGACATGCGCCTTGTCTTACAACAGAGACAGTGGGAGCAAAATCAAACCTCCCAGCAACAACAAAGAGGAAGAGGGAGAGGACGCAAATGGGCCCCAAGAGACCGAAGAGAAGGGGAAAAAGGTGCAAGTACAAGTGGGAACACAGAAAAAATAGGAACAGAGACTCGGAGTATGCGCCAGAGGAAGAATCAATAATGGATGAACTTCAAGTGGTGAATCTATCCAAGAGGCCAATATCAGAAACCGAAACAAAGCTATTGAAAAAAGGCATACATTTCTGTCCAACAAAAAGAATAGATTTAGCCCAAGTGAGGATAGATTTATACCTATACATCCGGAAAATCAAATTGGCAAAGTTTTTCGCGGAAAAGCAAGGAAGACCTAAAAGAAAAGGAACCAGCATCTTCTTTATTGGTCAGGGACACAGATGATTTTATGACGCTATTGAATCTAAATGCGGAAGAAGGTGAGGAGATCCCCCTGCAAGTTGCGTGCACACAGGAAGGTGCAGGCTTAAGTGGCAAAAAATCAAAATCAAAATTTTACCCACAGCTAGCACCAGGTAATAAAATAGACCTATTTCAAGAGGCTGTAACACAAGATCTTTATAAACTGAAAGGCGCAAAATATAAAGATAATTTAACAAAGTCGGAAAGGGAAGCATTGGCAAAATTAACAACAGACAATCAGATTGAAATCAAAGTAGCCGACAGAGGCGGAAATGTGGTGATATTGGAACGGACGGCATATATCACGGAAGCACACCGCCAATTGAGAGACACCAAATACTATGAAAAACTAAAAAGGAACCCAACAGTGGAAATCAAAGAAATGTTGGATGAGAAACTCTCAGAATGGATGACCAAGGGTTTAATAGACGAGGAAGAACGGAAGTACTTGACAGTAACTCACCCAGTAACAGCAACGATTTACTTTCTTCCGAAATTACATAAAGATCAAAAGATGCCACCAGGACGACCAATTCTGTCGGCAAAGGGCTCGCTTCTGGAGCCAGTGGCAAATTACATCGACCACTTTCTAAATCCATATGTGACACAACTCAATTCTTACATACAGGACACCAGTGACCTGCTGAGGTTATTACAAAACACGCCATGGCAAGACTCGTACCAGCTAGTAACAATGGATGTCATATCCCTTTACACCAATATAGGGAATGACATGGGCTTGAATGCATGCAATTTCTTCTTACAAGAGAGAAACATACAATTCGGAGACCATAATCAAATGCTTTTGGATATGATCTCAATTTGCCTAACAAAAAATATATTTGTATTTGGTGACGAAGTATATCGTCAAAACAACGGGACAGCCATGGGATTCTCTTTTAGTCCCAGTTATGCCTGTCTGGCAATGGGATGGTGGGAGAAAAAAGTGGCGTGGAATATAAAAAATGATCATGTACTGAATAAAATCATCAGTTGGACACGATTCATTGATGATTTACTCATTATCTGGGATGGCAGTACGGAAGAATTTCAGGAATACTTCGAAATTATCAACAACAGCACTACAAATTTAAAATTCAGTTTTGAAATAAACAAAGAGCGAATAGTATTCTTGGACACAGAGATTTACATTAAGGAGAATCAGATACACACGACGTTGCATCGAAAAAGTACAGCAACAAATGCCACCCTGGAAGCAACGAGTTTCCATCAACAGTCACTAATCTCCAGCATCCCATATGGGGAATTCCTCAGAATCCGAAGAATATGCAGTGAGGAAAAAGAATGGCAAAAACATAGTGCTGCAACTTCGGAAAGATTCAAACGAAGAAAATACAACACAGGCATAATCAAAAAATGTTGGGAGCGAACAAATGAAAAATCAAGAGAGGAATGTTTGGTCCAAAAGCAGAAAGAACCAAAAATGAATCCAGAACCGATTAGATTGATAACGGATTACTCATATGAAAGTAAGGAAATTGCTAAAATTTTAAGACATAATTGGAAAATACTACAGTTAGACGATACTGTGAGTAAAATAGTGGGACAACATCCAACGATAACCTACAGGAGAGCTAAGAACTTAAAGGATCACCTAATTCATAGTCATCTCAAAGGAAAGAAAAAAGATGAATCTTGGTTGAAAACCAAAGGTTTTTTAAAATGTCATGCCTGCAAGGCCTGTCAGATTGCAAAGCAAACAAAAGAAGTGTATATGGCAAACAACAACATTTGGGAGATCCGGGAACTAATCACATGTAAGACACAATATGTGGTATATGTAGTGGAATGCTCATGCCCATTGAGGTATGTGGGAAGCACTGTCTGTGAATTAAAAAAAAGAATAATGGAACATGTGCGAGCCACTATACATCAGGACAGAACAAATGCCGTGGCCAAGCACATGCAGCAGTACCATCAGAGTGACTGGAAACAACTCAAATTCTATGGAATTGAAATTGTTGCCAAGAAAGAACATGGTGGGAATAGAGAAAGACTCTTGCGACAGAAGGAGTCACGCCACATTTTAAATTTGCGAACATTAACACCGTATGGCCTTAATCAATCAGAGAAACTATATATTCACCTATGATAATTCATAATATAACTTCCCTGGATGTAACAAAATGAGTGACAGCTTACAAAATGATTATAAATGCTAATAATCGAGAAAATTCCAAAAATTAGGGAACACAGACCAGTTTAAGTCCCAAATGGAACAGGGGTATCCTCGCCCCACTGGAGGGATATAAATCTTTGTTGCGGGGTACTATACTAGCCAAATGTGGTTAAAAATGTTGGGAGAAATAAATATGAAGTCCCACCAGAGGGATAGAATAGGAGTGACTGGGCACTATAACGAGAAATATGTTAAAATATAAGAGGGACATTAATGATTCTGTGTGAATAAGAAGTATGATTTATGGCATTTAATTGAGTTTGAATACTTATTTAGTTATAAGCATGGTCACAAGTATTTAAAATGCATGTATAACACACAAAAAACTACATCTCCCAGAATGCAATGGGGTGCTTGCATCACCAAACAGGAAATGAGGTATTGACTGTTTGAATATATGCATTAGGCGGTGACAAGCGGTCAGTTGATCGTGAGCAAGGTATTTGTAGATACCGAAACGCGTTGATCGTCTCGCCTATAGCCATGCAAATGAGGATGTAAAGAAAAGAAAAGAAAAATTGCAAAAACTACGGCAGTGCGACCCGCTTGTCCCTCTGTTCAGAAGGATTGTGTTGAAGTATTAAGCAGCGTGGTTCTGCTGCAGGGTACCGCACCCAGATTGAGCGCTGCAAAATCGGCGAAAAGGAACCGGATTGGAACATATATATATATATATATATATATATATATATATATATATATACACACACAGGTAGTGTAACATATTTAATAAAAATATTTTTTTATCTTATATTAATTTTGTACATTTTAAATCTATTACTATATATATATATATATATATATATATATATATATAAAATTAGCACATGTATTTATTTTACACTCTTGTTTTTTGTATATTTTAAATGTATTATACCTATATATTTGTAATAATAAAATTAACATTTTAAAATTAATATACTGTAAAATAAATGTTTTTTTAATTGTTACAATATATATATATATATATATATATATATATATATATATATATATATATATATATATATATATATATACCTCCAAACCTCCCTTGGGCTGTACTCGCCGCCTCCTAAACGCGAGTTGCGTCGTCTGTTAGGACCCCCCAGGAGCGGGTCCGTTAAATAGTGCACGAATCCTTTCAAAACAAGGATGACGACGCCTTGTGTGGTGCTGCAAAATTATTTTATTCGGCCTCGATCGTATGCGTTTCGGAGCGTCCTGCTCCTTGCTCACCGATAACAAAGTTTTGAAAGTGGCCATTTTTTAAACTTTTTCATGTGGTTTCTACGGCACACGTGATAAACTACACAATGATAAAAGGTGAAAACAGACTCGTAGTTTTTGCTCTGTTTGGCGTTACTTTCACAGTAATCTGTTGCACAATTGAAAAAACTTGAAAAAAACTTTACGACGAAAATCGTCTTCAATTGACAAAACAAAACATGTTGTCCCATTTGCATAATTAGTTTCGGCAATTATTTTCTACAATATAAATTAGAATAATTTATTAAAATTCCTACTTTGCAATATTTACAGAGAGTTCTTCCCATATTGGCAAATAAATTCACCCAATTGATATCAGCAACTACTTAGTGTTGCTGCAGCAACCTCTCGCCCAAGTGGGCATTTCTCACAAATGCACTCTGTAAGCCTCTCACAATTGGGCCCATGTGGGCTATCTTTGCCGTCTGCCATTCAGAAGGAACACATTGTATACAATCCCTGCCCAAGTGGGCCACTGGAAATTTTTCGCTATAAAGCAATTATCTGTCTGTTTGTAAAAAACACTTTCTTCCCTATTAAAACCATAGTTAACAAATTTTCCTCGGAGGAAATTAAAATAATGGTGGCCTCTGAAGTAAGAGAGCGGGAAGAGGCTGCTCTTCTAATTTTTGATGATGAATATACAAGCATAGCGAGTACTTTTGGGCAAGAGAACACAGCAAGAAAAACAACTGACTTGGGGGCACGTTTGAAACACCTGGAGAAGTTACAGCGTGTCGAACTGTCAAAATGGTGGGAATCTAAATCTCTACAGCGTTATTTGGAAGTGCAACGAGTCCCTAGGGGGCTACGCATTATGGTAGCTCCCAGCTACGAGGAACCAAATCCAGAGATGCTGCGAGAATGAGCAGCCAACAATAACGATGCCTCACGTAGGATGCTTGCAATCCTTATTAAATACGCAGATATTGACAGACAACGAATTTTGGAGGAAATTGATGCCCTACTGTTAACCTTAAGTAAAGAACCGGATCAAGAGACAATAACTAAGTTCAAAGCGGAAATGAAAGAGAGGCTGCGCAAATTGGAGATTACGATCAAAGAAAGAAAAGCGCAGAAGTTTCTGCGAGATAGACAAGATTATGACAGAGGTCAAATCTATACTTTTGCAAAGAAATTTGATACAATTCGAAAGCAAAGAATATCGAAATTCACTAAACCTTTGCAAGAAATACACTCGGGACAAAGTAGCCTTCAGAGTTCTGAAATAGATACAGACTTAGAAGATGATCCCAGTGTTCGTCTGAATAGACCAACTCCAACAGTCATAGACGAATTTGGTTTTTACGAGAGGAGAGACGGTTCAACTTAAGACCAAGGCAACCAACACAGACACCAAAGCCTCCAAGAGGAAGAGGCAGAGGTGCAAGAGGCGGAAAGGTGCCAACCGGAGAAGGAAGGCAGGAAAAAATGAGAGAAATCAAGAAATAGAGGAAAGTAATGAAGCCGCTATTGTCAACCTCACAAATGTGACCCTTACTGATCAAGAACAACAAATCTTAAAACTGGGATTATCATTCTGCCCAGAAGCAGATTTAGATTACGTACAGACAAGAATTGACTTATTCAAGTTTATACGAATGCTCAAGTTGAAAAAACATTTTCTTGTAAATCCCTCTCCCAGGCAGCCAGTGATGCCCCGGATGGACATAGTTCAGCAAGGAGAATTAACTGTAGAGGATATGAACTTGATGCTAGAACTTAGAGAGTTGGACAATGAAAATCATATAGAAGGAACTGGTGGAGATGGAATATCGTTGGCCCAAGAACAAGGCATCGATATTGAAAGAGAAGCACCAACAAGTTTTAGACCAAGTTCGAGGTTCGTCCCAATGACAGCAAGGGACGTTACGGATGTTTACAGTGACCTTGTAACCAATGAATTGAAAAATGTATGTACTCACATCAGCAAAGATAAAAACAAAAATAAAAATTCATTAAACACGCAGAGACAAAAAGCTTACTATGCATTAACTAAAAAATTAAGTGAAAATGAAACTGCATAGTGAGAAATGCTGATAAAGGGGGTAATGTTGTCCTTTGGGACAAACAAAAATATTTAACAGAGGCCTATAAACAATTGAATAACAAGATGTGTTATACTAAGGTCAAAGAAAAAGATATGTTATTATGTCATCAAAGGTATAACACGGAGTTAGAGAATTGGTACGATCAAGGCCTCCTTAACCACGATGAGTATATGTTTCTAAAAATTGATAAACCAGTGACATCTGTATTTTATTTAATCCCTAAGATTCACAAAGTTGCAGTGAATTCCCCAGGGCGCCCAATTATTTCAGCAATTGGTAGCGCATATGAGAATACATCAAAATATGTGGATTCGTTTTTGTGTAATTTGGTGCAGTCACTCCTCTCATACATACAAGACTCAGGTGACTTTCTGAAGAGAATTTACGATCTTCCTTGGGAAGATGATTATTTTTTTATTACAATTGATGTGTCCACATTGTATACCAGCATTAGGCATAAGGATGGTCTGAAAGCCATTAAACACTTCTTGGGGGCTAGACCTATAAAATTGTGGGCACACACAGAAATGATTGAGGATGGTGGAAGTATGCTTAACGAGTAATTTCTTCCTGTTCAATGAAGATCTTTACCACCAGGTATGTGGGACTGCGATGGGCACCTGCTTCGCCCCCAGCTATGCGAATCTGCATATGGGCTGGTGGGAGGAGCAGGTGATCTGGATGCAGTACCAGGTTGAATGGGAAGAGAACATTATGCACTGGAGTCGGTACATCGACGATTTATTCGTGGTATGGAAGGGCACAGAAGAGCAAGCAAAGATCTTTGTAAGTAAGATTAAAAAAAATAACTTAAATTTGAGCTTCTCCAGCGATATCAGTAAGCATAGTGTAAACTTCCTTGACCTGACAGTGTACATTAAAGAAGGAAAGATGGCAACCAAACTGTACAGGAAACCTACCTCAGGCAACACGTTGCTTCACGCAACAAGTTTCCATCCCATCAACTTAAAAAGAAGCATACCGTTTGGAGAATGTTTAAGAACAAAACGGAATTGCAGTGATGAGGAGGAAACTAAATTAGAGCTCAGCCGTCTCAAGAATAGATTTCAAAGCAGAGGGTACCCTGACAAATGGATAAATGAGGCAATAGGAAAAGTGTCAAAGAGAAAGAGAGAGAACTATTGTTTGAACAAAAGAAGAAAAATAGATCAGAAGACACAGGTGATCATTGTCGTATGATCACTAAATACAGTGTTCAACAAAACAGATTAAGAAGCATTCTAAACAAACACTGGTACGTAATCAGAAATGACCCTGTTCTGGGGAAAGTAGTGCCACGGAAACCAGAATTGACCTTTAGGCGTGTAAAATCATTCAAACAGATTTTGGTGAGAAACACCCTGAAACACCATCAACCTAAGGAAATCTGGTTAAGTAGAAAACAGGGGTTCCTAAAATGTTCTAAATGCAAGGCATACCCCTATGGAATTAATACCACCCAATATAAACCGGGGTTGTCCAGTACAATGAGAAAAATAACGGGCAAATTCAATTGTAAAACGGAGTTTGCAGTCTACATGCTGCAGTGCCCTTGTGGACTGCGGTACGTGGGCAGTACAATTCTAGAAGTTCCTAAAAAAAAATTGCAGCATTTACGGGCCATCAAAAATGGCGATCGCACCTATCCGGTTGCTCGCCATTTCGAAAAATTCCATGGGAAAGACAACAAAGGTCTCACATATTATGTGATAGATGCAGTGGCTGTTGATAAACGTGGTGGGAACAGGGAAAAGAAACTTAGAAAACTTGAGTCTCGCTACATAATTGAATTGAATTCTAAGTACCCGGAAGGTCTGAATGTAGAAGAAGACTTGTACACTCATTTGTAAATATATAAGAATGGATTTCTGTCTCACAAGTTCATGTAGATAGAGTAGATGAGTTTTTTAACTATGGTTTTAATAGGGAAGAAAGTGTTTTTTACAAACAGACAGATAATTGCTTTATAGCGAAAAATTTCCAGTGGCCCACTTGGGCGGGGATTGTATACAATGTGTTCCTTCTGAATGGCAGACGGCAAAGATAGCCCACATGGGCCCAATTGTGAGAGGCTTACAGAGTACATTTGTGAGAAATGCCCACTTGGGCGAGAGGTTGCTGCAGCAACACTAAGTAGTTGCTGATATCAATTGGGTGAATTTATTTGCCAATATGGGAAGAACTCTCTGTAAATATTGCAAAGTAGGAATTTTAATCAATTATTCTAATTTATATTGTATAAGATAATTGCCGAAACTAATTATGCAAATGGGACAACATGTTTTGTTTTGTCAATTGAAGACGATTTTGGTCGTAAAGTTTTTTTCAAGTTTTTTCAATTGTGCAACAGATCACTGTGAAAGTAACGCCAAACAGAGCAAAAACTATGAGTCTGTTTTCACCTTTTATTATTGTGTAGTTTATCACGTGTGCCGTAGAAACCACATGAAAAAGTTTAAAAAATGGCCGCTTTCAAAACGTTATCGGTGAGCAAGGAGCAGGACGCTCCGAAACGCGTACGATCGAGGCCGAATAAAATAATTTTGCAACACCACACAAGGCGTCGTCATCCTTGTTTTGAAAGGATTCGTATATATATATATATTGCACGAATATATATATATATTTTAATGCAAAGAAACGCTGCACTCTGAAGACTTTGACTATTCAAAGATTTATTATATTTCGATTACACCAACGCGTTTCAGCCCTCCTAGGCCTTTGTCATATATATATATTGAAGACAAAAGAGCACGGAGCACTCACGAGACATTTAAAGATTTTAATCTTGAGCAAATGCATTTTGGCGCAAGCCTTCTTCAGTGCTCGTTCATTAGCACAATGGTTTGCATACGTTGTTAAATACTTTCATTGGAGGAGACAGAAATGTAGCCAACAAAGAAGGACTCCTAATTCAGGTCCAGATACAAGTATTGCTGGCCGCCATGCCAGTATGTAAGTTCATGACGCTTAAACCACATAGGTAACATTTTCGTTTTTCATGTTTTAAAAGTTCTCACAGTCTTGAATGACCACATGCTGCATTCATTGCTGAATAAAGTGAAAAACGAAATGTCTGTTGATAACTGTCACGCAGGCCAAATCAATGCAGTCCTTTAGGATGATGAGGCCTCTGTTCTCCCATACACAAGGTGCCACAATCTTACTGTCCCTCGCCACTGCAGCTGTTCCGGTTTTATACATCCCCATTGGTTTCAGTCTGTATGACCCAAATCCATTAATTCATGATTAACGACCTTACAGGTCGACAGGTTTTTTATTTCCATTCCACACGCTGCGGTTCTGGCAGTAATTCAATTACAGGCTCCAAGGTCACCCAAAACTACCGAACTCTGGACTGGTGCTTTCTCCGCAAAAGTGAGGGTGAAATCACTTGATAATGTTGAAGAAAAAAGAGCACGGAGCACTCACGGGAATTTCTATGGTTTCGTGTGTGTAAAATCTGAAACTAACTATAACGTCCCTGTAACTTTTGTTTTTTTCAGTGAATTTCTAGGGTTTTTTAATGTATAGTAATATTAAATTACGATACGTTAATCCAAGGGGCTGGCCGTAGCAACCAACCCCCTGCAAACAGCCAACCCAATGCCATGCACGGCCTTAGGGTGTGCGCAGCGAGGGTTGGACACAACCAGCCCCGGTGGTCTACCCCCACAGGCACCCAACCCGCAGGCCCCCTCCCCAGGCTGCTTTTGGCCCAAGGGACCCCATCCCCGGGGCCAGTGCATTTTTTAGGGGTAAGGGGGCACAAGGCCCCCCTCCGGGGCTGCTTTTGGCCCCGGGGACCCCATCCCCAGGGCCCACCATTATATTTATGGGGGAGGGCTCTCGCAGGCTGATTCCGGCCCGGGGAACCCATCTCCCGGGGCCCGGTCATATTCTAAAGGCATGCAGTCCCCTCCCTGGCAGAGTTCGTCTTGGACGACCCCATCCCTCAGGGCCCAGCACATTTTGTGGGGGAGGTGGGGCATGTGTCCCCCTCTCTGGGCTAATTTTGGCCCTGAGGACCCCATCCCCCTGAGCCCACCATTATATTTATGGGGGCGGGAGGCACACAGCCCGCCTCCCTGGGCTAATTTTGGCCAAAGGACCCCAACCCCCAGGGCCCGGCCTTATGAAAATGTGTGAGGGGGCACACAGCCCACCCCCGGGCCCATTTCATCCCTGGGGACCCCATTCCTTGGAGCCCGGCCAAAGTTAAACAGCGGAAGGGGGGCACACAGCCCTCCTCCCCAGGTCATTTTGGCCCCTGGGCCTGGACAATTACTAAAAGGTGAGGGGGTAACTCAGCCCCCTCCCTGGGCTGATTTTTGCCCGGTGACCCCATCCACCGGGGCCCGCACAACAAAGGGTGGGTGCCCTGTTACTGACCCAGGGCACCCACCATGTCCTTGTTGGGAGCCCCCGGGGAGCCCCGCGGCCCCAGCCGGCTCCCCGCATGCAGCGAGACCCAGCATTGCTCCCACTTGCAGGGAGCAGCTAAAAATGCTGCTCCCTGAGGGCATGAGCACTTTTCAGATCTTCTTCCGCTCCATGCTGGTGGGAGCATTTGTAAAGCTCCGGCCAGATGGGAACAGACTTTGTGTTTGTTCTCGCCTGGCGGGAGCTTTGAAATTGCTCCCGCCAAGCGAGAGCAAACACAGGTTTCCCTGCCCATGCCAGTGCGGGCAGGGAAATCGCTATGGGCACCCCGGATATAGTAGGAGCCATAGTAGGAGCTATAGTAGGAGCCGTCCCAGGGTGATGGGGTCTCTAGGGCAAATAATGGCTTTGGGAGGGGGGCCACATGGCCCCTTCCCCTTTGTTATTGAGGCCAGACCCCGGGGGATGGGATCCCTGGGCCAAAATTGACCCGAGAAGGGGGTCACGCGGACCCCACCCCATTACTAACACAGCTGGGCCCCAGGGGATGGGGTCCCTGCGGTTGAAATCAGCCCTCTTTCCACCTATCCTTCTGCCTTGTGTTTTTGTTTTACTTTGGATTTGGGCTGAGTTCAGAGTCCTAAGATGGCTGCTTCCACTTCCTGGTTGAAGTGGTTGTTGCCAATCAGATCTCACCTTGAGATCTGTCGGATCCACGGACCCTCCGCATCTCTAGATAAACATAATACACTTTTTTTTACTTAAAAACGACTGAACGGATTTACACCAAAATTACAAAAAGTACTCTTTCTGGAGCAAGATCTAGCTTTCTGCCAAATTTGGTGTAATTTCATTCAGCGGTTTAGGCTGTGGCAGTGTTCAAAATCCCTATGGAAAATTGCATGGGGAAAACATGTTTTGGGAGCCCCCCTTTTATCTCGACCCCGCTTGACGAGTCACCCCGAAGCATTCCAGACTGCAGCTGAATTAAATGGCACAGTAGTTTTGAAAATTTCGCAAGGATTTGTCAAACGGCACCAAAGTTATTAGCAAAACAAAAAAAGCTTTTCATATGGAACTAGGTGGAACTAGGTCCTAACTATAACTAATGGGAACTGCCAATAGTCTGTATGTATGTATGTATGTGTATATATATATATATATATTACAAAACAGCAAATCCTGGCCCGTCTACTTCCAACGGGACCTCCCAGGTACGGACCTCGCCACGCTGAAGAATACACAGCTACAATGACTCCTTTTCGCAGTGCAGTGCAGTGCTTTATTGCATCATTAAAAACTCCAATGCTGCTCAGGCATAGTGCCTGCCATGACGTTTTTCGATCGCGCAAGCGCGATCTTGATCACATGACCCGCCACATGACAGTGAACAAATTAAATATAGTGTGTGCACTATCGACTATAGAGATTTTGAACCAAGTTAGTGAAAACGGAAAACAGACTGTTAACATAATTCTCAATATCATCGTATCTCCTATACATACATGTATAAATACAATAAATAGGCTAGATGCAACATGATATTAAAAAAATGGAGTTTGAAAAACCCATTAATTGGTTGCAACTCTTCAAACTGCAATTAGTTGTGCAAAGTACGCTATTAATTCATATTGTCATGAATCACCACTAAATGCTGCCAATACTTGTAATCAAACTCTTCTGTACATGTTCAATGGTAAAATCAAAGTGCTAGTGCTAATAAAATGTCTTAATACTTTAAACTCAATTAAAGAAAGAGAGAACTTTAGTCTGGTTTATGCCATCACTATCAGACCTTGGTTAGCAGCAAATATGGAAAGTATACGAGCTCATAAATTGCAATACTTACGATGCAACAATGGTTCAATTTTCTATGTATATACAGTCCGTTTTATAAATAAAGTGCTGTGCTGTTGTGCAAATAACAAATACCCAGTGCAAATATATGTGCAAAATACAGTAATAATTGTATAGCCTAAAGTTAATATTCGCAAAATGCAAGTGCTAAATTGAGAGAACATTTATAAAGACAATGGGAATACATGTCATTTTCCCATATTCTGTACAAAAGTAGGACTTTGTAAAATTAATTTAAACATAGTATCAGAAGACTCTACCAGAGACTGAGAGCTCAAGATCATTAATACCTTCAAAGCATATCCTGATATGACTGAACTATTCACTAATTGAGATATTGGTGCAATCGAAAGGCCTGAAGGAAGTTGTGCAAATCCTCGCTTGTATTCAAGCCATTCGGCATCTTAGTATCAAGTGCCAGGATAAAATGTGTTTGAAGTTGGCGGAGGCTCTTCTCACGATTCCCCCCCCTTCCGGGTACGGGTACTGCCCCCAAAACAGAATATTTCAATTCATTGAGATTATTGTGATGTACCAACTTGAAATGTCTGGCAACCGGGTAACTAGGGTCCGAATTTACAATCGCCCTTATGTGTTGCAAAATCCGTTTGTGTACTGGGAGCTTAGTGCTCCCTATATATTGAAGCCCACAAGTACAATGTAGCAAATAAATGGCAAACTCAGTGCGACAGGTCAAATGATCCTTTATAGGGATCGGTGTTGTGCTAACCAAGTAGATTTGGGTGTAACTTCAGGGCTAGTTTATACTACTGCGTCGCTCATCGAGGGAGCCCTTCTGAAAGTAATGGCAGGTAAAGATGGCAAAATTGGTTTTAACGTAACATCCTTTAGTACTATGGGCCAATGGGAATAGATGATCTGACGGATTTTGCGTTCTTGCTTACTGAACGTGGTGATAAGTCTTATATTGCATATATCACCATCATTGTCCTCAATTGAGGCAGTCCTAGCTGCCACTCGTTCAGCTTTAGGTACTAATATTTCCTCCCTAGAATGTTCATTTGCTTGACTAAGGGCTTTAACTAACATGGACCGTTTGTACCCTCGACTAAGGAAACGATCTAAGGCATCCTGCTGACACTCTTTCAAGTCAGTGTTCGACTACAGATACGGCGAATTCGCAAGAACTCCCTGTATTGTATGCTTTGGATCAAATGGCGGGGGTGCGAACTATCCGCATGTAAAATAGAGTTTCCCGCGGTCTTTTTGCAGTGCAATTTGGTATGAATCCGACCCTCATTGATATACAGTAGTACATCTAAAAATTCAACACTTTTCTCACTTATTGTAGCAGTGAACCTTAGATTTTGTGCATTGACATTAATAGCTGTTACAAATGTTATAGCTGCCTCTTTGGTTCCTTCCCATATCATACATACGTCATCAATGTAGCGCCAATAGTGTCTGACATGGGTCTCCCACATTGCCTTGTGTTGTGTCATGAGGACATGCTCCTCCCACCAGCCAACATGAAGACATGAGTAGCTGGGGGAGAAGCATGCCCCCATAGCGACCCCTCGCAGCTGCTGGTAAGCTTCCTTATTAAACAGGAAATAATTATTATGTAGGCAGAGCTCAATCATTTTGATAATCATACAGTTATGCTCCTGTAAATGAATAGATCTATTATCCAAATAATGCTTCACTGCAGATAACCCATCAGAATGATGAATACTCGTATATAAGGATTCAATATCCATTACTACAAGCAGGAAGGTCGATTGCCATACAACAGTATTGATCTTTCTAAGGAAGTCATTAGTGTCTTTCACAAACGAAGGCAAGTTGATGACGTGAGTAACCCTGGGCGTAGTTTGCGAAGTAGCGCTACGCGAAGCTACGCAAAGTGCACTTCGCACTATGCGAGCTACGCGTAGCACTACGCGAACTGCGTAGTGCGCTGTTCACGATGATTGCACAGTGCCGGATGCTTGTCCGCACTGTGCAATCATTGAAAACGGCATCTTGCACAGTGCGAGCTGTCTTTTACTGCCGCTCGAGTAGATTTTTACTCGAGCGGCAGCTTTCTCAACGCGGACTGGTAGTTTCTCATCGCGAGCGGTCGCGAGCATACGCTACCACTCGCAATGAGAAACCTGACCTCCCGCGTTGAGAATCTCGCCGGGAGGTTTATTTTCCACGCTCGCGATCGGCAACTTGATGTTGCTGATCGCGAACGAGGAAAAAGTCTCGCCGGGATGTCATTTTAGCTTGCTCGCGGTCGCCAACTTGACGTTGAGGACCGCGAGCAAGCAAAAATGACCGCTGCACTACGCTACGCGTGTTTGCACTGTGCTACGTGCAATTCGCGTAGTGCGAAGTAGCGCAAACTTCGCAAACTACACGAGCGTAGCGTAGTGCTTTGCACAGGGTTAGACGTGAGGCTGTAAAAAGTAATCCAAATATTTGGATATCGTTTCCATCATGCTTTTCCTTGCTGAAATAATCGGCCTTCCTGGAATAGGGACCACTTTTTTATGTACTTTGGGAATGAAATAGAGGACAGGCGTAACAGGATATTCGATCTTTAAAAAACTTAGTTCTTCTTTGGTTAACAGTCCTTGCCTCTTCCATTGGGACAAATGCTGTGCCACCTTATCCTGAATTAAGCGTATCTCTTGTTTAGAGGCTTTTCTGTAACATGTGGGGTCTGACAAATGTCTATTGGCCTCCTCCAAATACTGGTTCTTTGGCCACAAAACAATGTTCCCAACCTTATCGGATTTATTCACGATGACATCATGATTATCCTTTAATTTTTTCATTAAGGCATGGTATTGAACTTGTTTGAATTTCCTAGACTGATGTTTTTGAATGATGGTACAATTCAGATGTTTTAATTCTTCCACTACCCTATCGCTGAAGGTGTCGATGGCATCTTTAGGCATAAGTGTCAAAAAAGTTGACGGTGGATGAAAAGGACTAATCGCAGGGTTACTTATATTGATGCCCATTTCGGACATTTCTTGTTGTGTAGACTTACAGGAAGTGCTGTCTTCACTGGACATGGATTGTAACAACCGAAGAGTTGGAATATCTTTTGCTTGTGAATTGGTATCAGACACATTTGTTTTGGAGGTGTCACTGGAGGTAGATGAAAATGTATTCAGTTGAAAGAATTTAGTCAATTTCAATTTTCGAATAAACTTAAAAACATCAATTCTAGATTGATTATATGAGAAATTACTCTCCGGACAATACGTCACGCCCAAAGATAAAAGTTGTAATTCGGCTGCGGTTAGTATATATATTCACTGAAAAAACCACAGGTTTCGGGGACGTTATAGTTAGTTTGACATTTCACTCATACAAAACCAGAGAAATTCGGCCGTTATAGGTAGTTGAGCTAACTCTAACTTGCGCCCCTGCAATGCACTGCTGATGACATCACATATTACATCATTTATGACATGGTCAGTGACATCACTGATGACATCACTGATGACATCATCCAGTGACTGTGTGTTTCTGTAAAGTTTAAATATGTTTTATATATATATATACGCCAAGGTGTGTTGAAGAATGAGTGGGTGTATAAGTGTTTGAATGGATGATTTAGTAGGTACGTGACTGACTGTATAAGTGAGTGATTAAATGTGTCTTACTGAATGCATGGGTTAGTGACTAAACTGTGTGAATGTCTGTATCAGTCTGTCAGCTGGTGTATAAGCAGCTGCATGGGTTGGTGAGTAGCTACATGGGTTATTGTCTATATGGGTTATTGATTGGTTGTCTGAGTATCTGTATGGGTACCTGAGTGTCTGTGTGGGTGGGTGGGGGTGTGTGACTCTGTGCATAGATGTGTGAGTGGGTGATTCACTGGGTGTATGGGTTCAAGAGTGCATCTGTGAAGGGCTGTATGGGTGGGTGAGTGTGTGTATGGGTGTGTTAGTGATTGAATGGATGTCTTAGTGGTACATGTGTGAGTAACTACATATGTAAAAGGCAGTATATGTGAGTGTTGGAGTATATAAATGACTATATGTGAGAGAGTGATTGTGAGAGTGGCTGTATGGATGAGTGTGTGCTTGTATCAGTGATTGTATAAGAGACTAAGTCTGTGTTAGTATCTGTATGAATAAGTGAGGTGGTGTGTGTATAACTGTATAGGTGAGTAAATGGGAGTGTGATTGATTCTTTGCATGACTGACTAGGTGTTTGAGTAACTCTATGGATGAGTGGCGGTGTGTGAGTGTCTGTATAGGTGTATGAGTGCATATGATAGTGCTGTATTGATGAGTGACTGCATGTATCAGTGACCGTATGGGTGAATGAGTGGATGTGTGTGTGTAGACCTAGGAATCAGTGAGTGGGTATGTAGTAACTGGTGTTGGTGTGTCTATGGTTTCGAAAATGGTAGTCTGTATTTTAGAGTGGGTGTATGAAAGGTTATATTAGGGTATGAGGAGGTGCATCAGATTATCACGTGGATGATGTCATCAGTGATGTCATTTGAGATGTCATCAGTGATGTCATCAGTGATGTCACTGACCATGTCATGAATGATGGAATATGTGACGTCATCAGCAGTGCATTGCGGGGGGCAAGTTATAGTTAGCTCAACTAACTATAACGGCCGAATTTCTCTGGTTTTGTACGAGTGAAATGTCCAACTAACTATAACGTCCCTGAAACCTGTGTTTTTTCAGTGAATTTCTATGGTTTTTTAAATGCTAATTTCTAACTATAACGTCCCTGAAACCTATGGTTTTTTCAGTGAATTTCAAAGGTTTTTTAAATGATAATTTCTAACTATAACGTCCCTGAAACCTATGGTTTTTTCAGTGAATTTCAAAGGTTTTTTAAATGCTAATTTCTAATTATAATATCCCCAAAATACTTTTTCTAAATTTTGTAAGTTTTATAAAATTAATGTGATATTTTCCTTTTTACAAAAATGCTTTTTAAAAAAAAAAAAGTTTTTAAGTGGATTCGCGTACCGATTGTGTACCAGTCATGGTGGGTGCGCTAATCCAAGAATTTTGCTGCCATATTGGTTAAGTCGTGTACGATGCGCATTCGGTATGCGGTGGGTGCGCGGTTCTCGGCCCCGCATAACGTCACGTACGTATTTCCGGGGGTCGAGCCGGGTGCGCGAACCCATTGCAAATCTTTAAGTTTTAAAAGTATATGTATATAACTTTATTACATATATTATACCAAGAGATTATTTAACAAAATTGTAAATATCATATATTTGTAACTGGAATAAAGATAAATTATTGTTAAATATATTTTTGCGAAATTGCGCCGGGTGCGCGCTGGTTGCGCGCCGGGTGGGCGAACCCATGTGACTTCAAAAGAAAGCATTTCATTGGTTAAGAAGCTTATTATTCTAGAAGTTACAGCACCCCACCCAAATTTCTCATTCCTCCAACAACATTGCTAGGAGACACACCTTTTGTGTTTACTGCTCTAATTGCATTTTTTTGGTGTTTTTTGGGGGGGAAAACTTGAAAAATGGCATCTTCTAATCCACCAGATGACATCCTTGGTGAGGAAGATGACATGGAGGAACCAAGAAAAACTAAAAAAGAGAGCATCTTCTGGGCCTTCTTCACCTTTCCAGCTGGAGAAAAGAAGGTGAATGCAAGAAAGGTGACCTGCACTATTTGCGAACTAATAATATCTCGGGGCTCCGAGAAAAAATACTCGTGCGGTACTTCGTCGATGTTGAATCACCTCCAAACCATGCATCCTCGTCGGCTAGCACGAGAACAACATCGACGAGAGCTGGAACAACAAGCAAAGAAAGGTTATCAAGATGCAGGACCTAGCACCTCAGCTGGTACATCAAGTTCTACAAGAGGACCAGATATTAGACCAGAGTTTGCTGGTCTAGAACAAAGATGCATCAAGTGCAAGAAAGTAATTTTTTATGGTATGCACTCTGTTGACGCAATTGTTTTTGCAGCAAAAAGCCACCACTGTTAATTTTTTTTTTTGCAATGATTTTTTAATTGCAAAAGTTTAGAGAACAGTTTTGTCAGTTTAATCTATTGTTTGTTCATTTTTTTTTTTAAATACAAAAAGAGTTAGAAAAACACAAACAAATTATAAAAGAAAAAAATGGTTCTTATTAGAACCGCCTATTTGGTTAAAAAAAGACAAATTTGCATGTGTTGTATGAATTGCGGCAAGTGTAATATATGGAAAAGAACATGGGTAGTGCATGTGTGATTGCATGAGTGCATGTGTACTACGTGCATAATGGGAGAAGTGCATGGGTAGTGATTGGTTTATTGCATGAGTGCAGTGATAATATCTGGGTGATTGAAGGAGTGCATGGGTAATGCCTGGGTGCATGGAAGAGTGCATAGGTAGTTCCTGAGCGCAAGTAGGACTGCATGGGTAGTTCCTGGGTGATTGCAGGAGTGCATGAGTAGTACATGGATGATTGCATTAGTGCAGGAGTAGTGCCTGAATGATTGAAAGACTGCATGGGTAGTTCTTGGGTGATTGCATGAGTGCCACAGAAGTGCCTGAGTGCATGTATGAGTGTATGGGTAGTGTCTGAGTAATTGCTTCAGTGCAAGGGTAGGGCCTGGGTGATTGGAGGAGTGTATGGGTAGTGCTTGAGTTATTGCATGAGGTCATAGGTACTGCCTGGGTGATTGCATGAGTGCATATGTATGGCCTGGGTTATTTTATAAGTGCATGGGTAGTGGTTGGATGATTAGAAGAGTGCATGAGTAATGCCTGGGTGCATGGAAGAGTGTATGAGTAGTGCCTGAATGCATGTAGGACTGCATGGGTAGTTCCTGGGTGATTGGAGGAGTGCATGAGTAGTACATGGGTGATTGCATGAGTGCAGGAGTAGTGCCTGAATGATTGAAAGACTGCATGGGTAGTGCTTGGGTGATTGTATGAGTGCAGGGGTAATGTTTGGGTGATTGAAGGAGTGCATGGATAATGCCTGGGTGCATGGAGGAGTGCATGGGTAGTGCCTGAGTGATTACATGAGTGCATGGGTAGTGCCCGAGTGTTTGGAATAGTGCATGGTTAGTGTCTGGGTTATTGCATGAGTGCATAAGTAGTGCTTGGGTGATTGCTTCAGTGCAAGGGTAGGGCCTGGGTGATTGGAGGAGTGTATGGGTAGTGCTTGAGTTATTGCATGAGGTCATAGGTACTGCCTGGGTGATTGCATGAGTGCATATGTATGGCCTGGGTTATTTTATAAGTGCATGGGTAGTGGTTGGATGATTAGAAGAGTGCATGAGTAATGCCTGGGTGCATGGAAGAGTGTATGAGTAGTGCCTGAATGCATGTAGGACTGCATGGGTAGTTCCTGGGTGATTGGAGGAGTGCATGAGTAGTACATGGGTGATTGCATGAGTGCAGGAGTAGTGCCTGAATGATTGAAAGACTGCATGGGTAGTGCTTGGGTGATTGTATGAGTGCAGGGGTAATGTTTGGGTGATTGAAGGAGTGCATGGATAATGCCTGGGTGCATGGAAGAGTGCATGGGTAGTGCCTGAGTGATTACATGAGTGCATGGGTAGTGCCTGAGTGTTTGGAATAGTGCATGGTTAGTGTCTGGGTTATTGCATGAGTGCATAAGTAGTGCTTGGGTGATTGCATCAGTGCAAGGGTAGAGCCTGGGTGATTGGAGGAGTGCATATGTGGTGCGTGAGTGATTGAAGGAGTGCATGTGTAATGCCTAAGTGATTGCATGAGTGCAGAGGTAATGCCTGGGTAATTGGCAGTGAGCATGAGTACTGCCTGACTGATTGAAGGAGTGCATTGGTAATGCTTGAGTGATTGCATGAGTGCAGGGGTAATGTTGGTCTGATTGGAGGAGTGCATGGATAATGCTTGGCTGCATGGAAGAGTGCATGGGTAATGCCTGAGTGCATGGAGAAGTGCATTAGAAGTGCCTGTGTGCTTGCATGAGTGCATAGGTAGTTACTGGATGATTTTATAAATGCACAAATACTGTCTGAGTGATTGAAGGCATGCATGAGTAATGCATGGGTGATTGTATGAGTGCAGGAGTAATGTCAGGGTCATTGGAGGAGTGCATGTGTAATGCCAAAGTGATTGCATGAGTGCAGGGGTAATATCTGTGGCATTATAGGAGTGCATGGCTAATACCTAAGTGATTGCATGAGTGCAGGAGTAATGTCTGGAGGATTAGTGGAATGCATAGTTAATACCTCGGGAATTGCATGAGTGTAGGGGTAATGTCTTGCTGATTGCAAGAGTGTAGGGGTACGGCCTGGGTGATTGTGGGAGTGCATAGGTAGTGCCTGAGTGATTTTAAAACTTAAAGGGTTCTGGCTGGGTGATTGGAGAAGTATAGGAGTAGTACCTAGGTGATTGGAGGACTGTATAAATAGAGCTTGGGTGATTTTATAAGTGTATGTGTACTGCATGATTGTATTGTATAGATACTGCCTGGATGATTGAAAGAGTGCAAAGGTAGTGTCTTGGTGATTGCATGAGTGCAGGGATAATGTTTAGGGGATTGTAGAAGTGTATAGGTACAACCTGGGACATTGGAAGAGTGTACAGGTAATGTGTAGCTTTTTGCATGAGTGTACAGATAGTGCCAGGGTGATTGGAAGAGTACATAGGTAGTGTCTGGGTGATATTATAACTGTGTGGATGCAGGCTAGGTGATTTGAGAAATGCATGGATAGTGCATGGGTGATGGGAGGAGTGTGGGAATAGTGCAAAACTGTATAGATCAGTGCATGGGTAGTGTTTGAAAAAATAGATCAGTGCAATAAAAGTGACTGTAAACATTACTTCATATTGTTATGCTTATTACATTATTTCATCTTACCTTCTTTATTAAAGAAGATACAAAACTCAGTGAAACTACTTTACAGTAGTTTTGTTGTAAACTGAATTGAAAATCTTTTCAAGCTTTAGTATTACTTTCTGTAAAAAGAAGAAAAATAGTTATTGCATATAATATTATAGTTTTAAGAACAAAACATAATTTTGCATTTGCATAACATATTCAGTTTTCCTTTTTGCTGTTCTCAGATTCTAGTGAATTTCACCATACACAGTGATTTCAATGTAGATCATCATATAACAGCGGGGAAAAAAATACAATCAATGAGATTGTAAAAAAAAAAAAAAGTCTGCGTTGAAAATATTTACAAGTTCAACTATCTGTTTACCTATCTACAGTTTCTAAATTGCATTCTTCAACTACAATAAATCATTTGTTTCTCTGAAGTACATTTCTGAAATATACATTCTCATTTACATCGCATATAATATAAAGATCAAATATATAAACTATTTCTTTCAAACACAATTTTGCAAATGCAATAACAATTAGAACAAACAATAATCCAAATAGTAATTCTTCACATCTTCCCAATAGGCCGAATAATGTTTCCAAATCAATTTGCATTGAAAATATCCAAAATAAACTCCTTAATTTGTGTTTACATCTTCCCAATAGGCCGAATGAGGTTTTCAAAACTTTGGCATAAAAAAAAACAGATATGAATCTGGTAATTCATAAGGCAACCTACATTTGAATTCCAAATGGGCATCATTGCAATGTGTCCATCCTTTATTGCACTTTAAATACACAGTATAGTGTCCAGATGTTGTAGTAGGTCCATCATGGAAAATAATAGCCACAGCTTTAAATGTTCTTCCTGAAATTGACAGTTGACTTGCCACAAAACTTTTAATTTTGGTTTCCAATTTTCTTCCATTTGCTCTATAACGTTGACAACATTTCTGATTTACAATGAGAGCATTTCATATCTTGATTAGCTGATTTTACAAATTTATTAAAAGACACTGATTTGCAAACTGGTATTGTCAAATATATGAATCGTTCAGTGTCTATTTCAGTGGTAGAAGAAAATGAACACTCTTCACATTTATGATCCCATCTGTAACTTAGTCCAAACAAATTTTCAATTTGTATTCCTTCATCTTCCAATAATGCAAGCATAAACATAAGAAATTCTTGTGCATCTTGTTGTATATTGAGTGTAAATTGTGAAGAACCAGTACATATATCCAAAAGATGCCGAATGCCAGAAGCAGTATGGATTTTAGTTCTATCAGTTGCCAACTTTTAAAGAACAGAATCTTTTTCTTGATTTTCCATAATTTCATGATGAAGATCTTCTAGATAAAAGACAACAATCACAATTACATTAGCATAGCAGTTGATACCTGAACTATTTTCTAACTGTTATCCTACAATATCATCAACAGTGTTCATTTTCATTTTCTTTGCAACTTCATTATTCTCTTCAATTGTTTTCTTTCTTTGAATTTCACTAGAATGTTTGTCATGTTTTCGTTTTGGACATACTACACGTTTCTCATATATGGGATATTCACCTAAGTTAGGAGCATAAAGTCTTCTTAACCGATTATACTCTCTTACACAATTTGCATCAGCACTAATCTTTTTCTCATCAAAATCAATCAAATACAAACCAGATAATGTTCTTACTTGAGACAAGGCAACGTATGCATGCCCTCTTTGAACACTGTACTTCCAATATTTACCAAAGCATTGTCCACACTTAAACCTTGAGATTTATGAATGGTCACTGCACATGCTAAAGAAAGAGGAAACTGTTTTCTACGAACATACAAGTCTTTTACAAGCAAAAAACGAACAGCACAGCGTCCAATCTGTTTTACTTCTTCAATCTGATCAAATTTAATCTTCAAAAATTAAATTCCATCTCTGTTCTGATAATTAACAAAATCAACAACCTTTCCCATTGCTCCATTTACTAAACCTTTTTCTACATCCAAATTACGCCGTAAAATTACCCGACAGTTTTCACATACATATAAAGTCTTTTCTAAACCTGCAGTCTTAGACACAGACTTTTCCAAAGAATCCAATTTTGACTGTAATTTCTCTGAGAGAAGAATAGTAACTCCTTCGTGTTCCATTTTATCAATGGCTTCCATTTTCACTATTGGTTGTTTTTCCAGTTTCAAAAGTTCTTGATTGAATGTAGAACACTCTTGCAGTGTTGGCATTAGGCAAACTATAGAATTATTTTCTCCAATTTTTTTGTACATTATTTCAGATGCTATGTTTTCATTTGGAAACAAGTTTGTTAGTAGCCGACTTTGTAAAACTTCTTTTCCATGTTTTGTCAAAACACCAATTCTTATATCTTGAAGAATGTTTCCATAATGTTCATTACTTGCTTGTCGCATATTCTTAATAAGTTCTTTATATTCAAAATGAGACCAAATGTTCACATTTACAATACTTCCCAAAGATTTCCTAGTTTCTTCATGGGCAAGTATTTTAAAAACTGGTTGTCCTTTCACAGGAGTAAGTTGTAGTAGATCGCCGAATACAATTACATGTTTTCCTCCAAATAAAACTTCATAATCTGTTTTTAAAATCTGTTGCATTCTTAAATGTTCAAAGGCAAGCATTAAGTTTGAGACTATGCTCACCTCATCAATGATCAGAAGTTTCATTTTCTTTAGTACTCTTGAGACTTCATAACAAGCTTCTCCAGATAGCTTGTGATATTCCAACTTATTTTCATGTTCAACTAGTAGCATGATTAATCGATGTAATGTAATCCCTTTAATGTTGTGTGCTGCTAACCCATTTGGAGCGGTTACAACACAAGATAAATGTGATTCAGTGGTTTTCTGTAGATAACTGGTCAAAACTTTAATTAAGAAACTTTTTCCTGTTCCAGCTTGACCACTGATATACATTCGAATAGGTTTAAATTATGTGCATTGGCATTCCTTTTTTTCATGCAGTAAACCATGCTGTATCTTTTCTGTCACTTGCTGATATATTTCTTTTTGTTCAATATTTAGTTGTTCTTCCAAGTTTCCCAACTCAATAATATCCTGTTGGACTTCTTGCATTGCCGTTTCTATTTCATTCATGGCTATTGCTGCCTCATTTTCAAGAATTGGTTGTCCTATTGGATCTTGACTTAGTGGAGCAGAACTTTGACTATCTTGAGAACTGTCTCTAGCTATTTCAGCTGCAATAGTAGTTTCTTGTTCAATCTCTTAATTTAACATTTGTAGATAATTTGGAAAAATTGTGCATTGAATGCTATCTTTACATGCATTAAAAGAATATTCATAGCAGTCAAAATCTCGAAGTAATTCCATTTCACTACGCCAAGGCTTGAAAAGTTGCAGAAGTGCCAAATAGAAAAATTCCCTTTTATCTGGAGTTTCGCAACTGAGTTTCCTGTGGTTAATAAGATTTCCTTTGGCATGTTTTACCAAACATCCTTCACATCCAATTACTGCATATGTTTCTTCATTTATATTTTCTGTAACGTTTCTCTTAAAGCTGTAATGTTGCAGTACTTCATAAAGACATATGTTTTCCAGATGTGGACTTCTTTTAGGATAGTACGTATCCAACATATTCGTTTTAACAATATCTGTACTTTCTGGTTCATTCAATGCTAAGTATTCAATTTCTTGTACAGATTTCAATACTCGATTTCGTGTTGCTGCAAGACCTATACTTACCCAAATAATTCCTCTTGACTTTGAATATAAACTTGCAGAGGTCAACCGTTCCGAACATTCGTAGGATCCAATCTCTCGATGGGAAAGCATCTTCAAACTAAAGCTGTGCAATTTGTTACTAAGAGTCTTCTCTTGTGAAATTTCTTCCCCATTTCTTTCAACTCCGTCTTTTCAGATTTGGTTATATATGACGTAACATAGCGAGCAACAGCAATCAAATTATCTGCAACATACTGGATATCCATATTTGCATTCCACATTGTCAAAATCACTGGATTATAGTCATTAATGTACTTTGAATCTTCAGTTCTTTTTATGTTGTAAGTATTCTTCAGAGATTTTCGAGTTATAGTATGCCTTACTGCTGACATGAAACTGTTGACTCTTCCTTTTGAAATTACTTGACGTGGGAATCTAAAATGACATTTTGTATAAAATCTTCTCTTTAAAAAAAAAAAAAAAAAAAAAGATATGTCCTCATTTGTGCAATAATCTACCAGGAAGAATATAGAAGGGTCTTTGCGCTTCACTCTGAGAATGTTACTTGGCGAACTGCGCATACCCATGCTTCCTGTCCCTTGAAATCCAAACGAATGAGGGACTGAGGGGGGGGGACACTAGAGTCTCCAGTCCCATTCCATGGATCCGGGAATTGTTGCAGAATTGCTTAATCATTGGACACTTTGGATCTGATCATACACAAATTAAATATCTTAAACCACCCGTGAAAATTAACTAAACTAAAATACCAGATCCCATATGTCCCAAAAATCAAGCCTCTTTAGTCCCTCCCTGTTCTTATCCAGCTTTCGCACCCTACGTATTGAATCCAACCATTCCGTCTTGGACGGGGGAATGAAGTTATCCACTTAATACAGATCTCACGCCTAGCTAGTAATATCAACATAAACAGCAGATTTTTATGTTTTCTTTCCAAGCTGACCCTTGCCTCCTCCTCCTCGTTTAATACCCCGAAAATACATAAAGACATGCTCACCTCCAGGTTTATGCCAAAAGTTGTTGTAAGAACCAAACTCACGTCATGCCAGAATACCTGGAGGCTGGGACAGCGGCAAAACATGTGGAGATCATCTGCTTCTTCCTCCCCGCACTTAGGACAACACTTGACCGCCTGCCTGTTCATCTTTGTCAGCTTTTTTGGCGACCAATAGGCCCTATGTGCCGTAAACAAATGTTTTTTTCTGAGAGGGGAAGCACTAACAACATACCATAACATAGACATCGATACTTGCCAGAGGTTCTGTATGTCTCCCGATGATAAGTCTGTCCTCCAAATTTCCGTGGGCAGAACAAACTCCTCCTCTCCGGCTTGTACGAACAGCCAATACCACTCCGACACCTCCTTCTTTTGCCCAGGACTCTTTAAGAATTTCCTCTCAAGGTCTCTATTTCCTGCCTCGCCCTCTGGCAGCGATTTTGACCAGCTAGTCAATTGGTAGAACTTGAATCTGGAGATGTTCCCATTTGACAGAGATGATAGTTGTTCCTAGTCCACTAAAGTTTGGCTTTCAAGTAGCTGGTTCCATCTTGTTACCCCTGCTTCTGCCAATGAGGTTGAGAGCTTGTCTTTTAGACACTCAGGGGTTCCTGGAGAGGCCCAAATTGGAGCATAGCTACTATAGTACGGAATCCGCGCTGCCCTTCTAATTTGAAACCATAACTTACAAGCTGCATGAAGGATCTTTAGTTTAATTTTTTTGAAATATTTCGGATGCCCGAATTTAAACACAAACCCATCCCCCTCTGACTTAGTCATAGCTTGTAAATACGTAGGGTATTTCCAGAAGTCCTGCATTAAAATTCACATTGTCTTAAATTGGAAGGCCTTACAGTACTGGGACATGTCCGGGCTAGCGATTCCCCCCTGGAGTTTCCCCCTACGGAGCTTCTTCCATGCAATTCTAGGGGCTTTAGAGGCCCAGATAAAGCTGGTCAGCACTCCTTGCAGTTTATCAAACCAAGGCTTCTTAAATTCTAGAGGTATTGATGCGAAAAGGAAGGTAAACTTAGGTAATATTGACATCTTCAAGATGTTTGACCTACCTAAGAAGGAGAGCGGAAGTCCTGCCCACGACCTTAATAGCTTCTTAGTCTCACCTACTACCTTCTCAAAATTTAAACGTGGTACCTCTTCAAGATTTTTGTACACCATAATGCCTAGGTATTTCATTGAGTTTTTACCAAGGGATTGTTACTCCGGAGTTCCACTCCATCACCTCCGTTTTCTGCCAGTTGATCTGGTAGCCCGAGACCTCACCAAATTTACCCATGATCTCTGATATTGTTGGTAAAGAGAGCGCCAAGTTGGTCGTAAATACCATCAGGTCATCAGCATATAAAGCTACCCTCTTCTCCCACCCCTGAAACACAAAGGGGAAAGTTCCTTGGCTAGCTCTGAGTTTGTTATATAGATATTAAAGAGAAGGGGGGAGAGGGGACACCCCTGCCTTGTTCCTCTTGATATGGCTATCTTTTGAGTGAGGTTCCCATTCACCAGTATCCTGGCAGTGGGGTTCTTATAAATTGTTTCCAAGACCCTACAAAAAGCTGTACCCAGACCACACCTCTCTGTAGCTCTATGCAGGAAGGACCACCTAACCCTGTCAAATGCCTTTGCAGCATCAAAAGTTATGATTGCCAGAGGGAGCCCATTCTGAGTTGTTATATCAGTGGCCCCAAATAACTCATGCGTTAATTCGTGCAACTGCCTGCCCCTAATAAAACCCTTCTGGTCCGGATGAATTAAATCTCCTGCGACCTCCCCTAGTCTCGCTGCCAGAATCTGAGTAAAAATCTTGTAATCTGTGTTCAGCAATGAGATAGGTCTATAAGACTCGCAAAGTTCGGGGTCTTTCCCTGCTTTGTGTAAAAGGCAAATAGTGGCTTCCTCCCAGGATGTTGGAATATTCTTGCCCCCAAGGAAAATCAAATTGAACAGACCTGTCAAGAAGGGGACGATCTCTTCTTTAAGAGACAAGTAAATCTCATTTGGGAGAGAGTCTGGGCCAGCCGCCTTTCCCCTTTTCAACTTTCCAATTGACCTTGCTACCTCTTCCGTTGTTATTTCTGCGTTTAGCCATTCCCTCTGCTCCTCCGACAGTGCTGGTATTTGCAGATCTTCTAAATATCTCTCAACTCGCTCCTTTGACACGTTTTCCTCCTCCGTATATAATGTCTGAAAAAACTCTGCAAAGGCTCTCTCTATCCCCCCTTCCTCATACATAAGCGCCCCTTGACCCTCCACCCTGACGGCTGGAATTTTATTCTGGCTCTGCTTTGTTTTTAGTTTCCAGGCCAGAAGTTTGCCGCAACCCTCGCCGTATTCGTAGTGTGCAAGCTTGCTTGTCTCCCACCTCCTTCTGACTATCTCCTCGAGTAAACAGGATAACTCCTCCTTTTTCACCTTCATTTCCTCTTCCAACAAATTTACGCCCTGGACCCCTTGCCCCTGACTCTGCCTCTTGACCAACCCTTCTAGCTGTGCCAGCCTGGCCTCCAACTATTTTACTCTTGGTAGTCTTATGTTTGAAAGCTGCCATACTGATTAGTCTCCCCCTTATGACGGCCTTATACGCATCCCAGACTATTTGTGGTGCAGAGCTCGCATCGTTTATATGAAAGTATTCCCTGGTTATCTCCTTCAGCTGCAACCTCACTTGATGATCTAGTAATAAGGTTCTATCTAATGTCCATCTTGGGGTGGGGGTGCTAGTTCCCACCTTGAATTCCAGACAGACCGCAGAATGGTCTGACAAGTGTGCTGGCAGGTGTTCCACCTTACTGACCATCCTACTTTCTCCTTTGTCTACCAAAAAGTAGTCGATCCTTGAGGCATGGCCATGCCTCCTATTCTTAAACGTGTACTTTTGGTGACCCACCCCTTTATCTCTCCACACATCCTGCAGCCCTAGATCCTGCATACAGCATCTGAGTATTGATCTCATTTGGGGCAAGTTTGACTCCCTAGAAGGTTCTAAACTTGGCCACCTATCCTTATCAGGGTCTAAAAGTAGGTTAAAATCTTCTGCCAAAATTATGGGAGCCGTGAATTCCAACAAATGATTATACAAGGATTGTAAAGGTGAGGGGTCGTCCATGTTCGCCCCATAATACCCAGCAATGACATATGGCTTCCCCTGAATCTTAACTTTGACAGCAACCCATCTCCCCCCAGGATCTGAGAAGGCTTCCAATATTACCGCTTTCGCTGCTTTCTTAAAGATGATAGCTACTCCCTTAACACCACAGTTTTGATTGGTGCATATTGAGACCTCCACCCATTTCAGCTTCTTTGTCACCTCTTCCCATTCCACCTTTAACAAGTGTGTCTCTTGCAAAATAATAATCTCGCTATCTACCACTCGCAAATACTCCAATATCTTTTGCCTCCTCTTCCTGACCCTCAGCCCGTTGACATTCCACGATAATATTTTAACCATCTTTAAGATTTAGAGTTAGAGTGTTAGCATGTTTTGCGGGCCCTGCAAACTCCCTCTATCCACAATCGCACTAAGCCACAAACTTGGACACATTTTTTTCTTTTTTTCCCCCCAATCTGCTCCCAACACCCCTGTGAAAAATTGTGTATTAAAAATTCCATGAACACTCCACCCATCCCCACCCTGGAGAACCCTCCCATCTTTTCTTGGGCGAAACATGTTCGCCCTTCGAGGCCCTTCCTGCTCTGGATTAAACTCCGGTTTACATCAACTACTGTGTTTTAATCTGTTTTATAAAGAGTTCCACATTTTTGGGATTTCTGAAATTGTGCATTTTGTTTTGCCACATGACTCTTAGGGATGCAGGGAAGCTGTTGTGCCCATTGATTTTAAATCCTGGATAAACTTGCCCAGCTCCCACTGGCGATCTTGAGTAGCTCTAGAGATGTCAGAACGTATCCTAAACGACCAGTCATCTTTTTTGTAACTGCCTGCTTTTAATGCTTCCGCTAGGATCCTCTCCTTCAGGGAATATGATTGAAAGTTAATAAGAATCTTCCGTGGATTCTTCCTTACCCCAGAATTCCTGAAGGGGTCCCTATGGGCTCTTTGTATATCTTTCTCTAATCCTGCTGGATCCAGACCTGGGAAAACTTCACAGAGTAGTTTTACTAGAAAGCTTTTGATATTTTCACCTTCCTTCCCCTCTGGGATGTTTAATAATCTCAGATTATTCCTCCAGGCATTGTTTTCCATCGATTCCATCTTATCCCTAAGCTCTTTCTCCCTTGATTTTAATGTTTTAATTTCCTCGCGATTTTCCTCGACCTCTTTGCCAAGATCTGACAATGAGACCTCGACTGCAGCCACTCGGTTCATCAAGGAGGTCATTTTCTCCTCCAATATCTCACAGGAGTCCTGAAATTTACCCTGATTTCTCTCTGAGATGGCAAATTTTTCTCTTATTTCTAGAATCATGGCCTCCATCAGCTTCTCCATCCCAGGGTTTCATTCAACCTCTTCAGAGGTCTGTTGGCTAGACCCCATACTAATTGCGACACTAGCGTCATTTTGATCTGGGATCGAGATTTTTGCCCCAGCCTTAGCTTGCGCGCCATCTTGGTTCTGTGCCTCCGGGGTCAAAGACTCTACCGGGATCGGTTCCTGGGACATTTCCTGATCACTTATCGCCAAGATCTGGAACCTGTTTGTAAGCGTGATACTTGCACCCACAGAACCCTGTAGCTCTCTTCCAATACGGGCTCCTTTTCCAAGGGTGACAGTGCCCTAGTGTCAGGCTCCGGGAGAGGAGAAGGTAACCTAGCTTGTACTTTAAAAAAGGAGTGCAGAGACGGAGTAATTTTAGGTTTAAAAGCCTTACCCTTTTCCCTAGACGGGGCTGATAGCGGAGGAACCGAGATATTAATATGCCCCCTCTTTTTCCTCTGTGTGGTGTACACTGTTTGGAGGGCCACACTTTTGTTTGGGGAGGTAGTGGGGGGGGATGCCTAATTTCCTTGTTCTTAGGCAGTAACTAATTCCTTGTTTAACACCTCCCTCCCCCTGTTGAGAGGGTTGTGCGGCTTCCACCTTTTCTTTTTCCTGGTACCTCTGCTCCCCTCCTTCTTTCCCTTTATTTGCAACCTGCAAGCCTCTTTTACCCCCCCGGACACCTACCGATGACATACGCGCTGAGCCAGCCTCCCTCTGCAGCGAAATTAGCTGTGGCTTCCCTGCGAGGTGTACACCCTCCTCTAATCAGCTCTTGTGCTGGCTCTGCTGCTGTGTAACCCCAGAGGGACTGCTCTCTCCCCGGAAGCAAAACCTTTCATGCAACTCGTATAAACCGCCTTGTGTTCGCGGCTGCCTCCGCCCAGCGTAGAGAGCCCTCTGGAAGCACGACCTCCGTGGACCCTCGCATCCGATCCAGCATCCGGGCTCCTCTCCAATGAGAATGCCCGCGACGGTAAGTTTTTACCGGGTGCTTTCTTATTTTTTTTCTTTTTTGCTATTATCGCACCCGTGACGTCGGCTGAGTCCCGTAGTGGAAACCGTTAGCACCTATACATTGTCCACATGGTCTCCAGAGCAGGCAGAGAGCTCCCGACCAGACCTCCTAGCCGGCCGCCATGTTCTCCAGCCATAAAATCTTCCCTTTGACTTGTATTTCCTTCGACAGTATTTCCCACATCGATGACTTTGAAACCGTAAAACTTGTTGTCTCAAGTTGTTTTCTCCTCCTTCTTTTGGAATGGCACAGGCAACATATTTTTCAATGAAAGACAAAACACTTTCATCAGTATCAGTTCTAAATTTTGGTGCATCCTTGGTCCATAATAACATGTGTATATGAGGAGCACCTCTGGCTTGGTACTCCTTTCTCCAAAATAAATCAATAACTTCTCCAAGAGGTGGATTATTTTTATTGCAGATAAAAGACATCATAGCTTAAAACCTATGATTAAAGTATCTGCACACATTTACAGGCTCCAAGGAACACAGTTCTCCAGCTGTCTTCAATACAATATTTTTACATTTGAATTTGCTTGTTGTGGAAATTCAAGTAAGTCGTCCCATGCGTATTCAGCACAGCTAAGCGTAACAAACCATGTAGGGGTTCCTAAGTTCCTTAACATACATTTAAGTTCTCTGTGTCGACGATACTAATACTCATTAGTACCACGTTGACACGCCATTAAATTAATTAACTCAGATTCTAAAAGATTGTCTCTTTGTTGAACTTTGTCCAAAAATTCCTTTGCAGAAAGATGTGTAAGATGAACTCCTGTTTTTAATATGTGGTTCACTGCATATGAAAGTCCAGACAAGCCACTTTCAAACAGAAGATGAAATAAATATGGAATACACTGACGAAATCTTGGATCTTCTGAGTACAATCTTGTTGTACGATATTCTGAAGCTGGAATCTGTATTGGTCGTTCATCATATTGTCCACCTTTTCCAGTGGGGAAAAGCTGTGGAAAACAACGAGCTTCCAAACATTTTCCCATACACTCATGGGAGTTCCCTTCGCTTTCTTCATTTGGAATAATTCAATAGTGTTTCCTATCACTTCTTTTGAATGTAGAGGATGTATACTATAATGTTCATAAATTTCTTCACTCCTCGAGTTATCCACTTTTTCTATTTGGCCAGTTGAAATTTCTCTTTCATCTTCTAAAGATATTTTTCTTCTTCCACATATACATTTTTATAAAAATATTGTTTTGCACAAGATATAATGTAGCCTTTTGAAGTTTGGTGACATCTACTAACTCTTGCCATATTTTCCGACTCTTTGTTGGTACACCATTAACTAGAATAACTACAGGTTCACTTTCCTCTCTCTCTACACCAACAGTTTCAATATTTTTCTTAAAATCTAAAGGTAAATACATAACTCTTCCTTTTAAACCTCTTTGTAAATCTGTTTTAGGCTCCATACGAACAATAGCCTGAAACGGGTGCACAGATTGAATAAGAATGGACTCATACGTATTTAAATCTACCAGTTCCGGAGGAATAGCCACCAACTCCAGGTTGTTATGTACAGCTCTAGCTGTCATTTTGTTCTCTTCTAATTTGTTGTAACAATATTTACAAATACGTTGATCACTACCCAACTCAAAATGGCCTTCCACCAACAAATAAGCACCAAATTGCTCCCACTTATCATTGTTTTCCTGTTCACTTTTTAAATACACATCAACATTCCTAGTTTGACTTCTATAGTGAGTACGTCGACAACAAATACAAACATAGTTTGGATTTTCACAAGAAACTATGTAATTTCTTCTGCAAACTTCACAGTAGTAGTATCTTCCATCTCTTCTTCAACACCTACACTTATCAAACTCTCACTTTCTCTACACTCCTCTTCAGGACCAAAGAAACAAAACTCTATATCATCAGAAACTTTTTTTACATCCAACACTGAACCATGCAAAAGAGCTGTATTTATTTCATTTAGAGATAATGCAGGACTTATTACGTAGTATAATCTTCTTACTAACTTCTGCATTTCTGAATGATGTACTGCTAACATTCTTAAGTGATGAAAAGTACTTCGACACACTTTTCTAGAAAGACAAGCCAGAGAATGACCCTGCAAGTTAGTATATTTTCTCACTTTACAAGGATCTAGTCCTTGCAACATCTTTTACCATAATCTTGTAAGAAATTTCGTAATATATCAATAGATTCCTGTCGTATACTACAAATACTACTACTATCCCACTTATACACTGGAGCTTTTGTACGTCTTCCTTGAACTTCTTCAGCTATTACTTCTTCCACATTTCTAGGAACCATCTTTTCTTTTTCAATTGGACAACCGTTTTTAACTTCATAACAACGACCACTGGTATCAACTGCATGAACTAATGTAATTTGTTGAAAATAGGTTTCTTCATTAAAAAAAGGCTCCGTACTAGAAGTGTGTTTCCATTCACCCGAATTGTTTTGCAAAAGTTAGTTCTATTAACCAGTCTTTTTCTTTTACTTTTCTGCTTCATTAAGTGCATTGTTTTAGTCAATGTTTTCATTCTCTTTAATACTAATATAAACAATTTTCTTTTCCATTCAAAAGCCTTTTCGACTACACTTTCAATCTTTTCTTTCTTTTTGTAAAATGCTGATCTTCTTTTATATTTTTTGCAATCTTTCAATAACTTCTGTAGTACTCTACTTTTATACATTCTCTTCCTAATGTCTTTATATTGTTTCATCCTTTTTTCAACATGGATTGTTTTCCTATAACCTGATTTTGCATTAATTTCTCCTTTTTCTTTTCCTTCTGATTGCTTGTAGTACTTTTCTTTCTCTTTTCCAAATTTTCCAAATTGATTAATTTTTATAAAACACTTTTAACAAATTATTTCGTTCTCTTACCAGAAGACGTTTTCTTCAACGACACATGTTGTACTTCATCTACTTTCTCCTTTTTTCTATTCTTTAAATAGTTCTATTTCCTTTGTTGTCTTTTCTTTTGAACTTTTCTTGTCATCCTGAATATTTCTTAACAATTATGAAGAATTTCTAAAAAAAAAAAAGTTTATTATCTGTCTACAAAATATTTAATATTAAAATAATTATATACAAATATTGTCATCTATAAATAAAGAAATACATTGAGTAATGCCTAGGTGAATACATAAGTGCAATAGTTGGACCTGGATGATTCTACAACTGCAAGGGTGGCACGTAACTAGTGCCTGGGTGATTCTATAACTAAAGGGGTAATATCTGGAGGATTACAGCAGTACATAGCAAATCAGTGAGTGATTTTATAACTGCATGAGTACTGCTTGGGTGATTGCAGGAGTTCTGAGGGAATGCCCGAGTGATTGGAGGAGTGCAAAGGTAGTGTCTGAGTGATTTTATAAGTGCATGAGTACTGGCTGAGTGATTACATAAGTACAAGGGTAATACCTACATGATTGAAGGAGTGCAAGGTTAGTACCTGAAAGAATATATAAGTTCATTGATAGTGTCTGGGTGATTGAAAGAGTGCATAGGTAATACCTGGGTGAATGCATGACTGTATAGGTAGTGCGTGGGTGGTTTCATGAGTGCAGGGGTAATAACCTGGGTAATTGCAACAGTGCATATGTAGTGCCTGGATCATTTGAAGACTGCATAGGTAGTACTTGGGTGTTTTTATAACTGCATGAGTGTTGGGCCTAGCCAAATACAAAGCAGCACACTATTACATGACTCAACCATAAGTCTCTCCATATTGTTAAAAGCATGCATTCATACGTCTCTACCTTTTCAAATCATCATCATATCTAAAAGAAATATGTATACAACATTTCTGAAATATAGTGAAACCTAGAAAATGAGACATGTAATAGATCTGCCTGAGTGATTGCATAACTCCATGCATAGTGCTTCGATGATTGTATGACTCCAAAGGTACTCGCTAGGTAATTGCAGGAGAAGAAGGATAGTGACTGGCTAATTCATCAGTGCATACATACAGGTTGAGTGCATGGATAAGTGTATTAATAGCACCTGAAGGCATAGATGAGTCATGGAGTAGTGCCTAGGTGAATAGATAACTGCAACAGTAGCACCTGGATGATTCTATGGCTGCAAGCGTAGTGTGTAGGTTATTACATGACTGCATAGATAGACACTGCATGATTATATGACTGCAAAGGTACTACATAAGTAGTGCCTGGGTGATTCCATGACTTCAGGGGTAATATCTGGGGGATTACTGGAGTACATAGCAAGTGAGTGAGTGATTTTATAACTGCATGAGTACTGCTTCAGTGATTGCAAGAGTAATGAGGTAGTGCCTGAGTGAATAAGTGAGTGCAAAGGTAGTGCCTGGGTAATTTCATAATACAATGACTACTGGCTGAGTGATTACATAAGTCAAAAGGCTAGTGCCTTTGTGATTCAAAGAGTACAACGTTAGTGCCTGAGTGATTATATAAGTGCATGAGCAGTGGCTACATGATTCAAAGAGTGCATGGGTAATACCTTGGTGATTGCATGAGTGCATAGCTACTGCCTGGATGATTGCATGAGTGCTGGGGTAATGCCTGGATGATTGCATCAATGCATATGTACTGCCTGGATCATTGGAAGACTGCATGGGTAGTACTAGGGTGCTTTATAACTGCATGAGTGTTGGGCCTAGCCAAATATAAAACAGCAGACTATTACATGACTCAACCATAAGTCTCTCCATATTGTTAAAAGCATGCATACATATGTCTCTACCTTTTCAAATTATCATCATATCTAAAAGAAATATATATACAATATTTCTGAAATATAGTGAAACCTAGAAACTGAGATATGTAATAGATCTACCTGAGTGATTGCAAAACACCATGGGTAGTACTTGGGTGATTGTATGACTCCAAAGCTAGTCACTGGGTAATTGCAGGAGAAGATGGATAGTGACTGGCTAATTACATGAGTGCACACATAAAGTTTCAGGGCATGGATAAGTGTATAAATAGCACCTGAAAGCATAGATGACTCACTAAGAAGTGCCTACGTGAATAGATAAGTGCAACAGTAGAGTCTGGATGATTCTATGACTGCAAGGGTAGTGCCTGGGTTATTACATGAGTGTATAGGTAGAGGCTGCATGGTTCTATAACTGTAGGGGTAGTACATAACTAGTGCCTAGGTGATTGCATGATTGCAAGGGTAATATCTGGGGGATTACTGGAGTACATAGGAAGTGAGTGAGTGATTTTATAAGTCCATGAGTACTGCCTGGGTGATTACAGAAGTACTAAGGTACTACCTGAGTGATTACAGGAGTGCAAAGGTAGTGCCTGGGTGATTTTATAAGTGGATGAGTATTGCCTGAGTGGGGAAACGGCCTGAACAACGATTTTTGAACAACGAGTGGCCTTAACAACGACTCATATACAACGACCTGGGACTGAACCACAACCTCCATAATAACTACTTCATTAAACAACGAGTGGCCTTAACAACGACTCCGACCTTTAAACACAAAAAAAATGTAATTAATTTAAAGAACACTTCAAATGTAAACTATTTTTAATAAACTTCTAATGATCGTTTTTTTAAATTACAGAGACAGTTTTAATTTACCTTGTGAGGCCAGTAGATGGCACTGTAGGATTGTTTTCAGGTGGGCGGACCCCGGGCACGGACAATGGGCACAGGGATTTCACTGTCACTTCCAGGCACGAAATCTTTGGTGCAGTGTAAGTGGGACCCAGGTAGATAGACCTTACAAGGCGCAAACCAAAGGAGGGAAGGGCGGGCACCCAGCCTGTCCCTCAAAGGCATGTAGTTTTAAAGATGGTCGTGATAAAGGCGCCCATTCTGACCCCAAGGATGCTATCGTGCAGATGTAAACAACTGAGGCGTCCTCTAAAACAGAGGCAAGTAAGGGGGTCTGTCACATCCGCTGTATTCTAGATTCCGACAGTTTGATGAACTAGGAGGGTGCTTCACAAACTTACAATTATGTATGCTGTGCCATCATTGCAAAAAATAGAAATACATCCCTCTTTCAAAGTTCAATTGGGTCCTGATTTGAATGAAATTAAATGAAAATGTCATTAAAAATAGGAATATTTGAAAGTTGTAATTAATTATTTGGAAATATATTGTACATTCATTTAATAAAAGTAGTACTTTAATTTTTTTTTAAATTGAGAATTTGATATTTAAATATTTGATACAAAGATATATCTGATAAACATGCTAATTACATTTTTTACAAGTTTAAATGAAGCGTTGTTTTTAACATAGTGGTAGATTCGGTTTATATGTAAATAGAATTGTTTTCGTGGTTCAGTGAGTCGTGGCTCAATACATAGTGGTTGGGATTTGGTCGTTGTTTAGCCTTCGTGGTTTAGGCACTCGTGATTTCAGAGGTAGTTGTTAAATCATACAACCGCCTGAGTGATTACATAAGTACACTGTATAGCTAATGCATTGGTGATTGCATGAATACAGAAGTAACCTCTGGGGGATTAAAGGAATACATAGGTAACGCCTGGGTGACTGCATGACTACAGGAGTAATATCTGGTGATTTATATGACTACATAAAAAGCGACTGGGTGATTTTATAAGAGCATGGGTACTTCTTGGGTGATTTCAGGACTACTGAGGTAACGCCTGAGTGAATACATGAGTGCAAAAGTAGTGCCTGGGTGATCTCATATCACCATGACTACTGACTGAGTGGTTACATTAGTACAAGGCTAGTGCCTCTGTGATTGAAAGAGTACAACGTTAGTGCCTGAGTGATTATATAAGTGCATGAGTAGTGGCTACATGATTCAAAGAGTGCATGGGTAATACCTTGGTGATTGCATGAGTGTATAGCTACTGCCTGGGTGATTGCATGAGTGCAGGGGTAATGCCTGGGTGATTGCATCACTGCATATGTACTGCCTGGATCATTGGAAGACTGCATGGGTTATACTAGGGTGTTTTATAACTGCATGAGTGTTAGGCCTAGCCAAATATAAAACAGCAGTCTATTACATGACTCAACCATAGAAAGTAGCCTAATCAGTAATCCCTTCTGCTAACATGTCTTAAAACTCACTTTTGTGCTGCAGCTTCACCATTCTCAAAATATTGGGCCTAGTCAAACATAAAGCAGCAACCTATCACATGTCTCTACCATAACTCTAACCATATTCCTAAAAGCATACATGCTTCTATCTAAACCTATTGCCAAAACCATTACACATATTAGAATACATGTGCAAATAGAAACATAACCACACTCACAAGACCATAAAGGCCTTAAAACTTGACAGACTACACTTAACATTTCAAACACACCTAGATTTATGTGGCAAATTTCAAGTGAACTTTTACACAGACTCTTATAAAGTACCATAATCAATAATTCCTCTCCCAACATATTTTAAACATAACTTTTCAACTACTACAGCTTCACTATTCTAGTCGTAATCAGGTATAGAGCATAGCTAGCAGCAAAGCAACACTTCACTTATCTTTCATAAAAGTCTTCCCATATTTCTAAAACCATGTATGCATATGTCTGTACCTTTTGCTAGCGGCATCATATATAAAAGTAATACACAGATAAATGTATACCTGTGTTTTATACATCTATCATCTTCAGACACATAACACATAGCGTAATATATGTGCAAGTAGACACATATCTCAGTCACAACACCATCCATAGCTCAAAACTTCACAGACTACACTTCAATTTTCAAACAGACACTGAAAATTATGCGGTATATATGAAATATAACTTTCCTCACATCATACAAATTACTCTAATAAATAACATCTCTACAAACATCTCAAATCTCACTTTCAGGCTGCTGCTCTACCATTCTACAACTACTTATAATGTTACACCTACCCAAATACAAAGCAGGAACCCTTCACATGTCTTTACTAAAAGTCTCACCATATTCCTAAAAGCATACATGAATATGTCTGTACCATAACTCTATCCAAACCTTAAAAATTCACAGAATAGACTTCCAATTTCAAGCAAACACCAAAAATTATGTGGTATATTTCAACTGTACCTCTCTAGAAACTTAAAAAAAGAACCCTAATCAATAATACCTTATGTCAACATCTTTCAAACCACACTATTTTGCTGCATCTTCACCATTCCACTACTACTCACAGTCTTGAGACTACCACATAAAAAGCAACACCTCTTTTGTATACATCATGCACCTTCAAATGTTTAAGACATATGTAAATACATATACAAGTAGAAACATACTTGAGACAGAAGTCCATGCACACCTTAAAACTTGACAGACTCCACCTCCAATTTTAAAGCAACAGCTAAAATTATGCGGTATACTACAAATGTACATATCCATCCACACACTAAAACAAACTATCATAATAACTAATCTGTGGTATCCTGCTCTCTTCTTTATCTAGTCCTTTCTCTGTGTTCTGTACTCTGCTGCACATAATCCATCTTCCAATATACACATATTACTATACTGAATCTACTTCAAACAACATTTAACTACAATAAAACAAACTACAATACACATCTCTACATTTAATAATATATTTCAAATATCACAGTTCATCAATAATTTTTAAAGATGAAAAATAAAAGTAATACATAATACACCTCACAGATTTATTACTCACCTTCCAAATTGATTTGTAGAATTTAAAATATCACAAACTCATAAAAGATTTTCTTAGGCACACAATCAATGTAATGCACCACTCTCAGCAAGGTAAAACCAGTAATGGCAAACTTTCCCTCTCTTTCTCCACACAAATACATGTAAGTAACAAATCACATTGCTTCCTACATTATTTCAAATTATACAACACATTTCTATTGGTTAGACATATTAACCCTTACCAACTGACTTCTAAAAGTGCCCAAACTGGTTCTGGAATTTTTTGGAGTCGCAACTCCACCGTGCACCAACGCGATTGAGCCGCGAATCCATACGGGAGTTCAAAAATATATTACAAATAAAAATACCACTATTTTTTATGAACACACTACGTCTAAAGATAGTACTGACTTGGGAAATCTTACTTTAATAAGATATCACTTATATATAAATTACAATTTCACATTTTAAGACCACAGTTAAGTTTCAACCCTTCCCCCATTTTGCTTAATGCCAGTTTCCATAGTAACAGTTCATGGAACATTCAACTGAACTGACAGGTCACAAGTTCACCATATTTTCAAGTTCAGCACACAAGGTTACAAATGCAAACAGCAGGTGTGGTTGACATTTGCAAAAAACGACCTTATCCTATCTACTGTACCTTTCAAACATTTTTTACTAACCAATAAGAAACATGCTTTTTAAAGAAAGTAACATGCACCCTATTTTTGAATGTACAATGTTCTTAAACAGCCAATCAATTCTCTACTTTTTTAAAAACAGCATCTTTTCCACCATTTTAGATACCTCTCATTCTACCTCAGCTACAGACATCTTTTCATTACTGCCAGACATCCCTTCAAGATGCTTACAGTATGGATTGTTGGGCACAGCTATGTTTTCTGGTGCAAAAGGGGAGATGATGCAGCCTTACGGCTAGAGCAGTCGACCTCGGAGCTGGGGAACTGGGTTCGAGTCTCGGCAACAATGCTCAACATCCTGTGATTCTGGGCAAATCACTTAATCTCCCCGTGCCTAACAAAAATGAATGTGTCCATCTGTAACGAAACTGCTGCTCATGTACAGCGCTCTGATACCTGATATCTTCAGGTCTAGTTCGCGCTATATAAAACTCTTAAAAAAAAATTTAAAAAGGTATGCTGAACGCAGAGGTATTGACAAAGACCTAGCTTTGCAAAATGTGGATATTAAATGGATTGCACAGAGAGGATTAAAGTGGCACCAATTGATGCCTTTGGTTAAAACCTTTTGCATCTCCAACCCCTGACCTCATGATTGTGCACTGTGGTGGCAATGACCTAGGCACATTGACTGGGGTAGGACTGGAAATGCTAATGAAGGACACCTTTGCACAATTGATGTTGCTTTTACCTCAAACTGTCTTTGTATACTCTAATATATGCCAAAGACAGAAATGGAAGTGGTCAACTCAATTCTGTCCACAGTTTGAGAAAGCTAGGAAGAATGTCAATAAAGCTGTTTCTGCATACCTCAGAGATCATAGAATGGGGTCCATCTACAACAACAATATACGTTTTGATATGGATGACATCTACAGAAGTGAGAGTACACTTCACAGATCAAGGAGTCTTTCTCAACAACCTAAAGCTGTGCATCCCCGCTTACATGTAGCTACAACAAACTCATAATGAAAACAAGGGCTCTTTTTATAGCCACCCTATAACATAATAGCAAATATAAAAAAATTAATTTTAATTTTTTTGTGGATTCGCTCACCCGACGTGAAGCTGCAAAAGCTGGAATTCAAAGTACTACAACACAATACACTTTTCAAGTTTAACTATTAATTTTTAATTTTATATATTTTTAACAACTCTATACATTGTAATCTTGTTTTTAACTGCAATCCCAGTAACTCTTTAAAACAATTTCACAAATAAAACACTACCTTCTAAATTATATACTACTTAATTATTTATTTAAGGTGAATTCGCGAATCCAATACGACGTTACATGGGGGGGCCACACTGAGAGCCGCGTTGGGGTCGCGACTCCAAACTCGAAAGAAAAAAAAATGCCTCTCTTCCATTATTCGATATTCGCCCCAGGGACCCCCATCCCCCGGGGCCTGCCAGCAGTTACTATTCTAAAAAACTAAGGAGGGGGACCACGTGGCCCCCCTCCTCAGGCCAATAATGGCCCTTGGGTCCCCATCCCCCGAAGCCTGCCACTATTTTATTTTTATTTTTTTTAAAAGAGGGGGGCCACGTGGCCCCCTCATCAGGCCAATATTAGCCCCGGGGACCCCATCCCCCAGGGCCTGCCACTATTTTTTTTTAAAGAAGGGCACTGTGTGCACCCCTCCTCAGGCCAATAATGATCCCGGGGACCTCATTCTCCGGGGCCAGGCCAGCTTTGTTTTTAATTTTTAATTTTTTGGGAGGGGGGCTGCAAGCCCCCCCTCCCGGGCCACTTCTGGCCCCGGGGACCCCATCCCCCGGGGCTGACCCTCATGTTGGGAACCGCAGGGGGAGCCCCAATGCCCCCCGCGGTCCCAGCCGGCTCCCCGCCTCTTGCAGGAGCCGGCATTGCTTTGGGCAAGGGGCTGCTAACATGCAGCTCCCCTGCCCAAGCTAATTCTGCTTTGCTTCGTTGAAGCAAGAGCAGGTTTCTGCTCTCGCTTTAACGAAGAAAAGCAGTGTTTGCACCCCGGGACATTGCAGGAGCTGGCCCTGGGGGGTGGCGGTCCCCAGGGCCATCAAGGGCTCCAGGAGGGCACTGCGTGGCCCCCCTCTCTTCATGAAAATAGCCCCGGGGAGGTGGTGGTCCCCGGGGCCGGGGGTCCGCAACGGACCCCTGTATTTACAAATTCAATGCCCCGGGGAGGTGATGGTCCCCGGGGCAGTGTGGGGGGACTCGAGCCCCCCCACACTAATTATTTATCAAAGCCCCAGGGAGGTGGCGGTCCCCGGGGCTTGGGGGGGCCCGCGAGGCCGCCCCATCCTATTTTAATAAATCCCTGGTGAGGTGGGGGTCCCCGGGGATTGGGGGGCCCACGAGGCTCCCCCGCCCTTATAAAAATAAATCCCTGGGGAGGTGGCAGTCCCCGGGGCTTGGGGGGGCCCGTGGGCCCCCGCTATATAATAACACATTGCCCCCAGGACCTGGCCCACCCGGGGGCTTAAGGAAAACAAAGCACGGGAGACCACGCTTCGTTTTTTAAAATTTTCTCAGCGAGATTCGTGCACCCAGCGCGACTTCCGCCGAAAAAACAAAAAAAAATGCTTTTTTTGGCCCTAGGGGTCCCTGTGGTACCCCCTGACCAGCCCTAGGGGATCAGGGTGTTTCTACCCTTTCCTACATTTACAAACTTTTTCAACCTTTTTGATGATCTACCGAGTCACAAAATGGCTGCCAACACACTCTGGTTTAGAGTGTTGGCAGCCAATAAGAATGAAGCTCGTGCTCGGGAGGATTCGTGGTTCCTCCTTCGTGCTCAGATATCGATATTTTTATTTTTTGAATTACTCAGGAACTACTGAACGGATTTACACCATTTAAAAAAAGGTCGCTTTCTGAACCAAGAGCTACCTTTTTGCCAAATTTGGTGTAATTCCATTCAGCAGTTCGGGCTGTAGCCTGTTCCAAAATTCCTATGGAAATTAACATGGGGAAAACGAGTTTTGGGACCCCCCTTTTTTCTCAGCCCCCACTTGACGAATCACCCCAAAACTTTTAGGACAGGAGCTGATCTGAGTGAACCATTAGTTTTGAAAATTTCGCAAAGATTCGTCAAACGGCGCCAAAGATATTGGCAAAAGAAAAAACGCGTTTTGAACAGAAACAAGGTCCTAACCATAACTACCTACTGGCGACTGCCAGTAGGTAATATATATATATACACACATATGTATGTATATATATGTATGTATATGTATGTATGTATATGTATGCATGTATATATATGTATATATATATATATATATATGTATATATGTATGCATATATATGTTAATATATATATATATATATATATATATATATATATATATATATATATTACCAAGGAATCCAAAAATGAAGATCACTCGAGCCCACACGATCAAGGTTTGCAGGAAATTTATTTTCAAAGTTGCAGACAAGGACGACGCGTTTCAACCACGTCCGTGGTCTTGGTCACATGACCTCCGCCTCCATAACAGTGGTATTTAAAGGTACAGTTTGAGTGACATACTTATGAACATAAAGAAAATACTAAATGTTAATGCACATGCAAATCATAAAGGTGGTGAAAAAAGTTAAAAAAACATGACAAACAAATAAGCAGACATTGCAGCATAGTGTGTACTTAATGGTGAATGTATCTTAAATTTGTGCCATGATATCTATGTGTTGCGTCTCAGACTGGGTATATTTGCACGGGATCAATATTGTGTGTCTTGATGCCACGTATGTTTGTCAATGCTGTTTCGTGCATCTTGGTTGTTTTCAAATAATGGGTCTAGTGCCCATATGAATGTTTGTGAGTCAGTCCCCATTGTATTTTCGAGAATGCTATGACATTATCATAGAATCATGAGATGTTCAGAATATCAATGTTGGACTGTGTGTAGAGTGTTCGTGAGGGTATAGTACCCTAGTGTCTAGGTGAATTATGGTGTTTGGTGGGGGGGTCCGCCATTGTCTCCAGTGCAATTATTTTTAGCACGAACGTGATGTTGAATGTTGGCTCACGGCTACACTCATCTGTAAAAATAAAGAAAACATGGTCAAAACCGCGACATCTGTGAAGCATTGTAACAAGATAAAGGCATAATAAAATATATATTTTTTTTCTCAGAGAGACTGGATTGTTCGATCAAGGCAATGTACAATTTGTGAATATATATAATCCGCCTAGGAAAATACACTCAAATCCTAAATTAAATGGCATCCCACTTGAAAGGGTTTCCGTATTTGATTATCTGGGTGTCACCCTCACTGAAAATATGGAATGGGCTTCCCAGATAGCTAAAGCCAAGCTAAAACTTGCCCAGACTGCCGGGGGAATAGCCAAACTGGTAAGGGAATCAACGATGAAGCCCATTGCCCCTGCCATTGAGATTTATAGGGCGCAAGCGAGGGAGCTGCGTTGTATGGGGCTGAACTCTGGGGACATTGCTCTTCTGTCTCCTTAACTAAGGTTGAGAACAGTTTCCTCAGGCAAATCTTGGGCCTTCCACCTAGTACACCGCTAACTCCCTTGCGGCTAGATATAGGTATTGCCCCGATTGAAGATGAGGCTGCCTTACGATCCCTAACTTTTTGGCGAAGGCTTTGGGTGACACCAGAATTGGTTGAATACCAAGCAGAAACGAAGGATCTTCTAGCTCATCTAGGGGCCCTAAAAAAGTCCCTTGGTTTATGCATGTTAGGTATCTATGTGCAATGATAGGTAAACCAACACTTTGGACTAATCCTGAAGAAACCAGTTTTATAGTTTCACGAGTTGAACTTGTGAAAATGTATCGAATAAAAAGCTTGAGTCCATTCAGGTAAACCCGAAATTAGGTCCTCTAACTATACTGTTCCTCACAGTCAAGGAGGACTACAAATTTGAACCTTTTTGGATGATATTTTACCTCCCATAGCAAGGAAATTATATGTGCAGTTTCGATATAGTATTTTACCTATCCGGGCTTTTACTTCTAAATGGGCTCATTTGCCCCCTCGTGGGTGCCCTGCTTGTAATAACCACGAGGAGACTGAACTGCATGTTTTATTCTTTTGCCCTGGGTATAAAGAAGCAAGGAAAAGTTGGCTTGTACAGTTGTGCAGGAATCTGGGGTTTGTGCAATGTATGGTGGCATTTAGAGTTTTGAAATATGACACTTCTAAGCCTATAGTGTTTGCTGTTTCTCGGTTTCTAAATGCAATGTGGCGAAGGAGAAGGGGTTTCCTTCATAAGGAAATATAATTAAAAGATAATAGCCTGATTGCAGTACTAATATAAGAGCCCAATGCTTAGACCACTTTAATGGGAATTTGCTTTTAAACTTTTAAGATCAATGTAGATTCTTTCTTCTTTTTTTCTGGTTTTTGTTTTTGTTTTTGTTTTCTCTGTTTTTAATTGGAACTTGTTTTTTATCTATTTATTGCAACATTACTGTGTTGTCCTTTGCTCAGGGCCTGTTTAGTTATATAAATGAACCGACCAACTATAGGGAATTCCAGCCCTATGTGGTTTTCTTTATGTACTTGCAATTGTTTGGATGTATTTAATTTTTTTAGGAAATTTATGTCACGATGTGTAGCCATAACTCTTCTAATGGAAGTGGTTTTATTTTCAGGTTGGAATGTTTTAAACTCAGAATGTAGTTTTACCGATTTTTGTATACTTTTATGGTCCTAGTGACCGAAATAAAGGTTTTTGAATGGAATGGAATATATATATATATGTATATATATATATATATATATAAAAATGCTTCTTTTTGCATATATATATATAGAACAGAGAGAGAGAGCTTGGAAATTGGAGACCTATTTCATACTTGAATACGATAGTAGAGAGCCCAATGGGCTCAACTTCGATGAAGACTTGTTTACATGCCTGTGAAAAATGAAAAACTGAAAAGTATAGCTGCGCACTCACAAGAACTGTTTTTTTAAACTATATTAATTAGATATGGAGGAGAAGGACAAGGGACACATGCACTTTATTACTTAGCACTTTAAAAGAAAGCACTAGCACTTTGTAAATATTTATTATGTGTTACCATTTTTTACCTTCCTGCTTGCTTTTATAAAACAAAGAAATTGAAAGTCTATAAATTTAAATATACAGAAGAATAAGGCTACTAGTATGTGGAGAAAACATTTCATTTTAATAGGGAGGTATGAATAGTTTTATATAAAGAAAAGGAAAACATTCTTAAAAAATATTAAGCACTAGCACTTTAAACTTGTACTGTAGCATTTAGCACTTTAACTAAGCCATTATCACATTTGAATGAAATGTACTAACATTATTAGTTGGTGTATCTAAAGAGAGGACATAAAGTTGATCAAATTGCATTTTTAGAAACCAAAAAGAATTTTTAAATGTATTCATTTACGTTTTTGAATCTTTTATGAACAGTGATAATTATACATTGTAAAAAGGTGGATAAAATGCTTTTATTTGATGCACTTGCGTAGAAACCAATCGAAATGCAATGAAAAAACCAACTCCAAGATGGCGTTCACCTTTACTGTGAAAATGAGGCTTAGATGTGCATTAAGGAATGTCCTTTGTTAATGTCTATGTTTTATTAGAAGTGTATTTAAAGTTTAAAAAAATGGCACTATGCATCGTGAACAAGGCTGCGTTGACAGCCAGAACGCGTGGATGCCATCGTTCAAATAAAAATTGGAGTAAACTGATCCCCTCGGAGTGCTGGATTATTTCTGTGAGAAACGAGAAAATTGGTATTTTGAATATATATATATATATATATATATATATATATATATATATATATATATATATATTTATATATATATATATGATAGAGACTTCTAGCATCAGATTCTTTACCTTAGAATTATCACAAGGCATCAGACTAGATCTGGAAACTTTTCGTGAGCAGTACCCCTGTGTGCCAGTAAGTGGTGTCGTTCACCTCCTCGAGGTGTCGTCAGCATCATCCGTGCCGGAAGAGACGTGCGTGGTGCCTATATAGGCACGACCCCAGCTTGCTGACATCAGTTCTTTTCTTTCCACGCCAGTCAGCGCAGATCCGGAGAGAACTACACCCAGTCAATTTTTGACTGAGCTTTGTTTTTTTTACTCTTGTCACCATCTTTTTTGAGAGATCCGCTCCTGTTGTAGCAGGAATGTCAACTAAGAAGGCCGGCTTCAATGTCCTGCGACGCCTGTTATCCACAGATGTCTGTGACTGGCCCTCATCTTGTTTGCCTCTGGTGCCTGGAGCGTGAACCCGACGCGAAGAACTGTGCCGATTGCCGCGCCATGCACCCCAAGGCTTTGAGGGAGTGGTCCCTCAAGCTCCTTGCCGCTCGACGTGCGATGCCGGGACGGTCTCGATCGCAGTCGAGAAGGGGGTCCCAAGGTCATTGCGGAGCCCAAGATCCTCGTCACACTGGAAGTCTTTGTGCCATTCGAGTAAATCCCACAAGAAAAAGAAGAACAAGAATTTGAAGAGGTCTTTGACATAGCTCCGTCCATCGCGGTCTTCAGATGAGATGCCAAACTCCCCGATTCAGCCTGCACCTGGACTGGCTCTGCGCCTCCCTGAGTTTACAGGAGCTGGAGCATCCCCCGCTCAATTTCAGGAGTTTTATGAGGCCATACGCTGAATATTTGAGTGGCCCGTCCCCGCCGGAGCACCTTTGGGCCCTGTGAGTTTGGGAGGGGCCCCTACTGATTCTCCCCTGGCGATTCTGCCCCGGGCACCAGTCGGGCCCCTTGGATCCACTGATGGATCTGGCTCGGCGCTGGTTGTACCATCTCAATTTTCCCCGGCGCTGGTACCGAAGCTCCTGGTGGCGCCCTCCGGCGGTGCCATCCCCATTCTGATCCCTGACTTCAACACAGATCTGATGCAGGCTCCGCCATCAACTGGAGCCAAGCCTTCCAGGCCGGTACCTGAGCCCTATTCCTATGGGCTAGGACTCGAGGAGGATTGGGAGGGGTCATTGGATCCTGAAGAATACCAGCCTTTAGATCCAAACATGGACTGGTGTGAGTACTTGGCGGAGGTTAGTGGATTGGAAACTTCCCCAGATACTGCCATGCTTTCTCCCCCTGTCGTGACTACATCGTTTGGTATGGTGGTGTGAAGTGCGGCCGAGGTCCTGGACCCTGACCTGCCCTCAGTGGCAGTCAAGATGAATGTCTTGACAGAGGTGCTTCAGCCTGGAGTGACCCCTAAAAACCTCTTCTCACATTTATTGAATCCCTTCCAGACGTCCTGCTTGGGACTTGATCCAAGCCCAGCACAGAAGCTCCTGTGAATGCGGACGATTGCCCACCACCACTGCCCTGCACCAGGTAACCCAACTTCCTCATCCAACACCCTACCCTGGAGAGCTTGGGGGACCAAACTTCTACTTCCTGTGTAAATCCTGGTGCATTTCCTACCACCCCGCCAGATAGGGAATCCAAGAGGCTGGACACCTTAGGCAAGAACATTTTTTCTTCCACCAGCCTGGCTTTTGGGCTGTTACTCCCATGCTTTATGGAATTCAGTTGCACAGGTGCTGCCCATGGTTCTGGAGGAGGCCCGGACCAAACTTTCCCAAGCTGTAGCTAACGGGAGGAATGCAGATAAAGTGACGATCAGATGTGGACTGGATACCACCGACTCGCTAGGCAGAGCAGCTTCATTGACGGTGCCCTTGCGGCGCCACACCTGGGAACAACTGGTCTTCAGGGGATGTCCAAGCATCGCTTCTGAACATGGCACCGGGACACCTCTTCTGAGGCAGCTGTGCGCTTTATAAATAAATTACATTTAAAATTTTAATTTAAACATGCTCTTTGATGGCTCCCGTCTCTTTGGAGACAAGGCAAACTCAGCGCTGGAGTGCTTCAAGGACAGCAGAGCTATGGCCAAGTCCTTGGGCCTTTACATGGCCCCTCACCAACCCCAATCTGCCTGTTGCTTCTTTCGTGGCCAAAAAAGGGGCTTCCAGCCGCGTCTTTACACACTCAGCCACCAATGCATGGAAGCTTCCCAGCCTCTGTGTGGCAGAGGATGCAGTACCCACAGACCTTGTGGGTCAGGCAGCCAGAGGTCGGGCCAGTCCATCACCCCCCATGCTCCCTTTTGGCCATGGTGGTGGTTGCAGCTCATCTGCAGAGATCAGGGGTGCCAGTCTTCCCCTATCTCAATGACTGGCTGTTGAAGGTGAGCTCGACCCAGGCTGTTGTTTATCACCTCCAGACTACGGTGGACCTTCTGCATTTTCTGGGTTTCACTATCAACATGCCTTAGTCACACCTGACTCCTTCTCAGATACTCCCTTTCATCATAGATGTACTGGACACGGTGCAGTTTCGGGCCTATCCTCCCAAATGGCAAGTCCTGGATATTCAGGCTTTGATACAGATGTTTTAGCCTCTATCTATCCTGGATTTGGTGAGACTTACTCTGAGGCTGCTGGGACTCGTGGCCTCATGCATCCTGCTTGTGACTAGGGGTTGGCGGAGCTCGAGGAGTTGCACTACACGGAATTCCGCGGAGTTGCATAAAAACTCAGTCTAATTCCGTGGAGTTCCGCGAGCGGGCAGAGTTGCTTGCTCCACTCATCCACCCCTGTAAATAATTCCCAGCTCGTAATGCTAACCCCTTCTCAATCAGGGCCTAGGATTCCTTTTCAAGCAAAATAACTCTTTTATATTACAGTCTCACTAAAAACAATGGCCTAGACGTTAAAGCATCCAGATAAGGTATTACGAATAGGCCTGGGCGGTAAATTCCGTTCCGCTCGCGGAATTTGCGGAATTTGGGTAATTTCGCGTTCCGCGGAGAACGCGGAATTGCCCAAAATTCCGCGATCCGCGGCTTTGCGGAATTTTTTGCTTGTTCGCGCTTTCAAAGTTCGTGTTCGCGAGATATTTCTCCCCAAGCATGCAAACAGCATTCGCAAACAGGAAAAAAGCATCGCGAACGGGCGGAACAAGCAATTCGGCGTGTTCGCGGAACTTTTGCGTGCTCGCAGAGATTTTTTACCGTTTCGCGGAGCTTTGCGTAGCGCGACTACGCAAATTCCGCCCACCCCTAATTACGAACTCTGCTTCTTATATGATTTCAGAGGCAATCTAACAAAGGAAACATGTTTGAGTGGTGCTCAACAGACAGTACAGTTTTCATGAAGTACTGAACGTGGGATTCAAAGCAATGCAGTTAGATATTCAGAGCACATTTTCAAGTGCAAACGACATGTCGACTGCTTTCATATACCCGATTCTGCCTCGCATATTCTTTTTAAAATCAAACATGAAGTGACAGATGTGTGGAAATATCTGTGCCATGCTTCCTGTAAACGTAACAGCTCAAACAGCCGCCTCAGCATGATTTCCTACAACAGTGATGCACAAACACTAAAACAAATGACATTGAAGTGAGACATCTTTTTTGAGTGATCACAAAACGAACACGTTTTTGGCAATTTCCTTCTCTGGCCTAACTTACTTATGCATCCCCTGTTTGTGTGACTTCTAGTTGCCCTTTGCTCTCCTTCCCAATTAACCCGCACTCTCCCCTATTTCTTCGTGCATCCGCTACAATGAATCTGCTGGTTAAAATTTTTTTCTCTTTTAAGAAGCTCCAATACCTGGTCGTTGTTTTCTTTCCCTCACGCGTGCTTAGACAAGTTGCCCTCCCTCCTGCCCTCAGTTCCCTTCCTCTCTGTCACTCATCCACATTCAGCCTAACCACTGCGATGGCATTGCACAGTAAATCATGGGGTGGGTCACTCCCTTGCAAGGCGACATTGTTTGAACTCATTGTGTATGGATCTCCAGCACTGTGGTGTCCCCAGGCCAGACAGAGTCCATCCCGACCACCTGCAGCCTTTGTTGCTCTCTGCCCGCTGTCAGCATGTGCCTGGCAGGCCCCAGCGCACTGTCTAGGCAATCCCCAGTCACGCCATCGATGGAGGCCACACCACTCCAGAGCCCCCACTGTAACTCCTAGCAAGGCAGCTGTTGATCTGGTGCCACGCAGCTCATGGCCCCTCAATCAGGGCCACGGCCACGCATGGGAGCTGGTGAATGCCGCCGCCGCTAGCATGCAGCCTCGCCCTCTGTAGGGTTGACTCAGACTCCCCTCCACTTTGTGTCCTTGCGAGGAAGGAGTCAGTGCTGGAGTACGCCAGCTGCTGATTTGGTGAGAGTTGAGGTGTCTGGTAGTGGTGGGTGCCGATCAACTCCTTTATGTGGCGTAAGTGGAGTTTTTGCCAAACTCCGCCCTCCAAGTGGAGTGTGGAGTGACATAAACTCAGTGAACTCCGCCGGCGGAGCAGAGTTTACAGCCCACCCTTACTTGTGACAGAGCCTCCAGCAGAATTCGGACTCCACATCAACCTCCTGGAGCTCCGGGCGATCTGACTGGCATTGAAGCCTTTCAACCCTCCATCAAGGGCCATGTGGTACAGCAACAAACCTGGTGGGGTGGGGTCATGGACCTTTTTTGTCAAAAGGCCCTGCTTCTCTGGATGTGGCTGGAACATTAGGGCATATCCCTGGTGGTTCAACACCTGGCGGGCTCTTCTGAAAGCTAGGGCATTCAAATTAAGCCGACAATGCTTAGTGTATCACGAGTGACATCTCCATCCAGTAGTGGTGCAAGGTCTGTTTCAGCAGTGGAGCGAGCCTTGGTTAGATCTGTTCTGCAAAGCCAAGAACGCGCAAAGTCAGCAGTTCTGCATGCCGGAGCTTCCAAGGTGGCTCTAGCTCGGAGACGCTTTTCCTCTAGAGTGGAGCTCAGGCCTCCTGTATGCCTTCCCACCCATGCCACTCCTGTCCAGAGTTCTCAAGAAGAACAGAAATGACTGGGCCCAGTCATCCTTGTGGCTCTGGACTGGGCTAGGAGGGTTTGGTATCCTGAGCTGTTGAGCATGGCCATTGGTCCTCCGATCAGGTTGCCCCTTCAGAAGTATCTTCTGTCACTGCAGCAGGGGAGGGTTTGTCAGCCGAACCTGTCAACGCTCTGCCTACATGCATGGAGATTGAACGGCGTCAGTCAACAGTTTTCGACCTTCCGCCCAAGGTCTGCAATGTTATTTTGGCAGTCAGGTGTCCCTCCAACAAAATGGTATACACCTGCTGTTGGGGCAACTTTGTGGCATGATGTGCTGGGAAACAGGTTGATACTATTTCTGCTCCCTACTCTAAGGTCCTTTTTATCTTTTCCCTTGCCCAGCAGAACTCTGCTCTGGGCACCTTAACGGGCTACCTTTCTGATCTCGCAGCCTTTCTGCGGTTGCCTGACCAGCCCTCCCTCTTCAAATACCTTATTGTACATAGGTTCTTGAAAGGTTTGCAACATATGTTCATTACTTCACCCTTCATCATGCCTCAGTGGGACCTTACTCTAGTCCTGACGTTCCTGATGTGCGCTCCCTTTGAACCCTTGCTCAATTGTCCTCTCAGGCTACTTACCATCAAGATGGCTTTCATGGTGGTAATAGCATCTGCTCGGAGGGTCGGTGAGCTTCAGGCTTTGATAGACAAGCATCCATACCTGAACATCTATGTACACAAGCTGGTTCTTTGCACTAGAGCTTCCTTTCTGCCGAAAGTGGTTACTCCTTTTCATGTAGGCCAGTCCATCACCCTTCCTACTTTTTACGCTCTGCCACTTTCCTCTAAATAAGAGAAGCGACTAGACCAAAAAAGAGCATTGTCGTTCTATCTTGCTCGCACGAGAGAGCTCCGGGTGAACAACCAACTCTTTGTGGGGTATGTCAGAGTGAAGAAGGAAAAGGCCATGCAGAAGCAGACCATTTCCCAATGTATTGTGCTGTAAATCAAGATCTGCTATGCATTGGCCTAGAAACAACCCTCTGAGGGTTTAGGGGCTCATTCCACCAGAGCTATGGTTGCGACCACTGCTTTAGCACGCAGAGCTCCGGATCTGGGCAGCTACGTGGGCTTCTCTACACACATTCACGAAGCACTACTGCCTTGGTAGTCAGGGCCGTTAGGACGGGCACTTTGCCAGTACAGTCCTGCAGAACTTTCTAGTGTTAATCTGTTTCACAGACCAACATCTGGGGAGGTATTGCTAGGGTATCTAATATAAGGTAAGGAATCTGTGGCTAGAGATCTCTATCAGATGAACAAGTTACTTAACTTCGGTAACGCCTTATCTGGTAGAGACCCTACCTAGGTTTGGCTTCCTTACCGACCTACCCATCCTCCCAGCTCTGTGAACGGATTTTTAGAATCATGGCTGGTCCCCTTTCAAGGCCCTAGTTTCACACATCATTGGTCAGTACTCTTCGTGGCTCCGCACCTCTGCCGTAGAAAGTTGCGAAAAGAAACTGACAGCGCACTGCCTACATAGGCACTGCGGATGATGCAGACGACACCACATAGGGCTAAACAACCCCACCTACCAGGGCGCAGGGATGCTGCTTACGAAAAGTGTATGTATCCGTTTTGACCCCTGGAGATAATTCTAAGGTAAGGAATCTGCGGCAAATAGTCTATACCAGATAAGGTGTTACCAAAGGTAAGTAACTTGTTTATATATAACAGACATACACAATAAAACCATACAAAATATAAAAAATTGAAGAAGAATAAATATATTAATTATTGTAGACAATAAATAAAATATAAAAAATTGAAAAATACAAAAAACACATTTACAAAATTACTGTAATCTTTAAAATACATTTAGAAATAAAAACAAATAATGTAAGATATAAAAAAACAATTTAATGCTATAAACTCTATTTAACCAACATTATGAAAATTGAAGTCTAAAAATATTATATATTCTATTCCCACTCTAGTTTATGCAATGTTAGAGAACGTATTGGGCTTCGGAGGAGTAAAATTTACTATTCCCACACCAGTCATTAGGGAAAGCGTTGAATTATGGAGGAATAATATTACTATTCCCACTCCAAAGAGTGCAACTATAGGGGAAGCGTTGGACTTAGGCGGGGTAAGGTGTACTATTGACACTCCAATCTGAACAACAGTAGAGACAGCGTCGGATTGCGGAGGTGTGAAATGTACTATTCCCACTGCAGTCAGTGCAACAGTAGGAAAAGAGTTGGACTTTAGAGGGATAAAATTTACTATTCCCACTCCAGTTTGTGCAACAGTTGGGAAAGCATTGGATTTCAGAGCAGTGAAATGTAGTGTTCCAATCCAAACAGCACAACAGTAGGGAAAGTGTTTGACTTTGAAGCGGTAAAATTTTGTATACCCACTCCAGGCTGTGCAACAGTAGGGAAAGCGGTGTATTTCGGAGGGTTTAAACTTACTATTCCCACTCCAGTCAGCCAACAGTAGGGACAATGTTGGAGTTTAGAAGGGTAAAATATATTATTCCCACTCCAGTCTCAGCAACAGAAGGGAAAGCGTTGGATTTCCGAGGGGTAAAATTTACTGTTCCCACTCCAAACAGTGCAACAGTAGGGAAAGTGCTGGACTTTGGAAGGGGTAAAATTAATTATTCCCACTCCAGTCCGTGAAACAGTAGAGAAAGCGTTGGATTTTGAAGGGTTGAGATTTACTATTCCCACTCCAAACAGCACAACAGTAGGGAAAGTACTTCACTTCAAGCACATTACATATATAAGTAACACCATAAATGTAGAAAAAATATTACATTCTTAGTATAAAAATTATTAATTAACATAAACAAATATATATGTTAAAAAAGTAATCAATTTACATAATTACTATGCAATAAAATAATTATCAATTAATAAACAATTGTTATTCAATTATTAATTACTTACATTCCCACCCTAATCCCTACAGACCTAGCGGCCTACACCAAAGACATAACTTTAAAATGTTTGAGCAGCTGCTTTAGCAGAGATAGTACCAAGACACCTCCGGGTATTCATACGCTATAGAAATATTTATAACATAACATATTCTATAATTTACATATTTAAAATCATTAAATAATTATCAATTAATAAATAATTGATAATTAAATATTACTTAATAAACTTCCCAGCCTAGACTCCTACAAACCTAGCATCCCACAACTAAAATGTAATTAAAATAAAAAAGATTCCATAACTTAAATATTTAAAATTCAATTAAATAATTAATTTACAAATAATAATTAGGGTTCCCGGTTTTATGGTATTTATTTTTTTAACATTTCCGTCTGTACTTTTCCATATTTCTTTTTGGCCATCTTATTGGTATTGATCCATATTTATTTTGTGTATTGAGGATAACTGGACCCGTAAAGTGGCATATTTCCACGTATATTTAACTCTTGAATGTGCACTCATACATGGATGCCTATCACGATTTTGCAAATTAAGCAGCCACTATAACAAAACACTACACTCACAGGTACATATTAGTGTTATACTACAAATATATGTTAAAATATGCCTGTATTTAAGGAAATCGCATCATGATTTTTAACTCTCCATGATGTCTATCTGCTCAGCTGTTGCCTGGAAATCATGAAAGACAGCATGGAGAGTCTCTCACAATAAGCACCAATTTCAGTATTTTACCGCTTTCGAAATAAATACAGACAGGAAACACATTGTTTTCTGTCTGTATTTATCTATAAGAATCAGTAAAAACGGAAAAACGGAAGCCTTTATAATAATCCATTAATTATTGATTAACTTCCCAGCCTGTAGCTCTAAAATCCTAGCATCCCTCAACTAAAATATAAGTAAAATAAATAAGTATTCCATAAATTACATAAGTAAAATCAATTAAATTATTAATTAGCAAGTAATAATTAAATCTTAATTATTAATTAACACCTTATTCCCCTTAAACCTAACAGCCCGTAAATAACATATAATGAAAAAAATCAATATTAGATCATTCACATAATAAATATCAATCATATAATGAAATAACATTTATTAAATAATTCATAATTATTAATAATTAACTTTCCACCCTACCCTCTGTAAACCCAACTACCTGCTACAGCACTATAAATTACTATAACAAATTGCAATCTATATGTAAAAAAATAACCTTTATATAAACAATGGTAACACATAAAGTTAATATATCAACTAAAATACATTCAAATAATTTAAAAAACAATATTTTTAACCACTATATTATTGAATACGATATTAAAAACATTGATATCATTTACCTAAAAAAATAATATTCTTGTCAATTATTTTTGTGCATCTCCATATTTGTGTATCACGATATTTATTTTCCAATATTTCTGACTTCTGATATATTTAAATCAATATTTTGTCCAAACACCTGTCTCGAGGACCACTTTTGGCTATACCAACACAGGCAAGGTGTAGTCTTGACCCTTGTATGACGGACCAACAGATCTGTAAATCTATGCAATTCAAATAGGGTTGACAGTAGGCCTCATGGAGACGCAATTGCCCTCCCCAATATCTCCTGTACCTCTAGGTGCCTTATCAGTGGGCAGAAACATATTGGTATAACACTGGAGTTCTTCATTGCACTGTTCCGTAGCCACGTTTTTTTAAAATCATGTGATAGTAAGTCAGCTATAAAAGTCATAAAATTCAGCTCTCTCTACTCATTTTTAGCCTCTTTGGGCCTGATTAGGAGTTTGGCAGTGTGGGAGCGGGCTGCCACGCCAGCGTCCCGCTCCCACACCTCCAAACTCGTCCGCACACTGCTGGCCAGATTATGAGTACATTTGTGTTCTTGCGGGCGGTGCTTTGGCGGTACCACGGTGTGCCTGTTCAAAAGGCACCGCAATGGGAGTGCCAAAGCACGTTTCTTCACGGTGCGGACTTTGAAGTCCGTGCCGTGCAGGAACTAGGTGTGCATGCAGACAGGAGGGCCCACCGTGTCCCCCCTGCATGCATCCCATGGCCCAGAGGCCCCCTTAGTTTCCTCACTGCCACACGTTTCATGGCGGGCTCACCGTCATGAAAACTGTGGCTTGAGGAAACTCATAATATGCTTGGAAGTGCCACAGCGGCAACACCAGCATATTTCGGCCTCAGACCGCCACGCCACCTCCGAGGGATCACGGATCCCCATCGGTTGCGAAAGTCCAATGGTGGTGCAACCGCCAAACTGATAATAGGGCGGTCGGACCACCGCTGCGGCGGTTGCCGCACTGCCACAGTGGGTTTGGCGGTCCATCGGACCACCAAACTCATAATCTGGCCCTTAGTATTTGAGCCCCAAGGACATAGGACATTGCTTAATAGTTAGGCACATTCACCTACTATTCCAATCAAGGAGCTCCAAATAAGCCCACTGTCTGTAACCTTTATGCCTCCAAGATGGAGGGGCCCGATTAAAAGCATGTCAACTCAGTGAGTAATTGCTTTCGTCCTTTTTAAGAAAGGAGTCATTCAGTGTGTTTTCTCTGTAATGAACAAATTCCACAGAGAAAGGGATTCCCAGTACTTCACTATACTTAATCAGATTGTGCCTTCTACTGCAGTCAACAATATAATGTATTTCATACTTAGCAGACCTTAATTAACATTGATCATCAACTATTCATTCACGCCATTGGATCTTGGTGGTTACAATCAGTGATCTCTCTTTTAACTTGGCCAAAAGCAATTGCGTAAACTTAGCCCATTGGTTTTGTGTACAATGATTGGTTTTAAAACAAAAAAATCCAAATAATTTCAGTTTTTCTGATCTGTTTCTATTAGTGACCATGGGTTTCCAGCAGCAGTTGGCTGCAGTATTGTAATAGGGAATGCAATCCCATTCACTGTACTTGAACATACAGTACAGGTATAGCAGATATTTAGAATAAAAGGGTTTAAAGTTACATCTGAAAGCGATTGTGGCATTTCTGTTGCTATCATAATTCTTGAAGTGATTTGATTTCCCATGTTTTGTTACTCAAAGATGCATTTTAATAAATCTAAGTTTTCATACAGGTCAGCTTGCATATTAGCTCCATCACACGGTTTAGAAACCACAGACTTTGAACAGTTGCTAAGCTGTTATTCCTTTGTGATTTGTGCCCCTTGCAAGTCACAAGTTAATTTGTTACTCACTCTTGATTGTGTTAATCATAAAAGAATGGCACATACTTATCGTGGCATGTAACACATTAGCACGAACTCACAGTTAGCATACTCCTAAAAGCTCAAATATTTATACGATCAGCTGGATTTGTCTCTTTTGTTTCTCCTGTGAATACGCTATTCATCCTGTAGTCTGAAATTATTCCGGTTATCAGTAAAGTTCATTTTACTGTTTGTTTTAGGGGGGTGGGGAGGGGGTGTTGGAATCTCCAAAATTATTTTTGGTGTAAAATTCTCTAAACGCCCTATTTTTCAATTCACTCTTTCTGCAAGTTAATTATCTTTGAGTGGCTCTTCCTGGGCTTATGTACTGAGATAAAACAATTTCTAACAGGTGCTACAGCTGTGAGATTCTCATAATGACTTAGCGATTTCACAAAATGTGGAGCCTCTAATTTGAATTTAACTCTTTGATCACTTTTTTTGCCAAATACAAGCAGTGTCCTCCAGCATAAGATAAAACATTGTACAATAAATGCGCTGCTCAGTAGATTCCTGGTCAATACAATTGATTTTACTAGTCCTAGCTGATGGCATTATCTGTATAGCTTAATTTCAGTTTTTGACATGCATATTACTTTTGAAATAATTGTAAAAACTAACACCCTGTCTTTTTCTTTTTTCTCTTGTAGCTTTCTGCAGCTTTAGAAAAAACGAAAACTGAGCTAGAAAAAGAAAAGTATTCATCTGCGTTACTGGTAAAATAAATGAATGCAATGTCCAGCTTGTGTATCTGTACTAGCCAATGAAGTCTTTGCTGGTTGTCCTTCTTGTTTTAAACATGTTGTAATGGTTGTTGTGTTCTTCAGTGTTCTGATACTTCTTTAAGCATTAAAAAGGATTAAACTAAATAAATAAATATAGTTCCATCTAGAGAAGATAGAAACTATTCGCTCTCCAGTATTGGATCTTTCATAGATTCAGATGCTTGAATCATTCCCCTTTATCAAAATGGTAGTCCCACTGTAACACTAGAAAGCAATACAATGTTAAATATAGCCTAATAAGGCTATAGTACCTTCACTTAAGCAACATATCCCTATCTTTTAAAAGAACCAAACTCAACCAATCAGGTTGCAGCACCCTCTAAAACACTCCCCTCAGAGGTTTCCTTCCCACATGTCGTGTGAAGGCAGTCTCTCTTGAGCGCTGCTCAGTTGAACTATATTTTTGCTAAAATACAGAAGGATTACCAATAGTACAGTCTGTACTATCAACAGCCTAACACCTACTGGTGAAATCTGACTGCCTGCAATATCAGACTTGAATAAAAAAGGACTTTTTAGGCCATGTGGAGCCTGTAAGAAAAAGAGACTACATTCTGAAGACCAGCATAAGGATTGCAAATACTGTCTCTACCCATCTCACAAGGTAAAGGATTGTAAAATATTCTGTACATTTTCCTCCAAAACCTTAAAAGACAGAGAAGGGAGATTGTTATTATGACTTCAACTGCCCAAAGTCAAAGACAACCATGTTTATGAGGAAGATCGTGAGGATTCTTCTACATTCTACTAATAAGGTTCAGACGAGGGAGAGGTCACAAGGTCAACTGCCTCAAGAACCTCCAAAAAAGATTATGAAAGAGACCTACAATGGGTCTTCAAAAGAGTAAAATCCATCTTACAAGCACTCTCATAAGCACAAAAAAAAATGAAATGTCATAATCTGAACCTACCACACCACCTCCTCAGGTACTGTTAAAATTCAAAAAACCTTCAGCACCGTCGACGGAGAAATCGTCCATAAGCACATCTTTGGCAATCTCGTCGGCGATGACATTGGCTACAATGCCAGTAACAACTGTAATTACCATCAGTTTGCCAACAACTACAGCCAGTCAACGGTGACAATGCAGTCAATGGTAAAAGTCGTGAACATGGCGTTAAGTGTAACATCGTCAATGACGAAACAAACAGTGCCATCAATGACAAAACCTAAGAGGACATCGTTGACGACATCATCAACAACATAGTCGATGAGAGAAAAAAGAGGGGTAGAGATTGAAAAACTCCCAGTTTCGTTAATTCCAGAACATACATTTCCAAGTAAGTTATCACAACTACCCCATGTTATCTTCTTGATGAGGGTGACTCGGAGGATGATGGGCCATTCGGTGTCACACATAGTCCATCAGAACTACACATGAAATACCAACACAATTATGAGGAAAGAGCAGTGGCATAACAAAACTTGAGGGGGCCCCCCTGCAAAGTACAAGGAGGAGCCTCCCTCCGCCCAACCACCTACCAATTTGCTCAGCATAGTGTGCTGAGAGGCCCCCCGCACCACACGGGCTGCGGTGTCTAATGTTATGCCACTGGGAAGGAGATGATTACTATGGAGAGGAATATTACTCATCTTAACTGGAGGGGTACAATATACAGACAAGTATCAGTTGTATTTACAACATCAGTACCAAGAGGACATGTTATGTGTGCCAAAAGTACAAGTCACAGACTTAAGGCTAATGTTTACAGATTATTGCAAAATATTCCCAACCCCTTTGGCAACGACGTCACCTAGAAAAGCTCCATTACCTGCTCATTCTCCACAAGTACAACCATCAACTCCACAAACACCTTGTATTTTACCATCAGCTACTTCCCAAAGGCACACACCACAATTGAAAGTTATTCCAGAAGATGATAGTATGTCTACGGATAAAGAGAGAGAGGAAGGAGAAGTAATAGAAAGACAAGGTGTTGCTACTGAATGGGATGATTATTTAATTCCTGTGCCATCACTACCAGTATCACAACCTGTTGATTCTCCACCGGACAATATAGAAGTATTTCATAACCTTTCAGAAAGAGCAGCAAAAGGGTTTGAATTACCAATAAGCACAAAGCAATGAGACCACTTCTTATATGATTTCAAAGAAACCTCTCCCAAAACAGTTAGATCTATTCCAATTGTGTATTATATATGGAAGAAAAGCATTAAGACGAGAAGATTCTAAGAACAGTCGCTGCAGTCCAGCCACGATTGGACAAAAAATATAAAGTGCCAGAGGATTCGACAATCTTCTTAATTGGACACCTGAAGCATGATTTAGCACCAACATCTGTGCCACCTGATAGAGAGGGTAGGCGCCTAGATAATATTGGAAAACATTTTTCCTCTATGTCAGCGATCACAGTGAGAGCTGCTAATTTATTTGCAAAACTTAGTTGCTATGACTGATGTGGTCGGATATAGGTTCATACATTGACCATCTGCCAGACGAGATTAGATCACAGGCAAAAAAAATCCATCAACAAGGAGAACGGGCTTTATCGGAAATCATAGACTGTGCTATGGACATTCCATCTACCGGGTTCAGGCAACTAGCAGGAACGGCTAGTCTACGGAGGCAAGGGTGGCCAAAGGCCACATCCTTCAGATCTGAGGTACAAAGTAAGATTTTAGGTCTTCTGTATGATGGTAAAGCTCTTTTCGTAATGCATGTTGATGACGCTTAACAATCAATAAAAACTGACACTGATACCGCAAAATCTTTGGGCAAGATATAATACAGAAGATTGCCTTTTCGTGGAGCAAGATGAAAAGAGCAATTCTCTTATAGGGAAGTTTAGAAGCTGTACAGCTATCAAAAATACCAACCTATTCTGCAACAGTTTCGACCTCAATACCAGCAGAGACTATATCCACCAGCAGCTTACACAAGGCAGATCCAGATAGGAAAACAAGGCCCACAGGGTAAAGACTCAGAAAGGCAAAAGTGACGAAGTAAAGGTGCCGACTACAATACAGTCTTCGCTGTCATTTCTCAGAGGATTAATTTCACATAACTTATCAGAATGTAGATCAATATCAACAGATCGTAGGTTTTAGACCTAATTACCTATGGTCATATGCTGGAATTCACTCAAAAAACACCCCCGACTCCACCTCAAAAGGCATCTCAAAATCATCTCCATTTTTTGAAATTATAAATCCTAACCATGCTCAGCAAAGGAGGTATAGAACAGGTCCCTTGCAACCAGAAAGGAAGTGGTTTCTACTCCTGTTTCTTCTTGATAAGAAAAAGACAGGGGAATGGAGGCCCATTCTAGATTTACGAAACCTAAACACATATTTAAGAAAACAGACATTTCACATGGTTATGAATCAAGACATCCTTTAACTTCTAAATCATGGAGACTATATGGCAACATTGGATCTCCAAGATGCCTATTTCCATATTCCAATTCACCCAAACCATTGCAAATTCTTAAAGTTTGTTGTAGGTGGCAGCCATATCAGTTCAAAGTTCCTCTGTTTGGACTAAAATCAGTTCCCTGTATTTTCACAAAATGCCTAGCTCCCTTAGCTGCATAGCTAAGACAGAAAGGGCACCACGTTTTTCCATACCGAGACGATTAGTTAGTAAAAGAGCCTTCTCACCAGGCAGCAAAGAAGTCAACCAAGGCATGTGTAAGTCTTTTCAACAAATTAGGACATACTCTGAACCCACAAAAATCAGCCCTTCAACCATCCACAAAAGTAACGTTCTAGGTGCTACCCAAGATATGGTAGAAGACAAAGCAAACCCAACAATCGAAAGACAAGTCAAGTTAATACATTTGGCAAGTGCATTACAAAGAAAATAATCAGTTTCAGTTTGCCTATTCAAATCCCTATTAGGAATGATTATCCATTCCCTTAGTTCTATTATGCTGCCTTTGAATGTGACAATTCCGAGAGGAACTAGACCGGCAATGGGTCCAAACTCAAGGATCTTACCGCAATATAATTCACATCACTCCAAAGATAAGAACTGCACTTTCATGGTGGATTCAAGAGGCAAATCTATCAGCAGACTTGACTTTGAAGCCTCAGGTCCCTCATTTTGTAATTACAACAGATGCTTCCCAGGAAGGTTGGGAAGGTCATATTCAAGATTTGGAAATCAGCGACAAATGGGAGTCGTATCAACTAAGTCTGCATATGAATCTCCTGGAGCTCAAAGCTGTAGCATTAAGTTTGCAGGCGCTCGTTCCAAGAATAAAAGGGTCAGTGATGCTCATACGCACACACAACACACAACTATGCATTAAATCAACAAACATGGCGACACCATGTCTCTAGAACTGTCTCAGGAGGCCCAAAAAATATGGGAATGGTCAATGCAGCATCAGAGAATACTGAAAGCAGAATATGTACCTGGAAGACACAATGTTCTAGCAGACACATCAAGCAGAATGTGGAACAATTGCCATGAACGGGAAATCAACCAAGAGATTCTGGAAAAAATTCTCCAATGGGGCAAACCAAATATAGACCTTTTTGCAAATCATCAACATTGGAAATACCGGTTTTGTGCAAGCTGGCATACTCAACCAGGGTCGTGGGGGAATGCGTTTTCCATAGCATAGTCAGGGATCTTTGCCCACGCTTTTCCCCCCGATACCTCTACTGCTGGGGTTTCTCAGCAAAATGAAGAGGGAACCATGCATAATAATTCTTAAAGCCTCAAAATGGCCAAAACAATATTGGTTCAAAGATATACTTTTCCTATCCAAGAAACATCACATCCAATTCCAACCAATTCCTCATCTACTAATGTCCAAGTACTTAATCTCGATCTGAACTACTTACATTTGTCAGCTTGGCTCCTGAACACAATGAATTTGCACATTTGAAAATCCTGAAGGAATGGAAAGAAATTTTAGCCAGAGCGGATAGTACAAACAGAACTTATAGCTTCAAATGGAAGCGTTTTTGTCTCCGGGATTAAAGGCCAAAAATACATTCCATAATGTCTAAAGCAGAGGAGATGCTACTTTACCTGATACATCTGGCACAGACAGGTCTCGCTCATGCTTCTATTAAAGTACATTTGGCGGCCATATCCTGTTTCAGAAGATCTTCTACGACACACTCACTACTGTCTAAGAGACTCATCAAAGTGTTTCTTAAAGGGCTTTTTAGGGTTTTTCCTCCAATAAAGCATCCTCCTTCTCTCTGGCGGTTGAATACAGTACTCTCACAGTTAAAGAAAAGCATATTCAAATCCGTTCATAAGGCAGAAATTACATTTCTTTCTTGGAAAATGGTGCTTTTATTAGCACTAACATCGGCAAGGAGAGTAAGCAAAATAAAAGAGCTCACCATTCAAGAACCTTTTATGCAATTCAGGAGTAACCGAGTAATCCTAAGAACGAATCCAAAATTCATTCTGAAGGGGCCATCAGAATTTCATTTAAATGAACCGATTGTTTTGAAAACATTCTTTCCAAATCTAAAAGATGTAGCAGAAAGGACATTAAAATATTTAGATGTTAAAAGATGTTTGAAGTTTTAACTACACAGAACAAAGTAGTTTCATAAGTCAGACCACCTACTAGTGCCATACAGAGCTCCTAGGAAAGGTGTCCCCCTTTCCAAGCAAAGCATAGCACGTTGAATATCTGTAGCCATACATTTCTGTCATCAAAAAGCAGTAAGACCATTGCAGAGTAACGTAAGAGCACATCTGTGAGAAGTGTGTCATCTTCCACGGCTTTGTTCGCTGGTGTGTGTATACAGGACATTTGCAGAGCAGTAACATAGAAGAGTAGACACACATTCACACAGCACTACTGCTTAGATTCCACAGTGCTCAGTGATGCTGCACTGGGACAAATGGTATTATGCCATCTATTCCAGTAAAGGTGAGCCCTTGTTATAATTTTTATCCCATCATCCGCTATTATTTTGTGTATGTTTATAATTACATATGTCGATATATATGAATGTATGTATATATATATATATATATATAAAACAACAACCTCTGCTCCGGTTTCGGAAAAGAGCACGCACACGAGGACTATTTGGGTTAAGGCCTTTTAATTAGATAAAGCCTCCTCCGACCCAGCACAAAGATACGCGTTTCAGCTGACGCAGCAGCCTTCCTCAGTCTAATGTGCGCCATTGTGGTATCAGCCTATATATATTCTTAAAGTCATAAACATAGAAGAGTTTATGACGGCTAAAATTGCACAATCTTTAAAATTAGTGAATAAATACTAAACATTTCATATATATTATGTACATGATGGCTGTTGTTTTTCGGGAACTATATATTGCATAGTGCATCAGACTGTTTGTGAATAAAGTGCATAGTGCAATGACCGAAAATAGTACATTTGATTGTTTTTAAACACTGCAAATTTAAAAAGTAAGTGCCTTCATGATAATTAGAACCTATAAATCACCATAGGCCATTATAAAAACCATCGCGCTGATCACATGGTTGAAATTGTATAAACATCGCGCTGCTCAAAAGTAAGAGATTTAAAGGAGACATGCTCCATTACGTTGCCATTCTTTTGCGCTTAAACCCACCAAGGGGAAATGTTCGTGGAATCACGTCTGGCTCATTGTGCAAAAACAAAATATATGTATATAAATTTTATGCTGGTATACAGTGTTAGGATTGAAACTGAGTTATAAACAGCATTTTAAGCAGCAATACTGATATATCAGCGCGCCACATGAATACTATAACATATAAATATTGGAGTGCACATAATATTACAACACCCCAAAATGCGCCGTTCCGGCCTCATTAACCCTACCAACATAGTGTCCAAATATGCAGTCCGGGACTACTCCTCCCATAATGCCACAGTACTGTCATACAAAGGTATGGGGGCTCCGCTTGTGCAGACACAAAAATTCATGTGTCTCCTGATAATCACGGGCTCTGCAGGCACGAACTTCTTGCTGCGGCATCCTTTTGAGTGAGGTAATGTCCATTACATATATATATATATTAATGCTTAACTGCTATTTATTTAGATTCGAGCATGTGAATCTATAAAAGATCACTACTGGAGAAGAAAATAAGTTACCTACCTGTAACTGTGATTCTCCAGTATTAGATCTTTCATAGATTCTCATGCGACCCACCCTTCTCCCCTGAGAGGCTCGCCTTATCATTGATGCTATTTCATGTTCACACTAGTGCTCGAAAATCTGAGGGAAGGAACCCACTGAGGGGAGTGTTCTAGAGGGTGCTGCAGCTTGATTGGTTGGAGTTTGGATCTTTTAAAAGATAGGGATGTGTTGTCAAAGTTAAGGTTCTATAGCCTTTCTAGGCTATGTTTAACATTGTACTTTCTAATTTTACTGTGAGACTACCATTTCAATGATGGGTAATGATTCAAGCATGTGAGTCTATGAAAGATACAAATACTGGAGAACCACAGTTACAGGCAAGTAATGTATTTTCTTATCCTGTAAGTGCGTCCTTTGAGGCAAATAACTGACATTTCAGGGAAGTTCTCATAAAAAGATTCTGTTAAGAGTGATCCCTTTATTTACCTGTTCATGTGAAGTTGGTGATGGTGCTTTCCCCATCATGGAAGCAGGGGATGGATCCAGCACACTTTTTTCAGGAGAGCATTTAAAGAGTTCTGCTACAGACTGCCTTAGCTGTCTTTTGGCCAGGCCTATTGTTTTCATCATACACAGCGTGTGCATTGAGTCAGCCCCTTGCAGTCATCTGATGGCTTTGATTTTTATATCAGTTGTCTCATCTTGATTCAACGGCTTTCTTTCCTATTTCTGTATTTGTCTCAATCAGGAGCATTTAGCTTTGACAGTATTCTTATTAGTTGACTTGTGCCCTTCCACTTCTGACGTTGCTAGCATGCACTTAACTACTTTTATCTTCTCCTCAGTGAACTTCATGGAAGTGCATGTGTTCTTCCATGTGCTGCTTCCCCTTGATTTTGCACCCGCCTCCTCAATCTCCTTATTGCTTCCCCTTGCCTCCATGGCATCTAGTCCTCGTTCTCACTGATACTTCTTGAGCAGCTACCTTCCAATGGGTCTGTTGCCTCCCCCTCCCCATCCGTCTTGTTTTTTAAACAATATTTCCCCCACCACACCTCCTTATTGCTTCTCACCTCTCACTTGCATCTCCCGCTTGTCTCTCCCTTCCACCATTCCTCTATAACTTTATTTTCCTTTTTTAATATTTTTTTGCTTGCTTCGTTATTGACGGGCACCCATCTTAAAATTAATTTTTACTCATTTCAAAATGGTTGATAGTGAGTTCACATGTGCACGTCTGCGTGGCAGACACCTTGATATGGGTATGTAATATATGAACAAATATATTCAAAGATAAGTGCTGCACATGCGTGCATCCACCATGGCCATCTTTGAATGGGTTTGTTCAAGTATTAGAATGCATTCAAAGTTGGCTACCATGGCGTGCGCATCCATGGTGGCCATCTTTGAAGGCATTTATTATCTGTAAACAAACGCATTTGAAAATGGCTGTCACGGATGCACATGCATTCAACGGATCTATCTAAGAAAAAAAAAGCATTGGCAAAGTCAATCAGTTTCACTGCTGAAATCTTTTGGCTTTGCCAAGACTTGTTTTTTTCAGCAGTGTTTCTCAGAAACAAAGCAGGCTCTCCATCGCACAACAGGACAAGCGCCTTTCTATTAGGATGGTGTAACTGATCCACTGCTCCCTTCAGGTCTTCCGGTGAGATGCATCTTCCACCTCTGCATTGGACTCTTCTTTTATTATTGCTGCAGCTAATAACCTAATGGATTTTACCTGCCGCTAGTTATGGCGGTCATTTTCCCCACTTATTAATGGCCCTTTCTGTAGATGAGGCCCATAATTGCAAGGGTGGATAATTAACTGCCGTTCTGGCCCAAAATTGCAGACAATAACACTTATTATAATTCCTTATCATTAAGGTCCAGCTAAGAAAGCTTCCCAAACATAATAGGCCATTTGTATGTATTGAGGTTAGGAGCTATAGTGAACCTTTTTTATAATTAAAGAAATGTTCTCTCCCAATCACCAGAATTAATAAATCTGGTCTTACTTTTAGACCATGGCCAGAAGAATAAAAGGTGATCACAGTTCTCAATATATTGGATTTGGATAGGTTCTTATTTTAACATTTTGTTCAGTTTCTCTTCCACACTACTTGGTTTAGTCATTATCTAGCAAGCATGGCTCCATAGTAATTGCAGTCGAAATATTAATATGGACCGCAGGCGTTTTACATACCTCAAATCTGGGTCTTTTTAAGATTGCAAATTGTGTCCTGTGGACGATTCTATCAGTCTTTAAACTGCTTAGTCAGTTTAGGATTTGCAACAAATTACGGAATTCCAATGAGCCTAAGGGAATATAATAATTCCTCCAAAAGGGAGTTGTGTTTAAAAGTTTCATTCTAGTCCATATGTTTACCCAATAAAGAGTTAGTCTCAACTCTGGACTATCATTCAAAAATTTAGCACCCCGCTCCCAGTGAACTTTCAAATATCAAAATTGGTGACTTCCTGAAGGTTTCATAAAACTCTTTTATGTGTTTAATTTCCGGTTATAAGTATGGAATTGAAACTTTATGTTCCCATGCTTCTCCTTGAATTGCCTTCACAGTAGATTTGGTCTTATAAACTCATTGATGTTTTAATTTTGGAGTTCCCCTTCCAATGACTGAAATTTAGTTTGAAATGGTCCAAGGGTTATCCTTTTGTTCTGCGCTTTCTAGGACATATAGCAGAAAACCTGACTGCTTGATAGTCATAGACATTGACTTTGCCTACCTTGCCTTAACTCAAGGCATATAGCTTTTTCATTTCAGGGGGCATAGTTACATCACTTTGGATTTATTGACATTCATTCTTTATGTATAATCTTTGGGGAACACTGCCTGTCTTTACTATAACTTTTGCATTAGCTGCAAAAAGCAATATCCATATTCCAATGGGTCCCACCCTGTATAATTCAGCCTCCTTTCTAGCTAGGATAGAACATTTAGAACCTCTTTATGAGTTGCAGTAATTACTGAATTAGTGGGTAATTAGGGATTAGGAATTGTATCGAGTAACCAGGGTTCCTTATACAAACTCGGAATGGCTCACTTATTGATTGGGAAAAATATACATTAAAGGCAATAGGCCTGTAAGGGTGGATTGTTATTGCACAGTGGTTAAGCTTCTAGAAATGTATGTTATTGTGTGAATAGTGCAGATTACCTTTACAGTAAAGGTTTCTGGTATTGGTTACCTCCTCTGGCAATCCCTCAGTGTTGAAGATTTGCACTGTATGAATCCCTCTAAAGCCCTCTCATGATGGCTTTTAAATTGTTCCGCCAACTGTCATTTTGTGCATATTTTTAATTGTAGCTGTAGTATTTAGGTGTGTGTGTGTGTGTGTGCGTGCATGCGTGCATGTGTGTGTATATATATATATATATATAAATATATGAAAAGAAAGGATTGCCCTGCAAGTCCCGAGAACACTGCCCATGTAGTCCAACAAACAGGGGACCTCACCGCTCTATCGGCAACCTCATTACAAAGTCGCCATAGATCCGCATTTCCCTCGCAGCAGTGCGGTCTCGCGGCCGAGCCCAGCCGCATTATATGAAAAGAAAGGATTGCCCTGCATGAGACCGCACACACGGTAAGTAGACCATTTTATTTGAGGACTTGGCAGGTTACACAGGCTCACAGCGCGAATCCTCTCTGGGAAGCCTGACGCGTTTCGAACATCCTTGTTCTTATTCATAGGCACATCACAAGCGGAGCCGCCACAGCATTGCAGAGCAGTTATTCAAGTTCACCAACATCCCGCCCCCATGGGCGTGTACCAAAGTGCCTTCTGGAAGTTGAAGTTTTGCAATGAAAATAAAAACCCAAGTGGGTGTTGCTGGCATCCAAGAATTTTAAAACAATCCCCAGCAGTGAGTAAATTCTTAACTGCAAGTCCCGAGAACACTGCAGTGCGGTCTCGCGGCCGAGCCCAGCCGCATTGGGTTTTTATTTTCTATTACACAGAAATAACATCAATAAACTGTACAGGTAGTCTAAAAAGGCATAAAAGGGCATTTAAAATATCATAATAGTATAAATACTTCATATTTAAAAAAATGACCCAAACATGTCTCTCTAAAAAATGGTTACAACCAAATGCAAAATACCAAACATTACCTAGGAACAGAGCTAAATAGAGGGCAATATGAAAATATTGCATGAATGCAAATCGTACTGATAGCCACTTAACTTATGCAATACATCTAGATAATGTAAGCAAATGGTGTGGTACCTGAAGATTATACTCACTAATATAGTCATAGGATGTGGTAGACCGCAGTGTTGAAAAATAAATACTAGTAACAGTCTATCAGAAAAGTGACCCTCCTGACTGATCCATAACTTGATAAATACGTATTTATAAATGTGCAAAAATTGCCATAAAGTGCAAAAGTGCTAATAATGTGCAAAAACCGCCTAGATCTTAAAATGATTTCAAGGGAAATACCACAGGCTAAAAGATTATAAAAAATGAATTTATATTTACAATCATTTGGATTCTAGGGGAGGTGTGTATGAAACAAATAAAATACTATAAGGTGCAAGTAATACTAAAATGAGAAAAGTGGTACGCGAGGTGGTAATAGATACCGGTACAAGAGTCTAAATATATACAAAAGATGCTACAAGTCAAAGCAGATATTATACTCTAGTTGTAAAAAGAGTATACAGTCACAGAGATACATCTAAATTATAGGAAAGTATGGAGGTCCTCCATGGTATTCAATCCAAAAGGGGTTTTACTGTCCAGTTCTATTATCATGCGGGTCTCCAGTTGCCTCAACATGCGTTCTCTATTACCTCCCCGTTTTAATTTGGGGATGGCATCAATCACAAAATACGTAAGGCAGTTAAGATCATTTCCATGTGTTGTTTTGAAATGACGTGCCACTGGGTAGGTGGCATCGTTGTTAACAATTGCTCTCAAGTGCTGCAGGATTCGGGCATGTACTTGGAGCTTAGTACTGCCTATGTAATTGAGGCCACAAGTGCAGGTAAGGACGTAAACCGCATATTCAGTGCGGCAGGTGTAATGCCCTTTTATTCGTACTGGTGTGGGACTGAATGGAGTGCTATAGTGGGTACTATTGGCTCCGAATTTACAGGCCCTACATGAGGTACATTTAAAAAAAACTTTATTAGGTTGTAACAATGTACCTTTAAGTGTGGATTCTGGGCTGCTTTTAACCAATTGGTTTCTCATAGAGACAGCCCGCCTGAAAGTGATGGTAGGTACGGTCGGAAGTCTGGGTGCCAGCACCGCATCAGTTTTAAGTATTGGCCAGTTTTTATTGACAATAGACCTGAGCTGTTTGTGTTGCCGATTGAATGTGGTAATGAGACGAGGTGCAGTTTTTTCCTCTCCCCCTGTCTTATGTTTATTTACCTTGGTTCTCTTGTGAGAACCCAGAAGGGACTCCCTAGTTTTTAAAGCAGCCTTATCTCTTGCTTGTTGAAGGATAGCGTCACTATATCCTCTTGCTTTAAACCTGGCCAATGCCTGCTGGGTACACTTAGTGTATTCCTCGTTGGTGCTACATATTCTTTTCAGTCTAAGGAGTTCTCCATAGGGGATGCTCCGGATGAGGTGGCTGGGATGTGAGCTAGTGGGGTGTAGGGTGGCATTCCCTGCAGTTGGTTTTCTGTATAGTGTAGACTCCAACTGATTGCCTGATACATAGATGTTGGTATCTAAGAATGCCACCTGTTTTTGACTTATGTGTGCGGTGAACCTAAGGTTGATGTTGTTATTGTTTAATTCAGCTATAAATGCTTCCGCACTGCCTTGGTCACCCTTCCATACTAGAAACACATCGTCAATGTATCTTAGCCAATACAATACATGCTCCTCACATACTTTGGCCAAAGTACCCATGAGAACCTGCTCCTCCCACCAGCCTACGTGCAAACACGCATAGCTGGGGGAGAAGCAGGGTCCCATAGCCACCCTACGTTTTTGACAGTAAAGATTGTTATCAAACATAAAGAAATTGTTAAATAGGCACCATTTAACCATCTCTAGAAGCATCATGTTGTGATTATATAAGGTTAAAGGCCTTTTATCCAGGTAGTGTTTAACAGCAGTCAGTCCGGCATGGTGGTCTATACTTGTATAGAGCGATTCAATATCCATCGCTATGAGCAGTAAATTGTCTTCCCACGTGATATGTTGGATTTTTTCTAGAAAATCCCCAGTATCCCTTATATATGAGGTAAGTGTCTGCACAAAAGTTTGCAAGAAATGATCCACATATTCTGTGATATGTTCGCTCATGCCGCCAATTGCCGAAATGATAGGTCTACCTGGTGTAGGGTTCATCTCTTTATGAATTTTGGGTATTAGATACAGTGTTGGTATAGTGGGAAAGTCATTCATCATGAATTTAAATTCCTGATTGGAAATCAGTCCTTGCCTTTATATATATTATATAATATTATCTACTGGCGGTCGCCAGTAGATAGTTATAGTTAGAACCTAGTTTGCATAGGAAAAGCATTTTTTGATGTGCTTATAACTTTGGCGTCGTTTGCCGAATCTTTACGAACTTTTCCAAAAAGTTCCTCTTTTCAGGTGAGCTCCTATCCTGAAAGTTTGGGGGTGATTTGTGAAGGGGGGGCTGAGAAAAAAGGGGGGTCCCAAAACGTGTTTTCTCCATGCAATTTCCATAGGAAACTTTAGACAAGGCTACAGGTCAAACTGCTGAACGGAATTACGCCAAATTTGGCAGGGAGAAAGGTCTTGGTCCAGAAAGCACGCTTTTGTTTAAATGGAGTAAGTCCATTCAGTAGTTTTAGAAAAATATCAAAATTTACAGATATCGATATTTGAGAATTCTGACATCTGATTGGCTGAGGCGTTACGAGCACGAGCGTGCAGCTCATTGGTTGTGAACTGTTGAAACTAGGAAGTGTTGGCAGCCATTTTGTGACTGACTTGAAAGGCGTAGGGCGAAACAAAAGAGAAAAATTATATAAGAGGGTATAGTAGGAACACTGTGGTCTTAGTTTAAGCAGTCTGTACGGTGCAGAGGCAGGGAGTTTGAATGTTGCATAGGCTGTGGAAATCACGTCCACAGAACAACGGTGCGCGGTATTGCGGCAATGTTGCGTAGGCTCTGGAAATCCCGTCGGGAAAATAAAAATGCGCCGTATTGCAGCCTTCCTTTAATATAATGCGCAGTAATGTTTACTTATAATGCGGTGTTCACTTTTATCACGGACAGTGTCACTTTCTTAGACGAAAATTAATATTATGTGGGAGGGCGTGTTCTGTTCGTGTGTCTGGAACAAAATTAACATTTAATTGGCTGAGGTGTTCCAACAACAAGCTCAATGTTCATTGGCTGCGAACCATTGAAAGTAGAAGTGTTGCCAGCCATTTCCTCCCCGTCCGCGGAGTAGCAGGGACATCTGATTGGCTGACGTGTTCCAAGCAGAACCTTCCCAAGCTTAATGTTCATTGGCTGCGAACCATTGAAAGTAGAAGTGTTGCCAGCCATTTCCTCCCCGTCCGCGGAGTAGCAGGGACATCTGATTGGCTGACGTGTTCCAAGCAGGACCTTCCCAAGCTTAATGTTCATTGGCTGCGAACCATTGAAAGTACAAGTGTTGCCAGCCATTTCCTCCCCGTCCGCGGAGTAGCAGGAACATCTTATTGGCTGACGTGTTCCAAGCAGGACGTTCCCAAGCTTAATGTTCATTGGCTGTAAACCATTGAAAGTAGAAGTGTTGCCAGCCATTCCCTCCCCTCCGCGGAGCATCAGGGACATCTGATTGGGTAACGTGTTCCAAGCAGGACCTTCCCAAGCTTAATGTTCATTGGCTGTAAACCATTGAAAGTAGAAGTGTTGGCAGCGATTCCCTCCCCCTCTGCGGAACACCATGTACATTTTATTGGCTAAAGTGTTCCTAGTACAAGTTTGCTCATTATTGGCTGGGAACGGTTCACTGTTGTGAACCATTTTGTGACGCACTTCAATGGAGTACGGGAAAAGAAAGTAGTAGCGGGGAGGGTAGGAACACTATTAACTCTGTACAGTGGTCACAAGGTGGTGGAGAGGGATTGTGAAGGTAAAAATAGTTTTTTTATATATTTTAAGGGCCATTTATATAATTGGCGTGGGGTGTACAAATCACGGCGGGAAAATAGCAAAGTGTGTTGCGGTCTTCTTTTTATTAAGTTTGCGGGTGGGATACTTCCCAGGAGCACTGTTTAGTTATAATGTGGTGTTTACTTTTCTGACGGGGAGCTGTGGTTGTGCAGCAAACATTTCAGTCTAGGTTTGAAATAGTTTTTATTAAGCAATTACAAATATACTTTCTTCGGAAACTGAAGCTGTATATATCAAAGGGGTGACAAATAAAAACGCAATTCATAAAATATCCCTTAAGCTGTGGGCACACCCTCCCTTTTTTTCTGCTATAGTTTGTAAAAGTGTTGCCCCATATTCTTGATAATATAAGAGGGCATGAGTTACTTTTAGATAAAGTAGAAAAGAAGTGCTACAAGAAACACTCCTGCACTACATCATCTCAGGTCACAAGAACAATAACAAGTAAAAAACAGTTAAACACAAATCACTTTATATTACATAGAAATGTACGCTTTATCATTTTTTATAATTTCTATTCTGTAGAATTCGGGAAAGTTCGGTCGTAGTGCTTAGAGGTCGCTCACTGCTCCGCTAACAAATCACGTACTCCTTTAAGAATATATAGGATAGTAGTATAAATAATATACACTACTGGTCGTATATATTCTATAGGGAGAAGGTGAATCGGAACTGCAACAGACAAAAATAGAAATAGTAAAAAAACATTCAGAAATGTAGGGTTTATCAAAGGTATTCACTAAGAAAGTATCTATGGAAACTATTTTTTTAAACTGCAATTTCCAAAAATATTGTCACTGTAAAAATATCTGATCAAGTAAGTTATAAAGGTCAGTAAACTGTATTTCAGATGGTTTACTCCTGGTGGCGACAAAGCTCCAATTCCTGTTGTGTGGAAATATCACACTCTTACAATATACACAGTGTCACTGATGGCACACAAAAAGGAAAATGAAAATGAAGTCATCAATACAAAACAAGATCAATAACGAAATACTTTCCAGCGATGAGTATGTTGAGATCTTCTTTTCTCCGGGACTTCGAAATCTTTCATCTTCGCGCCAACGGGTCATAAAGTGCTCTGAGATCACAATGACTGTTAATATTATAATATACATATTCACAGTATATGATCTCAAGAAAGAAACAGAGTAAGAACGAGAAGGTGCTGACGTTAAATATAAATCTTTAGTCTTCGCGTCGAAGGGTCATAAACTCCACTGAGGTCAGTATAAATGTTAATATTACAATATACATACTCACACTATATGATCTCAAGGGCGAAATAGACTAAAAACCAGAATCTGCTGACGTTACATATAAATCTTTAGTCTTCACGCCAACGGGTCACAAACTCCTCTGAGATCATAATGTGTGGTTATTATAATATACATACTCACACTATATGATGTCAAGGGGGAAATAGACTTGAACTAGAAGCTGCTGATGTTACATATAAATCTTTAGTCTTCGCGCCGACGGGTCACCAACACTTCTGAGGTCAAGTACAGTGTCAATATTATAATATACAAAGTCACACTATATGAGTTCAAAGGAGCCAGAACAGGAACAATGTTTGCTGTATTCTTTCTGTTTCTGAAAACAAGCTGCTGACGTTACATATAAATGGCAAAAACAACCAATAACACTTTTTTCTAAATACAAGTGTTTAAATATTGACAAATAGCTATGTATTATAAATATCTAGTATGCCATAATCAAACAACTTACAACTCAGGATTATGTTTTGTGGCCGCAAAAGAAGAATCCGACTGTAGAAAAGAGCACCTGCATCACTGAATGGAGACGCGTAAATAACTCGCAAAAACGAAACTAATCAATCAACGGGTGTGGTTTATATACTTTTTGGTTATTGAGTAGTCTATGGAAGGAAGATGCGGCTCCGCCCATTTAGATGTCACGTTTTACAGTTGACACGTGCTCACGTTTTAACTGTTTAACTTGTGCATGTGTTGGGAAAAGTTACAAAATGTGAAGCGGAAAAAGTTTCGATTTCGAACCTAACACCTATAAGGTCCTTAATATGTACATACGTTGGAGAGCTTAAAAACTGTTACCCGGAAAACCGTGTCATTTCCATTCTCATGAGTAAATACATTTATTAATTGCCATAATTCTAAATAGAAGACATAAAAAAAGATCTATCAGAATAGAAGAAAAAAAAACGTGATAATATTTCTCATCACTATGGTTTTAAATTAAAAAATGCGAGCATTTGTAAAGCGTACAGCTAACCCTGGAAAGGTGTGCCGGCGCTCGGGGCGTCGGAAAGATTAAGCAAGGTGTTGCCCACAGTGACATAGTGGTGGGCTAACGTGCCGCTGGAGCCGGGAATCGAACTGTGAACGCTGTTGTTCGAAGTCAGGTATCATAGCTGCTCCGTCACACTTTTTCCACACTTATATGTTAATTAGTGCTAATTAAGTTTTAAACATTGTTAAATTATAACTTATAACAGGCTACTGTTACAGTTAGTTTTTCACTACAAAAAGTATGCACGTCTTTTTAAATTTAGTTAAAAACAATATAGGTTTCAGGGACATTGTAGTTAGAAATTAGTATTTATAAAACCTTTCAAATTCTCTGAAAAAACCATAGGTTTTACAGACGTTATAGTTAGAAATTAGCATTTAAAAAACCTTTGAAATTCACTGAAAAAACCATAGGTTTCAGGGGCGTTATAGTTAGCTGGACATTTTACTCGTACAAAACCATAGAAATTCCACTGTTATAGTTAGTTCAGCTAACTATAACTCGCGCCCCCGCAATGCACTGCTCATGACGTCACATATTACATCATTCATGGCATGGTCAGTGACATCACTGATGACATCACTGATGACATCTCAAATGACATCACTGATGACATCATCCAGTGACTGTGTGTTTCTGTAATTTTTAAATATGTTTTACATATATTCTTAGGTGTATTGAAGAATGAGTGGGTGTATAAGTGTCTGGATGGGGGATTTTACAGGTGTGTGACTGATTGTATAAGTGAGTGATTAAACGTGTCTTACTGAATGCATGGGTTAGTGACTAAACTGTGTGAATGTGTGTATCAGTCTGTCTGTTGTTGTGTAAGCTGCTACATGGGTTGGTCAGTAGCTACATGAGTGTTTATATGGGTTATTGATTGTTTGCCTGAGTATTTGTATGGGAGACTGAGTGTGTGTGTGTGTGGGTGGGTTGGAGGTGTGTGACTCTGTGCATTGATGTGTGAGTGGTTGATTCACTGGGTGTATGGGTTCAAGAGTGCATGTGGAAACAGCTGTATGGGTGGGTGAGTGTGTGTATGGGTGTGTGGGTGAGTGAATGGATGTCTCAGTGGTACATGTGTGAGTAACTACATATGTAGAAGGCAGTATATGTGAGTGATGCTGTATATAAATGAGTATATGTGAGAGTGAGTGATTGTGAGAGTGGCTGTATGGATGAGTGTGTACTTGTATCACTGATTATATAAGAGAGTAATTATGCGTTAGTATCTGTATGAATTAGTGAGGTGGGGTGTGTATAACTGTATAGGTGAGTAAATGGGAGTGTGATTGATTCTTTGCATGACTGACTAGGTGTGTGAGTAACTCCATGGATGAGTGGCGGTGTGTGAGTGTCTGAATAGGTGTATGAGTGCATATAATAGTATTGTATTGATGAGTAACTGCATGTATAAGTGAATGTATGGGTGAATGAGTGGATGTGTGTGTAGACCTAGGAATCAAAGAGTGCGTATGTAGTAACTGGTATTGCTGTCTCGATGGTTTCGAAAATGGTAGTCTGTATTTTACAGTGGGTGTATTAAAGGTTATATTAGACTGTGAGGAGGTGCATCAAATTTTCACGTGGATGATGTCATCAGTGATGTCATCAGTGATGTCATTTCTGATGTCATCAGTGATGTCGTCAGTGATGTCACTGACCATGCCATGAATGATGTAATATGTGACGTCATGAGCAGTGCATTGCGGGGCGCGAGTTATAGTTAGCTGAACTAACTATAACAGTGGAATTTCTATGGTTTTGTACGAGTGAAATGTCCAGCTAACTATAAAGCCCCTGAAACCTATGGTTTTTTCAGTGAATATATATATATATATATATGTATATATATATATTTTTTTAGGTCTGGCCTGATGGTTGTAACTCTCTGCAAGGATGTGTAAAAAAAATCATTGAAAAATACATACATACATTGGGGGTCTTTGGACCAGCCTTGTTCAGCCATTGGTCTGTTCGACCTTTGTCTTCCACCCATGACAGCACATATCATAGGGCAGTGGTTCAGCCCACTTTATCCATATGCTCTGTTGTTCTGAAAGTGACTGCATTTTGCGTGGTAATGTTCATACTCGCTTGAAGATTAGCATGCTTCAGTGCCAGGGTTGGTGGGCCAGTAATTTGAGTTTCCATTTTCTACTTTTATAGACCACCTTTAATATTTTAAGAGCGCCTGCCAGCTCCGCAGTTAGTGCTGCTATGTTACATGCTTACAGTTAATTTCATCTGCAGTGCGCAGCATCTGCCTCTGCTACTAAACTAGGCGGCCATCTTTGAATAGTACTGTCCATGGTGTATCATTGTTAAAACATTTCATGATGTTATCAACACCTAGAAACAACATGTTGGCCATCTTTGATTGGTACAATAGACATATACTAAACACAATACCATTTCAAGGTGGGCACTGAGTGAGATGTTTACTGTACAGCTATTTTGGAATGTTACTGTGTGTCATTGTTTTACTCTTCCGTGATGGCCAGCATATTGCTTCTAAGGGTAACAACAATGATACTGCATACGCAATAACTTTCCAAGATGATCACCCACTGCTATGCTTAATTGTTTACTTTCTTACTGTAAGCATATTCCCACCACATTTAGGCAGCAGCATTTGTTTATTTTTTCTATTACATATGCTCTTTGTGTATGTATGTGTATGTGTGTGTGTGTGTGTGTTTAGGTGCAATGGATGAATGGAATAATGAGTCCGTGGATGGAGGAATGAGTCGATGAGTAAACGGGTGAATGGAAGCATGGTTGCAAGCAAGAATGACTGAGTGCATGTATTAGAAGTTATTGAGTGGCTAAACTCACTGATCACTGAAGACGCCCTTTCAGTTTTAAGCCAGACCTACAGGCATTGCTAATGCTTGTGTGAAGAATGGAAAAGTACCAGAAAGGTTTGAAGGTCTTGTGACTCTTTGATGTGGAACAACTCTTGTAAATTTTATGTCAGGACCGGAGGCGAGGATTATGCTATTCTTTCTCCACTTTATTGAATAGCAGCCATTTAAAGTAAACAAAATAAACTACCAATCCCATGAAACCTTGGGAATATCATAGAAAACAATGACAATAGAGTCCAACCTGTAGAATGTCCTTCCACCAATCAGGAGGCTCCAGCCGGGTGATAGTCCCTTGTCACTGGCCCTTCCTCCTCTTTCTTCGCTGCTCACAGCCAAAGATAAGTGTCATTCATTCCCTCTCGTTTTGACTGGGTTTTTGTTGTTAGAATTGCTGTATGGTGTTTTGTTCTGAGGTAAAAATATATTGCCTTGTGCTTAAGTATATTGCCTTGTGCGGTTAATTTTAATTGTATTGCCAGTAAGCTGTTAATTTTCTGTGGTGGTGCGCACCCCCCCGCTGTTGCGTATAGCGGCGGTGCCCGTTTTTAAAGGTTCTGTGTTGGTTTTCAGCATTACTGTGCTGAGTGTGGGCCTTCCCGCTTCTCTGTGGCCTGTTTCCGGCCGTGGGGGTGTTTCTCCGCTCCTTCGTGGCCGTTTTGATTTGGTGCAGGCTCGCGGCACGGTCCTCCCGCCGCCTGAGGGCGCCTGACTAGTGTTGCTCGACGCGGCCCGCGCGCTCCAGATTCTGCGCATTCCACGCATTCCTGGAATCAGAGCGACGGCGCCGTGTCAGTGAGCGGGACGCTCAGTGACACGGCGAGGGATGCCCCCGTTGCGGACCTGTAAGACTGCAATTAACCCTTACGCCCTGTCAGAAGGGTCTGTATGTGCTAAAATTTTAATAATTACCGCTTACGCTCCCGCGTGGAGTCAGTATCAGGCTTATTGCCTTAGGGACCATTCTCCCAGACGTTCTTGCCCTTGAAAATATTGCCCCAGGGCTGTAGGGTCCCGGGCTCAGACCCCTCATTTAAACGTGGTTTTCTCCACCTTAAAGTGTAGGCTGACACCCAGCCCCCTTAATACTGGGCATATCCTGCCATTATAAATTTGCCCACACACAACTACTTTGAGTGCGTGACAGGGCATAGGTACTCAACTGTGTCATGGACCCGTACTTGGTGGACCAAGGGGAGGAGGAGGACCCCCTCAACTCCCTCCCATATGATGATGACTTTTATGATGCGGTTGACGCATCTATATACAGGGCGGTTTCTGAGGCCATGGCCCCCCTAGAAGAGCGCCTTTTGCGCCAAATCGCGCAGGCATGCAACAGACTATCAGGGTCCATTTCGGGTACCACCAACCCACCTCAGGCTGACGGCCTTTCCACCCCTGACCCTCAACCACCACCAAAACGTCCCCCCGAGGCGGGGGTAGACCTTGATGCCTTCGCTAGGCTTAAGCAGGCATTCCTGGCCAGCACTGCTCCCCCAGTTCCCCCTGTGCTTCCCTCAGACACCGCAGACGGTGACCATAGGGACACAGACAAGGACGCAGGTCCCTCTCGACCCTGGCTCCCCACTCACCCCCCGGCTACCCAAAATGACCAGGGCCTCTGTGGGGACATACTGGACCCGGATGAGATCCTTCACCCGAGGTCTTCGGAATGGGCTCCGTCAGACAAAGTCGCAGCGTATGTGGCGAGCTGCATTCGGAAGCCTCTCAAGTAGGACGCCCACAACTGCCTCAGGGCGGAATGTCCTCAGCCGTCTTTGGAGGGCAGGGTCGCAATGAACCCTGACATCGACCTGCGCATGGCCACCTTTTTACAAAAATTCATCAAGGACCCTAAAAAAGGGATTGACAGATCGTGGCGTGCTTGCCAAGACAAGCTGTTAGACACGCTTGGCCAGCTCACGAAATTCTTGGACATTGCAGAGGAAGCGAAGGCTTCAGGTTCCTTTATCTTGCCAGATACTCTGTCCTCATGGGCACAACACGCCGTTGTCTTCTTGGGCAACGCCAACTGCACCTTGTCCACCGAGCAGCGCAGATCCTTGTTAATCAAGGTGGACCCCAAGCTTGGGGATCTGGCGGACTCGGAGGCGGGTCCCATGGCACAAGGTGGCCTTTTCCGCAAACCCTTCATTAAGGAGTTAGGCAAATTTGTCAACACTTTCACCTCATTAGACAAAGCCCAATCTTCTATTAAGAAAGTGTTCCACCCTCGGGTTTTCCGTGGGGCCGGTCGAGGAAGGGGCCGCTCGACCGGCCGCCCTAACCACTATACTCCCAGAGGGCAAGACTCCAACAAAGGCCATTACCAAGACCAGACAAGATTCGGCAACTTCTACCCCACGTGGGGTCGGAGGGGCAAGAACAGAGGAGCCAGAGGCGCCGACGCTTCCAATAATGCCGGTGAGTGTCATACCTTCTTCCCTTCTAAAAGTAGGGGGCCGTCGGGCGAATTTTTCCCAGGTCTGGACTTCCATCACGGGAGATGCCTGGGTCCTACAGATGATTCAGGGCTTCGTAATAAAGTTCTATGGGTATCACTTCCAGCCCGTGGCTCCACGTCCCATATGTTTTTCTGCGGCAGACTCCGCCTTGGTAACGCAGGAGGTGCAGTCTCTACTGGCCAAAGGGGCAATTTCCCAAACCCTTCCCCATCCAAGGGGGTTTCTCAGCAACCTATTCCTGGTGGACAAACAGGACGGGGCAAGCGCCCGGTCATCAATCTACGCGAGTTCAGCGAGTGGCTGGTCTATCTCCACTTCAAGATGGAGGGTATTCACCTCCTCCGAGATATCTTGAGACATCAGGATTGGCTGGTGCATCTGGATCTCAAGGACGCCTACCTCTCGGTACCTGTGTTCCCTCCCCACAGGAGGTTCCTACAATTTTCTTGAGAGGGCAGGACCTATGAGTTCACCACTCTCCCCTTCGGCCTGTCCTCGTCCCCTTGGTGTTTCACCAAGGTCCTCAGACCGGTGATTGAATGCCTGAGAGCACAGAGCATGCGTCTCATCGTCTATCTCGACGACATCCTGATGATGGCACAGTACCCGCGGATGCTCGCACAACAACTACAGACAGCGATCGACCTCCTACAGAGCTTGGGTTTCGTGATCAACGAAATGAAATCTTCTCTGGTTCCCTCCCAGAGGGTGATTTTTCTAGGTTTCTCGATTGACTCTGTCGAGACTACACTCAGCCTCCCTTCCAGGAAGGTGACAAAGATCCGCCACGAGCTCCGGCGAGCACTAGCAAAACCGCACATCTCCCTCAGGCAGGTGGCCCGCATCGTGGGACATTGATCCAGGCCATCTTCCCAGGGCCATTACATTATCGAGCCCTTCAACGGATGAAGGCCGCTCACTTGCGCAGAGGCCTCGCATATTCACAAAAGGTGACTCTGACATTGGATGCCAGGGAAGAGCTCACCTGGTGGCTCGCCAACATGGAGGCCTGAACGGATGAGCAATTTTCGGTTCCGCGCCAGATATTGTCATAGAGTCCGATGCCAGCGGACTAAGGGGTCGATTCCGATCTCGGCCGGTAGGGCACCGAATCGGATTTGGCTTAACCGGATCCGTTTCGGAGCCCTATTTCCCGACCGATTCGTACGTGCGTCCGGGCGAGCGAGTACGATGCGTGCGCTCGCGAAATCGCCGACCGACTGGTTCGCAGAACCCGACCGCTCCGACCGACTCGTTCGCAGAACCCGACCGGTCCGACCGACTCGCACGGAGACGACTCGCACCGTGCAATGGAGACGTTCCCCGGCCGGGTAAGTACGATGCGCACCTCGACCAGTCTGACCGACTCGTGCAGTCCGGTTCCAAGGAGCTGTCGGAGCCGCACTTTGGGGGTCCGTGTCGGACCCCCATGTAAGCATAGCCGCGCGAGTCGCACACAGGGGGGACCCATGGGTCCCCCCTACCTGTGCATGTACCGCGCGAGTCGGTTCGACTCGTACCCGCTGTAGGGGGCGCCCTTGTTCGCCTCACACCCATTGAGTGAATGGGAGCCCGCGTACGCGTTGCACGACTGGCTCCCATTGACTTCAATGGGAGTCCGACCGAATCGAGTCCGATAGCATACGGACGCATCGTACTCGTTCGGTCGGGCTGCTAGGGTCCGATTCGGTAGGAAATCTCTCCGGGTCCGGCTCGGTCGGGGAGATTTCCGGCCTGAATCGGAATCGGCCCCTAGGTTGGGGAGCAAGGTGTGGAGATTTCACTATGGGAGGTGTGTGGTCTCCTCTAGAGCAACGTTTACATATAAATTGCTTGGATCTCCTGGCAGGTTCCTTCGCGATCCAGTGTTGGACCAAAGACTCAATCCAATCTTGTGTCCTCCTCAAGATGGACAATGTGTTGGCAGTAAGATACATAAACCACTTGGGAGGTACCCGTTCAAAAGCCCTATCCGACCTCGCAGCCAATTTTTGGCAATATTGCCTGGATCGCCTGGCAGGTACTCTGCCGTGACAGGACAATCAGGCAGCAGATTTTCAGTCACGCCACTTCCACGATGGGAGCCTGTGCAAGCTGCATGTGGGAGTGTTTGCAGATCTTCAGAGCAAGTGGGGTCCCTTTTCAGTGGATCTTTTTGGCTCCCGCTTGGATCACCAGCTGCCCCGGTTCTTCAGTTGGAGGCCGGATCCTCTAGTGGAGAACACGGATGCGTTCCTGCAGAACTGGCAACCGGAACGGGGCTATGCTTTCCCCTCGTTCGCAATGATCACCAGGGCCTCGGCCCAGGTTCAGAGGCATGTAGTGGACGTGGTGATGGTCACCCCGATTTGGAGATCGCAAGTATGGTTTCCAGTTCTTCTGGAACATTCTTGGGATTTTCCAATCCCACTCCCCCGATTTCCAACTCTTCTTCTCAATCCGGCTCAACAGCCTCATCCTCTCAGTGTCCAAAGGTCGCTGTCGCTCATGGCGTGGCAGATTACCAGGGACTATGGGCGGTCCCAGGCCTTTCGGGAGCGGCTGAAAAATTCATGTCCAAGGCCAGGGCAGACAGTACAGTTAAACACTACAAATCCACCTGGAGGCGGTGGTCCCATTGGTGTTTGCGACGGGGTCTCGATCCCGTGGCAGCGGATGTGACCCACATTTTGAATTTTTTGGCTTCTCTGGCAGAGGACGGATTGGCTTACAGATCCATCAATACGTTCAGATCCGCCATTTCGGAAGGCCATGTAGAGGTGGATGGATCCCCGGTGGGGGAACATCTGTTCGTCTGTCGCCTTTTATGGGGTATAAGGCTGTCTCTTCCCCCAGAACCAAGATGCTCAGCGCTCTGGGAAGTGAACCAGGTGCTCAGCCTTTTCCTCTCGTGGCAGCCGAATAGATTCCTCTCCAGACAGGAACTGTCAGCAAAGCTAGCCATGCTCCTTTGCCTGATTTCCTGTAGGCGGGTGTCGGATGTCAGGGCTCTGGATATCTCCGATCTGATTTTTTCCCCCTCAGGAGTTACATTCAATATCCATAGACGGACCAAAAGTGGCACAAAATCCATTTCGTATCCAGCTTTCCCGGATTCCCCTAAGTCACAGCTTTCCAAACTTTTCATGTTGGTGACACACCTTTTAGACAATCTTCATCTTGCGACACGGTAACGCGAGCGAGCGCAGCGAGTGAGCCCGAACCACCTAAGGGGTGTTCGAAGGGGTTCTCCCCCCGAGAAAATTTTGAAAAAATAGTGGGCAAATGGTGCATTTTCAAGCAAATTTGAGAAAGCAGGAAGGTTAATAAAGCAATTGTGAATCTGTTCTAACAAAGACAGTGACTGGCAAAACTGGGTGTAAGCAAGGTTAGGTTTGTGCCTGAAACAAGAATATAATCATGCACACATTGACACATGGCCCAGTGATTTACGGCACAAAAAGGGCGGGTGCACGCACTGCCAACCCATTCAACCATGCACAAAGTCCGCCTGCTGCCTTGCTGAATATGAGTTATACAAAAATCCGTTCAGGAAGGGGGAATTGTGAGTGGTAAAACAATCATGCAACTTATCAGCGGTCTCTGCGTATTGAACTCAGGTGGGACCGCTTTCCTCAGCGCAGCGCGCCAAAAGGCAACAGAAAATAAGACGAGTCATATGTTTTTCCATTCAGCACTATGAGGTAAAATTAACTGCATATAAGAGATACGGAAAAATACATATATGTCATAGAAATTGTAAATATCAAAATGTATGGGGACACAACATATCTCACGAAAACCTTTCATTGATTTAAAAAAAAAAAATATGATTTGTAATATAACACACATACATTTCCAAAACATGTTGTCCTTTATGAGTAACAATATGTAAATATGTGCAAGAATGAAAAACTTTGAATAAAAACAACAGCACTTACTATTTTATTGAGATGAATGAGGTGGATAGGATGAACACAGCTGGTCAATATTTGGTGGAATATTAGATAAAGACACTCGCATTTCGTCATTAAGCATTTTCAAACTTCCCAGTTGCAGTTGAAAGAAATGGATATCTGATGCAATCATAGTCTTGGATTTCAACATTTGGGAAGTAATGATGGAGCAATGTTAAATGGTCAACAATCAGCGGGCTGATATCACATTTCAGCGGGCACCCAGCAGTTTTGGAAAACATTTCAAAATTTCCTTCTTTCGCTTTGCTTTTCCAAATTGCTCTTTTGTCTCTCATAGCACAAGAATTACAAAATGTGAATAAAAACAACAGCACTTGTCTTACTATTTTAATGAGATATATGAGGCTGATAGGATGAACACAGCTGGTCAATATTTGGTTGAATATTAGATAAAGACACTCGCATTTCATCATCAAGCATTTTCAAGCATCCACGTTTCAGTGTCTTTAAGTTTGTCATCGTTGAAAAGGATACCTCACAAATGTATGTAGTAGAAAACTGCAAGAGAATTTGTAACGCTTTTTTACCTATGTTTGGATTCATTTTTGAAACACGAATCCAAAAGCTGTCTAAATCACCCTCTGCATGCATCATTAACATACTTCGATCATTTTTTATTTCAGCAAATTCTTCTTCTTCAGTTAGTGAAAAGTTCCCAGTTGCAGTTGAAAGAAATGTATTTCTGATCCAATCATAGTCTTGGATTTCAACATTTGGGAAGTAATGATAAACTTTCTCTCCGAGCAATGTTAAATGGTCAACAATCAGCGGGCTGATATCACATTTCAGCTGGCACTCATCAGTTTTGGAAAACATTTCAAAATTTCCTTCTTTCACTTTCCTTTCCCAAATTTTCATTTTGTCTCTCAAAGCACAAATTTTATCTACTGCTGTTAAGATATTTTCTCCTTTTCCTTGCATACTGGTGTTAATTTTATTCAAATGTTCAAATATGTCAGCAAGATATGCCAATTTTGTGCACCAAAGTTTGTTTTGAATTAGATCGCAGAATTCGTGTTGCTGATTTTCCTCAAAAAGTTTAAGCATCATTTCCCGCAATTCGTATACACGACAAAGCATGCGACCTCTTGAGAGCCAACGAACGTCTGTGTGCAGTAGGAGCTTTTTAAACCTTGCCCCCATTTGTTCACAAATATGAGCAAATATTATTGATTTAAGAGGTCTGCTTTTAATGTAATTGACCATTTGAATCACTTTGTCCATAACTTTTCTTAATTAATTTCCAATGGTTTGCGCGACTAGTGCCTTGCGATGTAAAAAGCAATGAGTAAATATGATATTTTCATTTTCTTTCTTTGCTAAAGCTATAAAACCTTTTGTTGAGCCAACCATTGAGGGTGCACCATCCGTGCATATCCCGACACAATTTAACCAGCGCAAATTATTTTCCTTCATGAAGCAATCTAAAGTTTTAAATATATCCTCACCTCTAGTTCTCAATGGAAGTTCTAGGCAACACAGGAATTGCTCAATAATTCTGTCAGTATGAATGAAACGTATAAAAACCAGTAATTGAGCTAACCCACTGACATCTGTTGATTCGTCTAATTGCTATGTAAAGATCATATTATCCTCTTGAAAAATATCCTTCATTTGCAGCTTAACGTTAGCAGACATATCTTGAATACGTCTTCAAATTGTGTTATCTGCCAAAGGATTTTATTAACTTCTATCTCAAATTCTGGCCCAAACATTGTTCGAACAATAGCACAGCAAGATTGCTTTATGGTGGTTTCGGCAACAGTGTGTGGTTCCTTGTTTTTGGCAATTATTTGAGCAACCAAGTAACTTGCCTTTTGAGCTTTCTCTGATGTCTTCATTCTCTTTGTGAATGATGCAGACTGCTTCCTTATAGATTTTGAAAGCTCAATAAAGTATTCTACTGGTTTTTATGACAAATGGCTCTGTTTTGTGGTAAAATGTCGTTTTAATTTATTTGGTACCATACTTTCATTTGCAAGTACTTCCCCACAAACTAAACACTGGGGACAAGGATGGTTTTCATTACCAGAAAATGTGAACCCCAGTTTCATATAAGCTTTATTATATAAACAAGGATCGGAGATTTTCCCTTTACACTTCTTACGTACTGAGACAGACCGTTCAGTTGATTCTTGGGTACTTTGCTCAATAGCTGCTACATTTTGTTCTTCGCAAACGCCATCTTCACCAGCTTTTCGCTTCTTAATTATAAACTTATCCATTTTTAGTTTCTGTTTGCCTTCCGGGAAAATTAAGAAATGTGGAAATCTAGAGATAGGAAGAACATGAGATACGAAGTTTAACATTCTTACGCCTTGCTTACAGTCCTCATTCTCTCTAGTAACATTTCAGGATTTGATTAGCAGATAATCAGGTGAAATCAGAGCTCTCAGCATAAGGTGGGACAGAAGTAATAACTGCATTGACGCTGGCTCGGACAGACTCAGGATGCCAAGTGAGCTGTCCAGAACCCACAATTATATTCCATCCTTTATCAGAAGGCCCTTACATTTCCATGCCATGGTCTTCCCCTCCAAACTAGATTGCTTACTTTCCTAAAAAACAAATTTATGTCTCATTTCAAATCTACTTATTTGAACAGGAAGCAATCAAGAGATAATCACATAAACAACCACATATTCCTCTGCTAGGACACTGAAGCCTTTTTGACTTGATCAGAGACAGGCAACCTAAATGAGGTAGCAGTGCGGCACGCGGATCTCATGACATTGAAGGTGGAAGAGCCACGCCAACATTGCCCATGGGAAATTCTAATTAAATTGGAGGACCACGTTTCTGAAACCTCTAAAATGGTTGGGAAATCAAACTGTTGCCCAAGCTGTGTTGAAAATAATGGCTGCCATCTTTCAAGAATCTAGTTCTAATCTAGTCAATCACAGGACTTAAGATTGGTCTATAAAGCAATGAAGCAAACACAAGGAGATGATGGACGGAGCGCTGAAACTTTACAGACACTCACCCCCAGTCACAGATCTGGGTTGAATCCATCATCATTCTTTAGCTCACATCGCCACCTCAGTTCAGACCCAGCTATATGACAATGAATTTACACTGGAAGAGTAAGCAGTAAACACAGAGCTGGAATCTCAACCAATTTTGAAAGTCAGAAAGTCAGCCCCAGGTCTGTTAGTGTTTGTTAGGCATAAATGTGCAAGATTTATTGATGAGTTTCTGTGAAGCACTATAAATCGCAAAAATGTTCAATGGGTTGAAGATAAGAAGGATGACTAATCCCAGCGATGACTGTGCATCTGCTCCTCCGTTTCAAAAAACATAATATTCTATGGATCTTTACTTTTATCTTTTCACTCTTCTGTAACTATACCTCTCAATCACAGATCAAGTTAGCAAATGATAACGACATAAATACAATGCAGGAACATAATGCAGAGTCGTCACAGGCTTAGAACTTGGAACACAAGCATTGTAATAACGGAGGTAGAAGTACATTAAGCAACATAATATCAGCCCTGGGGCTATGACGCCCTTTCTTTTATTAACAGATGGGATCTCAGAACAAGAGCCCTGCAAGTGTTTTGGAACACAAACCTTTTACCACTCAGTTCTGATACTAATTTGGTGATTCAGGGACACAAAAACATACTAGGTATCTGCTGTAATGCCAACTAAACCAAATATCAGAGCAATCACCAGAAGGGCCAACTAACCCCTGGCATTCGAGAATCCACATCCTTTGGCTTCCCAAGACCCTTCATCTCAGCCTTTGCAACGACTCTGACAAGAATAAAAGGAACAGTGGTCATACCCACAACCATTGTTCATGCATAATAACGTGCATGCTGCTGATCTATTCCGGAACTGGTGGCCTCTTGCCACCTGCGCCCCTTTGAATCGCCACAATAAAAAAAACATTTAACATGAAAAAGTCAATCTTAGAAAACATGTTTCACCTGTAGCCCATTTGAAATATTTTCATGCATACCGTACCACAGAAGTGGGTACCTTGGGTATGTAAACGTGTCTCTCATACCTCCCCCTCATACTCTGCTTACAGTGCTGGAGTATGTAAATGTCTCCCATACCACCCCCTCATACTCTGCCACAAACATGCATAAATATACAGACAAAGGATGACCGACAAACATACAATCACATGCATAGAAATATGTGACATTTCCAGACTCAAGCACACGCTCTCTCACACACATACACACACTCACGCTCACACACACAGAGATGACCCAAAGAAGCGACGGCATGGTGAACACAAATTCTCAGACACGCGCATACACAAAAGCTTGCACTCTCCTAGACACAAAGGGCAATTGACTAACAAACACACAATGCTGAAACGAGACAAACTCTCCGGGAGCACCCCAAAACAAAACCGGAAGCACCTGCACTTTTGACAGTACACCCTCAAGTAACTGAAACCATGTCTGCCCTGCTAGATGTTTCAAATACAACTGGCTTTAAACTCGCACACAGCTGTGAAAAAACACGCAAAACAAACGCAGAAACCCTCGCAGGAAGACAAACACACTCAACAACTTGCACACAAAGAAAAAGCTTCGGAAACAAAAAAAACAGGAAGGCAAATAAATGCAGGTTGAAAAGCCTAAACATGAACGTAACCAGACATGGTCCCAGGAGCACACAGTACAAACAGAGAGGTCCAGGCCTACAAATGGACGGCAACATGACCTGGGAGGCAGCTCTAAGATGCTGTGTACTATAGATGGCTGACTCTGTGTAATACCACAGTAGTGACATTATTGGGAGGACTGTAATAGCCCCTCGCACATGTTTTTTTTCCTTCTCCCTCCTTGTTTTCTTCTCGGTATAGTTCTTTGTAATTCTAAAAACGTGTAACTTGGAGACCGAACCTCAGAATGCTAAACTTGAACACCATGAGGCCTGCTGCACTAGATAGCAGGAGGCCTGCTGAGCAGCGAAAGCCTTAAACTGGAGCAAACAGTCAGAGACAGGGGTCTTGTGCACGTAGCGTAGAGTCTGAGCCATGGGGTTAATAATGCCAAATCTGAGGCGTGCTGCACACAGAGTTTGAGGCCTGGGCGCACTGTATGATGACGGAAAGCCTGCTACACACAAACATCCATCCTCATGTAGGCAGAGTCTGAGAGATGAGGCATGCTATCCATGCACACAGACGCAAGCCTCCTTCCTGCATACAGCATTGCGCACAGCTACACTGTGCACAAAGACACAAGCCTCCTGCACGCACACAGCATTGCGCACAGCTACACCGTTCACACAGACTCAAGCCTCCTGCACGCATACAGCATCACACAGCTGCAGACTCTGTGGTGCCTACTGCTACACACAGAACGAACTTGCATTCTATAATACACAGACAGTAAGGCCTGCTGCCAAAAGGCAGCGCAATGACTACTGGACAGTTTGAGGTCGTCTGCACACGGGGTAGAAGGGCTCACTGAAAAAGCCAAACTTTAAACTCCAGCAAACAGAGCCATTAACAAACGCAGTGGGTCAGGTCAGGGAAGGAAAATGGGACAAAGCCAATTCTATTCCTTTATATCGCATATTTATTTGCTATTTGCACACAGTTGTTGCGGGTTTTATTGACCAAACAAAGTTTACTACTACTAAAAATTTGTGCATTTGCACTAAGACACAAAATGCACACAGAAGGCACACAAACATCGGGCGATACCCACAGAAAACCTTGCACACACAAATCAACACAGACAACTATGCACACAGGCCAACAGGTGTAACAGCATATGCAGATGTCTATGCCTTCGCTGAAAACAAAACACAAATACACACAGACAATATGAATGCCAGTACACATTGAGTCACTACCAACATAAGTAGGATCGTACAGGATGGATGCACGGGCGGGGCTGAATAGATTTAGTGATGGTGGATACATGGAATACTTGGACGAAAGGGGTAGGGCTGCCTCGATGGATGGCTTAAGTGAGAGGGCAGATAAAAAGCATGGTGATGATGCGGAAATGAAAAGATATCGGTGTGCGTTTGGGAGGATGGGTGTGCTGAGGGGAGGGGGCAGACGTATGTAAAAGGGTGTGTGCATAGTTGAAGAAATAAATGCTCTGCTCTAATAAATAAATGAAATGGGTAACCTAAATCGATGCTATTTTCTAGTAAAATGTTTGCCCAACACCAAATAAAATGCACACGCAATGGCAATCTGTGAAGATCATCTGGCCCCGCCAAATGTCCTTTGCTTGCTGCACAGATCCCTGGCATGTAAAACCCTTCAGAGATAATAATGCCTCTGTTGACCCCCAAGGCCTTTGTTAAGGCAAAGGCAGCATTGTACCCCCCACCCCCACATAACGGCAGCCATACTAAGCCCCTTGACCTCTTACCTGGGGGCAGCCGAGCAAGCACTTCTGCTGCAACACTTTTGTGACTGCCACATAAGGCATCATGCACTCATGCCACACTCTCTAACATCATGGCATCCACTCAGACACACACACAAACACACACAAACGAACACCCCTCACCTGCGGGATGGTAGACAAAAGGCACAAAGGAGCGTATGTACAGACACAATTACATCCCGTCATCAGAACCTCTTATGCGTCAAATAAACCCTTGTGTTCGTACAATACATGTGAGTCTGATAGAGCAGTACATTAGCAACCTCCGCGATATGGCTACTATCACAATCGCACATAACTAAAACCATGGAGTGTGTAATTATCCTCACTCTACGGAAAGATTTAAAATATCGAAAATTTACCTTACCCGAGCGCCTGGGGAGCAGAGGCGGCTCCGTGGTCACTGCGTCGTCGCAAAGGGAACAAGGCTGCGCGCTCAGCTCAAGCTCGCCTAACGCTTCTCCTTCCTTCGCATACGCCGTACTGCGTCACTGAAGGCAGACGCCCAAGAGAGCATTCGCCCTAATCAGCCCGCAGACTTCATTGTCGCGTGACACACCCACGCATGGGAGGCGACACAGTACTGTGTCGCGACACACATTTTGGAAAGCACTGCCCTAAGTTATGTGTGGTAGCCTGCCTCAAGGCCTATGAGGAGATGTCGGAGGAATTCCACTCCCCGGGCGAACAACAACTCCTAATCGCTCTGCGGAAGCCACACAGAGCTGTTTCCTCCCCCACAATTGCCAGGTGGGTGCGCTGGGTGATGTAGGAAGCGGGTATTGACCTACGCAAGTTGGGAGCCCACTCTACCAGAGGGGCGATGGCTTCTAAAGCGTTCACGCTAGGGGCGTGTTTGGAGGACATCCTCAACGCTGCAGACTGGTCTTCGGACTCTACATTCAAACAGTTTTATTTCAAACCAGTGCTGCAAATCGCCTACGGTCCTGACATAGAATGAAAAATTTCCTAGCTATCGTAACGGAAAGTTTCAATTCTATTAAGGACTCGGAGGCGAGGATTATCCTACCCAGGGTTCGCATACATCGGGAACCTTCCCACCCTCGTTGTGGAGTAAGTACGTATTTTGAGTATATCTCTGACCTGTATTGTGTTCTCAATATGTACGATCAATGAATGTATGCTTAAATATTTTCTTTTAGGGCTAATCCTTAGCCATGGTTGTACCCTAATATATATTGTTTTGGTTGTAGGAATGGACGCAAGCAAACAAGATTCATGATTTGCCAATGGAGGCTGGGCTCGCGCGTCGAAAGAGGAGGAAGGGTCAGTGACTAGGAACTATCACCCAGCTGGAGCCTCCTGATTGGTGGAAGGACATTCTACATATTGGACTCTATTGTCATTGTTTTCTATGATATTTCCAAGGTTTCATGGGAATGGTAGTTTATTTTGTTTGCTTTAAATGGCTGCTATTCAATAAAGTGGAGAAAGAATAGCATAATCCTCGCCTCCAAGTCCTTAATAGAATTGAAACTTTCCGTTACGATAGCTAGGAAATTTTTCATTCCCCTGTATAATACAAGCACCCAAGTCTGAGGGTTCAATTACTCATGCGAACATAAAATCAGAACAATTCTCAGGGTTGCATTTGTTTATTTATTTATTTATAAAGTGCGAGCATTCATCCAAAGGATATCACGGCGCTAAAGGAGAGCAGAACACAAGTGAGGAGTTCTTCAGGGGGGTAGCTAGTAACGGATCAGACTTTAGGGAACAAATAAGTTTTCAGTTTTTGCCTAAATGCTAAGTAGCTATCAGTGATCCGGAGATCAAGCGGAAGTTTATTCCATAATGTGGCCGCAAGGTGGGAAAAGGAGCGGCCACCTACTCTGGACTTCCTGATCCGTTTAGTCTGTGCCTGTGCCTGAAGTCGTGATCTCAGGTCCTCGCGGGAGCATAGAATTTGACTCTATCTTGGAGGATCTTTGGGCCCAGATGGTGTAAGACCTTGTAGGTATGGCTCAGCAATTTGAAATTGGCACTTTGTCTCATTGGGAGCCAGTGTAATGACCTCAGACATTCCGATGCTGAGCTGAACTTGCTCTTGCTGCATACCAATTTGGCTGCCGCATTCTGAACCAGCTGTAGCTGTGAGAATAAGTAGTCTGCCATGCCAACAAATAGAGCATTCCCATAGTCCAGCCTGCTTATAAGCAAGGCCTGGACAATGGTTCTCCTACATTCTAAGGGGATCCACTGAAAAAGTCTTCTTAACAATTTTAGTGTTGCAAAACGTTTCCCACATAGAACACGTTTGTGATCTTTCATTGAGAGGGCACTAACAACGAGAATGCCCACATTTTTTGCAACTTGTTTGGGTGCAGGGTCTTACCCATTGATGCCGGCCACCAGGTTGCCTTCCACACTAGATTTGCTCCTCCAAAAAGTAGGATCTCCGATTTGTCTGCGTTTAATTTCAGACAGTGATCGGACATCCAAACTGCCATTTCTGAAAGACAGCTCGTAAGTCTAGTCCTAGTGTCTTCATGTCCATCAAGGGCAATCATCAATTGAGTATCATCTGCATAAGAGCAGGTGATGATGCCCCATTTTGCGCTGATTTTAGCTAGTGAAGACACATAAACATTAAAAAGGGTAGGGCTCAGGGAGGCTCCCTGTGGTACCCCGAACTTCATAGTTTTTGGGTTTGAGAAAAAGGTACCCAATTGTACTGTCTGAGTTCGGTTACTCAAAAAGGAGCAAAGCCACTGAAGAGCTTTGGATTGGATGCCCTTACCCTGCAGAAATTTTAACAGGAAATTATGCGAGACGGTGTCGAAAGCAGCCGACAGATCCAACAGGATCAATGCGGCAGCTCTTCCTTGGTCCACCACGGACCTGATGTTATCTAGCACTGCCAAAAGGGTGGTTTTGGTGCTATTGTTGGCTCTAAAGCTGGTTTGAGTGACATCCAGTAGCTCATTCGTCTCGAGGTAATCTGTTAATTGTTTGTTTACGAGCTTCTCCATTACTTTGGATAAGTATGGGAGCTGGGATACAGGACGGTAATTTGCTGGATTTTGAACATCAGCTCCAGCTTTTTTTAAGAGAGGAATTACCGTGGCTGTTTTCCATACTTCAGGAAATGTTGCAGAATCAAGTGATTGATTGAATATTTGTGTAACATAAGAGCAGATAGTAGGTGCAATCCGAGAGAAAATAAAATGAGGGCAAGGATCTAGCGGGGACCCAGATTTGACTCCGGCCATTGCTTTTGCTACCTCCTCTTCCGTAAAATTTCTAAAATTTGTGAGATGGACCTGGGCATCAGAATCTAGATCTAAGATTTCCCAGTTTGTGTCATCTGGAGGATGCTGATCTCCAAAAGAGGAATAGATAGTCGAAATTTTATCAACAAAGAATTCACTGATGGCTTCACATTTCTCAGCAGAGGGTACCAGCACTTGAGAAAAGCTGGGAGGACTACAGAGCTCTTTAACTATTTTAAAGAGTTCTTTCGGTGAACTACTGTTGTCATTCACCCGTTTTGCAAAGTATGACTTTTTTGCATTTTTGATGGCATTATTGTAAGATCTCAGTTCCGACTTATATAACTGTCTATCTGTATCTGCTCTGGATAGTCTCCACTTGTGTTCCAGTATTTTACACTTTCTTTTCAAGATTTTGAGATCATTTGAATACCATTTTTCTGATTTTATTCTACTTTGGAATTTATTCTCAAGTTTAGGGGCACACAGATCAAAAGTGTTGAAAATTTCTACTAAAACATTGTCTAAACTTGTATGCACATTTGATGACATCAAGGCATATTGATCTTTTGAGGAGAATTGACGCTCGAATGTGTCGGGAGTGACGAGCCTCCAAGGTCTTTTTGTCCCAGTTAAATTTATTTGAGAACGGGTTGATTTCATCAATCGTCCGGTATTAAATCAAGTTGTGGGCTCTTGCCATTTTTTTGCCTACATTTGCTTCTTAGCGGTAATGGCGGAGGAACTGATCATATATAGAAATACTGCTTGATAAGCCCTACTTTTGCTCATGCTATTAGTCTCCACACCTGCTTCTGGCCATATGTAGCAGGGCATAGTGTCTCAACACCTTCAGGACATTCGCTTGTCACTGTTTCTCCTTTGACAGTTACATTCCAAATGTGTCTTGAAATTTTTACTTTCAGTGCCCATCACAAAATCTTCCTTTCCTATCAACTATCTGTAAAGTTTAGAGTAAGTCCAAGAAGGTCTGTTCATAAGGGCAACTCTAAAAACATACTTTGGGTCTGATTATCTATTTCATCCTTCAAGTTTCATTTTTTTAAATCAGCTGTCCAACAGGTTTTCCCTCTGATTAAAACAGTGACCTCCAATACACAGTGGGGCATATTCTCAAGGAGCTATCGCCGAGTTATCGGCACTTTATCGCAGCCAAATCCACGATAAATGTATCTCCCCATTCCCAAGCTGGTGCTAACAGCCCATAACACCAGTTTACTTGCGATAGCAGTCGCAAAAAACATCGCCACAGATGACCCCGGCAACTAACGCTAATGATATGCAGAGTAGGCGTTCCCGTGCAAAAAGCCGCGACAACACCACTCCACAACATTCTCAACGACCAGCCAGATCGGCGATAAGATCACAAAACATGCGCTAAGGCGCGTTAGCAACAGGAAACTAACACCTGCTCCTACCTGGTGTAAAGTCGGACGACAACCGGCACCAGACAAGGGAGCACAGCCCATAGCCATACATGAAGAACAACAGATGCCCTGGAGCAACCGATCATGCAGCCCGGAGCCCCAATAGGTCAACAACACCCACTGCCACCACCCCCAGGACCCCACCCCCCCACCCCCACCCCCCCCGGGCCCTACCCCGGGCACCCCCCACATCCCCCCTTCAGACAAAGATATTGCACCTCAACTCCACGAAATCATGAACCAAACAAATCGCCTGAAGTCGCACAATCACAACACCCAACACACATGTGTGGTCAGAAAAAGGGAAATCATACATCCATATCATAATATCCAAACAATACGTTTATTACAGAAGAAACCAAAAAAAACAAATCTGAAGAGGCATGGCGGGTCGTCTCAGGACATTCTGTAAGTCACAGCCTGCAAAACAGAAATCTGGATCAGAAGGTGTGCCATGCGCCCATCAAAGTACAGAGAGAGAGAGCGAAAGAGAGAAAGAGAGAGGGAGAGAGAGGGAGAGAAAGAGAGGGAGAGAGAAAGAGAGAAAGAGAGAGGGAGAGAGGGAGAGAGAGGGAGAGAGAAAGAGAGGGAGAGAGAAAGAGAGAGGGAGAGAAAGAGAGGGAGAGAGAAAGAGAGAGGGAGAGAGAAAGAGAGAGGGAGAGAGGGAGAGAGAGGGAGAGAGAGGGAGAGAGAAGGAGAGGGAGAGAGAAAGAGAGGGAGAGAGAAAGAGAGGGAGAGAGAAAGAGAGAGGGAGAGAAAGAGAGAGGGAGAGAGGAAGAGAGGGAGAGAGAAAGAGAGAGGGAGAGAGGAAGAGAGGGAGAGAGAAAGAGAGGGAGAGAGAAAGAGAGGGTGAGAGAGTGCCGACACTGCGGACCTAGGCCTCACTGCTCACCTGCTGCCACCGGTGTGTCTCCAACCACGTGCCGGTATTCACAGCAGTCCCCCAGGTCCCTCATCTGAAACAGTTTCCAGAGACATGAATGGCAGAGTCCATACAGTTGCACATGCCATCATCGCTTGCCCGCCCCTGCGCACACAGGCTGCTGCACCCCAGCCCCTCCTGCCGCCCAGCGGTGATTGCCCGTCCCTGCGCAACCAGGCCTCACTGCTCACCTTCCGCCACCGGCGTGTCTCCAAGAGGGCCCGCCATATTCCGGAGGGATCTCCAAGCCCGGTGCCCGCGACCATGGCACCCTCCACATCATGCAGCCCCGCACTGCGGGCCACCAGGTCACACACATGATTCTGGGTCTTGATTTCGCAATGGCAGAGACCACATCAGTGCACACGGCATCATCGCAGGCTGCACACCCGCACAGCGCTTGAGGTGCCACTAACTCTGTGAACTAAGAGGTAATGCCACGTGGCGGGAGGCCCGCCCTGCCCGCTGGCTCAGGCCTACACTGCGGTCCAGCAGGGCTCACACTAATCCTTGCCAGTCCGGACCGCCAGGACGGCGCATCATCGCAGGCTGCACACCCGCTCAGCACTTTAGGTGCCCCTATCTCACTGCACCGCAAGACACCGTCCCGTGGCGGTGTGCCTGTGCCTGCCGCAGTGTATCCGGTGCCACCAAGTCTGTGCACCGCTAGCCATGGACCCTTAATGATTGAGTCCCGTGGTGCGGACAGGTGTGAGGTGGCAGGGCCCTAGGCCCTCATGCATACATGAGAACTACACAGAGACACCCAGTCAGAGAGAGTGAAAATGGCGTCCAGCATGTGCACCAGGCCCTTTTTATTGGCAGGGTCACATGTCCTGTGACGCCTGTGCTGGATGGGTGTGGTGTGGGTGTACACCAGCCGTGAGGGAGTGTCTGTGGCATGCTGACAACTAGACCTGTGAGCTGCAGATCCCAACAGTGAAGACCTGGGACATGTAGCGTTTTCGTCCCCCCCTGTGTGCGTAATTGGAGTGGGCTGTCCTGGCGTATGCCAGTCCAGCGTAAGGGTGTGAACAATGACCCCGGGGCTCTGGGCGTGGTTCCGTCCTGGGCTGGACAAGGAAGTGACTAATGGATGTGTCTCTGTTGTAGTGTCGGCGCCACCGGACCGCAATCGGCAATGTGACAAAAGTCCCACAACATGGGCAGCATGGACGTAAGGGGGAATCACTGACCCTACATTCATCCATACATCCACACTTGAAAGATCATAGACATGACACATCTGTGTGAATATGAATGTTTATTGCACATTCAAGGGAGTGTTGCAGCTGGAGCAGTACAGGGCCATGCCAACCCCACTTCACATTGTCGGCCCGTGGAGGGCCAGCCAGAGTCCTTCAGGGAATGGCAGGTACATCAGGAGAGGAGGACTTCAGTCCGCAGTCTGATAGCTGTGTCATTGGTGACCAAACAGAATATGGCAGTCCATGTCGAGGTCCAAGGTGGGTGTTGCAGAGTGCATCGGGGGACAGTGGAAGGTGATGATGTAGAGGGCAGAACCAAGCAGAAACAGGCCACATGGCGGAGATGAATGCTACTGCGTCCTCCTGACCACGATGGCAGATTCATCCGCATCTTCGTCCTCTGCTGTTGCATGTGCCTCACATGTGGGTGGCGGTGTTCTGTCTCCAGCACTGTGTGGCACTGACACATCAGGGGCCGGAGATGTGGATGGGGTGGTAGCAGCAGCATGCATCAGCGCCAGGCCTTGTGGCAGCAATGCCATGAGGAGGGTCTTCAGGGCATTGAGGAACCCAGCTACCTCTCGCTGGTGTGCAGCCGTGGCAGCCGCTCTTTCCGCCTGCGTCCACTCCATGTTCTCCATGATCCTCCGCATGTGTCCCAACTCCCGGGCGAGATCGCTGGAGGCATTCTGACTAGACAGTCGTTCTTGTCGCAGAGTCAGGACTCTAGCGATGTCAGCCATGGTCCATTGGAGAGCATGGAGCGGACTGTGGGTGTCCGTTAGGGACTGTGAGTGGTCCCTGATGGGACTTAGACACGCAGGTATGGCGTCTAGTTTGGCTGCCATGCGGTTGAACCCCACCTGCACCTGTTCAGCCAGCTTCTCCTGGCACCCCAACACATGGCGTTGGAAGGCCATGTGTTTGTCGTGGGGGTCCAGGGAGGCAGCCGTGGTGGTGGTTGCTGCCTGCTGTGTGTGCTGTGCAGGGGGTGGGTTCTCCTCGTGGCAGCTGGGCTGCCCTGATCCTGGAAATGGGCTGCGGAGGCTCTCCACGAGCTGTTGGAGGGCGTCGGAATCAAAGGTGTGGTGGTCCTCTTCGTCATCAGAGAAGAGAGGTTCGGACTGCTCTGCAGGAGGTGTTGGATTTCCCCCTGCAATGTGAAGGGGAGATGCAGTTTAACATTGTGTTTACATGTATGTTGACGCATTGTACATGTTTACATTCAGACTGCATGACAGTGTACATTGTGACTGTTTGGGGGGAGCTGCCTATTTGATGCGGGTGGACATTCCGACTACATCATGGATGTGTGTTTGTACTTGTACATTGTCAACTCACATTTCCCTGCAGTGCCAAATGTGATTGGCCAGTTTCTACGCACATGCGGCACCAGTTGTGTCCTCTGTTCTGTTGTGGACGTGTTGCGGTTTGTACCACATCGTTGTCAATGTTGATGTGCTCTGCATGTTATGTGTGTGTGCCGCATTTTGGGGGAGTCGCCCCTGCAGCTCTGATTTAGCTGCCCTTATCCCTTTCATGCGGTGTGCCTCTGGGTTCTGTGCTTATGCAGTGCTGAGATGTTGCATACCTGTGTGCATTGGTCTCTTGGTGGGAGTTGTGGGTCTGGGGCATGGTTTGTCCGCAGATGTGCTATGCATCATTGTGCATGTGTGCCATTGTGCCCATCTCCCCCGTGCCCCCAGTCCCTGGTGGTTACTCACCCTGTTGCTGTTGTGTCCGGTCATGTTGAGCAGTGTCCGGTCCCCCAACTCCTGCCACCGTCTCCCCACTGATGACTGTGGACACCATTTCCTCCATCTCGTCCAGCTCCTCCTGTGGCGCTGGACTCCCACCTCCAGTCTGCATTGCTGCCTTCCGGTTGTTTGCGAGTTTCAGCTTGGTTTTGCGCTTCACATCATTCCAGCGCCTCTTGACCTCGTCCATTGTCCTCTTCAGCACTCCGACTGCATTCACCTTGTCCACGATGGTCTGCCATATTCCATTTTTAGTTGCCAGTGACACAGTGGAGGTGACGAACAGTGGTTGATGGTGTTCTATCACCTCCGTTATCAGGAACCTGTTTTCCTGCGGACTGAACCGCTTCTTCCTACTCTTCTTGTCCTTGCCCTTCCCTGACCCCGAGGTCCCTGGCTGTTCCTCCGGGGGGCTTGTGGGGTTCTGGTTGTCCTCTGTACTTGCTCCGGATGCCTCCATTGTGCTTCGCTGTTGTTTGGCTTTTGTTGGTATGTTTTTTTCTACTTTTATAGTGCATTTTCCCGCATGACGCGTCGGAATTGTAGGCTTGTGGCTGGTTTTCGTAGATTTTTGTATCGCGATTGGCGTCATCGCTACTATTTTCGCGTTGGGGTTTCGCGTTTTTGCGGCGTCGCGTTGTTTTTAACGCGTTTATTAGATGCGTTGTCCTTTGACTATCGCATGGTACCGCCGTGTTGTGAATACCACGTTGACACGGAGTTGTTTTCCCGCGATAGACTGCGATGTGAAGGGTTGCGTTAAGCTACACTTGCGGTGGTTATCACACGTTCTTGAGAATATGCCCCAGTGACTATTACTCAGCACTTTTTCTATTAGACAATGTGTCAAGATGGAAGTGGTGATGATCAAAGGTTAGTGTAGTAAACTGTCTAATGTATAAACAGGCACAGACAACCTGAAGCAGCAACCTAATGGTGATCCCAGTTTACTGGCAATGACCATGTAATACCTCTTTGCTGAGTGTTCTATGCATGAGGAGTATTCCATGGTGGAACATACAGAGAGGACACCATATATCTTACCTGCCAAAATAAGATTGAAAATAAAACACTACAGAGAAGTGATCACCAATAGGTGCCAGTCTCAAAGGAAAGAAATATAAAAATGGTATAATACAAAAACCAATTAATTTTCAGCCTTTCAACCAAAGTGGCTCCTCCAGGTGAGACAACTATGCCAGAGATCACTTTTGTAAATGCAGCCACATTCACGATGGTGTCCTGGGTGTCTTTTCTTGAGCTCATCCTTCTTTTCAGATGCTGCACCACTATTTTCATGAGTGCACTGTTTTCCACCTTCTTCTTTTCTCCATGTTAACCACCCTTCCTTGATTCCTGCCCTCCCAGAATCCTCATCACTTTACCTCTAACCTCCTAAGCTTTGAACTGGATCAAGTCGACCAGAAGAAATTCCACATTGCGACATGGTTCAACTTTGAGACACCATTTCACTGTGGAGAAGAATACACCGGAATAGCTTTCACCAATGAAATCTCGCAGACTCCCAACAGAATTGGATCCCGACTGCTACAAAGCCTACTCTCCATCCAGACCGGCTTCTTCAGTCCTCATATCCCACGTCTAATGCCATCTACACCACCTCAACAGGTGCCTATGGAGTCTACTTCCGCTCCTCCACAACCAGTAATTCCAGTTGCAATTCCACCAGCAAATCCTCCAGCCATGCCTTCTCCACCGCCACAGTCACCTGCACCAGTGTGTTGGGGTTTGTAGAGCGCAACCGTCATGATTGCCCTCCAGTGTTAAGTTGTAAAGATTTGTATGACCTTGTTAAACACAGCAAGGTAAGCTTGACCAAGCTGTGTTTGACTGGTCAGGTTTACTCTGTGGTAACACCATCCTTATGCTCAGCATTGCTTTGTATCTGGTCATGATGCCCTTCTTGTAAGCCCATGGTAAAATGTTTACGCTTTCGAATTTGCTGCTATTTGTATTTGCCTGTGCGTTATTATTGTTCCCGTAAGACTGTCACTGACTCAAACAACCAGGAACAGGCGCGCTGCCTTGTGTGCATGTTGCTTTCCTTTTACGCTGCTAGACGCGTGTCTGGCAACGTGCAGAAAAACCCCACCCTTCTGCAGCTATAAAAGACTGCCGCCCCCGCTTACGCATGCTTGTGTTCGTTTACCGCTATCCAGCATCTCCACTTACCTGGAATCTCCCGACGACGCTGCACGCTCAAGGCTCCTTTTCAACTTCCGGTTTTTCTTCCGGCTTTCGTTGCTCCCCTCCACCTTGGCGAAGTCAGTTCCTGGTCCGTCCCCCATCAATCTTCCGGCGCTCGCTTCCTGGTCCCGATTCTTCACCCGACCTGCAAAAAGAGACAAAGAAAGAAGAAACAGAATCAACAAACAAAGTAAGAACGTTCCGCTTGTGGAACGCGCTTGCATGCATGCATGAAAGACAAATGAAACGTAATCAGAGAAAGGAGATACTTATCTAAAAAACAGTTTGGCTGAAGTAAGCCTTCTTGCCGCGATCTTCCAGTTAAGACCTAAGACACACAAAAGAGAATTGACAACGCAAGGGTTACAACAGAGTTACCGAAAGAAGGCTCTGTGAATCAATCATTGCGATAACAATTACGCTCACTTTATGTTTTATTTGGGACAATTGTAAAAGCGTTAAAAGACACCTGATGTTGTAAGTGATCCAAAAGATGAGGTGTACATTTAAGTAAGATGTGATATGAAACGTGAGAACTGATGTGTTTATATTTATTGCAGAAAAGAGACAGAGAGAGAGACAAGCATTTTAACTTCATCTCTGAATACTAAGGATAAATGCTAAGGTATTAACAGAGCAAAGAATAGTGTCAATGTTAGATACATGTGAAGGACAGCCTTAGGAGTGAATAGTGTGGCACTCATCATTGTTTATTATTTTATAGGCTTTGGACCGCGACAGAGGTTGCCGTTGGATGTGTTCTTACTGAAGTGAAGAGAGTGGCGAGAGTGTCCTTTTATTTATCGTTTTGGTTCTTTTGTCCCTTTTTTCCCCTTCCCCCGAGGACCTAAGAATCCAGGCTGTTAATAGACAAAGGCTTAGGAGGAACTAGGTCTTAGGGGGCATAGGAAAATATCTTCTCATCTCTCATCTGGAACGCCTGGATTTCAGGTGAGTGAAGGTCAACAGAAACACAAGCCTTCACAACATCTAGTTGAGAGATGGACCCAAACAGAGATCATATAGATGCCCGAGACATGGCGCAAGCCTTATTTGAGGATACCGAAACTGATAGAAATGTTGCAGGACTGTTACAGTCTATGCAGTTAGAAATGCAGAAGCTAAAGCAAGAAAACTTAGAATTGCGACAAGAAGTCATACGTTATAAACCCAGGGATTTGACGTGGTCAAATATGACAGTTCCCCCCTTTACCTCATCCTTTGAGACAGGAACCAAACCTAAAACGACAAGTTCCTTTAGGAACACCGAAGAGAGCACGACACCAATACAGGTCACAGTTGCAGTTCCACCTACGGTGCCCTTATCAGCCCCGGAACGGTTTTTGGGTGACAGCGCAAAGTTTAGTATCTTCATTAGCCAATGTCAATTACATTTTATGTGTAAACCTCAGGCTTTTGTGTCGGACGCAGCTAAAGTGGCCTTTGTGCTTTCATACCTGGGAGGCACTGCTGCAAACTGGTCAATCCCTTATATAGACAGGAATGATCAGGTGCTATATAATTGGCCGTTGTTTAAACAAACCATGACTAAACATACAAATGTACAAGCTAGTGACAATGAGCTGTTGAACTTGAAACAATCTGGTAAAGGACTTTTGACGTATTTAACTCATTTTAATCGTCTATTAACAGAGACTCAATGGCCAGAAGAGAAGCGCATATCTCTGTTTTATCGCGGATTACGCGATGAGTTAAAAGACGCCTTAGCCCACATAGTGGACCTTCCAGATGAATAGTCCGATTTTGTTGATTTGGTGGTTAAATTAGACCATAGGCTGAATGAAAGAAAAGGTGACAAGATCAGAGTTGAAAATAGGTTAACATGGCTAAAGTCAGAAAAGAAAGAGGCCGAAGTAAAACAAACCGAGTCAGAACCCATGCAGATAGGTACGATTAAGGGGCCACTTACTCCAGAAGAAAAAGAACGTCGTAGAAAATTAAACCTGTGCCTCTATTGTGGACGGTCCGGTCACTTTGCAAAAGAATGTCCTACTAAACCAAAAATTCCTAAAAAGGTTAGCGTAGTAGCAAAGAAACCTTCGGAGCCGGAAAACTAGGTAACTCGTCAAGGAAGGAGATCACTTGTACGAGGCAGCATCAGACTAAGATCTCCCAATCTCGACTCAAGTTTGTACCCAGAATACCAAAACATTTTATAATTCAAGTCATTCTAATATTGAATGCCCAAATCAGACATACTGTGTCAGTCTTATTGGATTCAGGAGCAACCGGAAATTTTGTTGATAATCAACTAGCTCAGAAGCTTCAGATGCCCGTTAGACTGAAACAACAACCGGAACCGGTTTGTGCTGTAGATGGCACTGCCCTGTCTTCAGGAGAAATAACCCATCAAACAGAGCCTATGGTCATGGTTTGTCAAAACGGACATACGGAGTCCATTAGTTTTGATTTGATTGAACCCCTGCTTTTGGGGTTATATTAGGAGTTCCTTGGCTTATCACACATAATCCATTCATAAATTGGGAGACTAGGACAGTAACCCTAAATTCTCTATTTTGCAAGGCCCAATGCTACCAAGTAGCCCATCAAGAATTCGAAACAATTGTTCATTGTGCGAATTCGTTAGTCACCACAAATCTCATTCCACCCGAGTATCAGGACTTTGCAGATGTGTTTGACCCTATCAAGGCCACTGCTCTGCCCCCTCACAGACCATATGATTGTCGCATAGACTTGATACCAGGAGCGCCCCTACCCAACAGTAGAGTGTATGCGCTTTCTGAGGAAGAAACAAAATACCTAAGATCTTATTTGGATGAACTTCTGGATTTAGGTTTCATCCGTCATTCTACGTCCCCAGTCTCGTCGCCTTTATTCTTTATCCCGAAGCGAGATGGTGGCTTGAGAGCTTGTCTCGATTATCGTGGATTGAATAAGATCACTATAAAGAATAAATATCCTTTACCGTTAATACCTGTATTGTTAGATCAGTTGAGAGATTCAACAATCTATACCAAGTTGGACTTGCGAGGGGCATATCATCTCGTACGAGTAAAGGAGCATGACGAGTGGAAGACGGCATTCAGAACTAAATTTGGATTGAATGAGTACACCGTCATGCCCTTTGGCCTGTGCAATGCCCCCGCAGCATTTCAGTTTTTTATTAACGAAGTGCTAAACGAATTTCTGGACATAAGCGTGATCGTATATATTGACGACATCTTAATTTATTCTAAGAATGAAGCAGAACATACACAGCAAGTTAAGGCCGTATTAGCTAAATTGCAAGACAACCACCTTTTTGTAAAACTTGAGAAATGTGTTTTTAACACAAGACAGGTGGAATTCCTTGGTTATTGTCTCTCACCTGCTGGTATTATGATGGACAAAAGAAAGGTGAGTGCTATTCTGGACTGGCCAGAACCCTCTTCTGTGAAAGAGGTTCAAAGAGTTTTGGGTTTTGCCAATTTTTATAGACGCTTCATCCCTCAATTTGCAGAAACAGTGGTTCTCATTACAAGACTGTTAAAGAAAGGACAGTCATTCGATTGGTCTAAAGAGGCCTCCCAGGCCTTTCAAACCTTAAAAGAAAAATTTACGTCTGCACCGGTGCTCCGACATCCTAATCCAGATTTGCCATTCTTTGTGGAAGCTGACGCTTCACAGGTAGCTGTGGGGGGGGTTCTCTCCCAAAGAGACGAACAGGATGGTCAGTTGCATCCTGTGGCCTTTTATTCAAAGAAGATGCTTCCAGCAGAGCAAAATTACACAGTCATGGAAAGAGAATTGTTGGCAATCAAGTTAGTATTTACTGAATGGCGTCATCATTTGATGGGAGCCAAATTCCCGGTGACAATTTTTAGCGATCATAAGAACTTGCAATTTTTCAGTTCAGTAAAAGCTCTCACTCCCCGACAGATGCGTTGATTGAATTTCTTTAGCTCCTTTGATTTTGTAATCACATTCAGACCAGGTACCAAACAAGTCTTATCGGATCTGTTGTCTAGGTATGGGCACACAATTGAGTCTAGAAAGGAAACAGATAATCCCTCTATTATTCCACCACAAAGGATTGTAGCACCCTTGAGTTCCCCTGATTTTATGACTCAGCTTAGACAACTACATTTAAAAGAACAAGTGAAAGAATGGTTGCACGACTCGAAGAATTCCCTTCAAGAAGGTCTGCTTTACCATGAAGATTTGTTATATGTACCTAGTTCAGACTTGCAACTAAAGGTTTTGCAGTGGAATCATGAGTCACCTCTTGCTGGTCATCCTGGAGCTCAGAAAACTTTGGACAATTGTCGAAAGCACTTTTGGTGGCCTACTCTAGTAAAAGATGTTAAAGAATTTGTTGCAACCTGTCCCATTTGTGCCAGTAATAAATCCTCCCACACCGCTCCTGCTGGTTTACTCCAACCCTTACCTGTTCCCCCCAACCCTGGCACACGATAAGTGTGGATTTTATCACTGGACTTCCGCTGTCAAATGGTCACAACACAATTTTGGTGGTGGTGGATTATTTGTCCAAAATGGCCCATTTTGTTCCCTTATCAAAACTCCCCTCTGCAATGGAGTTTAGTCATATCTTTCTATCGCAGATTGTGAGATTACATGGCTTGCCAAATAAGATTGTTTCGGACAGAGGTAGTCAATTCGTGTCCAAATTCTGGAAACACTTTTGTGAGTTATTAAAGGTAAAGGTAGCTCTGTCCACAGCTTATCATCCAGAAACTGATGGTCAGACGGAAAGGGCGAACCAGACCTTATTACAAACCCTTCGTTGCCTAATGGCAGAATTCACTAGTCACTGGGACAAAGCTTTAGTTTTAGCTGAATTCTGTTACAACAATAGCGTTCACGTGTCTACTCAATGTTCCCCATTCTACTTTTTACAAGGTTTTCATCCCAAATCGCTACCTCTGTCTGTAGAACGGTCTTGTTTACCAGCCGTAACGGATCGATTACACGATTTATTAGACATACAGGCGAGAGCAGTGAAACATTTAACCAAGTACAAGGAACGAATGAAAGCTCAAGCTGATAAACATAGAGTTCCAGCCCCTAATTTTAAGGTTGGAGACAAGGTGTGGTTGTCCACCAGGAATCTACTATTGGCAGGACCTAGGAAACTGCAGCCAAAGTATATTGGGCCTTTTAGCATCATTCAGGTATTGACCCCCGTATCGGTAAAACTACTCTTATCCCCCGAGTATTTGGTGCACCCTACCTTTCATGTTTCATTACTAAAACCATATAATCCGCTCACTAGACAAGACCCCCTCCTCCTCCTGTAGTTATCGATGGGCATTTGGAGTATGAAGTTCAAAAGATACTAGATGCAAAACGACTGCAAGGGAAGTTACATTACTTGGTTGCTTGGAAGGGTTATCCAGTAGAGGAAAACTCTTGGGAACCAGCTTCGGCAGTGCACGCTTCTCGGTTGATTAGAGCCTTTTACCTCAGAAACCCACATAAACCACGACCAGTGGGGAGGCCTTTGAGGGGAGCGACTGTTGGGGTTTGTAGAGCGCAACCGTCATGATTGCCCTCCAGTGTTAAGTTGTAAAGATTTGTATGACCTTGTTAAACACAGCAAGGTAAGCTTGACCAAGCTGTGTTTGACTGGTCAGGTTTACTCTGTGGTAACACCATCCTTATGCTCAGCATTGCTTTGTATCTGGTCATGATGCCCTTCTTGTAAGCCCATGGTAAAATGTTTACGCTTTCGAATTTGCTGCTATTTGTATTTGTATTTGCCTGTGCGTTATTATTGTTCCCGTAAGACTGTCACTGACTCAAACAACCAGGAACAGGCGCGCTGCCTTGTGTGCACGTTGCTTTCCTTTTACGCTGCTAGACGCGTGTCTGGCAACGTGCAGAAAAACCCCACCCTTCTGCAGCTATAAAAGACTGCCGCCCCCGCTTACGCATGCTTGTGTTCGTTTACCGCTATCCAGCATCTCCACTTACCTGGAATCTCCCGACGACGCTGCACGCTCAAGGCTCCTTTTCAACTTCCGGTTTTTCTTCCGGCTTTCGTTGCTCCCCTCCACCTTGGTGAAGTCAGTTCCTGGTCCGTCCCCGTCAATCTTCCGCCGCTCGCTTCCTGGTCCCGATTCTTCACCCGACCTGCAAAAAGAGACAAAGAAAGAAGAAACAGAATCAACAAACAAAGTAAGAACGTTCCGCTTGTGGAACGCGCTCGCATGCATGCATGAAAGACAAATGAAACGTAATCAGAGAAAGGAGATACTTATCTAAAAAACAGTTTGGCTGAAGTAAGCCTTCTTGCCGCGATCTTCCAGTTAAGACCTAAGACACACAAAAGAGAATAGACAACGCAAGGGTTACAACAGAGTTACCGAAAGAAGGCTCTGTGAATCAATCATTGCGATAACAATTACGCTCACTTTATGTTTTATTTGGGACAATTGTAAAAGCGTTAAAAGACACCTGATGTTGTAAGTGATCCAAAAGACGAGGTGTACATTTAAGTAAGATGTGATATGAAACGTGAGAACTGATGTGTTTATATTTATTGCAGAAAAGAGACAGAGAGAGAGACAAGCATTTTAACTTCATCTCTGAATACTAAGGATAAATGCTAAGGTATTAACAGAGCAAAGAATAGTGTCAATGTTAGATACATGTGAAGGACAGCCTTAGGAGTGAATAGTGTGGCACTCATCATTGTTTATTGTTTTATAGGCTTTGGACCGCGACAGAGGTTGCCGTCGGATGTGTTCTTACTGAAGTGAAGAGAGTGTCCTTTTATTTATCGTTTTGGTTCTTTTGTCCCTTTTTTCCCCTTCCCCCGAGGACCTAAGAATCCAGGCTGTTAATAGACAAAGGCTTAGGAGGAACTAGGTCTTAGGGGGCATAGGAAAATATCTTCTCATCTCTCATCTGGAACGCCTGGATTTCAGGTGAGTGAAGGTCAACACAGTGGCACCTCCATCTAGGCACTCTAGATCTAGATCATTTCATACCAGACCTTGCTCCAGGTCTAGGTCAATATGAAGGTCAAGATCTCACCATCACCATTATCGATCAAGATCTCCCAGTTTGTCACGCTCAATATAAAGATGGGATACTCCAGCCGCGGCCCGTGCAGGTAAGAGCGGTAGGGCTGGGTGGGGGGGTTTTGACAGACGACGACGAGGGAAAATTAAATATTTATTTCATTTTCCCTCGTGGTCGTCTGTCGAATCCCCCCCCAACCCGGCCCTAACGCCCCACCACTCTTACCTGCACGGGCTGTGGCTGGGATACTCCATCCTGATCGATGTTGTCAAGGTCACATCACGTGACCATGTCTTCTGGTCTCTACTCTCCTACATTGTCAGACTCACCTCCCGTGAGAATCTCTCCTGTAGATGGTACCAATACCTTCCAGGAGGTTCTTATTTGGGGTGCCAACATATTGAATATCAGCTTGCCGGCTACCACAGCCATCATGACCTACAGAAAAAATACAGGCCACTAGATCAAGTTACTGGTGTTACTATGAAGTGAGCAAGTGCATCTGCCCTTCTTTGAAAATACGAAAGATCACCCTGGGAGACACTACAACAGTTCATGGAGGACCTCCCCAGAGACAGACATCAAGATTACCAAAAAATTATCAGCAAGGTTATGAAGGTATCCAACCAGATAATCAGTGCTGCAGCGGATACATCCATCCTAGCTTCTCACAGATATTGTCATGTTTGGCTTTACAGCTCCCATCCTGGCTCAGACTACAGAGCTGAAGCCTGAAGCTCAACACTAGATTTTGAACCTGACTTTTTCAGGGAACTCATTGTTCAGATCTCATGTTGATGATGAGATGTCTTGCATGAAGACAGAACTCGACACTATGGGTGGTAGTGCTGGAGAAAAAGAAGGAATACAGGAGACATTCCTAAGGCTACTACGACCACCAATATTTTCAGCAGAGGGTTCAAGTTTGTCACTGGCCAAGTGAGGGGCTTGAACGACCAATCCCTCGTTGACAACAACAGCTTCTACAGCAACAAGACCATAGTCAGCAAAAACACAATCGAACATTATGCCTCTCCTACAATTAACGATGATTCGGTAGATGATGGTCTCATTGATGACAACCCCTCCTTCGTCATCCACGGCGCACCCAGAAAGGATGTGTACGACCTCTTTGATGACAGATTTTGCAACACCAGTTACTTTTCCACCTATGAAGGTGACAACAAGCCTGTCCACATAGATTCTGGATTCTGAGCTGCAGAGGAAGCCTACCAAGACTATGAGTATCAGTCACAGACCTTCGTAGCTGACAACCCTCTTCAGCTGTATGGTCCTAGTTGTTACTAGGATGAACCGGAGGTCATGCAGCTGCCTATTGCTCTTTCAACAACTTTGCAGCAGATAAAGGACATCTTTCATAGATTGCTTCCTCAACATTCTGACAGGCAGCCTACACCTGCCTTGTCCTCGGCCCCAAGCATGCCAACATTGCCTACACCTCTGCCACCTCCTCCTCCTCCACCTCTTCAACCTCTTTCATCTCTATTATTCGACTGAAGGGACATCCCACAGCTGTCACACACCCACTGTTCCCGCCAACGCCTAAGGACTTAGGGGACAAAGACTATTCAGCCAAGGAAATGAGAGAGGCAATGATGAATGGGATGACTACCTCTTACCCAAGGAAGGTGATAAATCGCCTGTTGAACCAGAATCATCTCTGGACAGCATTGTCTGCTTTCATACTCTGATGGTGAGGGTAGCTAAGACATTCAATCATTTGATGGCTTTGGTGAAGCAGCCCATAAATAAACCTAAAGGTTAATAAAACATGCTGAATATGTGTGCAAACGTTTCAGCATCGGTTTCAGTGTGTATTTTTGATATTATTTTCATGTTTACGAAGTTTGCACTCATTATGGCATGTTTTATTAACTCTTAGGTTTATTAATGGGCTGCATGAAAATGTTGGTCAGATTACAATCCCAAAGTTAAGCATCTTGTAACATCAGCATAATTAAGACTGGGATGGGTGTTGGTAAAATAAAATATAAGTCACTTGTTTTATTGCAGTTACCCCTGAGGAAAGGTCAAAGTTGCCCGAAATGCATTGGGTCATAAAATAAAATCTATGCCACGTTATAAGTAAGGGGGAATACCCAGTTGTTGTATCGAAAGGCCTGGATAGGCATTTGTCAACCTTGGTTTAAAATACTGAATATGTCTGGACAAGTATGGATCATGAACTGAGATCAGGAGTGAATAAAATGGCTTAAAACAAGGTAGAAATCAATGGAATTCATTTGTCTACGAAATTCTTTTAGTGCTGTGCACCCTGTGCTGGGATTTGACTAGACTCCACTATTTCTGTTACATATTTTGTGCGTACGGACGGAACGCATTTCTGGGTCGCACGACGTAATCATCAAAGATTTTGAACTTTCACAAAACATTTGCAAGTATAAAACACAGTGTGCAGTCTACCACCTTTTTTTAATCAAAGTCAAACATGCCACGGATATTGAGGACACTGATTCTGAATGGGGAGTGGGCTCTGACCATGCTGGACAGCGCAGCAGAAGTCACAGTAGTTCGCCTGAATTTTATGGAGTGTCTGGTGGCAGTAGCAACGAGTGGCTATGTCCAGTGTCTGGAAATGTATGTTGAGTGTCTGGCGGCAGTAGCAACAAGTGACTATGTCCAGGTGAAAACACCCTACTGGAGACTTAGTATCCCTAGTCAATTAAATGAATTGCAACGCCAGATGGAGGGGAATATACCACGTACCATAAATGCTCTCTTTAGGGAGAACTCGTCATTCAGCTATGACATTCTCTTGGCTAAAAAGGATTGGCCACCGGAATTTGTTATGGATTTCCCCAACAGACAAAATGTAATTTTGCCTGCCTTTTTCGACCTCGTTCCATATTCAGTTAAACATACATACCCCAAGGAGTGGGCCTTAGCGCAATCTCTGGCGTTATACCGCAACCATGTGGGTTGGTATGATGGATCCCCTTATCACATCATACCTCTGAGGTCAAGCCCACAACCACAATGACAATATCCCATTAAACATGAGGCTAAAAAACAAGTTAGAGAAATACTCACACAACTTGAATACTAAGGTGTAATAGAAAGTTGCACCTCACCAATAAATCATCCTTTGTTTCCAGTAATGAAACCAGACCATTCGTATCATTTGGTCTTAGATTATAGACACTTGAATACTGCTACACGCACATTCACTGCACAAAAAGCGCATAGCATGGCACTAATGAACTATATAGTGCGTAAAAAATACAAAACAGCATTAGACATATCAAATGGATTTTTTCTGCAAAAATATCATGCCTGAAAGCAGGTACTTGACCGCATTCAGCGCTCTCGTTTTTCAAAAACAGTTCTGATAATTGCCACAAGGGTAGAAGAATAGCCCAGGGCTGATACTTTGATGATCAGGCATTGGCATATGTCGATGATATATTCTTGACTGATGATGACCTGTCAACTCACTTGGCTAGAGTAGATTGCATAGTTTGGGGATTTATTTACATGAGCTACAAATTTAATTAAAAACAAAAAAATGCTTATCTCAGAGTCCTATTCTTGGGATACGAGCTGTCAAGTGAAGGTAGAAGCCTTGCGAAACATTTCCTAGAGAAGTGTGTGCTGTTACAACCACATTGAAGAAACTCCAATCAATATTGGGGCTCCTGAATTTTGGCAGAACTTACATACCAGATTATGCAGAAAGGGTAAAACCCGTTCTACGACTTGATTCATCCAGACTTTTCAAGTTCACATTGGACAGCTGAACACACACACATTTTACATTCAGTTCAAGCGGACATATTAGCTTCCAAACACTTTCACCCACATGTGTTAACACTACAATCCTCATAATTGCGGGTGCATCAGGGTACACCTATGGCACGTTCAATGAAGGAGACACTGTACCTATTGCAAATAAATCACATTTATATACAAATGCAGAAATGCGTTTTGCACCGACAGAAAAAACCCTGACGGCAGTACAGCCTGCTGTAGTGAAAGAAAGATCATTGGCTCAGGGAAAATTATTAATTGTCATGATTCCAGTTCTGAGTCTGTAACAAAGGCCAGCGTTCCAAATGCGAAAGCTTTACATCCAAGATGGATACAATGGACCAACCCACTCACAGCAAGAGATGTAGATTACATATTGACTCTACTTTACAAACACAAGCATATCTCCAATATGAACACGAATATCCTCTGCCCAATGAAGTCATGCCTCTAGATCAGTATGATTACATAATCTACACTGATGGTTCTGCTCAGCCTGCAATTGCGACAAATCACCAGTACTCTACCACTTGCGCAGCAGTAAAGGGTAGAATGCAGGTTGGAGAATTCCAACCTCATAAAACTTATGCACAGTCCCTTGGTGATTGCACTGCACAGCTGGCTGAACTGAAAGCTCTAATTCTGGCACTTGAAAATACGGATCCTGGATTCCCCACACTCATTGTGTGTGATTTGTATTATTGTGTCCAGTCTTACAATGAGTACTTACACTACTGGAGTCAGAATGGATTTAGAGATTCCAAAGGCTACACAATAAAGCACAAGATGCTTTGTGGACAAGTGGCAAAACTAAAAGTATGTTTGCCACAGACTCGTGATTCGCACGCTGAGTCATCAGCGTGCAGGAATATAAGTTGCAGGGACTCAATGGCTGACAAAGTCGCAAAAGCAACAGTGCAAACTGCTGCAGTCGCTGCAATTACCTGTTCTAGTACAAGGATAGATGGAGACATCATGACGGCTGTCAACGCTGTTCGTGATGTCACCCTCTTCTGGAAAGGCTTTCCAACTAAATACTTCTACCAGTTAAGTGTTCATAACATTCCATTGCTCATATTCCCAGAGTGGGGGATAGAGTAACACCTAATTAAAATCACAGGTTAGGACTGACCTTAGCAGCACATGAGGGTCTAGCATCTGCTCATGCAGGGGTGGCAGCTACAATTTCACTATTGAAGGAACGCTATTGGTGGGCAGGTCTATACAGACACCCTAAGGACTTTGTCCTTAAATGTGACATGTGGCAGCAAATGAAAGTTTCCACTATAGCCTGCCCACCACAGACACCTCTATTGATCTCTGACTAGCCTCTGGCTTGTGTCTTTTTGGACCCCTGCGGACCCCTACACTCAGGCGGGTCTTACAAGTACATCATGGTAGCAGTGGATTCCTGCTCTCGATTCCTATGGGTATGGCCACAGCAATTGGCTGACACTCAAACTGTTATAAAGGACTTGCAAGTCTTTATCGGGACATATGAAGTAACCACATTCCATTCGGACCAGGGTCTGGGGTTCGCCTCCAGGGCTTACAGAGACACCATGGAATAATTGGGTGTGACTATGCAGTACTTCTCCCCCTATCATCCTGAGAAAAACGCAGCAGTGGAGAGACAGAACTGGGACTTAAAGCAGTCTTTACAGGGTCTTTAACAGTTACAGTACTAGGTTCAGGTTGCACTTGGGTTCACCACCTGTATGGGGCCCAGAGAGCCTTAAATAATCTGCCTAGAAAATCCCTGGGTGGTCAGACTCCCTCTGAGATCTTTTTGGAGGTTGACATGTGCGCTCCAGACATTGACAGTCCCAGTGCAGTGGCTGCAGAAATGCCTTTTTTCCCAGTGAACATTTGGATGTTTTACAGGACCTGAACAAGTTTAGAGAAGCTCAGAGCAACATCCAAGAGAAACGTTCCCCCACTGGTGAAGTGAAGGAAGCACCACAACTCCTGGATGGATTCCAAAGATCAGTGATCCGGTCCGGGAGAAAATTGTGGATAAGAAGGAATTCGGGCCATCCTACAGAGTGCCTGAATCCTGTCCTGGCTGTTGAAAGTACCAGAACTGTACTCCCCTTGCTGGTAGCAAACACAAGAGATGTTTGTTTATCGACCTCATCAAACTACATCATGTGGCTGGGGAGTTACCTGCCTCCTCTCACTACCCTACAGGAAGTCCTGTTACAAGCTTTGACCGACGATTGAGCTTCTTCTCCCCGACTGAGGACAGCTAACATGCATATGCAAACTAGGTCCCGCCAAGCATATTAGGTCTTTCCTCTCCGCCAGGGTTTTCATGGCAGTTCCTTCTCCATGAAAACCCTTGCGGAGAGGAAAGAAAGGGGGCCCTATAGGGGCCCAGGGTGCCTCTGCGCACTGTGGCTGCCCCCCTGTGTGCATGCACACCAGATCTTGCACGGCATGGACTTTTCAGTCCATGCTGTGCAGGAACTGTTTTTGGTATTCCCATTGCGGTGCTGTTTTTAGAGGCACCGCCATGGAAACGTCCCAAAAAAGCGCACCAGACAGGAGGAAACTCCTAATCTAGCAGGTGGCCCGACCACCGCTTTGGTGGGGTGGCGGCAGGGTGGACCTGGTGCCACACGGCCAAAGTGGTAATCAGGCCCATATGTGGCATATGCTGCTGTGGATGTCTTTACTTTTCATTGTTGTACGATGTATTTATTTAGCTATCTATCACTGGTTCTCATAATGTTCTACTTCGAACCTTTTAATGTTCTGTTTTGAAATCAGTGTCAGTTATTAGGAACTCCTGGGTCCTTTGCACTTATGAAGCTGGCTTTGCTGTATTTCAATAAATTCTTCAGACACACCTCTGCATTTTGGATTGGCGTTATTGCTAAATTTTTGGTGACGAGTTGGTGACGTCTACAGGACTTTTTCTAGCGTGTGCATCTTTTAGGTACTGTCTAATGTTTACTTAAGGGTCCAGGGATCCTTTTTGCCACTGTACTAGGGCCTAGCCATGAAACTTACCCTGCCAGTCATAATTGGAAAGTATTATTTGGCAGTTTAGTGGGGCTCAAGGCTCTAAGCGGTCGGTGGCTCTAAGGGAAGAACAGAATTATCATGAACGCTGCTGTTGTCAGCACCTGCCCTTCCACGAGAAGCTATCACTGTGGCACGGTCAGGCGATGCATGAAAATAATAGTCATGCTCAGAGCTCTTACACACTCAGTCACACATACAGAATGGTATCAGCATTCAGCACAGTGGAACGCACACCAGTATTCAGCAAGCTTGTTCCTTACACACGCTCTGCCATGTGAAAACAAAAGAGCGGCATTAGTGACCAGTGCGTCCTATGTGTATCCACTCGAGACAGCTACTGAGGATCAACGCAGAGCAGCAAGGTTCTTACCTCTCCATAGGTGAATTCTCCCTTGCTTTCATCTGCTGTCTTGTTTCTGGCAAGGTCTTGGCAGGTTCCTACCATAGAGCTGTAACTGTAGTCGCTCCTGGTCATAAGTTTCTTTTCTACAGTGATCAGCACACTATAAGCTTATACTGTTACAGTAATCAGCACACTTAAGCATTTATTGGAGATCCTGTGCCACCGGTCCTTGGTACGTTTTTTTTCCCTTTCAATTTGCACAAAGCTTATCTTCTCTTGTACTGTATATTTAATTGTTGACATGCTTTATTTTCCAGATGGACTTCTTCGTGCTGCATAATATTTGTTAACGTTTTTGGCGTTTTATTTACTTTCATTATTCTGCCTGGCAAGTGCGCTTTCAGATATGCATGTAGTCACACCTCCTAGTCCATTTCTGCAGGATCCGGGAGAACCACCTCTGAAATGGCGTCTTTGGTTTAATTAATTTAATGCATATTTAGGTGCAATTGATGGTTTGAAATTCAAACCAGATCAGAAGCACAATTTACTGTATTATTATTTGGGTTTTGAAGGTCAGAATGCCTTTGATCACTTACCTGAATATGTTTGTGGTGAGGAAGAAGAATATAATGAATTTGAGGTGGCTATCAAACAATTGGAAATCTATTTTGAGGGAAAAGTAAATTAAGTTGTGCGTCACCACAAGTTTTTTACACATGTGCAAGCTCCCAATGAGTCCATTGATTTGTATGAAACTGAATTAAAAATGCTGGCTGCGTATTGTAAGTTTGAAGGATTCGCTTCCCAGCTTATATGTGATCAAATCGTTTCTAGGTGTTATTCAAAGAAAATACAAAAAGATTATTGGCTTGTAGGTATCCGTCTCTTGATGAAGCAATCAACATTGCAAAAAGTATAGCATCATCATTAGAAGACTGTAAACAGTTGGGACAGGAGAGTTCCCAAAATTGTGTGGCAAAGACTCAGGTCAACCTAAATAACAACCAGTGAACCGCACAACATTCAAGTGTTAGTTTCACTAGAGGTAAAGATCCATTTTGCTGATGAACCCACATGCTACAGATGTGAATCTTTGTCTCACCTGTAAAATTTAAAGAATTGTCCAACCACCACACAGGAATGTTGGGAATGTAAAAAAGTAGGACATTTTGGGAAAGTATGTAGAGGTGGTAAACGTATGGGAGTAAGGAGCGTTCAAAATTAAGCTATGGATGATGTGGTGGAGCTTAGCAATAAAGTGGAGGAGTTAGTGCTTTCTGTTGATTGTGTTGAGATTGTGAGTGTGCATAGTAATACTAGATACAGTGATCCACATATTCCTATTTTAATTGATGTCATTTCAATTAGATTATTACTGGATTCTGGAGCGAGAATAACAATAATTTCCATTGAAAAGTATAAAGAGTTTTGGGTGGATAAAGGTTTATTACCCCCAGGTGTCATCACCCCTGCATTTAAAGGTAGCAAGCTTGATTTGTTGTATATTTTTGGGTGGATATTTGTTTTGAGACTTAAACCATTCAAGGAAAAGTTTATGTAGCCCATAAGGGCATTGATGTTTTAGGGTGGTGTAACCAAGCTGATTTTGGATTAATAATTAGACAGGGCCACAAACATCCTGTTACACTTATCAACTCTGTCACTGATGTGAATTGGAAAGAAAGATTCAAAAGTGTATTCCAAGAAAAGGTGGGAAAGATCAAGAACTTTGTACATAAAATTAAGGTCAAGGAGAGTGTTACGCCTATTAAGCACCAGTTGGGCAATGTACTCGCAGTGTAAGAGGTGAACTGTCTCTAATTTTAAGAAAAGTGTAAGATGAGGGAATAATTGAACCTGCGGATGCCACTTTGTGACTTTCTCCAGTAGCTTTAGCAAAGAAAAAATCTGGACAATTGTGTTTGTGCATTGATTTAACATCTGTAAACAGTGCCATTTGGGTAGAAAACGTCCCTTTGCCACGTATAGAAGACTAAGGGGTCGATTCCGATTCGGGCCGGAAAAAGCACCGACCGACTCGGATCCGGAAAAAATACCGACCGACACGTACCCGTGGCGCACGACACGCCAAGTACAATGCAAGGCGCGAAAAATCCGACTGACACGTACCAAAACAAAGTCGACCGACCGAGCCGCACGGAAAGCAGCAATCCGGCCGGAAAAACACGCGAATCCAACCGACCGACACGCACCCGGAACAAATCCGACCGAAACGTACACGCGAACTCCAAACCGCAAAGTACGATGCAAGGCGCGAAAACCACGACCGAGTCGGACGGAGGACAAGCCGTACGACCGACACGCATACAAAACCGAGCCGAAGCAACACAAAACACCGCGACCGACGCGTACGCAGCATAGAAAACTGCACAAACACAGCGTGAACGAAACGGAGAACACCGTACGAGACCAATGCAGGGTCCGACTCGGTCACAAGAACGTTTCCAACATACACAAACAGCACAAAGGAAAAATCACCCAAAAAAGGCCAAACAAGCAATTACCAAGCCAATAAATACTGGGGGGTGGGGACAGAGAACAAAGAAACACCCACAACTCCACCTATATAAAGGACACAAATCACTACCATGAGCCTTTGCAAATGCCATTCCACTGCCAGCACCCAAGAGAAAGCAACCACACACCCACAGCTCATCCCTCACACAAGCCACACACCATCAGCACACCAACAAATACCTACCTCACATACACCCAGCAAAACACACAGTCACACACCCTCACCTGCACACCAACACACACATCACCCACCATCACCACCCATCACCATGCCCCCCAAGAAGAATCCCAAGTTCCTAGATAGTGAATTGGAAGTCATGGTAGACGAGATCCTCAGGGTGGAGCCACAGCTGTTTGGCACACTGGTCCAACAGACCCCCATGTCGCAGAAAACCAAGATGTGGGAGAGGATCATCAACAGGGTGAACGCCCAATCACCATGTCGGCGCACAAAGACCGACATCCAGAACAGGTGGTATGACGTGTGCAGGAGGGTACGGGACATGCTGAAGAAAGACTACATCAACAGCCAATACACCGGCAGTGGCCCTCCTGCCAAGCCAATATACCTCAGGCCCTGGGAGGAGAAGGTGCGGGCCATCCTTCCGCCAGTGAGCGTATATGGACTAGAGGACATCCCAGAGCCTGGTGAGTACACAACAAATGTACACAATATACTGCCACAAAACACACATCACTGTCAAGGGGAGAGTCAAACCATGCACTCATAGCAATTACACAGCAACTAGAACAGAATCATCCCAAAATGTGTATGTCAGTCAGATAAACACAACACATGCCATCAAAAAAGTCACATCCAACTGTGCCAACACATGTACAAACACAACCACAACTACAGCTAGGCAGTGGCACAAATAGAACTAACAAACACATCCACACATGTAGCCACCACAACAACACCAACACACAGTGAAGACCACTCAAAGGAAGGAATTCTGTGTATGCTGGCCAAGTCAGTGTAGCCAATAGCATCATGGGAGTCGCAGTCACACATATTGCCCCCCACAACTGTCCCATCAACACCACCATGAACCATGCGCACATCACAGGGAGTGGAGAAGGACTCACAAGATGGCTGACACTGGCTACTGCTGTGGGGAGCACAAGGCCCTGCTGGCAACTGTGCACCAACAAACAGCAGGACACCACTGACTGACATCCTGAGAGACAACTTACACTCCCTGCAATGCAAGCACGTTCCATGGTGGGATAAATGGCTGGCTGGCTGGGTGGGAAGGAGGACTTGCAGCACTAACCATAGTCACAAGCACCTCCCCTCACACACCCCCAACACAAACTCCACAGTACCCACCTGGTAGAATGCAATGCCCTCCATCCTAACACAAGATCCCACAAAGAACCACCACCCTGGGTTATGTTGTGTGAAGCACAGGGACACTCTTGGGACTCTTAGCCAAACAACTGCCAGGACAACACTCCCAGCCATCCTGTCAGCACAGCCAGCCCACCCCACAGGGAAGCAGAATCAAAAGGAAGGAAGCATGGGCATGCTGGGAAGGGGGGTGGAGGCAATAGCATGATGGGAGTCGTAGTCACTGATATTGGTCACCCCCACAACTGTCCCATCAACACCACCCTGAACCATGCTCACATCACAGGGAGTGGAGAAGGACTCACAAGATGGCTGACACTGGCTACTGCTGTGGGGAGCACAAGGCCCTGCTGGCAACTGTGCACCAACAAACAGCAGGACACCACTGACTGACATCCTGATTGACAACTTACACTCCCTGCAATGCAAGCACGTTCCATGGTGGGATATCTGGCTGGCTGGGTGGGAAGGGGGACTTGCAGCACTGACCATAGTCACAAGCACCTCCCCTCACACACACCCCAACACAAACTCCACAGAACCCACCTGGTAGAATGCAATGCCCCCATCCTAACACAAGATCCCACAAAGAACCACCACCCTGGGTTATGTTGTGTGAAGCACAGGGACACTCTTGGGACTTCTAGCCAAACAACTGCCAGGACAACACTCCCAGCCATCCTGTCAGCACAGCCAGCCCACCCCACAGGGAAGCAGAGTCAAAAGGAAGGAATCATGGGCATGCTGGGAAGGGGGAGGAGGCAATAGCATGATGGGAGTCGTAGTCACAGCTCTACATCCCCCACCACATGGCCCAGCAAGCTCACACTCACGCATGCACATCCCACAGAGAGTGGAAAGGCCCATCAAAGAGGTCTGACACTGTTGCTGTGTCGTGGGGAGCACAAGGGCATGCTGGGTACTGCACACCAACCAACAGCAGGACACCACTGTCAGCCATCTTGCCATTGCTCTCACACCCACACACACTGAACTCCACACAAAAGCAAGTAAGTATGGGAATGCTGGGAAGTGGGGTGGAGGCAATGGCATGATGGGAGTCGTAGTCACAGACATAGCTCACCCCCACAACTGTGCCATCAACACCACCCTGAACCATGTTCACATCACAGGGAGTGGAGAAGGACTCACAAGATGGCTGACACTGGCTACTGCTGTGGGGAGCAGAAGGCCCTGCTGGCAAATGTGCACCAACAAACAGCAGGACACCACTGACTGACATCCTGAGAGACAACTTACACTCCCTGCAATGCAAGCACGTTCCATGGTGGAATAACTGGCTGGGTGGGAAGGAGGACTTGCAGCACTAACCATAGTCACAAGCACCTCCCCTCACACACACCCCAACGCAAACTCCACAGTACCCACCTGGTAGAATGCAATGCCCCCATCCTAACACAAGATCCCACAAAGAACCACCACCCTGGGTTATGTTGTGTGAAGCACAGGGACACTCTTGGGACTCTTAGCCAAACAACTGCCAGGACAACACTCCCAGCCATCCTGTCAGCACAGCCAGCCCACCCCACAGGGAAGCAGATTCAAAAGGAAGGAAGCATGGGCATGCTGGGAAGGGGGTGGAGGCAATAGCATGATGGGAGTCGTAGTCACAGCTCCACATCCCCCACCACATGGCCCAGCAAGCTCACACTCACGCATGCACATCCCACAGAGAGTGGAAAAGCCCATCAAAGATGTCTGACACTGTTGCTGTGTCGTGGGGAGCACAAGGGCATGCTGGGTACTGCACACCAACCAACAGCAGGACACCACTGTCAGCCATCTTGCCATTGCTCTCACACCCACACACACTGAACTCCACACAAAAGCAAGTAAGTATGGGAATGCTGGGAAGTGGGGTGGAGGCAATGGCATGATGGGAGTCGTAGTCACAGACATAGCTCACCCCCACAACTGTCCCATCAACACCACCCTGAACCATGCTCACATCACAGGGAGTGGAGAAGGACTCACAAGATGGCTGACACTGGCTACTGCTGTGGGGAGCACAAGGCCCTGCTGGCAACTGTGCACCAACAAACAGCAGGACACCACTGACTGACATCCTGAGAGACAACTTACACTCCCTGCAATGCAAGCACGTTCCATGGTGGGATAACTGGCTGGCTGGCTGGGTGGGAAGGAGGGCCGGCTGTCAACCAAACACAACCAATGCAGACCATGTTCACACCCCAGAAAATACATAGAAATGCCCAAATAATGCAGGACAATGTGCCACACCAATATCAACTCCTGACTGTGACGACTTAGGACAATGCAATGTACAGGCCCGCACCCAGAGGCACAGTCACAACTGTCATGTGTGTCAACCATTGATGCCTGCAGAAACATGACATACATTGTTTGTGTCTCCCAAAAACAGGTGATGATGGGGACACAGCAGCAGACGCTGAGGAGTCCCAGTCCCAGGCTCAAGAGGATGCCGAGCTCACTGGCGTCGTACAGCCTCTGTCCTCCTCGGACGATGAAGAACAACCTGGCACATCCGGTGCAAGTCAACATGCAGCACCAGCAGGACCACCAGCTGCAGCACCAGCAGGACCACCAGCTGCACCCCCTGCACCCACCCCTACAACGACTGTCACCACGAATACCATCCCTGCCGACATGGACAGAATAAGGAGCAACACCAGCACAGTGACCCTGGACCAACCTGGGGCCATGGACACCACCACCACCACCAACCCCCAAGGTGGACCAGGGTTATCTGTGCGTGCCACTGCACACACTGCACATGTCAGCAGGGGTGGTGGGAGGAGTGGGAGACAGAGGTCGCTGCTTGCAGACGTTGCTGGTGTGCATGATGACCCACAACTGGTACGCATAGCTGATGCGTACCAGTCCAGCACCGGAGAGCTCAGCCAGGTAGTGGGGCTCCTCAGAGACATTAAACAGCAGCAGGCTGCCCATCATGCCCGCTTGGACTCCCACATGTCCCACGTGGAGTCACACATGTCCCGTGTGGACTCACACATGTCCCGCGTGGAGTCCAAGTGGGATGCACTGCATGAGATGACGGTGGTGCACAGGGACATTTTACAATGCCTCCGCCAGATGAACAGCAACCAGTCCACACCTCCCTGTGTGCCAACAACATCTGGTGCCGAACAAACTGCAACTGCCACAGGGAGGGAGGAGGACTCTGGCGGAGAGTCCCCTGCACCGCAGCAGCCTGCACTTGAGGGCCCCCCAAGAAGAGGGGTCGTCCGAGGAGGGAAAAGTGAGAGGCCGATGGCCAAGCGCAACTCCCAGGAAGCCTGAACCTGTTCTGGATGTTCGCCTTTGTGCACAGACTGTTCACCCTGTTGACGGCAACACTACTCCCACACATTGCATGGGGAGTACAAGTTGGACCAATGTGTCAGACAACTGTGGCCCCGATACTGGGGATCCTGTCTACCCAGACTTTCAATTCACCTAGGAACTTGGGATTGCAAGATTTATGTACAGCACAACCCATCCTATGCACTATTAACACAAATGTATCACAATAAACACACTAATACACCATACTTGCCTCTGTCGTGATTCCAACGTGGGTGCTGTTATGGGGATGATGAACTGCAAAATTACACTGTGTATGCGAACTGCAACAGCAAGGACAACACAGGCATGTGAGTACAGGCAACGTGACACACATGAGGGAGACACACCACCAGGGCTACACGACACATACACACCTAGGCCATCTGACTCATTGCCTACACTGATGTTGCCAGGGAAGACGGTGCAATGCACAGACACCACACCCATTCCCAGTTGTAGTCAAGTAGCCCACAGGTGCAGCAAGCAAATGGCAGTCAAATGTGTGATCACAGACAACGCACATCACAAAGTGAAGCACAGGTTTATTACACAGTTGCAACATGCCGTAACCACTACAGATGCAAGGTAACCCCACCTGGCAGCGGGCACACAGTCAACAACTGTAGACGGAAGGAAGTCCATGGGTGTGGTGCACATCACCTGTAAGGACACAACAGCTACCAGCCTGGATGTGCAATCACGTCGTCGGTGGACACAGTTGACCAAACGAATCTGAAAGTACCCTGTGAAGGACAGAAATGACACACAGTCAAAAGCAATGGAGTACAGGACAGAACAGCAAAACTCATGCACAATACATGTTACAAGATACCCACCCAGAACCAAGTTAGCATGTCAACACTGTTGGGGAGTACAGCCCACCTGTCACCACACATCGCAACACACATCCAGTCAAGTAGCCCATGGACACACTCCAACAGCACCAGAGCATCACCCACACATCATGTCAACTCACATCATTGACATGACACCTCAGGATACTCACATTCAGCTAAAGAAGTTGGTGATGAGCTGTGTGCGGACATCACCATCATCATCATCATCATCATCGTCACTGGCATCGTGGTCCAGGCCAGGATCCTCCACAGGTGGCGGATGTTGGTCATTGTCATCCTGGATGAGAGGCAACTCCTTCCGCACTGCCAGGTTGTGGAGCATGCAGCAGACGATGATAATCTTGCACACTTTCGCAGGGGCATATGGGAGGGACCCTCCGGTCTTGTCCAGGCAGCGGAAGCGGCTCTTCAGGAGACCAAAGATCCGCTCAATCACTCTCCTGGTCCGACCATGTGCCTCATTGTAGCGCATCTGGGCAGGTGTCACAGGGTTCCTGAGGGGTGTCAGCAACCACGGCATGTTGGGATATCCCGAGTCACCTACGGACAGACAAGTGCACATTAGCTGACTTGGAAAAGTGGGCGGAATACTACAGATCAGATCACACACAATGGCACAAAGTCAGTACACACCGACAAGCCAGGCACGCTGGTTCTGCATCTGTGCCATCATCCTGGGGATGCGACTACTCCTCATCACAAAGGCATCGTGTGCTGAACCAGGGAAACGGGCACACACGTGTGTGATGGTCATGTCTGCAAGACACACCACCAGTGCATTGACCGAGTGGTAGTGCTTGCGGTTCCTGTAGGCCTGCTCCTGGGCCTGTGGTGGTACCAAAGCCACATGTGTCCCATCAATGGAGCCAATTACATGCGGCATCCTCCCCAGGGCATAAAAGTCCCTCTTCACGTCAGTGAGTCGTCGCAGTCTAGGGAAATAGATGTACCGGTTCAGGAAGAGCAACATTGCCGCCAAAACATCGCGGAGCACACGGCTGAACATGGTCTGTGACATCCCACCAGCAGTCGCCACAGTATGTTGGAAGGTACCAGTGGCAAAGAAGTGTAGGGCTGCCATCACCTTCACCTTGGGGGTCAGCGCTGTAGGATACGGCCGGCCAGGCTGCAAATGTGGGGACAACTGCACTGCCAAATCCTCAATCAGCTGCCTGGTGAAGCGGTACCGTCGGATGCTGTCCCGTTCCACCATCGTTGCCAGGTCTGGGAATGGCCGATGGACAGCAGGAGCCCTGCAGTGCAGAGGAGAAGTAAGCAAGATTGTCAGTCACCCCACATATGCGGCATTGAACACACTCAAGATCCCAACATACATCATTATGAGGCACAACTACATGAAGTGTGCAGTACCGGAAGGACATGTATGGTACATACATGGCCAACATCTGTCAACACGGTCCAACAGGTGGCATCAATTAGTCCCAGGTTGGCCCATTGGATATCATGAGGCCGTGTCACAGTTCCCATCTCCTGCTGCCGTGTCACAATCACCCCCCACAGTGACATGTGAGGACAGATGTGCCCCAGGCACCACAGCTCAACGACAGGTACATTCCATGGGACCCTGTAATGCACATGGACACTGGCATTACATGGAGTATCATGTATACACCACAGCAAAACAACCATGACACCCACAGGTAGTGGCCCCACTTGCCACGGCAGGACAGACATGGACGTCTGTGACACACACGCACAACATCAGAGTCCATGCACACACAACATGGATGTGGAGACTGTCTCCCATTGTGCACATGAAATCAGAGACATTGTAAACACTACATGCACAAAGACTGTGGAGGACCATCACTATTGTGCCACTGGGACACCCTGGCTCAAACATACCGTCCCACATGGGACTCACGGGGTATGTGACATGACATACACATACACCACTGTGAAATGTGACCATGGCACATGCACAGATATGAACAGTTGCACATCACAGTGGTCACGTACACGTAACACCCAGGATCCTGTCCCCATGAACACGTGCACAGCCTGGGGGTGGCTGCCCACAGGTGACACCCACAGGACAACATGTACACCAACATACACACAATAGGAAATGCAGCCTTACATGCCTTATGATAAGGTTTGGACAGGCTGTCGTGATGTAGGTGTGCCCCTCACTCCCTGGGAGCTATCTGTGGCTGGCATATGTCCATCTGAGACAGGCATGCTGACATATGCCAGTCACATGTACAGTGATGCGTTGTACCGCAATGGACCGATCGGTGCCTCCGGCCGGCCCATTGCATTCAATGTGTGCGGGTACGTGTTGTACCCCTGTGCGCGTTGAACTGCAATGGACCGACCGGTGCCTCCGGCCGGCCCATTGCATTCAATGTGCGGGTACGCGTTGTACCCTGTGCGCGTTGAACTGCAATGGACCGATCGGTGCCTCCGGCCGGCCCATTGCTTTCAATGTGCGCGGTACGCGTTGTACCCCTGTGCGCGTTGAACTGCAATGGACCGATCGGTGCCTCCGGCCGGCCCATTGCTTTCAATGTGTGCGGGTACGCGTTGTACCCCTGTGCGCGTTGAACTGCAATGGACCGATCGGTGCCTCCGGCCGGCCCATTGCTTTCAATGTGTGCGGGTACGCATTGTACCCCTGTGCGCGTTGAACTGCAATGGACCGATCGGTGCCTCCGGCCGGCCCATTGCATTCAATGTGTGCGGGTACGTGTTGTACCCCTGTGCGCGTTGAACTGCAATGGACCGACCGGTGCCTCCGGCCGGCCCATTGCATTCAATTTGTGCGGGTACGCGGTGTACCCCTGTGCGCGTTGAACTGCAATGGACCGATCGGTGCCTCCGGCCCGCCCATTGCTTTCAATGTGTGCGGGTACGCGTTGTACCCCTGTGCGCGTTGAACTGCAATGGACCGATCGGTGCCTCCGGCCGGCCCATTGCTTTCAATGTGTGCGGGTACGCGTTGTACCTCTGTGCGCGTTGAACTGCAATGGACCGATCGGTGCCTCCGGCCGGCCCATTGCTTTCAATGTGTGCGGGTACGCGTTGTACCCCTGTGCGCGTTGAACTGCAATGGACCGATCGGTGCCTCCGGCCGGCCCATTGCTTTCAATGTGTGCGGGTACGCGTTGTACCCCTGTGCGCGTTGTACCGCAATGGACCGATCGGTGCGCACCCATTGACAATGGGCTTGCCTGGCAACGGACGCGTTTCGAATTTCGAACGAGTCGGTTGCTGGAAAATCAGTTGGTCACCCACAACAATGTTGCAAAATCATGTATGTCATGAAGTTGAAGATTTGAAGGATGCTGTGGGCGTGTTTTGGTGCTGCTATTCCATGGATTGGCCAGATTCAGAAGATGCAAACGACGTGGACCTATCACTTTGGACACAAGGGACAGTATCTGCCACTCCAGCACATATATATTGCTGGCTGTTCCCCTGAGAGCCCACTTGCCTGCACTACATGCTCCAGGACGACATCTGCCACTGCACTGCTGCTGTCTCTGCCCCTCTGGACCCTGCAATGGCACGTACTGTGGAGAGAGCCCCAGCCTTCAGCCTTGAAGAGAACCAGGCCCTGCTGGACAGCCTACTTCCACAGTACAGCAAGCTGTATGGGACACCAGGGGAGCAGGTGAGTGTTATGTGCACTGCCTTTCTGAATGTGCATTTTGTGTGACTAGCAAGGCTGGAAGTCTGCACGCCACTGGCTAGCAGGCTCACTGAGTAGTTATCACCCCCCATAGTGTGTAGTGACTTGCACTGGACAGGTATGGTGCAGTGACAGTGCATTTGAACATGGTTTTACTTCCCATGCAATGATACCATGTAGTGACGTCTGGCAAACTGTCCATGGTCAGCTTTGCACTGCCTGTGTACATCATGTGCCCCTGTGATTGAGACATGTATATACAACTGTGTCATGCACGGATATGTTGCATGTGTGGTAATGGCCTTTTCACTTTGTCATCCTGACAGGTTAATGCCCATCGGAAGCAGGAAATCTGGAAGGACATCGTCCGGGCTGTCCGGTCCGTGGGGGTCTACAAGCGCCGGATCCGCAACTGCCAGAAGAGGTGGCAGGACCTTCGGGGCTGGACCCGGAGGATTGCACGGGTCCAGCTGAAGCTGTCGCCTCCTCGCAGGAGGGGCGGAACACGGACCCTGACCCCCACATGCTCCAGATCCTGGCGGTGGTCTTTCCAGACCTGGATGGGCAGCTGAAGGCCAGACAGCAGCAAGGAGGGGGTGAGTCAAAGACTGCACTGTGAACTCTGTATTACATGCTTTGTGCCCTCCTCTGGCCTGGTTCAACTGCCACAGTGCAGCAGTCATGTTGTCCAGGAGCCATGTCCCTCTATTGTGCACTGCCCACTGCTCATCTGATACCCAGGTGTGGCCCTTACATTCAGGGAATTGTGTCACTTGGGACTGTGTCCTTGCAGTTTGCTTCACTAAAGGTGGGGGACAGCATCTGTTTCCCTAACTCTGTTGTGGGCATCATGGGTGGGTCCATTGGTCACACAACGCCTGGGTTTGGACATGTGATCTGCGTGTTGCTTTGATATGCGGTCCACTTGCTGAGCTGAGCCACCACATGTGCCTGGGGTATGTGGCACACGCCCATGCAGCGGGTGGGAACAATGTTTGTGCCCCAGGAGTGTGCAGATTACGTGTGTCACACATACATAGCCAGCTATCCACTGTCCAGGGCACATCCCTCATTCATGTGGAGCAGGACAGTCATGCCTACTCCAGGCCATGCAATGCACTCTGTACTCCCACTCCCGTGTATCAGCTGACACATTGTGCACAGTGATTTGACCCCTCCGGTGTCTGCCTCTGTGTCAGTGTGCTGTGGATTAGTTGCCAGGACTGCTGGGGTGTTTCTTGGTAGGGGCTCAGCATGCCCCTGGAGATGTGACCATAGGAGACGATACTTGTGTGTCACATAGGTGTTTGATCAGCTGCCCGTGCAGATTGGGGTATGCGAATGTGATGTTCAGGCAGCTGTTCCCCATTCACAGCAAATTGTGAGGGGCTCAGGTTCAGAGGGTAGTGTCACAGGTCTCCCATATGTCCAATAGGTGTGACCTGGACAGATGAGGGTTGAGATGATGTGTTGTGTGGGGGATGTACATGTGCACTTGTGCAGCTCCAGGACTTGCATTCCCCATGACCTACTATTGTGACACAGTGCATAGTGTTGTTGTCTGGCTGCCAAGTCATACATCACTGAGACAGTGATGTATGACTTAGCAGTCATGCCTCTGCCATGGCATGTGTCAACTTATTTGTGGTCCTGCAGGGGAGTGACATGTGCTACATGCACACCATAGTGGCGCTGGCTATCAGGACATGGGTGCATCATGGTGTCTGTCGCTGGTATGCATCACATGCATTTCCTATTTGACTCTGGGCATCCCTTTCATCCGGAAACCTGTACTGACTCAGTGGCAAGAGCTGTGATGTGTGCATGTCCACATGCCACACCGTGTCCTCTGCACTGTCCAACTACTGTGTACTTGGTGCATGTGTCCACACTGGGGTGTTGCAATCCAACAGACACCAGACAGATGGGTGCAAGGCCATGTGGGATGTGAGTGCCATGCTTGGCACCAGACTGACAATTGGCTTCTCCTGTTCAGTTAGGGCACTTTTAGCAATGTACAACTAATGATGCCAGGGCTTGCTCTGTGATGTGCTGTGCTCACAGTGGTGTGTGCGTTTGGTGCAGGTGACTGATGTCTGTCTGTTTCCCCATTGTTTGCAGATACATCCACGGCCACGGAAGGGGACAGCTCCACGGACCAGGAGGAGCCAGAGAGCCAGACTGGGTCAGCAGCCGAGGAGTGGTCGGAGGGACCCAGTGGCACAGAAGGCGAGGGAGCCACACCGAGGAATCCTCAGCACCATCCACCTCAGCTGAGGACCAGAGCAACTCGGAGGATGACTCCCTTGTGGAGGCGGGTGTCAGCAGCCACCACACCCCAGCTAGTGTTGCTGTCCCCGCCACCACCAGCACCACCACCGCCCTCCCATCGGCTCCCATTCCCAAGGTCCGTGGAGGCTCCCATGTTCGGGAGCGTGTCTCCTTTGGCCCAGGCACCGCACCCCCTGCCCCTGTGTCCCCTGCTGCCCTGAGTGAGGAGTCTGTGTACCTCCTTCGCCAGCTCCATGTAGGGCAGACAGCCATGCTGAGTGTCCTCCATGTGCACACCGCACTGTTGACTCAGCTGGTGTCGTTCATGGAGGGCATCTCATCGGGCATGTCTGACCTACAGAGGGGCAACAGGTCCATGGACTCCTCCCTGACGGCAGCAGTGTCCCTCCTCAGACAGTCCCTCACCCCTCCTGCCTCTGCTCCATCCACACTCCCCAGCACCTTGCCCGTCCCAAGCACACACACACCGGCACAGGCACACACCAGCACACACACATCCAGCACACAGACACACACGCCACAAACTAAACGCACACGCACGCACAGTTAGGGGACTGAAACCAGACTCACAGGGGATGGGGCCCTGGTACACACACACGCATCCACGGGCACTGCAAAGTCCTCAGTTGCCTCTCCCTCCAAAGCACCCTCCCTTGCCTCACCTGCAACCCCAAAGACCCAGCGCCTCTTCCTCAGTGACCTCGGCCTCTTCCCCTCCGATCCAGCTGCCCCAGCATCCAGGGTGAAGAGGAAGCCCCCCCACACAGAGCAGAGTGCCCCTTGCCCCCGGACACCCTCCCCCAGGCGCAGACAGACTGAGGCCCCCACCAGCAAGTCCCCCTGGAGTGGTAAGAGCAAGACCCCACCGCTGCCCTGCAGCTCAAGCACCAGGTCACCTTCCTCCATCCCTCAGGCCCCCACTCCACAGGTGCCCCACCACACCCTGCCCCAGGTTCCCCCACCCACAGATATACCATCCCCAAGAGGCTCCGGCCTTCTCCCCCTGCCACTTGCTCTCCCTGCACCACACCCCCCGCTGCGCTTGTCTGTGCCACTGATGTGGTGAGGGTGTCCTCCCCCTCTGTCCAGCCCACCTTGCCTGTTCCCCATTCTCCTCCCCTGGTGGTAGGCACTGCAGTGGAGTCCACTACCACCCTGTCTGACTTGGGCACTGCAGTGGCGGACCTGTCCACTCCATCTGCAGGGTCCACTGCAGTCGTGCCGGCACCCACAACATCTGAGCCATGCCCCCCAGTTGTGCCGGCACACACCATGTCAGACACCTCCACTGCAGTTGTCAGTGGCTCTCCAGCACCCACCACCCCTTCCCTGCTTCCTCCTGGTGAGCCCTGATCCTGTCCCTGCGGTGCCTGGCCTACCCCCCGGTTGCCCCTCCTAGTGGATTGTCCCTGGTTTTGTGCAGGCATGTGTAGGGTGGCATCTGCCACTGTCACCCACTTGTGACTTTGTTGATGGACTGGCCATTGGCCTTTGTTTATGTTCTACCGGACTTCTACTCTTAATGCCACATATGCTGAATAAAGCAACTTTCTGTTCTCTAGTGCTTTTGCTTCTGATGTACATGATGTTGATGATGCTAACAATGCCCTTGCTGCAGTGATGGTGATATTTGGTCTCATGATAATGAAGTGTTACTGTGCAGGAACCCATGTGGTCCAGGGGGTATGTGTCCTATCCTGTGGTGTATCCATGTCATCCATAGCAGCATCTGAGGGTGTCATGTGTTCAGTATTTGGCAATGAGATTTCCTACTTAGATTGGTAACTTCACATCTGTGGCTTCCACCCCTGCACATCTGTTGTGCCTGCCATTGTCCTATTCGTCTACTTCCCTGACCGTGTGGCCATGTCCAGTGAACATGCAGGTTTGGGCATCAATGGGGAAGGACTCATCTGTGTTGTCAGTGCAACATTGCTATACAAGTGTGTTGGATCTGTGCTGATGATTCCGTTGGCACTTCCATGACCAGGCTGATGGGACGGGAGCCCTCATTTGGTGCTAATTGTTGATTGTGTGTCCCATTGCTGCCATGGTATGGTATCTGTTCGCCTCACATCTGCAGTCTCCACAGGGTATCTGCATGTGTGTGCCCATTGGTGCAAATATGTGGGTCTGCATTCGGATGGTCACTTCTGTCATTGTGTCATTGATGATTGTTGACGGTGTCAGCCCCCATGGGTGTTGTTTGTCTGCACATGGCCAAAGTTATGTCTTATTTGCACTGCAGGATTTGGCTCCCCCAATTTATGTTGCAATGGGACACATACACTACTTTGCCACTGATGTGTTTGTTGTTCTGTGACCAGGAATCATCCATGCAGTTTGGCAGTTGCACCTCTTACTTTGTCAACACTTGCCTTTTGGTCACTGTGATGATGGGGGTTTGGACCCCATTGCCACAATGTTCAAAATGTGCTGCAGCTATGGACCCCACACCTGCCTTTTGGTCACTGTGATGATGGGGGTTTGGACCCCATTGCCACAATGTTCAAGATGTGCTGCAGCTATGGACCCCACACTTGCCTTTTGGTCACTGTGATGATGGGGGTTTGGACCCCATTGCCACAATGTTCAAAATGTGCTGCAGCTATGGACCCCACACTTGCCTTTTGGTCACTGTGATGATGGGGGTTTGGACCCCATTGCCACAATGGTCATGGCCTGCTTGCGTTGTGTGTGCCACACACATATTTGTGTGGCACATGTGCTAGGGGGTCACATTGTATGTTAGAAGTCATGTTCGGTGTTGTAGGCATTTGACACAGTCTACACACGCTTGTCATGGTGTTGGGGGGATGTCTTCTTCTTGCATTCCCTAGGTTGTGGTGTGCTGGTTGTGTCATGCATTGTCCATCCTATGGGTGGGGGTGGTAGTGGTGGTAGGCATCCAGCCCCCCCTGGGTGAGGGTGGTAGTAGTGGTAGGCATCCTGCCCCCCCTGGGTGAGGGTGGTAGTAGTGGTAGGCATCCTGCCCCCCCTGGGTGAGGGTGGTAGTAGTGGTAGGCATCCTTCCCCCTGGGTGAGGGTGGTAGTAGTGGTAGGCATCCTGCCCCCCTGGGTGAGGGTGGTAGTAGTGGTAGGCATCCTGCCCCCCCTGGGTGAGGGTGGTAGTAGTGGTAGGCATCCTGCCCCCCCTGGGTAAGGGTGGTAGTGGTGGTAGGCATCATGCCACCCCTGGGTAGGGGTGGTGGTGTGCATTCAGGCCCCTGTGTGCATATGTGGCATTGGTGATGGGCATCCCGCCCCTATGGTGCTGCTGTTGCTGGTGTAAGTATATTCTGCATCCCTGTGTGTGTGTGTGATGTGTCGTGTACGTGTTGTATGTGTTTTGTGGTTGGTGTCTGGCTTACCTTCTGCGCCGTACGCGTCCGTGCCTGTTCCGGTAGTATATGTAGAATATTGGTATGATCGGGACGAAGGGATTCATGGTTGGTTCGTGTCGTTCGTCCTTCTCGTTGCTTCACGTCGTCCTCGTCGCTTCGCCTCGTCCTCGTCGCTTCGCCTCGACCTCGTCGCTTCGCGTCGTCCTCGTCGCTGCCGTGTTCGTCTCGGAGCCGTGGATCGTGTTGTGGCGCGAATCGGAGCTTATGTGCGCCTCTCCCGGATGCTTTGACGTGCCGTGCGTAGCGACGGGTTCGGCGCGTACGGAAAGCGCATCGTACTTGTCCGGCCGGACGGGGCTGCATTTTTCCTTCCGTGCGACTCGATTCGGCGTTTCCGGATTCGCCTCGGTCGGAGAACAGGACCTGGTTTGGGTGAGTACGGCTCGGCCGGATTCTTTGCTGTTGTGCGCATCGTACTTGCTCGTTCGGTGTGCTGTACGAATCGGTCGGGAAACAATCAATCAATCAATCAATCACGGCATTTATAGAGCGCACTACTCACCCGGGAGGGTCTCAAGGCGCTGGGGGAGGGGGTAAGTTACTGCTCGAACAGCCAGGTCTTGAGCTGCTTCCTGAAGGAGAGATGGTCCTGGGTTCGCCGAAGGTGAGTGGGGAGGGAGTTCCAGGTCTTGGCTGCCAGGTAGGAGAAGGATCTTCCTCCGGCGGTGGTTCTGCGGATGCGTGGTACGGTGGCGAGGGCGTGGCTGGTTGATCGTAGCTGGCGTGTGGGCGTGTAGAAGGTCATGCGGTCGTTGAGGTACTTTGGGCCCAGGTCGTGGAGGGCCTTGTGTGCGTGGGTGAGGAGTCTGAACGTGATTCTCTTGCTGACGGGGAGCCAGTGCAGGTCTTTCAGGTGCACGGTGATGTGGCTGTGTCGGGGGATGTCCAGGATGAGTCGTGCGGAGGCGTTCTGGATGCGCTGGAGTCTCTTTTGAAGTTTGGCTGTGGTTCCGGCGTAGAGGGTGTTCCCATAGTCCAGTCGGCTGGTGACGAGTGCCTGGGTGACGGTCTTCCTGGTTTCAGTGGGGATCCATCTGAAGATCTTGCGGAGCATGCGCAGGGTGTTGAAGCATGAAGATGAGACGGCGTTGACTTGTCTGGTCATCGACAGGGAGGAGTCCAGGATGAAGCCCAGGTTGCGTGCGTGGTCCGTTGGCTTGGGCGCGGTGCCCAGGGCCGGGGGCCACCAGGAGTCGTCCCAGGCGGAGGGTGATGAGCCCAGGATGAGGACTTCCGTCTTGTCTGAGTTCAGTTTAAGGCGGCTGTTCCTCATCCAGTCGGCGACGTCTCTCATCCCGTCGTGTAGGTTGGCTCTGGCGGTGGTGGGGTCGTGTTGGAAACAGGCTTTCGCATGGCTTTTTTCCCGACCGAATGGTATTGGGTGCGCCTCCGACCGAGATCGGAATCGGCCCCTTAGTAGCTGATTATAAGTTCAGCGGTCCATCGTACCGCTGAACTCGTGGTGTTATGTTATGTTATGTTAATGACACTTATAAAGCGCGTCGATTACCCGGAGGTGTCCTAGCGCTAGCTTAATCTTCTGAGGGCCGTAGGCGGAATAAAGAACGTTGTGACCGGATCATTGTGAAAAGAGCCATGTTTTTAAGCCCTTTCTGAAGGACAGAAGATCCATGGTGTTTCTTAAATGAAACGGCAAATCATTCCAAGCTTTTGCCGCACAATGAAGGAAACTTCTGCCACCCCATTGGGCTTTTTTACACGTGGCACTACGACCAGCTTGGCCCCCTTTGATCGTAATGTTCTTTCCGGAGTATACCATTGGAGTCGTCGTTTTAAGTACTCCGGCCCTGTGCCCTGGAGTGCTTTAAAAACAATACATAAAGCCTTAAAGCGTACTCGACTCCTTACTGGGAGCCAATGCAACTTTTTAATGTCTTGAGATACCGGAGAGAATCTCGATGTTCCTGTGAGCAGTCTAGCTGCTGCATTCTGTAACACCTGTAGCCTGTTCAAGGATCTCTGTTGAGCATTTAGGTAAAGACTATTACAATAGTCCAATCTCGCCATCACGAGAGCCGTGACCACAGTTTGTCTACTTTCTAAGGGCAAGAATGGCAATATTTTCCTTAGCATTCTCATGACAAACATTGTTTTCGATGCCACTGCATTTACTTGGGGCCCGAAGGTAAGTCTCTCGTCCACTATTACACCCAGGTTTTTTACCTTATTTGTGGGAGCGGGGAGAGTGCCCATCGAGTCCGGCCACCACTTGGGGGTCCAAAAGTTGGCATTGTTCCCAAACAATATTACCTCGGTTTTCCCCGAGTTAAGCTTTAGGCAGTTCTCTGCCATCCAATTTCCCACTGACAGCATACAGTCCTGGAAACGTCCCTCAAAGCCTGCCTCATTGCCTGGTGTCAACGATACCACAATTTGGGTATCATCCGCATAGGAGGTGAGTCCAAATCCAAATGCGCTTATAATAGGAGCCAAAGCACTGACATAAACATTGAAAAGCGTTGGGCTGAGAGAGGACCCCTGTGGGACGCCACAGGGCAGTGCAAAAGAATTGGACTGATAGTCTCCCAGTGCCACGATTTGTCTTCTGTCAGCAAGAAAAGATCTCACAAGATCCCAGGCTTTCCCACAGATTCCAAAGGCTTTTAGACGGTCCATTAGTATACCGTGATGGACTGTGTCGAAGGCAGCGGACAGATCCAAGAGGATCAGGGCCGCTCTGCCTCCCCGATCAACAGCCTCCCTGATCTCCTCTGTGGCCTTAATGAGTGCGGACTCTGTGCTGTGTCCCTCTCTGAAACCATATTGAGAGGGATCCAACGCTTGAGTCTTTGCTAAAAAAAGGCTTAATTGCCTATTCATTATTTTTTCGATCAATTTTGCTGGCAATGGGAGTCTCGAAATAGGGCGAAAATTGTTCGGGTCTTTAGGGTATTACGATTACGGCATTGGGACCGCCACAAGCCAGCTGCAACTGCCGGGAATCATGTATCCCTGGCAGTTGCGCGGCGGTGAGAGGCCCTAATATGCTGGCGGTGCCGCTGTGGCACCACCCACCATATTAGGAGTTTTCTCACCACCACGGTTTTCATGGCAGTGAAACCACCATGAAAACTGTGGTGGTGAGGAAACAAAGGGGGCCCTACAGGACCCCCTGTTTCCTCAGGGCCATGGGTTGCCTGCAGAGGGGCACATGTTGTGCCCCCCTGTGTGCATTTACCCCCTTTCCTGCACAGCATGGGCTGCACAGTCCATCCCATTTAGCACTTCCATTGTGCAGCCTTTTTAATGGGCACTGCTGTGGGACCGCCAAATGATGTCAAGTTTACTTCCTCCACCATGATGGATTTTTTGAGTAAATGTGTGGTGAAGCATTTGTGCACACCACTGTAACACCCTCAAACCAATGGCAAATTGGAGAGGTTCAAAAAGGTTTTGGTGGAGTGTATACAGAGTGGCATAAAATCCAAAGTAGATTGTGAAGTTGCGATCAGTGACTTGGTTTGGGCCTATAGGTCTATGCCTCATTTTGGTTACTGGCAAAGTACCGTTAGAGCTCATGAGGGGAGGAAGGCAGTCTCTTCGTTGTGCCCCTTTTGGAAGATGGAGATGATGGGTCAAGGTTGCGATGTCTTGGTAGCTAGTATTTAGGCTAAGCTTTTGAGTGATGAATGCAGTGTTGCCCGGTGTCAAAGAGACGTGAGAATAAAAGGGGAACATTTGTCAGAAAGGTCAAGTTCGAGGTAGAAGATTTGGTGCATTTCAAAGACCCCATTTTGTTGAAGAAATGATCTACTAAGTTCAGAGACCTGGTTAGTGTAACCGAGGTGAAGGGTAATGCTGCACAGCTATCAAATGGTCAATGGTGGGATATGTCAAGGGTAGCTAAAGTAGGAACGAATGATGATGGACGTTACAAGCAGATTTCTGTGAATGACAAGTAAATGTCCGTCTCAGGGAATGGGAATGGTCAAGGGACTGTCCTAAAGAGGAGTGCCTGTGTTTTTGAGGTACCTAGAAAATATAGTGAGTAAATACTCCATTGTTGTTTTTTATAGTTCTATAGTGAGTAAATTCTCCTTTGTTGTTTTTTATAGTTTGTGGTTAGCTTTTCTTGCTTAATGTGTGTGTTTTTGTAATGTGCTTTCTTTTGCTGTTGTTTATTGGTCATTATCTCATTTTTGCGTTTGTTTTGTCTTTGCAAATTTGTTGTGGTTGAGATGTAAAATAAAATACAAAAGGAGAAAGATGTGTGGCATCTGCTATAAAAAAAACAAAAGGGGAAAGGTGAGAGGCATCTGCTGCTGTGGATGTCTTAACTTTCCATTGTTGCATGATGTGTTTATTTAGTGATCTGTCATTGGTTCTCACAATGTTCTACTTTGGTACCTCTTAATATTATGTTTTGAAGTCAGTGTCAGTTATCAGGATCTCCTGGGTCCTTTGAACATGTGAAGCTGGTTTTGCTGTATTTTAAGAAATTCTTCAGACGCACCTCTGCATTGTAGATTGGCGTGATTACTACACACTATTACCCCACCTTACCCGGAATAAACATCATGATGAAAAAATTTAGTTTTTTATTTAATTTTTGTTATCTATATTTTGTTTCTTGCCCAGAGAAGGAAGATTATTGTTGCTTTTTATTGTTAATTTGTATATAAATCTTTGTTTTCAAAAATGTGTGTGCGTACTGTTTTTGTGGCATTGTTTGTTGATCAAAATATTCTAAATTATTGCATATTCCAATATGTTTCTGATGTTAATCATTGTTTATTAATGCCAGGTTTAAAAAAAAAAAAATAGGTGTTATATTGTGGAAGATGTAGTTATTTTATATTCCCATGTGTGTTCATTGGACTGTGAAGGGGAAAAAAATATGTGTTATATTGTGGAAGATGTAGTTATTTTATATTCCCATGTGTGTTCATTAGACTGTGAGTGGGAGGCAGAGAGGGGTAATGTGTGTAGAATGTGGAGTGGGGGGTGTAAGGTGTCATCGAACATAGTTATATGTATGACAAATTATGGGTATACCTTCACATATTGTTTTACACATAAAGTAGATATCATATATTGAGTATGCATACGCCTGGGTACCTATATTAGTGCAATTTGTGTCATATATTGAGTATGCATACACCTATATTAGTGCAATCTGTGGTATGTGAGTCTGTGGTCTATGCTTACTTTCAGGTGAAATATTTAAACACATAACTTTGGGCCTGATTACGATGGCGGTGAACCCGCCACCGGCAGGCTGCCGGTGGCGGGTTTACCGCCATCGTAAGGCCTTTTTCCGCCCGCCAGATCAGGATGGCGGGCGGTGTGCCTGGCGGACAGAAAGCCCGTCCGCCACAGGTCCGACAGAGGCAATCGTTACAATTGCCTGTCGGACCCACCCCGCATCCACAAAATGGTGGCAGTGCCTAGCAGGCACCGTCTGCCAGATTTGGATGCTGCATCCCGGCAGGCTTGTGGGTTCAACCGCCATTGAAAGGCTGCGAGGATGTACTTTGGGGGCCCGTTGCGGGCCCCCTTGTGCAGGGGCATGTGCATTTTGCACTTGTGCTCCCTGCACCAGGTGGCAGGCACCACAACATGCATTATTAACATTGCGGCGGGTGCTGTAGCCAGCAGCACCTGCCGCAATGTTAATAATGCCTTTTGCAGCCGCCGTGGTGATGGCCGCATTGTAATTTGTTGTGTGGCACCGCTGCCATATAGGTGGGCGGTCCCAATCCCCGGGACGATGGCGGACGGACTTAAGTCCGTCCGCCATCATAATCACTCCCTTTGTACTGAGCACAGTAGGGTAATATTTTTGGCAGTACCTGGTAGATTGATATGATTTAGGGGCCGATTCCGATCTCGGTCGGAGGCGCACCCAATACTATTCGGCCGGGAAAAAAGCCATGCGAAAGCCTGTTTCCCGACCGATCCGTACAGCACACCGAACGAGCAAGTACGATGCGCACAACAGCAAAAATTCCGGCCGAGCCGTACTCACCCAAACCAGGTCCTGTTCTCCGACCGAGGCGAATCCGGAAACGCCGAATCGAGTCGCACGGAAGGAAAAATGCAGCCCCGTCCGGCCGGACAAGTACGATGCGCTTCCCGTACGCGCCGAACCCGTCGCTACGCACGGCACGTCAAAGCATCCGGGAGAGGCGCACATAAGCTCCGATTCGCGCCACAACACAATCCACGGCTACGAGACGAACACGGCACCGACGAGGACGACGCGAAGCGACGAGGACGAAGCGAAGCGACGAGGACGACGCCAAGCAACGAGAAGGACGAACGACACGAACCAACCATGAATCCCTTCGTCCCGATCATACCAATATTCTACATCTACTACCGGAACAGGCACGGACGCGTACGGCGCAGAAGGTAAGCCAGACACCAACCACAAAACACATACAACACGTACACGACACATCACACACATACACGGGGAATCTGAATATACTTACACCAGCAACAGCAGCACCATAGGGGCGGGATGCCCATCACCAATGCCACATATGCACACAGGGGCCTGAATGCGCACCACCACCCCAACCCAGGGGGCTGGATGCCTACCACTACTACCACCCTTAGCCAGGGGGCTGGATGCCCACCACTACTACCACCCTTAGCCAGGGGGCAGGATGCCCACCACTACTACCACCCTCACCCAGGGGGCAGGATGCCTACCACTACTACCACCCTCACCCAGGGGGCAGGATGCCCACCACTACTACCACCCTCACCCAGGGGGGCAGGATGCCTACCACTACTACCACCCTCACCCAGGGGGGCAGGATGCCTACCACTACTACCACCCTTAGCCAGGGGGGCTGGATGCCCACCACTACTACCACCCTTAGCCAGGGGGCAGGATGCCCACCACTACTACCACCCTCACCCACGGGGGCAGGATGCCTACCACTACTACCACCCTTAGCCAGGGGGGCTGGATGCCCACCACTACTACCACCCTTAGACAGGGGGCAGGATGCCCACCACTACTACCACCCTCACCCAGGGGGGCAGGATGCCTACCACTACTACCACCCTCACCCAGGGGGCAGGATGCCTACCACTACTACCACCCTTAGCCAGGGGGCTGGATGCCCACCACTACTACCACCCTTAGCCAGGGGGCAGGATGCCCACCACTACTACCACCCTCACCCAGGGGGCAGGATGCCTACCACTACTACCACCCTTAGCCAGGGGGGCTGGATGCCCACCACTACTACCACCCTTAGCCAGGGGGCAGGATGCCCACCACTACTACCACCCTTAGCCAGGGGGCAGGATGCCCACCACTACTACCACCCTTAGCCAGGGGGCAGGATGCCCACCACTACTACCACCCTCACCCACGGGGGGCAGGATGCCCACCACTACTACCACCCTCACCCACGGGGGGCAGGATGCCTACCACTACTACCACCCTCACCCAGGGGGCAGGATGCCTACCACCACTACCACCCTCACCCACGGGGGGCAGGATGCCCACCACTACTACCACCCTCACCCACGGGGGCAGGATGCCTACCACTACTACCACCCTCACCCAGGGGGGCAGGATGCCTACCACCACTACCACCCTCACCCAGGGGGCAGGATGCCTACCACTAATACCACCCTCACCCAGGGGGGCAGGATGCCTACCACTACTACCACCCTCACCCAGGGGGGCAGGATGCCTACCACTACTACCACCCTCACCCAGGGGGGCAGGATGCCTACCACTACTACCACCCTCACCCAGGGGGCAGGATGCCTACCACTACTACCACCCTTAGCCAGGGGGCTGGATGCCCACCACTACTACCACCCTTAGACAGGGGGCAGGATGCCCACCACTACTACCACCCTCACCCAGGGGGGCAGGATGCCTACCACTACTACCACCCTCACCCAGGGGGCAGGATGCCTACCACTACTACCACCCTTAGCCAGGGGGCTGGATGCCCACCACTACTACCACCCTTAGCCAGGGGGCAGGATGCCCACCACTACTACCACCCTCACCCAGGGGGCAGGATGCCTACCACTACTACCACCCTTAGCCAGGGGGGCTGGATGCCCACCACTACTACCACCCTTAGCCAGGGGGCAGGATGCCCACCACTACTACCACCCTTAGCCAGGGGGGCTGGATGCCCACCACTACTACCACCCTTAGCCAGGGGGCAGGATGCCCACCACTACTACCACCCTCACCCACGGGGGGCAGGATGCCCACCACTACTACCACCCTCACCCACGGGGGGCAGGATGCCTACCACTACTACCACCCTCACCCAGGGGGGGCAGGATGCCTACCACCACTACCACCCTCACCCACGGGGGGCAGGATGCCCACCACTACTACCACCCTCACCCACGGGAGGCAGGATGCCTACCACTACTACCACCCTCACCCAGGGGGGGCAGGATGCCTACCACCACTACCACCCTCACCCAGGGGGGGCAGGATGCCTACCACTACTACCACCCTCACCCAGGGGGGCAGGATGCCTACCACTACTACCACCCTCACCCAGGGGGGCAGGATGCCTACCACTACTACCACCCTTAGCCAGGGGGGGCTGGATGCCCACCACTACTACCACCCTTAGACAGGGGGCAGGATGCCCACCACTACTACCACCCTCACCCAGGGGGGCAGGATGCCTACCACTACTACCACCCTCACCCAGGGGGCAGGATGCCTACCACTACTACCACCCTTAGCCAGGGGGCTGGATGCCCACCACTACTACCACCCTTAGCCAGGGGGCAGGATGCCCACCACTACTACCACCCTCACCCAGGGGGCAGGATGCCTACCACTACTACCACCCTTAGCCAGGGGGGCTGGATGCCCACCACTACTACCACCCTTAGCCAGGGGCAGGATGCCCACCACTACTACCACCCTTAGCCAGGGGGCTGGATGCCCACCACTACTACCACCCTTAGCCAGGGGGCAGGATGCCCACCACTACTACCACCCTCACCCACGGGGGGCAGGATGCCCACCACTACTACCACCCTCACTCACGGGGGCAGGATGCCTACCACTACTACCACCCTCACCCAGGGGGGCAGGATGCCTACCACCACTACCACCCTCACCCACGGGGGGCAGGATGCCCACCACTACTACCACCCTCACCCACGGGGGGCAGGATGCCTACCACTACTACCACCCTCACCCAGGGGGGCAGGATGCCTACCACCACTACCACCCTCACCCACGGGGGGCAGGATGCCTACCACTACTACCACCCTCACCCAGGGGGGCAGGATGCCTACCACTACTACCACCCTCACCCAGGGGGGCAGGATGCCTACCACTACTACCACCCTTAGCCAGGGGGCTGGATGCCCACCACTACTACCACCCTTAGCCAGGGGGCTGGATGCCCACCACTACTACCACCCTTAGCCAGGGGGGCAGGATGCCCACCACTACTACCACCCTCACCCAAGGGGGGCAGGATGCCTACCACTACTACCACCCTCACCCAGGGGGCAGGATGCCCACCACTACTACCACCCTCACCCAGGGGGGCAGGATGCCTACCACTACTACCACCCTCACCCAGGGGGCAGGATGCCCACCACTACTACCACCCTCACCCAGGGGGGCAGGATGCCTACCACTACTACCACCCTTAGCCAGGGGGCAGGATGCCCACCACTACTACCACCCTCACCCAGGGGGCAGGATGCCTACCACTACTACCACCCTCACCCAGGGGGCAGGATGCCTACCACTACTACCACCCTTAGCCAGGGGGGCTGGATGCCCACCACTACTACCACCCTTAGCCAGGGGGCAGGATGCCCACCACTACTACCACCCTCACCCACGGGGGGCAGGATGCCCACCACTACTACCACCCTCACCCACGGGGGCAGGATGCCTACCACTACTACCACCCTCACCCAGGGGGGCAGGATGCCTACCACTACTACCACCCTCACCCAGGGGGGCAGGATGCCTACCACTACTACCACCCTCACCCAGGGGGCAGGATGCCTACCACTACTACCACCCTTAGCCAGGGGGCTGGATGCCCACCACTACTACCACCCTTAGCCAGGGGGCAGGATGCCCACCACTACTACCACCCTTAGCCAGGGGGCTGGATGCCCACCACTACTACCACCCTTAGCCAGGGGGCAGGATGCCCACCACTACTACCACCCTCACCCACGGGGGGCAGGATGCCCACCACTACTACCACCCTCACCCACGGGGGGCAGGATGCCTACCACTACTACCACCCTAACCCAGGGGGGCAGGATGCCCACCACTACTACCACCCTCACCCAGGGGGGGCAGGATGCCTACCACTACTACCACCCTTAGCCAGGGGGGCTGGATGCCCACCACTACTACCACCCTTAGCCAGGGGGGCAGGATGCCCACCACTACTACCACCCTCACCCACGGGGGGCAGGATGCCTACCACTACTACCACCCTTAGCCAGGGGGGGCTGGATGCCCACCACTACTACCACCCTTAGACAGGGGGCAGGATGCCCACCACTACTACCACCCTCACCCAGGGGGGCAGGATGCCTACCACTACTACCACCCTCACCCAGGGGGCAGGATGCCTACCACTACTACCACCCTTAGCCAGGGGGGCTGGATGCCCACCACTACTACCACCCTTAGACAGGGGGCAGGATGCCCACCACTACTACCACCCTCACCCAGGGGGGCAGGATGCCTACCACTACTACCACCCTCACCCAGGGGGCAGGATGCCTACCACTACTACCACCCTTAGCCAGGGGGGCTGGATGCCCACCACTACTACCACCCTTAGACAGGGGGCAGGATGCCCACCACTACTACCACCCTCACCCAGGGGGCAGGATGCCTACCACTACTACCACCCTCACCCAGGGGGCAGGATGCCTACCACTACTACCACCCTTAGCCAGGGGGGCTGGATGCCCACCACTACTACCACCCTCACCCACGGGGGGCTGGATGCCTACCACTACTACCACCCCCACTCATAGGATGGACAATGCATGACACAACAAGCACACCACAACCTAGGGAATGCAAGATTAAGACATCCCCCACCACCATGACAAGCGTGTGTAGGCTGTGTCAAATGCCTACAACACCGAACATGACTTTGAACATACAATGTGACCCCCTAGCACATGTGCCACACATATATGTGTGTGGCACCCACAATGCAAGCAGCCCATGACCATTGTGGCAATGGGGCCTAAACCCCCATCATCACAGTGACCAAAAGGCAAGTGTGGGGTCCATAGCTGAAGCACATTTTGACCATTGTGGCAATGGGGTCTAAACCCCCATCATCACAGTGACCAAAAGGCAAGTGTGGGGTCCATAGCTGAAGCACATTTTGACCATTGTGGCAATGGGGTCTAAACCCCCATCATCACAGTGACCAAAAGGCAAGTGTGGGGTCCATAGCTGAAGCACATTTTGACCATTGTGGCAATGGGGTCTACACCCTCATCATCACAGTGACCAAAAGGTAATTGTTGACAAAGAAAGAGCTGCAACTGCCAAACTGCATGGATCATTCCTGGTCACAGAACCAAAAACTCATCTGTGGCAAAGTAGTGTATGTGTCCCATTGCAACATAAATTGGGGGAGCCAAATACTGCAGTGCAAATGAAACATTCCTTTGGCCATGTGCAGACAAACAACACCCATGGGGGCTGAGACCGTCAACAGTCATCAATGACACAATGACAGAAGTGACCATCAGAATGCAGAACCACATATTTGCACCAATGGGCACACAAATGCAGATATCCTGTGGAGACAGCAGATGTGAGGTGAACAGATACCATACCATGGCAGCAATGGGACACACAAACCATGATCACTGTGCTGACCGATGACCTAGGAGTCCCAGGGACAGCAGGGGAAACACACCAAACAACATACAGCCAATGGCACACCCAAGATATGCCAATGCAGTGGTGCAGATGCACAAACACAAACAGGCAGACCAACACTGTCATCATACACAGCAGGTGAGGGGTGGGGGTGCCAGTGTCCCCAGGCAACCACACAACACATGAGGAGAGCTGAATACCAATCATACAGATGTGCATACACTGCCACACTAAGGTAACTCATGGATCCAAATCCCCTATGTGGGCAAGCAGGCATTGTCAGGTGAGAGGGAGCACAAAACACACATGTCACACAGGCACGTAGGAACAACAACTGACACAGCAAGACACAGACACACCACAGCACCACCCCCAGGGCCCCCACAATGTGGTGACCCTGGGCTGAATAAAAATACCACTGTGATGACAAAGCTAAATGTCGTTCACACTGTGAACCACAGTCAGGTGTCCTGAGCAACTAACTACCATCACACCTACACAAGCACAAATCAATCAGCATGGCCAGTAAGCCAAGGCCAACATGGAGGCAGGGGCCTAGCCGGGCAACAACTCTCATCTGCACACACTCAACACCACACCCTCGACCTCTGACAATGTGCAGCAGTGAAGTACACATGCACTGGTGACATTGCACATGCACCCATGACTATTCCAGGGTGGTGGGTGGGAACCAAGGTGTAGAAACACATCACACATGGCCAGTCAACAAGACTCCTGAATGTCTGACACACGGCACACTACGCTGTACATGGACATGACGGCAATACCACACCGACCAATGGGATCCCAGCCACAGTCACACACCAATGAAGAAGCCAAGGTCACCCACAAAGAACACACATAGACAACAACCAACATTGCAGCCCGGACCCTGAGGAGTGCCAGCAGTCACACACACAACGTGTCACAATCACTGAAAGATAACACAAACTGGAAATCACATGACAGGGGCAAACAACAAGTGCCAAGGGGAAACCTGACTGTGACCCATCTGCGTCTGCACACAAACTCAGCCCTGACCGAAAACACACCTATGGGTGACACCCTGATGACCAGTAATGTGCCATGCACCCACATCACAGAGAACACAGGGAGAAGACTTTGGGGGAACATAGCTCAAGTCAGCAAGCATCACAAACAGGTACAACACTAGGGATCACAGCATGCGCAGATGAATGGAAGTGAACACACAGACATGCACATACAACACACACCTTGGGCGCAGGCAATGTCACACGTGTACACACTGCCATGAGGGGACTCCACTCCTGTGTGAGGAAAGCTGTGCCATATGTTGCCTCAGTAGGGCCCCATCATGTCAGCTGAGCACTTGGTCACACAATCAACAATTAGCACCAAATGAGGGCTCCCATCACATCAGCCTGGTCATGGATGTGCCAACGGAATCATCAGCACAGATCCAACACACTTGTATAGCAATGTTGCACTGACTACACGGATGAGTCCTTCCCCATTGATGCCCAAACCTGAGCAATACGTGCAACTGAACGAAGTA